>JAUPFN010000020.1:12083591-12767647 GCA_036924255.1 Apodemia mormo
CACCGACACACACACACACACACACACACACACACACACACACACACACACGCACACACACACACACACACACGCGCGCACACACACACATACACACACACGTGCGCACACATACACACACACGCGCACACAAATATAAATATATATAAATATTCACGGGACAAATTACACTGACTGATGTAACCCCAAAGTAAGCGAATTATTTGCTTGAGTTATGGGTGTTAGTGAACGATACTAATACGTAGAAATACATATATAAATACTTTTACATATATAATAAACACCCAAACCCGGAAATACAAACATTTATGCTCATCACACAAATGCTTGTTCCCGTCGGGGATTGAACCCGAGCCCCGTTGCTTGCGTAGTCACGGTCGCTAACCACTCGAAACACTCACAATAAGTTTCACAATAAGTTTGATTTAGAACGCGTACAATTTTATGTATGTACGTATTATGCGTTCCAGTTGAGAATAGGACTGTCAGAATGATATATTGCTTCGCATTTCGGAAAAACTTCATAAGTGATGAACAAGGTGTGCAAAAAATTCTAACAAAGAAATACTTAAAAAATAATATTTTAATCATGTTACCATGTATTAAAATATTGTGTAAAATAAATAACACACCTTTTATGAATACAAAAATATATAGATGAACGGTTAGACTTATATTTTACTGTTTTTTTTATCGATGAATATTATATTTTAATACTTTTTAGCCTATTCCGCACAAAGATAAACCAAACCCACCAAAATCGCAACAAAATTGGCCCCGTCGTTTTTGACTTATAAGTGGTGTAACTAACACAACTTTTATATATATATATATATATATATATATATATATATATATATATATATATGTATATATATATATATATATATATATATATATATATATATATATATATATATATATATATATAATATTTGGTAATGTTTATATTTCATGTACCTACCACGAATTTGATTTTTTGTTTCTTCTTAATATATTCTTTGCTCAAGGGATGTTCATGTCCTTGTTTCTTCCACCGGATCTTCACAGTGTGTGGCCGCGTTTCCGATCCGGTAGTAGTTTAAAAAAATGTTGACGCGTCAAAATAACTTGTAAATAGTTTTATTGAATAAAGTACTTCTGATTTCTGATTTCTTGTTGTCAAAAAAATACAGCTAAAAGAATAAAAAAATACATATCTAGGTATCTAACTTATCCTAATTATTTTTACTTGTTCAATGTTATGCTGTGAACTATATTTTAGAAAACGACTTTTGGACAAAAAATTAAGTAATTAATTACATTACTCATAACATTTTGCACTGGGGGCGTAAATTTATGATTTATTTGTTTTCAGATTGGATCTCCGACATGTACCTCTTGTATCAACGCAAGCTGTCATCAAATTTGCAGCCAAATCAAAACACAACCTCCACGTCAAGGATGTAAAGTTAGTAGAGCTACGGAACACTTGATCCGAGGATGTTGTAGTGAATACTAGTGACACAGATGTTAACGTGTGACGTTCAGTGATGTAGGTTAGTGCTGTGTGTTGGTTGTATAGTAAGAAAAATTGGTATTTTATTTTCTATATCGCCGTACCCAGTTGGGTATGGGCAGATTGAATGTAAATTTTATATGTGATGTATTAGAACTAAAGAAGTATACCTACTAACCAGAACCTACACAAGGATTTATATGTTTATGGTTCTATTATTAGGTTAGATTCTTGGATAATGTTTGTTGCGCATGCGCAGATGGGTAAACATTGGTAGCATGCCACGACTGCAAATTTATCTCAAATAAATAAAATGTAAAGAAAATAGTGTGCGATTAGGAAAAGTCAATCCGCTTAAAACAACATGATACACCAATTATTGTTTCCTTGGTAGTTATATACCAACCAGTAGTCAATGTAATGTATTTATACAATAACGAAACTACGTCCTGAAGGGTATGATCGTGTTTACTGTAGTTAAAAGATATGCTAATATTACATTTTGTGCGTTTAGGATAAAGCGAAGTCTCATTAAAAGGGATATGACATTAAACCTCATTAGCATATTGTTTCTTCAGTAATGATGAATTATAATCAGTAGAGTAAGCTATATACAGATAAACGGGCCATGAACATTTTATCTGATAGATAAAATGTTCATGTTTGGATAAAATGTTCAAATCATCAAGTATTGTAAATTATTGCTACATTACATAATAAGTTTAGTAAAGCGATCAAAAATATTGTGCCGAAATCAATAAAACTTATATTTAGGCATAACAGTGTATGAACAATTAGCCAAGTCTCCATGATGTGGCAGATGGCTAACTTGTCAAAATCAGCATTAAGGTACTATTTCCGAGATCCTATACAAATTTTTTTAGTGAAGTGCATTATAGCCCGTGTATAGACATGAATTAAACAAATATATATATATATATATATATATATATATATATATATATATATATATATATATATATATATATATATATATATATATATATATATATATATATATATATATATATATATATATACTGCAATAATTTATATAATACACAAGACTTCACTTTATTCTAAATGCAGTAGGGTGCCAATGAAAATGTAGACAGTCTACGAGCAAATCTTATAGAGAATTGTTTTTTTTTATTATATATCTACACTAAAAGTATGTGTGAAAATCTGTCTTATCTGTTTAGCTTTTTACGGCTAACATGTTGGATCGATTTTCATTAAAGTTGAAGACCTCGAGGTTTTTTGCCTTACACAATCGATATGTAAACTTGTTGCCGTCGAAAATTTCAATTTGAATTCGACAAACGGATGTCTTAATGTCTCGATTGGCATGTATGTTATACCTATTAGTAGTGGGAGTGAGTTCTGAAAATGTAGGTATCTTGCATTTGTTAAATTTCAACAAAATACTAAGTTGTATTTGATAGAAGTTTAAGCTTTTTATTATAATAATTATTGATGAACGAACATATTATAATTACGTTAAACTAGGGAGGTCGACATTAAGAAATTCAAACTATCAAAATAGAAATTAATAGTCTTGCTTGAAAACTACTTTTCAGGACTGAAGAACACCACCTCGGACTAGACTCGTGTAGATGATGGTGGCGGAAGCGAATTTAGATTATTTCAATTACCACACATAAAATAATTTTCATTAGCCAAAGAAATAATTTTATTATTGAGTAGTAGTACGAAACTCGGCCAGTATTTTTAAATATAAAAACATTCTTAAATGACTAATTAGATCTATATTTTCATTGGCCATATACATATATGGTGCTATGATTTAAGTTAATTATAAAAACAGAAAAAATATAAACACAGATTGCCGTGGTCTATAACTTAATTTGTAGCACTATATTGCTTCGTTGATTTATTTCACAAGAGGAAATACTCAACAATATTTTTAAACGAACTACTTAAATTTATCCTTGATCTCTCGTCAGATTTTCGAAAATTAATTTATTTGAAGGTCCCTAATAATTTTCGTATAGATCGGATACAGTGGCCTAGAAATTTGGTGGAAAAGCCATAACAGTTTCACTGCACTTAATAAACTCAGTGATTTTTTATAATTTGACAATTATTTGGTTTAACTGAAACCTATTCTGCACAACATATCATTACCTTTCTATGCTATCAACAGACGTATTTGTGAGATATTATACAAAGACTTGAACGGGCCCTTTAACTCATTACATTTGAGTGATAGTTATCATTAATTGTATCGATAGGATATTGTAAAATATATATAGATGTAATGTAATTGTACCTTCTAGTATTGTTTGCAATAGTTTCCAATGACTTTAACTTATAGGTTACGATAAAGTTCTTATTTAAGTGTTAGATTAATTTGCGAGAAATAATTTTAATAAGAAAGGCGTATTATAATTGCTAGCAAATTTACAGGGTGTAACGAAAGTAAGCACTGATATTTAATAAGCGTATAGATCGTGAGTTATCAATTATTATCATATGTTCGAAAATTCGATGTGAAAAAATATTTTTTTAATTCTCAAAGAAAATGGAGTTATCCATTTGTCTTGCAAGGCAGAGTATCAAGCGACAAAATTTCTAAAGGATAAAAATGACTACATATACATTACGTTTTGATAATTTACTTGACTTTTTTCTTTATAGAAGAGGGGGTGAAATCACTTATAGTTAAACCTTAAAGTAAGTGCTTATTTTTGCTACACAATATTTTTTTTCGTATGTAAGTAAAAAAACATCTTTTACCATATAAATATTTATAGTTTATCAAAAAATTACAGATTATTTGTATGAAAAGAATTAAACTTTGTCATTTAACGTGTAATTTTCATGAAGATACACCGTAAAAAATATAAATCGCATTTCGTATGCGACAACAATAGTGCCAACGTTATAAAAAAATTCTAGCACATGTTTACTGCACAATTTATATATTTAAAGGGAATTAAAGTTGACTATTTTAATTTTATTGCATGCTGTTGCATTGGTATATATTTTATTGTTATTTTTATATTTAAAGACTTGCAATTATTGTAAAAATCCATTTTGGTTAATCCAAATACAGCAGGGATTCTAAATTTTAGTTATTTTCAGTTGATTTTATGCAGGACGAATCAAAGATTATTTGATAGGTGATTGCCGAGTCATATGGTTATATTAGTTATTTAAAATTATTGTTCATTGTACTTTAACTTTGTATTTATTAGGTTTAGGAACGTGTCGATCTCTGTATAAACTGTTCTTCAATTAAATTAAGCTTTGCACGAAGTACTGGTCAAAATAAATTGCCTGTCAATGTTGGGTCGACGTCAAAAAATATTTTTATTGCCTCTTCTGAAATTAATCATTGCCTATAGATGGTTAAAATTTCAAATATTGACTTAATAATATTTTTTCTATATTTTTCTAGTATTCTTTATTAATACATATATTTATTCGGATTTCATAAAGATTTTTTTGGTAATAATTTGACACGCTACAGAAAGGGTTGCCAGATCTCATTTTTTTCTCCAATATACGGCGAAATCATTTTTTTTTCATAGTTTTCTTTATTTGCTTAATGACTGACTTATTAAGCCAGTCATTAAGCACGTAATTGTTTGATGCAACTTGAATGGTTATATGTTTTTTTTTAATGAAATAAGTACTAATTTTCTTTATGACATCAATTTTAAAGCATTTTGTGTATTTCATGTAATTTGTCTTACACATGTTATATGATTTCTTTGACGTTGTATGTATTATTTAAGACAAGTATTGTTTTTGGGATACATTTTATTATCAATTTGGGGAAATTTAAGAAAAGGCACCTGGTATTATGTTTTTTATTTTTCCAATATTGTTTTGATGTGAATAAAACAACCACATTTTAAGTACCGTTATTATATGTAATATGTATATTGTATTATTACTTTTCGGACAGGCATATAGAATTACTCGTCCACTAAATGTTTATGGAGTTGGAATAAACAAATTGATTCCTCTAACAGTGTCGGTTCGATTCCATTTGTAACGTCACCACCAAAATTAGTTTGATGGTTAAAAACATTTTTTTTTAAATATCAAATATGCATAATGTAAGTGAAGTAACGCTATTTGTTTTTTTATTCCAATTCCATTGGTATATTTTAGTTCTAGTCGCTTATTAGTTAGTATTTTAATTAATATTGTAATGACCAATCCTAACATTTTGAATACTGAGGCTAAGATTTATTTCAAAATAGTGATAACTTTTATGAAAGGGTATTGTACAATATGTTCACGTTTTGTACAAAATGTTCACGAATCTAGAGAAGCTGTTTACATAAAGAATTTTCAAATGAGCCTTTTGACCACCAATTTAGACCCTATATTATTTTTTGCTTTTATCAAATATAACAAAATTTAATACAGAATCCATGCTTTATAATCCAGAATGGATCGGGGAAAATTTGAGAAATCACAGAGTCAAGGTATAAAGTTGAAGGGACACATATCTTTATATTGTTTTATGTTATCTTTGTGTGTCAATCTTAGGCGATACCTACACAGGCGTTTAATGCATGCCTAATCTAAATCAATCAATCAATAATTTGACCGCCCCGTTGGTCGAGTGGTTAGCGACCCTGACTACGCAATCAATGGGGCCCAGGTTCGATTCCCGGCAGGGACAGGCGTTTGTGTAATGATGTTTGTATTTCTGGGTTTGGGTCTTTATTAAATATATTCTTGTATTTATATATGTATTTCTATCAGCGGCGTGCACAGGATTATGATACTGAGTATGCGACGGAGTACTCGGACATAAAAACTTTTTCTTTTATAGATTTTAGCGGCGTGCACATGATTATGACACATTTTATTCATTGACTTACTATTAATTAAAATCATCTAAAACGTACGAACGTTTTATTAAAATATCTGTGAATGGCAAGTAAAGCACTGCTTTTCTGCCTACAAAGAGCGCACGCGCCTGATTTCTATGTATTAGTATCGTTGATTGACACCCATACTACAAGCATATAATTTGCTTACTTTGGGGTTAGATCAATTTGTGTCATTTCTCCAGTGATATAATAATAATAATTTTTATTCAAAATGAGTACGGAACATATATTTTTTGAACGTCAGCGATACAAAATTAACAATAATACAATATTAAACTTGTGATTGAAATATAAAATCATGATAAAATAATGAATGAAAATAAGTAAGATCACATATCTACACGTCAAAATAAATTACAAATGTCAAAAATAAATCTACATATTACGACACCTTTGTTTGAATGTTTAAAAGGCGATAGGCGTTACCCTTCGGCCGCAACTGCGTGTATTGTCCAGAAGATATTAGCGCGCTAAGGCACACGCAGTCCGAATGTTTGCGACGATAGCCGATAATAGCCGGTCACATCTGCATCTATCGCGTCATTGCGCGAAGCTTTGTGATAATAGACGCAAGTGCGGCCGTATAACAAGATATACAAGTAAAAAAGCACACTATCCTTAGATTTTATAAAAATCAAATTGTCTTGTTACATTACGTTTACATGTGCTAGAATGAGCATTTCATCCCGCCACACGAATGGCAACGCGCCATTAAGATCTTTGGTGTCTAAAAGCGATAATGTCACTTTCCATCCACGTTAATGGAAGGCAGAGATTAAGGGCCAACCCACACGTACCACAACCACACTACGAATACAACCACACCACGTGGTCAGGCGTATATTTTGTATTGAAAATGAATAGGACTATTCACACGTACCACATTTTGCAGTCATTATCGACTACTTGTGTGATACTGACGAAATCGCAACGACCAGCGACACCGAGTATTAGTAGTCGACCACATCACAGACACAACAATATTTCGCAATTAATGATAACAGAAAACGGATAAGTGCGAGTCGGACTCGCGCACCGAGGGTTGCGTACACTTTGAGTTTGTTACAGCTTAAAGGTATTATAGACCTGAGTATTTGATATGAATTTCAATTTAATACCTTTACGCGTTCATGAGGGATAGTAACTTTAAAATTTTTAAAAATATTTTTTATTATATGATGAAACTAAAAATTTACGGTTTCTGTAATTTTTTCTTTATCTGTGCTATAAGACGTTGCTTTGTACCAAATTTCAAGATTCTGAGTTCACGGGAAGTACCATGTAGGTTTTAATTCTCTTGTAAGTTTCAAAAGTTTGTGGAAATTTGTGGCATTGACGGCTGTATCTTTTGATTGTGTTGGTTTAGAAGTTTGATTATTTCACAATTCCAATGGAGAGTAGACCTGAGTATCTATATATATAAAAATCAATGCCACTTTTAGTTGTAATTTTATAACTCAAAAACGGGTTCGCCTATCCAAGCCAAATATTTAGGCTTTGTTCGGACTATTTAGAAGATAGCTTTTGTGGAGTTTGCACAAAATCGGTAGAGCGGTTCTTTATTTATCATATTTTTTGTAACAAATTCAATAAATGGCGATACGTAGCGAAGCACGTAACAGGCTGCTAGTTTGATATAAATTTCAGCTTAATACCTCCAGGCGTTCCTGAGGAAAAGGGTCTTGACAGACGGACGGACGTATAAGGGTTCCGTTTTTTCCTTTAGAGGTACGGAACCCTAATAATTTAGCACTTGTTGAACATAATTTCTACAAAGTTTTTTTAATATAGTAGGATATAAGAAATAGACGACTTTTCTGTTGGGAAACAAGAACATTTCATCGCTTGCAGATTCATCCATCTCCATCAATCCATATCAATCCATCGATAGATTCTTATGGTGCGTTACAATTCGTGTGGCGTCGTGACATTACTGTCACATGGATAAGCTTACTAACGGGAGTACGACGCAACGGTGAAAAGTATTGAGACTGAGTGTATTTCATCTCAAGATAATGTCGGTAAAGATATTGATATTGGTGGTAGATTGATTATTATTAAGTTGACTACTCGCCAATTTTAACGTTTGATATTTTGCCAATGGTTCTCCTTCGACATGCTACTTGGTAAATGGGTTTTCCTTGAAAGAGGCCCGAGCCAATACATCTGCTATTTCTGTATATTCAAACCTTTTTAATGGGTTTTGTCAAAATCAGTGCGATTTGAGAGAGAGATGAGACAAACTGTGATTCGAACGTGCTACATTATTTAAAATACATCGTGTTTGCGTTTAATATAGGGACATTCTGGTGGTCAAAAGGCTTTTTGTTTTTTCATTATAATTAAATTATAATTCTATTTTTTTTCTAATGTCGGAACAAGAAATCAACATAATTTGTATTGTATGTTTTATGTATGTAAAAAATAGATCAATTTCATTGTATTAATATATCGATTGAAAATTTCAAATTACATTGTTTGCCCGTTTGTAACAGTTTCCTTACTGTTACAACATGATACATGTACTGGGGCTTAAAAACTTGTGTAAAATCAATGATAGTCTGTAAGAACACCGACTCTGGTCACAGAATGCGAGGTCGGAGGGCCGCCTATAGTATTAGTTTAGGAAAAACTTTCAATAGAAAACGTGTCTCTGACAAAATTTTACAAATAAATAATTAGGCAATAAAATTACTTAACAATGAAATTTTGTCGATATACGTTTGAATACATTGTACATTTTTTAACACCATCGTAATAGTTTTAAGCAAAGTGTGCCTCTGTTTAGAGTATAGAGAATATATCAACAAAATGTTGAATGTGAAAATAGAATTACCGTGTTTATAAAATGGTAATGTTAAGACAATTGAACTTTACGTAAGATATTATAGTTTTATAAGGTCGCCTTTATGCGAGGTTGAGGGGTATCGCAAGGCTCGCATGCTGGCAACACCCTTGGACAGAGATGGTGATATTACAGATAATGTCTAGTGCTAGAAGTATAAACGATGTTATATGAATTGGGTGCGAGACTCGTAACATTGTATCATTGGTTACCAGAAGCACTACAATAGTATTTGAAATAAATATTTACATTGATTTCATTGTTTTCTTTTTTAACAAACTACTTAATAATAGGTAAAGTGAGTGTCGTTCACGCGCAATTTAGGGCTCCGAAGTTGCCCATCACAATAATACGGACTTAGAAGAGGGCTTTTAATGTTCTTTATAGTCGTGTGTAGTTCGCGAATGAATCCTTCAATTGGACTACTTCAGTTGCGTTTAGTTCATCCTTCACTAGTTCAGTTTCAATTTATCTATATCTCTAGTTCGCGTAGTTCACCGCGAACGAAACGATTACGAGAGTCGAAGATTGCCGATCACGCGCCGATGGGAGTGACATAGCAGAGACAATCTCGGCCCGGCTGAACTTGATACCGGTTGACTATATCACTCGTACTTTCTTGTGCAATGTACATACATACTTGCGAAGAGCGATATATTGAATTCTTTAATTATAAGCGTTCATTGCTTATTACGCATGAAGGTAGTTTTGATTTTCAATTAGTATAAATGCAATGCATAAAATATCATAATGTTTGTTTTGAGTTTATCTAAAATCAAAAATTACAGTGAAAAATAAAAGTTTAGAAAAATCAGCTTAAAGTTAAGGCCATAAGAGACATTTTGCTGTATTCGGCAATTATAAACACTATTTTAGTAAGAACTTAAATCTTTCATTAGTAAAAGTTCGGAAAAAAAACGAAAAAACTAGTACAAATAAAAAAATATACTTTATATTAAAATTGTTTTACTATCGTTTCAACGTTTATCTCGTTCGCAGAAATCATAAGATTCATGACACATTACTTAGTTCGATTAACAAACGAAGGAAAATCAATGTACTGAGAAATGATAGCGACTCAAGCCATTGGACTAGATGAACTACTGAACTAAAAGAGTGATATACTTCGCACTGATCAAAAGATATGTTCATATCTTTTCAATTCAGTGACACATTCTGCGCACCTCTAGTTCTTACTACGAACATTTAACCTATTTAATGTCATTGACTAATATATGCACAACATAGGTATAATACCTATTAAAACTTTTCCCAGAACATTAAGCCAAGGCGAAGAAGCCAAGTGCCAGGGGAATTGAAGAAATAACCAAAACTTAATTATAAAAATTCTACAGATATAATTAAATGAAATGGCGACTCTCATAGCGTGATCTAATTTGTGCAGCGCCATCTATGAGCAGCGTGATGAACTATTCTGCATACAATTTAAAATAATTTGTAAGATTTTATAAGTTGGTCGACTATTATTCGTAAAGTTGTAAAACCTACTTAAACCGTGATAGTTTACCTTTTAAATTCATTATATTTACTACTACGGCCGTGAATTTCTTCCCACCGCCATAACCAACCGTTTAGCTGACAGAGGGGGGAGGGGGAACATCTGGCTCTCTTAAAACTTAGCACTATAAAATAAATAAATAAATACACTTACTGACCTAACCTTAAAGTAAGCAAATTATTTGCTTGTGTTATGGGTATTAGTCAACGATACTAATACATACATAATAATAGTTACATTCATAATGAACACACACAAACAACATCTATGCTCATCACACAAATACTTGGCTCTGTTGGGGATCGAACCCGAGCCCCGTCGATTGCGTAATCAGGGTCGCTAACCACTCGACCAACGGAGCGGTGAAAGTTTTATATTTCACAAACAAGTCCCTTAATCGAAAAATTTATTTTTGCAAACCCACAATATTTTGTAAAAACCAATCTAACGATATCGCCCACTATGGGATATGCGAGAAAATAAATTAACATCCCCACTTTACACATAGAGGAGCTAATAATAAAAATATTTTTCAATATTTTGTTAGGTACCACTTTGTTGCCGTGACTTATGTATGTTCGTGCCAAACTATACCTATATTAGTACTAGTTACTACTATACTACTATATTAGTACTAGTTAAGGACCTCTGAGCTGTCGTGCGGACCGACGGACATAGCGGGACTATAAAGGTTCCTAGTTTACTTCGGAACCCTAAAAACAGCAGTAGGGGAGGTAGGAGTAAGGAGCATTGGGCACTTTTTTATATAGATGGTACTAAAACTTTTAATTTTTATCATAATCAAAATTTTAATCCAAATATATCTAGCACATGTATTTGGTAATACATAACTATTATAAAGACCAAGTTTTAGTATTCTTATCAGTCTCAAAGTTACAAATGATCAAACACATGTCCAAAGTGCCCAAACCTCCCGGTGGTCGGGTGGTGGACTTTATACACAGTGACTAAAAATAAATACAGCACGATATTGCACTTACATAATTAAACTTATATTTGATAATAGCTGTTGCCCGCGACTTCGTCCGCGCGGACTTCGTTTACTCCGCACAGCTCCTCCCTTGCGACTGCTGTGGGCAAAATTGACACTGTACACAGAATATAGGTATGATTACCACTTAGCGCTTAGTCTTAGCGCTATATTAATTTGAAATGAATATTCTGTGATTGTACCTGCAGTGGCAGTGTGTATAAGAAGGCGGTGCCTCTTTGCAAGCGTTCAGAAGGGATTGTACGAGAAAAACGTTTTTTTAACATGTGCCGTATACCACCGCCTTACCTATTCCTCCCGCAACAGCATCAGTGCTTGTCGCTGTCGTGTTCCGGTTTGAAGGGTAAGGTAGCCGGTAAACTTATGCATGTGGCATTAGACCTCGCCACAAGATAGCAACGCACCATTAATATCTTTGGTGTCTATAGGCGATGGTTGACTCTTTACATCAGGAGACCCATCTGCTTGTTTGCTATCTTTATCTATATGATATATATAAAAAAAAATGTAAATAGTATATATTATACCTAATAATTAATTCATATCAAAAAACTAAAAAGCACTCAGTAATTTAAATTTTTATTACTTCAATTCTGGGACCAGGATAGAGCAGTGCCACACCTTGCCCCACTTTGTATATTAGTACATAGAATCTGCAGAATTATCTACTGTGTCGTGTACAAAGCCTGTTTATATCTGCAATCTACCTATTCAATGTTCATCTCTACTAAAAGAACATCCAAAATGCTAGATAATATCAACGTATATTTTCTGTAATAATTATATTTTTGTATTTGGATAAAAACAGTACATATTTGTAATTATTTTTGTGTTATAGCACTCACCCCGTGCTTGGGAATTTGGAAAAACCTTAAAAACAGCAAAGAAAAACATCGACACGCGGGATTTGAACCTGCGACCATTTCCCTAAAGCCGGGACGCTCTTCCGCTGAGCTAGTGTCGACAGGCTCGAGGCGGCGAAATTCTTTGCTATATGATCGATTACGTCGATTGTACTGATCGCTAGCTATACATACGTATAACTAGTTAAATGAGTTCATCGTTACAGATGAAATTCACATTTATAATTTTGATCAGTACTTTCGTATTTCTAATTATTTTTGTGTTATAGCACTCACCCCGTGCTTGGGAATCTGGAAAAAAGTAGATGTTTGCCATAAAAATCCACACAGAACACACTTTCTCGTTATAAAACGCAGGCGTCGAGATTAGTCGAGAATCCAATTACATTTTCCAAATTTCCTATTTTTCCTCACTGCGAGTTCAAAGCTCAGAGAAAATTATTTTCTTCGCCCCTTAACAAATGAAAAATAAACGTGTCCCGGGGACATAAAGTGTCTGTGTGTGAGTTAAGGGAAATATTACCGTTGCTTAGGAGAGAAAAAGACGGCTGCTTAGACCGTTTAATGTTTTTACGCCCCGCTGAGAATTGTCAAATGAGTTAAATATAAGTTTATAGACAGTCTGATTCAGACAGAGGAGGACTTGTGACCCGTGTACCTACGTCAATTTCTTTGGTATCCAAGTCTGAAAACAAAATAATGGACGACTAAATATATAGGTAGCCATTTGAATATGAAAATGATTAGGTTAGACCAATGTTTTTCACGTACTATAAATTAAGACCAATAAATATCGTCTCGTCTAATAATTACCTATTGCTTTGCGTGGTCGATAGAGTAAAGCGAACCGCAATAGACCCTACATCGAAGCTCGTTGAATAAAACGCGTAAGGGCCATAAAATTCACGGCGCCGTGAATTTAGTTTAGTCGAAAAATGAGAATATATTATACGCTGCTTAATTTTGACTTTGGTTGGACGATTTATTATTATTTCAACGCCATAGCTAGTGTTAACGAAATGGAACACGAATTCTACTTAGTATAGCTTCTTATAGCTTCTAGTAGGTAATACATTAAACTCTCTGACTAGGATTGGCCGGATTATCAGCTGGCGAAATGCGTGGTGATCCTCATCGCCGTAGTCCATAGCTTTAACAACAAAAAAATCCTCATGTTAATACGGGCCATTTTATTTTTGGCATGACAGTTTATACAAGACGAACGATTTGCCAAACTATTCGCCACCAAAAGATAGAGCATATAAATTACATAAAAACGTTTTAGATTAATATTATTTGCGATATCAACTGTTATAGAAACACCCAATCACACTACGCGACCCGTGAGTCGCTTGTGTGTGATAAGAGTGCTAAGTGTGAGTTTTTCTTTTCGCATTCGATCGTGAGCGCGTTCCGAGTTTACTAGGAATTTGTATGTGATTTGTACAGCGCCACCTAGTGGTAAACTGGTTTCTCACGTTTACCACTAGGTGGCGCTGTACAAATCACATACAAATTCCTAGTAAACTCCAAACACACTCACGATCGAATGCGAAAAGAAAAACTCACACTTAGCACTCAGACTATTTCGAAACGGCTTGACTCTTTGGCATTACGCTGAGATGTAGATTCGCTCTGCATATTTTATCGCATCTATCACGGAGAGTGTTCCGACAAGTTGATGCTGAATTCCATCATCGGACATCGCGTCAAAATTTAAAGTTCCACCCTCACCATCTTGATGTCTGGAAATCTACAACCGTGCACTCCCAGCACTTTTGCCCCGCGGCAATTTTGTGGAATCAATTACCGGTAGGGGACCTTCAAGAAAAAGTTATCACTTCAGGTGCACCTCTTGCGCGTTTGCCTCCTCCTTCATAAAAAAACCTAACAGGTTAAATAGGTACAAGATTAGCGAGACAGTGGCTTAAAACATATGAACCAAAACTAAGATGCACCTACTTAATATAGAATTATCTATGTTGGTCCGAAGGGCTTGTTTTCCGCTACGTATTGGTCCGGGTTCCTTCGAAGAATACACCATCTGCTGTTCTGCCAGGCAGTTCGTAAGAGGCGAAGGGTTGGCTATGCGAGTCACTACCATTGTGACTACTCGGTGGTAGGTTCTGCATTATGTATATTTGTTTTTAAGATTGACGTTCGAAAAATGTATCATAGAAAATACTTATTTTGAATAAAAGCTTATTCTATTCTATTCTATTCTATTATCTCGCCCGGGTCTGGTAACACTACCTATTCCTGCCGCAATAGCGTCAGTGCTTGTCACTGTCGTGTTCCGGTTTGGACGATTAGGTAGCCGGTTAACTTATGCAAGTGGCATTAACACATCGCCATATGGATAGCAACGCACCATTAACACCTTTGGTGTCTATAGGCCATGATTGTCTTTTTCTATCAGGAGGATCAACTACTTATTCACTACTAGCTGTGCCCGCATCTTCGTCCGCGTGGACTTTTTAAAAAAAGTAGCCTAAGTTACTGCTTATTACATCAGCTACCTACTAGTGAAAGTCCCGTGAAAATCGGTCCAGCCGTTTCAGAGATTAGCCGGAATAAACAGACAGACAGACAGCCAGACAAAAATAGTAACAACTATTATTTTGGTCTGTGTACCGTGTATACATCCATATGCATTTAGTTAAAACCGGTTATTTTAATATTACAAACAGACACTCCAATTTTATTTATTTGTATAGATGTATAGATGTTTGATATAAAAAACCTAACTATTGTTAACTTAGGTAAGGACAAATAGTGTTTATATTAATAAGTAAATATCATTATTCACCACGCAAATAGCAAGCCAATTTCTTAGGTTGATAGTGAAGCTTGCATTACAGGTAGAAATGTAGAATTATATTATAGTAATTATATTATAGTAGTATAGTATACTTACCGAAGAAAAAAAATCATATTTTAAGCGATATTTTTTAACTTTGACTACTTATTCGGCACGCTAAAATAGGACAACACGGCGTATTTAATTTTTTCACAATAAAATAAATCTACGAGCGTTTGACACTTAGGAGCATTTGCTCTCATGCGTGGCTCACATTCCCCACCAAACACCTATATGAATGTGGACTGTGTTGCGCTGAAATCAAACGTACATTTTCTATCGTCCCGTCGCGTTGCTCAAGTGGCAAAATTTCGAGGCGAGGATTGACTGCGATTTCCAAAAGAGGCAGGCTTTCTGAGGAGCATATTCAGGAAGGCAAATAGGAGCCTATTTTATGATTATTTGTAGTATATGTGTACCGTAGTGTAATGTAGTTCAGATTATGCTTTATAATGACCTTGGCTACTTGCACTAAACAAGAATAAATTGGTGAAGTGCGTGTCGGGCCATGTAGGGTTCCGAAGTTGCCCATCGCAATAATGTGGACTAACAAAAATGGGTTTTATACTTTCATACTAGATAGTATATATGTCACAGTGAAATTGTCAATGGTCGTTAGATTATAATATACTTAGGGAGTTTATAATTTGGTTAGGTTAGGTTGGCAGTTAAATTATAATATCAGTTAGTTAGATTATAATATAACGGTATTGACAATTTCACTGCGACATTTATGCTATTCAACGTCAATGACAAATATTGTATTCGCACCACAGGTTCATCGCTAATAAAAAAGTACATTTTATAAGTTGGTCGACTATTACTCAAAAACTTGTAAAGCCTTCTAAGCCGTAATAGTTTTCCTTTTAACTTCATTATATTTACTACTACCATGATTTTTTCCCACCCCTAAAACCAACTGTTTAGCCTAAATATTTTACATACGAGTCTCTTAATCAAAAACTTGTTTTCACAAACCTACAATATTTTTTAAAAACCTATCCAGCGATATCTATACAAAGGAGTACGTGAGAAAAAACCACACAACGGGGTACGTGAGAAAAAACCACACAACGGGGTACGAGAGAAAAAATTACCATTCCCACTTTACATGTAGAGGAGCCCTGAAAAAAAATGTTTTTCAAAATTTTATATTACCACTCTGTTGTCATGATTAATATAAATATTTGTGCCAAATTACAGCTTTTTAGTCATAAAGATCTCTGAGCTATCGTGCGGGCAGACGGACGCACGGATGGACATAGCAAAACTTTAAGGGTTCCTAGTTTACTTCGGAACCCTAAAAATGGGGAAATTCATTCAATACGATTCGCTCGACCCAGGACGCGAGCTCAGCGCCGGGCGCAGTACTACTATACCAGCGACCCCAACTGTTACTTTTGAATAAACTAATACAGGAATTCTCAAACTAATATCTCAATTTATCCCCATTAGTTTTTCAAGACAAAGGCGAACCTCTAATGAAACAAGTTGTAGTAAAACAGAAAATGTATTCAAATGATAAAGAAATATAGACATGATTTTTTGACGCAGTAAAACTGCAGCTCCATTTCCTGTATCTGTAACCCTGCCTCAGAGCTTTACCAAATTAAATTTGAACCGCACGGGAATGATACCCCCCAAACAAAAAAGTATTTTCAAGATTGGTGCATAAACGACCGAGTTCTGAGGTAACAAACATAAAAAAACATACAGCTAAATTGATAACCTCCTCTTGTTGGAAGGCGGCTGACAAATGGAAAATTCTATAGTACTATTTTATTTCCCGAGGACTCAGGTTGTAAATTTTTTTAAAAATTTTTGAGCAATATTTTGAGAGGTCGGCAAACTTCAGTGCAATCACGATTAGCCAAAGATACGTAGTCCCATCATGTGATAGATGGTAAGCCTATCTCAAATCGGCCATTTATCCAATCCAGAGCAGCGTTGTTTTAATTAGAAAAATGAAAAAATCACACTTTTGATTTGCCTGACCTGGGAATCAAACCTGGGACCTCATGTGGTCAATACCGACACCGGGCCACTAGACCATAGAGGCGACTTTATTTATATAATTTATCTAAGCAGAGATTATGTCGCTAGCCCCAACAATTGTCTGGCGTAACCCAAGGGGCATGCGTACCCCACTTTGAGAAACCCTGAACTAATAGATCAGTGAGGCAACAAAATGAATATGGGTAACTCCTAACTTTATTCTATTAGCAAACCCTCCAAGCAAATAATTGCATCACACGTCATTTACAAAATCACAAAACATACTTGCCCTAAAGTTAATTACGGAAATAACTAATATTTTATTTTGTTTTCATTCCCCTAAAATAAGCAGGTACTAATTTGTTTCAATTTCAAATAATTTTATCACTTTTTTCAACTAATTTCGAGAAAAGTAAAAGTTTTCAATTTAAAAGAGTTTTCATTTAGTTACACTTAGGCTACGAAACAAACCCTTTAGTTTCGTAGCCTAAGTGTAAAATGCCTAAGCCTATTACTAAGTCCCACTGCCGTCCCTCTATCTGTCTGTTTGTGTGCCCGTCTGTCACCAGGCTGTATCTCATGAACCGTGACAGTTAAGTTGTTGAAATTTTCACAGACGGTGTATTTCACAACGGAATAAAATAATTATATTTAACCCATTCATCAAACGTAATTAAGTAATTTATCCCTCGATGTAAACAGGTAAAAACTTGAATAGGGAAGGTACGGAACCCTTTGTGTGTGAGTTCGACTCGCACTTGGCCGGTTTTTTTATTTATATTATGTATATTATTTTATTCTTGATATATTTTTCTTGACTGTTTTTTTCTTGACAAAATAAAGACAACTGGGAGACTCTTAAAATATACTTTACAGAATATTTGGTTATAGGTATACATAATAATGTAAGAGGGCTCCCATACAACAAACGTGATTTTTTGCCGTTTTTTATAGATTTATATGTACCCTTGTGCCCTTCGTGCACTGGGACTCACACTTGGCCGTTTTTTGTTTATTATTTGACATTTTAACCTGTTTAAAATTGACACCCAATCTTTTATGATTCAGTTTTAAACTTAGATGAAGAAAACTACTAAATATGAAATAACCAAGGGAAAACCGTATAATTTCGTCCCGAGTAATGGCGGACTTAAGAACAGCTGTTTACTGTCTACATAACAATTGATAAATTATATTGCAATAGGGCACGTTACTTTAACAATTAGTATTTATTTTAGATTTAAGGTACACACTAAAATTACAGAAAAATACAAATAAACGCTCAAATCAATTTAATGTTTTATAAACAAAAGGTTATTTGACATTTTACGTACATTGACAGCGTATTTTAGTAATAGCGTATTGGCCGCAAGCTGTTTAAGATAACGTTATTTTCTTAAATGATTTGAAATTAGAGCACTGACAAAATTTTCGTGCCTTTGTCTATTATGAAAATTCGAACTTGTTAGACAGAGATAAAGCCATTTTTATATGTTCAGCGTCGGAATGCATGCAATTTTATAATGTTGATTGTTTACGGAAATTAATGCCAAGTCCTTATCTTTCTCTTGTCAAAGGTTTCAAGGCAGTCTTTTACGATTTGGTAAAGATCTAATTTAGAGTTCCAAAGATATGTGTGGTTAAAATTTTTCTGTTTAGTAAAACTGGAAAGTTTTTGCGAAGTGAGTTAGTACATAAAGTACCTATTAGTTACTTTTTACATTTACCAGACATTACGTAACTATATTTACAGCGTAGTATTTCCTTAAGTTTTACTATTGTATTAAATACCAAAAATTATACAAATTTATTAAAATGTCTAAACGAAAATAATAATTTAATTGATTAATAATGCTACATATATGTAATATAATTGAATAATATCTAATAATTTATATAATACAGTTGAGTAATGTTTATCTATGTAAAATTTCTAAAATATTATTTAAATGTAAATTAAATCAGCTATTTATTAAAAAGAACTCTAATTTGCATGCCTAAAATATAAGGGTAGAATAAGCAGAACAATGTATATATAACTAATAACCTTTCTGTAACCTTATTCTGGCAAATAAAAATTATTATTATTATTATTTTGATATTGTTATTATTTTCTTAAGTTTTGATACAGTATTTCCTTAAGTTTTACTGTTTTGTATTAATAAGCACGCTATAGTACCACAATAAATCAAATTTTACAAATTTAAGGTAAAAAATCGTCAAAAACATACAAATAATCAGACACAATTGGTAGACCGTCCCTTAAACCTGTGTAATTATTTCGTTAATAATTTTACTGCCTCGTGGTTTAGAGGTTTGTTTATGAAGCTCGGATTACTAGGTTTTAAGTACGATTCTTTAACGGACCAACGTGTTTTTGAGTTTTTTATGGGGTCATCTGCGAAAAATGAAAATGGAAGTCTAAGTAACTGCTTAGAGTGTGGTGATAATATGATAACACCCACCTAAATAAGAATACGATAGTAATGAGCATTAACGTTATTGAAGTTATAAAGGATGGTACTAAACCCGGGCAAGACGTTCCAGAATACTAACACCTAAACATGATGATAATACCATGTTACACCTTTATATGCCTTGTAAGATCTGCCAGGCGAGAAGGCAAATAGGATTATCTCGATTTGATGTGCTGGAAGGCTTTGGTTTATGAATTACCAGGTAGAAAAGCAGGTGCCTCCAAAACGGGTCAAGAATGTCAAGATTAACGCTGGGAGAATATGATACTTTATTTTATAAACACCCCTGTGTTGGGGCCAGACCTCCTTTTAAGAATAGACTACTTTCTATTTTCCCAGGCAGTTTGTAGAAGGCGAATGATTGGCTGTACAAATTGCTACCATCAGAATTACTAGGAGGTGGAGTTCTGCAACTTCACGCCCAAGTCTGGTGCTTGACCTTTATTTATTCCTGCCGCAATAGCGTCGATACTTGTCAGTGTCGTATTTCGGTTTGGAGGACAAGGTAGCCGGTGGACTTATGCATGTAGCATCAATACCCCGCTACTATTACTATTAACATCTTTGGTGTCTATATGCGATGGTTGTCTTGTTTATCAGAAGAACCATCAACTTGTTCGCTATCGTTTTTTATAAAAAAGTCATACATAAAGAAACAAGAAACAGTTGTAATTTTTATCTTGGTGTAAACAAATGAGGGTAGATATCGATCGGACGCGAACTTGTGCCCGCCACACGCGATGTTGCTACTAACCACTGATTCTCGCGTCGCCGTTGACACGTGACGTATGTCTGGCAGCTGACTTGGTACTGGTCGGCGAACTGGTGATATAGTGTTAGGATATTTTTAATAACTGTGTATAAATGCATATGATTTATTACGTAAATACATTAACTAATATTTTAATAATAATGGATGTTTAAATTTTAACGGTAAGGTCGTTAAAATTTAAACTAAGCCGCGCCAATTGTCACCTGTTGGTGGCGTGATTAGAATCCCGCCTTAACCTAACGGTTGGCGGGGGTAAGACATTCATTTTTGCCATTCTATATCAGACAGTCCACGAGAACGGTTCTGTATTTGATACTTGTCGAAAATGTGAGTCGTTATGTTGAATGTAATGTAATGTAATGGATCAGAATATTTGATTATGTTGAAAATATCGAAAACTACTTAAAACGAGAATTGCGAATAATCGCATGTAAATGGAGGATATCTATATATATAAAAATCAATCCCTATTTTCCTTGGTCACGACATCACGCCTGAATGGCTGGACTAATTTCGGTAATTTTTTTTGTTGTGTTTGTAATTGTAAGGAGAAGGTTCTTATAAAAGAAAATATTAAAAAAATTGCGCGGAAAATTAGAAAATTTAAGAATACTTAACCACCATATAAAGTTTAATGCCATTTTGGCTGCGTGAAATGACAATCCCGTAGACTTATATAAATTACGTGTCACGTTCTTTATCCGCTATGAATTCCTAATATGTAAGGCAAAACAACGTTTGTCGGGTCAGCTAGTTATATATAAGAATCAATGTAATAAATGATGATTCAACACTAATGTGTTTTTCTGGACTAAAAGTCAACAATAGCTAGATTATTTTTTTATATCATAAGATAACAAACAAGCAGATGGGTCTCCTGATGGAAAGATGTTAATGGTGTGTTGCTATCTTGTGGCTAGGTCTAATGCCACATGCATAAGTTTACCGCCTACCTTACCCTTTAAACTGGAACACGACAGTGACAAGCACTGACGCTATTGCGGCAGGAATAGGTAAGGCGGTGGTGCCAGACCCGGGCGGGACAATGCAGATTTCTACCACCTAGTAGCCATTATGGTAGTGACTTGAATAGCTAATTGGTCGCCTTTTACTAACTGCCCGGCAGAACGGCAGTTGACCTATTCTTCAAAGGAGCCCGGGACCAACACGGGAAAAATTATTTTAATGAAAGATGGCGACTGAATTAGTTTTATCCACAGACTACATGAATCTAATACACACGCCATTGGGAGGGAAACGTGTCGCCACGCATATGAGCGAATGCTCCTATCACTGTCAAAATTGTCATACATTTGTAGATATATTGTGAAAAAATAGAAACATGCCATGTTTTATCGTACCGAATGAGACGACGAGGTTTATAAGTTACCCTTTGAGTGATTTTATTTTATTGGTAAGTACCTAACACAATATAATATAGTAATTCCGTGGCACCTAGTATAACTTTATTTTAATGCGTAAATGCAAGCGACACTGACAAACTAAGAAATTGTCTTAAAGGCGTATCCATTTAATCCGTGGTTTTATCTGTCTGTTTTAAGATTTGATGCTTACTTTGATACACTATTTTTGTTACAATATCTTATCTTGTTAAAAATTTTAACGAGACACAACTAAGTCACTACTATCTTTTTTTTGGGGTTCCGAAGTCAACTCGGAACCCATAAGGGTTCCGAGTTGACTTCGGTTTCTATAAAGTTTCGCTATGTACGTCCAGTCGTCCATAGAACACCAAAGATTGCCAATAGTGAGGCAGAATGGCAATGCCGATTTTTTTATATCATATTAGATAGCAAGCGAGCAGATGACTGCTAATGGAAAGACACAATCATCGCACATAGACATTAAACATGTTAATGTTGCGTTGCTGTTATTGTGGCTAAGTTTTAATGCCACATTTTTACCAGCAAACCAGCAGATGGGTCTCCTGGTGGAAAGAGTCAACCATCGCCTATAGACACCAAAGATGTTAATGGTGTGTTGCTATCTTGTGGCGAGGTCTAATGCCACATGCATAAGTTTACCGGCTACCTTACCCTCCAAACCGGAACACGACAGCGACAAGCACTGAAGCTATTGCGGCAGGAATAGGTAAGGCGGTGGTACCAGACCCGGGCGAGACAATGCAGAACTCTACCACCTAGTAGCAACGATGGTGGTGACTCGACAGTCAATCGGTCGCCTTTTACGACCTGCCTGGCAGAACGGCAGTTGGCCTATTCTTCAAAGGAGGCCGGGACTAACACGGCGAATATACATGCATAGGTTAATCTGTTACATTATCCTCCAAACCGGAACACGACATTGACAAGCACTGACGCTAATGTGGTAGGAAGTAAGGCAGTGGTACCAGACCCGGGCGAGATTATGTAGAATTCAATCACCTAGTAGCCACATAGGTGCCAATAGACTTGTGTAGCCAAATGTTCGCCTTTACGAAACGGGGTAAAAATACATATTTATGATAGACATTTCTCTGATAATTTTGGATATCAATTACGATTTTTCTAACCTGCTATAACGTACCAGGTCAGTTCGCTCCAGGTTGCCAAGACTGATTTAATGATGTAAGAGGTTTTGCTAGCGACAGTCCGTTCGGCGCAGGCAAGCTTGAACGACAGGCACGCGACGCGGTCTCGCGGCCGTCCTCCCGGCACGCATCACCTGACTGCTTAGAAAATAAGCCATGCCTTGTTACATTCAGATCTTTGTCTTAATAATCTATTTAAAAGTAGTATTACTATTTAATCGCCGTAAAACTGCAACTACTGGCTTCGAAACTCCTATTTCTGTAGAATTTTTAATCATCATCATCATCGTCATAATCATCAACCTCAGCTTTTATTAACCCACTGCAGGGCGTAAGTCTCCTCCCCCTCACGCCACTTTTCCTTATTTTGAGCTATTCTTGTCTAGGTCTTTCGCTATAGCTTGACGATATCATTGACCCATCTTGCCATTTTGAATCAGATCTTTACCAATGTCGCCTCTGTGGTCTAGTGGTCCGGTGTCGGTGTTGACCACATGAGGTCTCGGGTTAGATTCCAAGTTCGGGTATTTCAAAAATGTGTTTTTTCAGTTTGATAAAAGCACCGTTGTCCGGGATTGGATAAGTGCCCGGTTGGCGATAGGCTTGCCACCTAACATATTGTTTGGTACTAAGTATCTTCGGCAATCGTGGGTGCACTGGTTGTATTTCCGTCTACCTCTTCGTAGATACGGAAGTAAAGATACTTTTTTTTTATTTCAAAATAAAATCAGATTAATGTTAACTGACTGACTCTAAAAAAACGTTTTGTTCCGAAAATCTTTTGAAGAAAGGTCCTTTCGAATCCTTTCGAATGATTGACCAATTATTCGTTCATGCGTCACTGCCGTTGTCAGTACCTATTTGTAACTAGGTAGGTTATAGAGTTCTGTAACGTCTCGCGTGGGTGTAACACCAACGTATTCTTTATTTTTGGAGCAATGACGTCAGGACTTGTCAATTTCATGTTGGAGGGTAAATAAGTCGCAGGCAGTAAATTTATTTGTGTGAAATTGCATCACCCGTTTAACAACTCACCTCAAACCTTTGGTGATGGATATTTCAGTGGCAGATGATACCACATTGATACTGTACGCAGATGACGCCGTGTAAATCAGCACCTCATGAGAACCACGCATGCAGCGCACAAAATCCAGAGGACTCTTGACCAACTACAAGAATGGCTACCAAAATGCAGAATGTTAAAAAGACGCAGGCAATGGAGATATCACTAAGAATCATTATCGTAGCACCCATCTACGTGAAGAACGCAGTTATTTTACGAGATCTTCTCGTAGAATCAACAGAAGAATTCATCAACAGACTTGCTACCATTATGTTCCACACAACGGTGTTATTCAACACATTAAAATGCTGTCACCCTGGAAAGTCAACAGATTCCCATATCCAATGTGATATATTCATCAAACCGGGGGTATGACCTGATGAAGTCGCCGCCCTGTTCACTGGTCGCCTGGCTGGACCCACCCCCATGGGTCTCATCCACGGGGTGATCACGTAACTCGCAATGCGAAATTATCGTGACTGTTTAGTTATTGCAAGACACATAACAGCCTTGTACATTAGTGGTAGTCGTTGCCGCTTGATTAGTTTTGATGCTGTGACATTGCAAAAAGTGCATCTAGTGACCAGCAAGCAATTGACGACGTTTTTGATGATTTTTTCATTACGTTTAAGAGTCATCGCTGATCGCTGGCGAATTGCAAACGTTAGATGATACGCCTACCGGTTGGGCTAATCGCACGTGCGATTGAAACTAGAGGTATGCAACTCCGGAGGTACTGAATCAAAGGTACTAATTCTGGGGCTGGATACGGTAAGCTAATTTATTCCTTCAAATCCTTATTATCTCTGCGGAATATTTTTTTCCGGTCAGAATGGTGAGTGCCTGAGCGTATACTGCGATTAGAATGAGAGAATGAGTGATATTGCGAATTGCGGATGATGTCTACACTCTTCCGGTGAGACGCGACAAGCGGATCGCCGGAGTTACCAGTGTAGTATTTTTGCAATATAAAGTGATTGTGTTCGTCGGAACTTTAAGCAGTGTGTTCGGAGGAACTTGTAATCGATGTTATTGTAAATGAACTGCACGCCCACTCGTTCGGACCCGCATTAATTATAAATTGATTTCTCATTATTTTTACTTAGTAAAAATAAATGAGATATCTGCCGTAAGAGGTGATAACCCAGCCCGAGATAACCCGGTGACTGTTCGAAAGAACAGTCACCGTCGGGTCGCGACAAATCTCCACCAACACGATGTCAGGAAGACGCTCACCTGGCGAAAGCCCTTCCCAGTGCTCAAAGAAGATAGAAGAACCAGAAACACCCCGTTCGCGAAACTGTTCCGAAACGGACATTGTAGAAATGTCCGGATGAGAACAGGTCCCCTCGCGTAAACCGCGCACCCCCGCCCCCCGCGCGTCGCCGCCCAAGTCCTATTACTTGAAGACCTGGACGGCTACGCCGACGACGCCCGCGCCTAAGCGCGTATCACCGACTCCGCC
Organism: Apodemia mormo; assembly: GCA_036924255.1. Classification (NCBI taxonomy): domain Eukaryota; kingdom Metazoa; phylum Arthropoda; class Insecta; order Lepidoptera; family Riodinidae; genus Apodemia; species Apodemia mormo. The sequence goes on from JAUPFN010000020.1 coordinate 12,109,392, forward strand.
CAACCAACCAAAGGCGGGCCTAGCTAAGCCACCGTCTCCGAAGGCGGCACAATCTGGACCGACCCAGCGAAAGGCGGTTCAAATTGGAGACCCTTCTACAAAGGCGACACAATCTGAGCCGACGACGCCGAAGACGGTCCAGATTGGAGCGACGCCCTCAAAGGCGGCATTAACTGGAGCTATCTCGAAAGACCCACGTATTTACCGCCGCACAACTGAACGCCGTGCAAACCGCGACCGGGCCGTCCCCAGACCGCGTACCTCGGGCTCGCGCGACCATTCCGCGCCGCGCGACTCCTCGGTGAGTAGTGACTCCTCCGCGCGCAGAGAGTCCTCCGCACAAAGTGACGCGTCGGTTCGCCGCGATTATACCAGCTAGAGTGAAAGTACTGGCATCCACCGAGACAACCGTGACGCGGAGATGCGCGCCCCGCCCACCCCAATTAGAAGCACCAAAATATCGCAGAAGACAGCCCTAGAGCAAAATTATATAATTGTCTCTAGGCTAGCCAAATCTAAACTGCTTGACGAGGACCTGCTACAAGCTATGGCTAAGCACCTCGAGGATCGCAGCGCCGCATTAAAAGCGGCAGGGATAGCGGACGCTCCTGTGTCGGCCGAGGACGCAGCAGCAATCCAACATGCAGAGGTGGCTCCTATTCACTTGCCCCCCTGCACAACCCCTCACAGAAGGAAGAGGATGCAAGAAGAGGAACCTGTAGAGGAGGAAAAGCCAAAACGGCAATGTGTGCCAGCCATACCTTCCCTCCCTCAACCCACATTCGCCTCCAAAGTGGCTGCATCAGCTGCATCACCCAAAACTACCCAAACACCAAATCTCCCACTACCCCCTCCGACTTCAACCGACGCTAACCAAGGTCGTTCCCCCCCCCCCCTAATAGTTGAAAACCTCCCCAATTGGACGGCACACTTTAGGGAAATTAAATCAAACCTGGGACATGCACCTAACGCCCGCCCATTTGGCCGGGGGGTTCGGTTTACTCCGAAAGGAGAACAAGAGTACCGCTACATTCAGACTTACTTAACGGAACTAGAGAAGAAGGAAACCATCTCCTGGTTTTGTTACTCCCTCCCAACGGAAAGAAGTGTCAAGGTGGCAATCCGCGGCCTCCCGGCCGAGACTGACCTGACGAGATATCCCAAGCCCTTGCAGAGCATGGACACGAAGCTGAATACATACGCCCGATAAAGGCCAGAGCCGGTCGACCTGGCTGCATTTTTATGGGTATCATAAAAAGAAAACCCGACACATTATATCGGGCATATATGCAATTGATGAGTTGCTTTATATGCCCGGCATAACTATTGAAGCCGGGCGAGGCAAAAAGGGCCCGGCGTAATGCCACCGCTGCCAGCTGTTTCGTCATTCATCACACAACTGCCACCGTCCGCAGCGATCCGTGCGCTGTGGCGGTGAACACAGGGCAGTTGACTGCCCACGACCAAGAGCAGAGCCGCCGACTTGCGCAAACTGCCAAGGCCCGCACACGGCGAACAATATCAGCTGCCCTGTGTACAAAAAGGAAGCCAGGAACAAAACAGCCGGCACGGTGGCCCTAACTGCGGCCCCAACCCTCCAAAAACTGAAAGACGCCTCAATAGAACGCCCAACCACTGAAGCTGAAAAACGCTCTATGGTAATAGAAGAGTCAGACCCATCAGCCAGAGCAGGAACATCCCTGATGGCACCAGCCAACAATCCAAAGCCCAGGAGCTCTACTAGTAAGTCCAAAAAGACCAAGAAGGCTAAGAAGAAGCCAAGAACGGTCAAACCAACTGAGGCTGCAGAACAAGACGAGGCCCCAACTACACAAACGGCGAAGGCAACGGTCACAGATACCTTGCTCACAAAAGAACTGACACGGAAGGTGGTCCCTCAGAAGTCCCCGGACGAAGGAAGACTGGCTATCCTTGAACAGGCTATCCAGATCTTCCAAGATGTACTGGGGGCTTTACGCGAGGGACTGGACCCAGTCACAGTCATCCTCAGAGGCATGACTGAACTTCTCCAAATTTATGGAAAGTAAGCCTCTGAGGATACTCTTTTGGAACGCCCGTGATCTCAAGGAGAAGACCACGCCCCTTAAAACCATAATGGCAGAGCAGAACATCGACGTGGCTCTAATAAATGAGACGCTTCTGAACCCGGCAGATCGTCTCAATTTTCCAGGATACACCGTGTACCGGAGAGAGGAGTATAGCGGATCGCGTTACTACCGTGGGTTGGCTATACTTATCAAGAGAAGAATCATACACGAACTAGCACCTCCACCTCAACTCAATATCACTTCAGCACTTGGCATTGACATACAGACCAACACGAAAGTCCTACGACTCTACGCAATATATAGACCGTGTGGACGCATGGTCGTAGAGGACGTACGTACCCTCATGGATACCGACTTAGCGGTAATCGCAGCAGGGGACTGGAATAGCCGTCATACAGCCTGGAACTCCAACTACTCCTGCTCCGAAGGGAGAAAACTAAGACGTGACGCCGAACAGCATGGCTACCATACGATGGGCCCAGAGACTCCAACGCACTACCCTGACTGAGATAGACAGCAACCTGACGTGATAGACTTCGTAGTCATAAAAGGATTCCCAACTAGCCAACTTACGGTGGAAACCCTAGATTATCACACGCACTCTGATCACCAGCCCATCCTCGCAGTGCTAACCCAAGAACCGGTACGCACAAGACTGCAAGCGCCAAGAGCCATAATCGATTGGAGTATCTTCCACCGGGAGCTAGGTAAGTCCACGGTCACACGACCTATTATTCAGGCCGACGACATGGACCACCTAGCGGAAGATCTCCAACAAAAGATGACGGACGCTCTCCGAGAGGCCACTATAGAGAGACCTACGAGAAAGGCTCAACCTCTTCTCCCAATGCACATCAAGGAAATGTTGAGGAAAAAAAAAGAGACCTCCGTAAGACCTGGCAAAACACCAGATGTCCCAACCAAAAACGCCAATTAAACCGACTTGTCGAAAGGGTTAAGTCAGAAGTAGAGGCTTTCAACGCCCAAAAATGGGAAGACCGTATCTATGAGGCCACTGACGACTGGTCCTCACTACATAGACTTTGTCGGCAGTTCACGAATACCAAAAACCCGAACAGACCTCTCCGACATCCTGACGGCACAGTTAGATACAAAGCGAATGACAGGGCTGAAATATTTGCGGAACATCTGGCGTGCCAATTCGTGCCAAATCCTGCCTATGACGAAGAAGAATCCAAAAACCTCTAAGACATACTGACTACCTATTATAACTTGGAAATTCCAGCGGAGGAAGACCACATATTTTTCTCGCCAAACCAGGTGGGCCAAGTTATTAAGAAGACCAAGCCCAGGAAAGCACCCGGCGCTGACCAAATAACTAACACCGCGTTACGACAAATGCCGTACCGCACTTTAGCGGCATGGACTCGTCTCTTCAATGGAATAATGCGCACGGGTCGCTTTCCCAAAGAATGGAAGCTAGGACGCGTAATAATGCTTCCCAAAGCAGGAAAGAACATTCTTTTACCCTCAAGTTATCGGCCAATAACGTTGCTACCGTCAGTTTCCAAAATTTTTGAACGCCTCTTACTACAACACATTAACCACCACTTCTCTCCGAGAGAAGAACAATTTGGGTTCAGAACAGAGCACAGTACCACGCTCCAATTATCCAGAGTGCTGCACAAGATGACGTCGGCCCTATACAAACGGGAAAAAGCCGCAGCCACATTCCTCGACATGAAAAAGGCTTTTGACCGGGTGTGGCACGCCGGCCTCATCTACAAGCTCCAAAAACAAGGAGCAAAACAAACCACGTAGGATTGTGCGCGTCATCGCCTCGTTCCTTCACAACAGAAGATTCCAAGTAGCAGTGGAAGACAGCTTATCCCAAGAACACGCTATGAGAGCAGGGGTTCCTCAAGGCAGCTGTCTTTCACCAACTCTCTACTCGAGCTACACGGATGACATCCCAGCGCCAGCGTTACGGCGTCTGCGTACAGCGCAGCTGTACGCAGACGATGCCGCGTACGTCAGCACATCACTAACCGCAGACCACGCAGCACTCAAAATACAGAGGACTCTAGATGTACTGGAACCTTGGCTGAAGAGGTGGAGACTGACGGTCAACGTCCAGAAAACCCAGGCCATAATAATAGGTAGTCAGGCCAGGAATGTACCCAAACTACGACTCGCAGATAAGGACATAAACTGGCAGTTTAATTGTAAATGTCTGGGAGTCACGATAGACTATAATCTAACTATGACAGCTCACACCAAGACGATTGTGGGGAAGACACAGGCAGCCAGAGCCCTACTCTACCCAATATTATCATCAAAACTACCACTGGCGCAAAAGCTGGCTATATACAAAATGTATGTACGACCCCGTCTCACATACGCTGCCCCTGCTTGGCACCACCTGCTAAGCAAACAAAACAAAAAGACCATAGAAACTCAGCAGAACCAGACACTGAGGACGATAGTGGATGCTTCACGATACGTAAAGAACTCGGTCATCCTCAGGGATCTTCGAATAGAACCTGTCGAGGAATTCATCAAGACCCTGGCATTGAACATGTTTAGCAGAGCCGACATGTCAAGCCACGACCACATCAAAAACATCGCCCCATGGAGGTCCTCCCCATTGGATAGAAGGTTATATCCAAGAGATGTAACCACTAAGACAGCTAAGGGTATTACTCGATGAAGTCGCCGCTTTCGCTGCTGGTCGCCTGTCGGGCTTCCACTCAGAGCGGCAGACCTGCGCGGAGCGGCGTAAAGATTCGGGGAGTACCCTCGACCAAGCAGGAAGACCACCAGACAATCAAGACAACTCAACTCAACTCATACCTGAACGTGTGAAACCATTGCAGCACAAACGATCACCATTTCCATTACCGCCCCTCCCTCCCGCTCAAGCCGCCACTGCGGGTTTAACGTCACGTCAGGGACTCGACCTGCGGTGCGGACTGCACGTGCTGGTGGGCGGACAGTGGGGGGGGGGGGAGACCCAACCTACCGATTCCTACTCCTCACCAACCCTTCCACCCCCAACTCTTACTTCGCTCTCTGTGTGCTTGATCCCCCGCTTGCGGGGCGGATCGCATGCGGAGGTGCCCTCGGGGGTGGATCACCTATCACTCACCCACATCCACACCGCAAACCAGAGGACAAAGAGGCCAGTTTGGCCCACATCCAACCCAAGGACCTAGCCGTCTTCACGGCTAGCGCGTGACACCACGGTCAGGGGGCTCTGCCCCGAAACCGTTTCCCCGCATCCGAGAGGAGCGCGAGAAGACCAACGTAGTACGCGACAAGCGATAATCAACCTAAAAAACTACATCCATAGTACTATGGAAATGGTGGGAGCGAGATAAATATATAAGGAAACGTTCATGTAAAGTTACGATCACAGAATATGATACGCTGCAATTAAAAATGGACGAAGAAAGCCAAAGGAATAAATAAGGTGAATCATATCCGTGCCTAGAACCGGAATATGTAATTAAATTTACCCTGAAATTATCCACCGCTAATTGAAACCACGGGCAGAAACATAGCCCCGGAATCTTTTCTCCGCATCCCCACAAAAGAAAGGCGAGAATATCTGGTATAGTACGGGGTGAGAAAATTTAATTTACAAACTTTCGCGAACTGTCACGAGTGCTTTTAAGATGTCACTAAAAGGGTAAAATAAAAAAGGGGTATAAGAAAGTGAGAAACTGGCCTGAAAAATAAAAACGACCCCTGCGGTATAGTTATCCGCCTCCTTCCACCACGCTTTTCCCCACGTCAGAGGCAACCACAAAAGCATACAGTATACCCACTCAACAAACGTTTCACTTCGCAACCAAAGCATATTCAGGAGATACATGAACACTACTTAACAATAGCTGAAGTAATACTAATTCGCGCCGTATTATGTAGTCTTCTCGCGCCCCGATATGGAGGCGGGGAGATGGTTTCGGGGCTGGTGGCCTCCGGCCACGGAAAACGCTGTCCGTGGAAAAACGGACCGGTCGTTGGCCTGAGAAAGAGGTTTCCCCCTTTTTCCCTTAGTTTTGTCAATTTAGGGTAGTGGTAGCTTTAGGTCATGGTTGTCTATGGGGTAAAAGGTAATAGAAGTTATTTTGGTTTTCCTTCCTCTCGCTGCCACGCTGCCACGTGCAATCAACCCTGCCAGCGGAGACCCATGGGGGAGGCCAGAAAGGCGATTATCGAATTTGGTGGCGACATGAGCCTGAAGGGGGGGGGGAGTGGTTAATAGGTTCAGGATGTCACGGGAAAAATCTCGTGCTACGATTTCAACGCTCTTTTATAAGCTAGGGCTCGCATAACTAAGTGAGCGCTACATTGTGTAATAACGGCGACTTTGTAAGGCTTTTTTTGTTATTTCAATGGTACAATGTAAGGCGACTTTGTAAGGCTTTTTTTGTTATTTCAATGGTACAATGTAGTCGTTATTATCCATACTAATATTATACACGGTTAAACTGCTGAACCGTTTTATTGAAGTTTAGCATAGAAATATTTTAAGATCAGGGGTCAAACATAGGCGTATACATTTTTTCAAAAACTAACGACTAAGAGACGGAAATAGGGGATGAAAGTTTATATGTAAAATTATTTCGACACGTTAATATACTCGTAGCTAAAGCTGCGTGAGTTAGTTAGTATTTTATAAATTCAAGTAATAATTTGTAGTTTAAATTCTACAAAATACAAAATTTTCATAAATTTAGTAGGCGACGGGCGCCGAGCATTAATTGTGTTGCAAATTTGTGTTTGTTTAATACCACGATTCATTAAAATTACCTTTAATTGATTTGATCGAAAATTGTGTTCAAAATATTATCTTTAGATAACGCATTTCAACAGATTCAGGACCTTTCTTTTTTCATAATGCGCAATCTATCTTAAAGAATTAGGTAGGTACTTCCCTAATGATGTCCACAAAAATCTACATTTCTAATTATTAATATTATTATATTACCAAACAAATTACTATAGATTTGTGCAGAGTAACTTAAAAATTAAAGTAAAAAATGATTATTGAAAGAAAAAATTGAAAATTCTTGTAAATGTAACTAGGAAATATAAGTGCCCACCGAGCGTTACTGTAGTATTGACTTAGATTTGCATTAAAGAAAACGCAAATATACATTAAAAAAATCTCAATTTCCCCATTTCAGGATATAATTAGGAAAACTTTTTCGAAGAAAACCCTATCACTAGAATTTATCGTTAGCAAGACAGAAATAAAAAAAACCTGTTTATCACGTTTTTCCCTTAGTTTTTATTTTAAATTCTTTCTCTTAGTTTGTAATTTATTCCATGTAAAAGAAAATATATTGCAGACGAGTTTTTGAACGTGTTTTATGATCAGTACACGCTTCCACCGCAGTAAATGTGAATGAAATATAGCGAATATGAGGTAAGCAGGACTGTAATCGGCACATGTGTCGCTGGTAGTGAGATGATAGATGTAGCGACAATGGCATTACCTATTCGGCAAGTAAGGGTGCAATACAGCAGCAAGAATAAATTGGGTAACTCAATATTTTCAACAATTGTTACCATCGCTAAAAACAGGAGACTCAATAATTTAAATCACTATGTAATGTATTTAATCTCATTCCCTCATATCCTAAATCCTATAGATGTATGTTTTGTTTCTTTTTACTGTAGTATTTTCATTTCGTCGAATTGCAATATCCAACAACTGTAAAGAAGTATCACTTCATAAAAGTAGTCAAGCGGCGAATAGATCATAGCGACGTCTCAAATCGAATTCAAAGATGTCTCATAATAGAAGAACTTCTGTAGAATAATCAAATTTTCAAAAAAAAAATCATAAGTAGGTAATCATTTCCAAAATAATTGTGCAAAAATATTTTTAATCAGTCATTTATGTTATGTATCCATGCTCTTCAAAGTTTAATTTGTATATGCATCATGCATAATCATGAAATTGTCAAAAAGTTCTTATTTTTACTATGGTTTTGGAAGGAACGTATCAATGATTATTTTCATGTGTAAGCACTTAGTTCATATAGATATTATATAAAGGAGATGGATGAGGCCCCATAAAAATATAATACCTATGTATTAAATATTAATTTTATAATATTAATATTGATAAAAATATAATATAATATTAAAATATAATTCATTTTTGTATTATTTATCATAAATATTTTTGATCTTGGCCACTTAAATGTTAAAAAACGATAAAACTTTTGTTTACATAAAATGTTTATTACTCGCTCATAGCGTAAATAGATGACACTTGTTATTTTTGTTTCTTTCGGATGATACTAAGAGTACTTATTTATACGGCCTTCTATGTTGTAGATTTCGATTATAATAATAAATATTTTCATTTTTGTTGCATTTTATACAATAGTTTGTTTAAAATTTTGCGTCTTATCTATACAACATTGTTATAATTTGTTTGGTTGGTCAGAAATAAAAGAAAGTGTTAACTTTATGGCAGAATAGAAAAATCTTTGCTTGAATTAGAAATAAGAAAAAGCGTACAAGTTTGATTAGTTTCATGACTTTCCGACTAAATCCTTTTAAAATTAATTTGCTATTAAAAAATGTCCGTTGAATTCTAATATTGACTTATTGTGAATAAAATTAATTTAATAATTTCAGCTGACGCTATATTCTTGTAGTCCATTTAGGCCGGTTTCATCACTCTCCTTTCGTCATCAGCACTTCGTAAGACTCCAAATCTTATTTGGTGAAAATACCTATTTTCAACTTCAACTGTTTCACATGATTTTATTAAACCTAAATATGTGTCGTAATCCAACGGAGTTCACTTGCTATATATTTCTAAAGATTCTATAATAATTGGCTTTTGAATTCGAATAAAACCGAATTCGTGAAATATGACAAGTAAATATAAAATATAGAATACATAAAGATAAGTATGTTTGCAAATAATAAAAAGTGCACACTTTTTAGTTACACGAGGTAAAAGCGAGGGTTAGTAGCTGTGCGACGCGTATTCCCTGAAGTTATTATGGCCCAGTGAACCGGGTAACGAACCCCGGCCCACTGTTAATAATACATCGCTGTTATCATAAGCAGGAGGTAACCGTTCAGTGTTGATTAACACCGAAAAGGAATGTAATGGAAGTCGTCTGCCTTAAAAGTTTATATGCTAATGAAGTTATACATTTTTAGAAAAAAAAATCACGTCATAATTGTAATATTTTTGTAAAAGAATTGAATTTTATACGTCTAGAGCAGATATTTTTTTGCTCCGTGTTAGCCCTAGTCTCTTTTAAAGGACAGACCATCAGCCATACTGTAAAGCAAAAAAGGCTAATCACTAATATCGTAATTAGGTACCTACTAGGTGGCAGAGTTCTGCAACCTCTTACCTAGATTTGGCACCACACCTTATATTATATTGCTGCCGTATTAACGTCATGATTGTCACTGTCGTGTTCCGGTTTGGAGGGGAAGATAGCCGGTAAACTAATATTAGGTAATTCTATAATAGGTGAAAACAAAATACCAAACTAATAATTTACATTAGGAAAAAAGATAACGCTAATTAAAATTATAATACATACATACATATCTTCACGCCAGATCCCTTACGGGGTAGGCAGAGTGAGCCGAGTGCCATATATCACGACCCTTGCAGGCTTGTCTCGCTTCCTCCACATTCATTACTCTCTTCATACACACACGCCGGTTGCGAAGACTCTTGACACCACCTTCGGACAGTACTCGATCAATCTGATCATGGTATGTCAGTCTTAGTCTTCCCCGGTACCTACATCCTTCCACATTCGCATTGAATATCTGTTTTGTTAACCTTTCATCTACCATTCTTTCTACATGTCCGAACCAACGGAGCATGTCCTTTCTCATCTTTACACCTAACCTCTCTCTCACTTCGACATTACGAACCCGGTCCGCGAGTGTCACACCACATATTTTTCTTAGTGACCTCATCTCGACCGCGTTGTTTCTACTTTCATGCCCTTTCAGACATACCCAACTCTCACTCTAAAGTTATAATAAGTGCTAATTAAAATTGTAATAAGTAATAATCAATTAAGTAATAAGTCTGAAAGTTATTTTAAAATTATTGTTCCCGCTATTTTATTTCATTTGATACTAGCTGTACCCGCGACTTCACTTGCGTGGAAAAAATCTAAAATAAAACCCGCATAGTCGGGAACTGTGCATAGAATATGTGGAATCAATTACCGGCAGGGGTGTTTCCGAACGGATACGACTTAGGGACCTTCAAGAAAAGAGATTACTTATTCTTAAAAGGCCGGCAGCGCAACTGCAAGACCTTTGGTATTGCGGATGTCCTTGGGCGGCGGTGATCATTTACCATCAGGTGCACCTCCTGCTTGTTTGCCCCCTCTTCTATAAAAAAAAGGATTTCCGGGACAAAAACTATCCTATTTCATTTCTCTATCTTTGTATCAAATTTCTACCCAATCGGTTCAATGGTTTAGGTGTGAAGAAGAGACAGACAAACAGGCAGATAGACGATAGACCGACAGAGTTACCTTTGCATTTATAATATTAGTATGGATTTCTCAAAATATACTGGGCCGAATTAATTAAAATTTTCAGGAAATCTAAGGTTTTTTAAGGAGGTCAGTAATAATATATGTATAAATATGTATCACGGATTAAAAGGATACGCCTTTTAAGACAATTTCTTATTTATTTCTTTTCTTCTCAGTGTAGCTTACAATTACACACAGAAATACATAGTTATACTACTTAACTATGTAATAAAACTATTTCTATTACAATTACACACAGAAATACATAGTTATACTACTTAACTATGTAATAAAACTATTTCTATTACAATTACACACAGAAATACATAGTTATACTACTTAACTATGTAATAAAACTATTTCTATTACAATTACACACAGAAATACATAGTTATACTACTTAACTATGTAATAAAACTATTTCTATTACAATTACACACAGAAATACATAGTTATACTACTTAACTATGTAATAAAACTATTTCTAGGGTAATTTTTAAACCTTGTCATCTCATCTGGTACGATAAAACAGTACAATATGGTTTATTTCTATTTCATAGGTATTATATTACATAGTAATTATGTAATATAATATCTATGACATTTTTGACAGTGATAGGAGCGTTTGCTCATATGCGCGGTGAGAACACATTAATGTAATATAGTAAAATAGTCAGAACATATTTCTAGAATGACATAACTATGAGATCTAATGAATTTCTCTCGATTTTCGCAAATCAGAGTGAAACACTAGGGAGAAACCAATAACTTTCTGGTTTTGAAAATTTTTATTTCTATTTTTTAACATTTATTTTCGATTGATAATAAAATAAACTAGCAATTCTTGAACGAATAAGAATTCTTAAAGACTTTAAAAATTCTTATTCGTTCAAGAACTTCTTATTTAGTATCATCAAAATCAAAAATTTTTTCATCATATTCAATCTGTCTTTATTTATATTCCTTATTTTTTATTTTAAATGGCAACGGGAGAATGCCTGAGGCGTCTTTAAATCAGTTTTAACACAAATATTAATGACTATTGTTTATAATGAATGTTGTTTCTGGTAACATAAATACAAAGTAGGGCTCGATGGGGTTGTCAGTTGTCATCGCTGCCCCTAAACTGGTTATGATTTATTTGAATCCTCTGAGGTGTTGGCCCCGGACTCGCAGGCGTGGGTTGTTTGTGCCGCTCTACTGATTTCATTTAATTTAAGACTTTAATATTTTGGTTTCACTATTTATAATGGCAAGTTATAATTTGCCTAGTAATTATAAATTTTATATTAGGGGGCATCCATAAATTACGTGAGGTGTTTTTTAAATTTTCTGTTCCTCCCTCCCCCCCTGGTGAGATGTCGTGAGATTTTATTCAACCCCCTCCCCCCATCCCCCAATCTCACGTGAGATTTTTCAAAATGTGGGTTATTGTAAAAAAAGAAAAAAAATTTGCTTCGTGCTTTTATTTACGTCTAGTTAAGACTATTAATTAATTTTGCTGAGAATTATAATTCTCAGCAAAATTAATTAATAGTCTTATAAGTGTAATTTTTATTACACTTATAAGTGTAATAAAAATTTAATAATATAATATTTAAATCGTAACTACTGCGATTAAAAAAAGAATATGTACTCTTAACTCTGATAGTGGCGCGAAAACAAAGGACGGGCTACACTGTACCGTAAATTAAGATTAAATTGAGCTATTTGGTATAAAACAAATATGGTGGTTTGACAGTCAGTAGTAATGTATACCGTCGAAGTATGAATGAAATTATAAATATTAATTATATAATAATTATTCGTTCTAAAGATATATTATTAATATATATTTCGAACGAATTAGTGAATGATCTTAATCGTATTATGATTACGCTTAAGAATAAATCTTAAGCATGTACAATCTGGATAATGGACCAAAATAGCATATTTTTTTGTTTCAATCAGAAAAAAAATTGGGTGATATTTGCTGAGACCCCCCTCTCTCCAACGTAAGATTAGATAAGATTTGACTCGACCTCCTCTCACCTTTGAGGCAAGGTCTTTTGACGCACGTCAGTTCTATAGGAAATGGACGGCGCGGTATGTTCTGAAACCGCTGGGAAACGTGTTAATATTCGGATAAATAAATATAGGACTTCAGCTGAAAACCAAAATTTAGTACATTCTTTTTGTATTTAAAACTAAATATCACCATATAAAAATTATTCAGAAGATTAGAAATATTATTAACAAGTTATTTGTTTTAGAGATTTTTAGCCTGTTTTCGGAATTTTATATGATCGAGTAAAGTACATTCTATCATGTAATAAGTTAGCACATTCCTTATATAATATCTTCAGGTATATCGTGTAATTTTTGTAAAATTGTTATTAAACAATCAATACAAAAAAACGTGATTTAGCGAACCAGTGTTTTCCCGTTTGTCCCGATGCCTCGCCTTAAACATATCACGTAATTTGTGGACGCCCCCTTACCTGACGACGTGGAATTTTAATAACAGAATTAAAAAAAAAACTTGTACTTAGTTAGATGTGTTTCGGACTTAAGAGATCAACGACCGGTTTCCGAAACGCAAATTAGTTTTAACAAGTGTGTTAAATTAAAATAACCTGTGTTGAACAGATTATTTTCTTGTAAAATTTACGTTATAATTAATTTTAACATAGATTAATAATTAATTTTAACAAACAATTTTTAACTTCGATGTGTGTGAAACCGGCCGCAAGACACACATCGAGGTCGTAACTGCTAATTTTATACTCGGGCAGATACTTACAACCAACTACTAGTGTTCAAGTGTGAATGGTAAGATATAGATATTGGGTCGAAAGATAAAATCGTCTTGACGCGTATATGATTGTGTCATTTCCATTATACACTTGAATAACATGTCACAAAAATATTGACCGCTTTGGCATTAATAAAAAAATAATCATATTAATCACGATCTTTAAAAATGACAACTAAATAAAAAACATTTAATTTATCAGTACCTATATTGTAAATTCTTATGGACTTGTTTATGAAAAAATACCGCATGCTGTATAATATAATCTCGACAATCAATAATTATAAAAAATCAGCCAAGTGCGAGTCGGACTCACGCACGACGGGTTCCGTACTGTCATGACAAAAAAAAAACACAAAAAAAAACACGTTTTACTTTTAGTAATTATTGTTATAGCGGCAACGGAAATACATAATTTGTGAAAATTTCAGCTTTCTAGCTATCACGGCTTATAAGATACAGCCAGGTGATAGACAGACGAATAGACAAAGGACGCTAAGTAATAGGGGACCTTAGTTACAGTTTACCTTTTAGGTAGGGAACCTTAAAAACAAGTGAGCCTTACAGTAGTCGCCTATGATGTGTAACATTTGCTAATAATATTAGCAGCAAGCAGCTAATATAATAATATTAAAATATATTATTAGCTGCTAAAATATTTAAATGTTATTAGCCGCTTTTCATAAAAAGTAAAGTCTATACTCTATTAACCCTAAAATAAAAATACGTGTTGTATATCAAAAACGAAATACAATATTTACTAGAACCATCAGTATGCAATCAAACTTGAGTCGGGGGACATCTGTACACATATAAATCGTTCCTGATCGCAGTAATCGTATGTACATAATGAAATGAGTGCAATATGCGCTCCTGTCCCGGGAGACTACGGGACTCAACACCACAGCCGCGTGGATGTAAGACGAATACGATGTGGTATTTTTATTTTTTAATTATAACAAAACGTTTCATAAGTTTTCCAATTGATTTTAACGACATCATTTTTTGATTTTCATAGGTACAGGATGACGGGAGGATGGTTCGATGTTTTTTGTTTAAGTGCTTTATATTAAAACTCAAAATTCGTATATAGTGATTCGATCACGCCGATTATCGTTAAAGAGTCAAGCAATGTTGCAATTAATTTATTTTTAGTGCCGCAATCATTTAGCGTCGGCGCTTGACATTGTTTTTTTCCAGCATTATATCCCTATGATGATATATTTAGGAATAAGTAGCATACTTTCTTTTTCTTTCATCTTATTTTTAACATCATTGGATAGCAAAAAACAGATGACTCACATAATAGAATAAATAACCATCGTCTATAATAAACACCAAAGATGTTAATGACGCGTTGCAATCCGTGTGACGAGATGGCAATACCACATGCATAAGTTTATCGGATACTTTACCCTCCAAATCGGAACTCGATGATGATAAGCATTGACGCTAATGCGGCGGTGGTGGTTTTTTTATAGTAGAGGGTGCAAACGAGCAGATGGTGCACCTGATGGTAAGTGATCACCGCCGCCCATGGACATCTGCAATACCGGAGGTCTTGCAGTTGCGTTGCCGGCCTTTTAAGAATGAGTAAGCTCTTTTCTTGAAGGTCCCTATGTCGTATCCTATTATGTTTGTCAACACTTCTCTTGGAACTTGGATGGAACTTTAAATTTTGACGCGATGTCCGATTGTGGAATTTAGCGGCAGGAATTAGCAATTACGAATCCCCCATTTTATAAGAGTATCTACAGTAATAAAACATACGGTGCGACGATGATTGACAGGCCGTCGTACATGAATAGGTACGCGTGTACTCATAAGCACGGGGCGGCCCCGACTGATTTGCAAAGTCGAGTTGTCGCGCTCTGTAGATGCTTATCGCGGTAGGTATAGGCGAGTGTCACAGGCCTGACCATACTATAGATACAGTAGAACTTGCCATATCCAATCATAGCGTTCTCAACTCATTGTCTGTACGTGTCCCGGGAGACCATGCCCCCGGACACCCTGATCAGGACCTGATTTATTTGTCCTCGAACATGAGCCGTCGGGCACAAGTGTGTTTACTCCAGTGCCTCGCTTTTGTTTACTGTTCATTTATTTTTTACGCCACAATTTTAATCCTAGAGGACAAGTGTTAACCCAGCCTGCAATAATATATGTTACCACAAATTTGTAATGGTACTACCAATTTATCTGTTCAGTATCGTTAGTGAGTTTGGAGTTGCTATTTAATAATTTTACTAAAAAAAATTTACAGCGGAATGATTTTTCACTTGAGGGCATTATAAAAGTAAAATATCTGAACGTCTATTTGCTTTTGCGGTTGTTTACGTTTTGCCACGATTCATCGGGTTGTCGGTTGGCAAGATAAGTGTTGATCTCCATCGCCGCATTTTACCGATCCCCAGGTCGGTAAAATGCGGCGATGGAGATCCTAATTCACGTAACAAAATGGCAATCGAGTCGAAGCGTTTTAGACTCTCACACATTTTCTTACGTATCATGCCGCGTCGTAGCACGTCTCTACGTTCTATCGTGTTAATGTGTGTGAGGGTCCTAAAAATTGACTCAATTACGTGAATTAGGGGGCTGAAAATGATTTTTATCATTTACCGGGACTCACGGCTTTACGTGCTCGTCCGAGGCACGGGAGTGGTTACATACCACCTGCCAGTCTCTAAGCTGCAACTGATATGAATACTTCGAAAAAACCTCAATAGCACTTTTGCCCAAACCGAGGATCGAACCCGGGACATCATGATTTGAGCTGAGTAGGTGAAAATAGTAAACCACGATGCGATCAACGATGCGATACTCTAAGTTAGAGTAGCAGTTCACTAATACACAGTTCAGGTTAGAGTCTCTAACCTAACCGAATTATAAACTTCAGAGTGCTAAGTGTGAGTTTTTCTTTTCGCATTCGATCGTGAGCGCGTTTGGAGTTTACTAGGAATTTGTATGTGATTTGTACAGCGCCACCTAGTGGTAAACTGGTTTCTCACGTATTCATAATTCCTAGTAAACTCCAAACGCGCTCACGATCGAATGCGAAAAGAAAAACTCACACTTAGCACTCAGGTTATTGCACGCTGCGGTGCGGCTGTGCATTATTATCGGTTGAAAGAAAATTTGTGGCTCATCCAACTTCAATCACACTCAGTATTAAATTCACTAATCTATACATTAATAAAATCGTAGGTAAGTCAAAACTGTATTATTTTTTGTATGTATATTTCATTGAATATTTTTTTTAAAGAATACTTGGGGCGTGATCTACAATCGATATCGAAGCCAAAAATATAGTTTTTAGAATTTTTGTCTGTTTGTCTGTTTATCTGTTTGTCTGTTTATTTGTTTGTTTGTCTGTTTATCTGTTTATCTGTTTGTCTGTTTGTCTGTTTATCTGTTTGTCTGTTTGTCTGTATGTATGTTCGGGGTAAACTCAAAAAGTACTGCATGGATTTACTTCAAATTTTGCATGAATATTACTAACAGGTCGGGTCAACATATAGGCTACATATTATCACGCTATCACCTAGAGGCCAGGTGCTGTGCGGAGTAAATGAAGTCCGCGCGGACGAAGTCGCTGGCAATAGCTAGTTTGATATAAAAAGTATATGATTATAAAGAGAAACCTTAATTCTTCAAATGGTACAACTTTAAGCCTTTGAAGAGAGTTAATTACTCTAAAAAATGTCGTTGAAAAAAATTTTGATGGCCGATGGTTTTTCAGTTGGTTATGTCTGTAAACAAAAAATAGGTTGATTGGCTTTATGAATTCACTTTATTTTACTATCAATATTATCTAATTCACTCAGAATAGATCCCTATTGAAAACCTCTTCATTCGGATTTGTTTTTTTATAACAAATAATTTTTAAAAAAAGTTGCGGCGTGCTCTTTTGGATTTTCCAAACTATTATTTTTTATAACACAGGAAGACAAGAAAGTGGAAATAGCTGAAAAACGTATTCTTCAAACCAGATAACAACAGAGTCACACAAGAAGATGTCAACAATTCGGACCAGTCATTGCAGAAATTTACCAACTATGATGATATGATGGCAGTGAGCATTTAGTATTAACCCGATTTCCCCGTCTTGGTCCGGGGGCTCCTTTGTAGAATAGTCCAACTACCGCTGTGCCAGACAAGTTGTAAAAGAAGACCGATTGGCTATGCCAGTCACTAACATCGTGGCTACTAGGTGGTCGAGTTCTGCATGGTCTCGCCCAAGTCTGATACCACCACTTTATCTATTCCTGCCGCAATAGCGTCAGTGCTTCTCACTTCGTATTCTGGTTTGGAGGGTAAGGTAGCCGGTATACTTATGAATTAACATTAGATCTCGCTACAAGGTAGCAACGCACCATTAACATCTTTGGTGTCTATAGGTGATGGTGGATTCTTTGCATCAGGAGACCCATCTGCTTGTTTGCTATCTTATAATATTAAAAATAAATTTTACGACGGAGGACGTTAAAACACTTTCTTATAAGATTCTCGTATAAGATTCTTATCTATTCTCTTTTAGATGTCTACATATTATTAGATGCCAAAGATTCGAACAAGACATTGCAGAACTCCACCACCACGACGATACCATGGCAGTGAGAGTCTTCACTCACATTTTACGACCTGCCTGGCATGAATGCAGATAGGTCATCCTTCAAAATTTACATGTAGTAACTACTAACATGGAACATTAATAATAAAACTCATTAAACTTATTAAATAGAAAAATCTTCTAGATTATTAAAAACTTTAATTTCACCTCATTAAACTACGGACATGTAGCTCAGCGGTAAGAGCATTGCCTGGCTTTAAGGCAAGTAAGACATTAGTTTAAATTCAGACATGTTCAAATATTTCTTTGTTTAAAAAGTTTTTAAATTAAAATTAAAAAAGCAAGCACACAATACAACACTTTAAGGTGTGATAAGAGATATTCGAACTTGATAAAGCCGTGGGATATGCAAATAGAAGCGCTAGTATTTTACATTTATAATTTAAATCTAACCTAGCTTAGCGAATTTCCTCCCCCAAGCCACACACAATTGACGTTTCGCCCGCGCACCCGCGCTTTTGTGTTCGCGACGTGAATGCACCACCTAATCTCGTTCACGTGTCCGCCACGCGTTTGTCGCTTGCACATGATAAGCAATGAACAACCAGCGTTATAAATCTTTTTATAAAAGCTTCATCTCACTCTAAAACAAACTTTAATAAGCGCACATAAGACTTATATTTCTGTCATAAAATTTTTGGCGCTTATATCCTTTTACAAGGTCTATAAAAAAGCATGTCCTTTTAACATAACTGATTGGATAATCTGTACTCAAACGTCATGGTATATCGTATCGGAAACAGAAAGGAGCCCCAACATACTGATTAAGTTATCTGGAGGGCGTTGTTGGTTGCAAGAAATTATAGTGATTTCACGCGTTTATCCAGTTTTTGGTAAAATCTGTCGATGTCATTCAATGCTTCTAATTATAAGTATTGTGTTCCTTGTGAATATAATAAAATAGGTTTATGTTTTTGGAACGAAGTTCCTTACGGCAGGCTTGGAAGGGATAGGGATTTTTCTGCGCGACCGAACTGAAAAAAATGTGATAGTAAAACCGTAAGAAAAATGCGTGGAATAAAAGCGTTAAATGAGACGTGCGCAGGCGCGACAGTCGCGTACACAAGCGAGTAGTGCCGTTTAGCCGAAGGAAGTTCGTTCCTACCTGGTGTCCCGCGACACCACATCATTTTTTTATTTCAGAATATAGCAGCAGCATACGAAGTTTCAATTTTTCAAACAAGATTTCAAAAATCAATCGATCAATCAATCATAATTTATTGCAAAGTTTTCCCCGTGTTGGTTTCCTGGACTCCTTTGAAAAATGGATCAACTGCTGTTCTGCCAGGCAAGTCGTGAAAGGCGACCGATTGGCTATACGTGTCATTACCATGTGCATCGTTACTACTAGGAGGTAGAGTTCTGCAACATCTCGCCCGGGTGTTTCATGCTACCGCCTTACATATTCCTGCCGCAAAGGCGTCAATGCTTGTCATTGTCGTGGTTCAGTTTGGAGGGTGAGATAGCCGGTAGACTTCATGTGGCATGTAGTTAATAGTGCGTTGCTTTTATTTTAATTTATATTAATTTTTTCGCCGTGTTGGTCCCGGCCTCCTTTGAAGAATAGGCCAACTGCCGTTCTGCCAGGCAGGTCGTAAAAGATGACCGATTGGCTATCGAGTCACTAACATCGTGGCTACTAGGTGGTAGAGTTCTGCATTGTCTCGCCCGGGTCTGGTACCACCGCCTTACCTATTCCTGCCGCAATAACGTCAGTGCTTGTCGCTGTCGTGTTCCGGTTTGGAGGGTAAGGTAGCCGGTAAGCTTATGCATGTGGCATTAGACTTCGTCACAAGATAGCAACGCACCATTAACATCTTTGGTGTCTATAGGCGATGGTTGACTCTTTCCCAGAGACCCATCTGCTTGTTTGCTATCTTATGAAATAAAAAAAGGACAAAATGTTTCCCCTATATTCGTCTGAGCATAGAATAGCACACGAGCAGATTATTCTATTGATAGACAGAGGTGACTTGATAAGCATCAAAGGCACCATAGATTTTAATATTGCGTCGTGTTTAGAGAATACAATTCCGAGCATGTTTTTCAATCCCGGGATTACGGGTTTTTTAATGCGTAATCTCGGGATCCCGAATCTATCCCGGGATTAGACTTTGTGGTTTCTAATTGGGCTCAAATGAAAAAACTTGAGTTATTTTTAGAATATGATTTTAATATCGTTGCGTAATATAAATCACAAGTTTACAACACAATACAGTAAGAAAATAAAATTGAAAAAATAAACAAAATACTTTTGCAAGAAGTTTAAAAGATAACACAACAAAACTAATTAGGATTTCGAAAATACAATCGTAGAAATATCAAAGCATCCAATGTTTCACTTCCAAGTCTGCTTCGTAGTTTATTGCCAACATAAGCAGCAGCTGAAAACGCTCGCTCAGGTTCTATGCTTATTGGAGGAATAGACATTAGATACTTATTTGCTGTTTCTAAGTGATATCCACGAACTACTCCATTTTCGAACAGGCTCATTTCACGTCTAATACTATTTGCCAATCCCGATTCATTTTGTATTTGTACTTTGGGATCTGGGGAATTCATACTCTTATCAATTTCCAGCTGTAACTTTTCCTTTAATGTCAATTGGGGTTGGGGGATTTCTTGTTTTAGCTCATCATCTATTTGTGATCCTGACATTTCTTCTTCTTCCGTCTCATCTCGACTATGAAGTCTTTTAATAATACTCTGTATTTGCTTCCTCACTGAAGCCTGTGTAGGAACTGGAAATAAGTCTTGCCATTCCGAATTCGATAGCAATTGATTTTCATGGCACGAACAGTCTGCCAGAAAACCAGATAGTATATCTAACAAATGGTCTAGGGGAAACAAATGCTGTGTACGTACGTTAAGTCTGGCTATTTCCGTTCAAGAGACTGATCCCTTTGCTCAAAGAATTCTATGTCACTGCCAACGTACCAGATGAGGTATACGCTACGCTCATTTGTTTCACTAAAGTGCAGTCCATAGCCTGCACCTACGTCAGAGCTCGTCGAATGAAACGCCTAAACGCCATGAACTTCACGGCAGTTACGGCTTATTAGTCGCTAATATATATTATGCCTACTTTATAACACGCTGCAGCGCTGCTTAATTTTGACTTTTTTTTTTATATTTTTTTATATCATAAGATAGCAAACAAGCAGATGGGTCTCCTGATGGAGAGAGTCAACCATCACCTATAGACACCAAAGATGTTAATGGTGTGTTGCAATCTTGTGGCGAGGTCTCATGCGACATGCGTAAGTTACCGGCTTACTTACCCTCCAAACCGGAACACGAAAATGACAAGCAAAAGAAGCTTTGTTTCTCTTTATTTTTCTTTCCATATTTTTTAAGTCAATTAAAAAGCATAATTAGTATAAACTAAGATG
Organism: Apodemia mormo; assembly: GCA_036924255.1. Classification (NCBI taxonomy): domain Eukaryota; kingdom Metazoa; phylum Arthropoda; class Insecta; order Lepidoptera; family Riodinidae; genus Apodemia; species Apodemia mormo. The sequence continues at coordinate 12,130,799 of JAUPFN010000020.1, forward strand.
TCTATACATACGATTGCCTGTGGCCGAAATTCAGCCATAGACTAAACGATAAAATCTCTTTTAAGTTTGATAACTGACTTGTAACTGTAACAAACATTGACGCTATTACGGCAGCAATAGGTAAGGCGGTGGTTAATACAGTCCGGGCGAGACAATGCAGAACTCTACCACCTAGTAGCCACGATGCCAGCGACTCGCATAGCCAATCGGTTGCCTTTTACGACCTGCCTTGCAGAACGGCAGTTGGCCTATTTTTCAAAGGAGTCCAGGACCAAAACGGGGGAACGATTTATTATTATTTCAGGGCTGCACAAGTGTCACTGAAATGAAACACGACTTTTACTTTACATAGCTTCTCTAGCACGTAATACATTAAACTCTCTGCCTATGATAGACCTAAGACGGCCATATTTTTGTTGATCTGAGTGATAGAGTTTAAAGTTCATTAATACCCATTTGGCACCCGTTGGGTTTTGTTGGATTTTGTCTGTTCTATATTGATTGCGCGAAGTCAAAACCAGTGTACATATGAATCTAAATTATAATTGTAATCGTGTCTAAATATACGCATACCTAAACCAAACAGTTGACGATGGCAGATTCATCGCGAGCAAATATTTGTCGTATCATATCCGAATTTGCTATTCAAATCTTTTACAAATACAATCACAATCTCCCTTTACATTTAATCAACGAACGCATACATACAACATTACTAGCGATTGCCGGCGACATCATTTAGGTGTGTTAAATCTATACATAGGTATAATAATATTGTAATAGATCCAATTAAAAAGGTGAAATTAATTTGTAGCATGTTGATAGCTGTTAATGGTGATGATCACGTCAGAGTCACCACTGTGGCGCCGCTGGTGCGTACCGCTGAAGGGTCATAGTGATGGAACCTCTCTATTAAGATGAGTATATTAGACGCTGATGGTCAGAAGGCTGATGCGTGTTGTTTTTGCCGCGGGTCTCTATTTTTTTTATTAATTTTTCTAGTAGCGTTTATGACTGTTTGTGCCGTTACAAACTAAATTTGCTTATTATAAGTAACTTAAATTTGCTTTGCGACCTCCGCAATGGCATCGAAAATAAAAACGTCGGTGTAATAAGTGGATAAGACTCACCCACATCCACCACACTTTTACACCACGTGGGACGTGGGTGTAAAAATGTGGTGGATATGGATGGATAATTGTGCCGCTGGGGTCTTTGTGTCCGGACCATCGGTGAGTCTTATCCATTTATTAAATCGACATCTTTCTTTTCGGTGCGATCGCGGAAGATACATTGAACAGTTCGCGAACAATAGCAAATTTAATTAATTTCACCTTTTCAATAACAGATTTCCGCAAAGTAATGCCTGCATCAATAAAATAAATACAATAATTTACATGTGCTTAATGTTCCCCGTGTTGGTTCCGGGCTCCTTTGAAGAATAGACCAACTGCCGTTCTGCCAGGCAGGTCGTAAAAGGCGACTTTACCCGATAAAAAAATGTTAAACATGTGTATGTTTACTGCTTAATATTATGAATGTCACATTAATAGTGTGTGTAACATTTATTTTTATTAATTTCATGTATTTTAGTGCATAATATTTAAAAATATTATGTTCTGCAGACCTCCATACTGTAACTGTGCTAAATTTCATACTCTAACGTTCGCGCAGTTGTCTTAAAAAGAGATCCAAAGTTTTTCCTTCACGTATTTAATATATAGATTTTGTGGAGGGCGCTCTATAGTCAATACTGGAGCTAAAACTGTATTTTTAGTTTCGACTGTTTTTCAGGTGTGAAAGAATGTAGGTATATTGAGAGATAAATACCAGTGTAATATTTCTATTCTATTTATTTTATTATATAGATATATTATGTGTTTCAGCACTTCCTCCGTGCTAGAGAAATTTTTTTTTGAATAATAACCTTTGTAGGGTACCTAACAAGCGCATGGTTCTCCTGATGAAAAGAGATAACCATCAAACTTATAAATAGCAAAGATGTTAATATGAATTGCTATCTACGTGGCAGCAGGAATTCGTAAGGCGATATATTAGACCAAATAGTGAGGAAAGCAAGATAAGAATATCTGGAGAGTGGCGTATAGCACTCGGGTACCTTTAGCTTAAACGTAAAAACTCCACATGAAGATTTATGTAATGCACATTTTACTTAAATTATTGAAACTAATATACATAGTACTAGTTCTGTCCGTATGAAGCACGCTTTTTTTAATGTTCAAGTGTACAAGAGGATGTACAATCATATTTGCTCAAGAGTGTTGTAAAAACGAGGAGAGTCTGTCGGCAAATGGGTCAAGTACTCTTCAAATTATTTTGGCCGGGGGCTTCGCTACACTTACTTTAAGTATTCATATGGTAGTCTTGTTTTCATTTCCGAATGATGCATCAAATTCTACAAACTTATTTTATCCTAATGCACCAAAAAGTATTCACATACCTACTTCTTTTGGCGCATTAGAGAAAAATTAATTATGAGAGTTTTTTACGATGTGCGTGCACACCGTCACGAAATTCTAGAAAAACTGACACCATGAAATTACCTGGTTAACGTTGTAGTTTTTTCCATTATGAACAAAAAATTATTTTATTTTTTTATATATTTAAATAAATTTAATGTAAATAAAATTTATTTAACTAGATAATGTTTTAAATAATAAAACTTTATTTGAATGTATTAAACACCAATTTTTCTGCTATTAGTGTCGTTGTCTCTACAAACATAGGATAACGCGGAGGATAATTTTTTTAAAAGATTTTATCTTGTTAGGTCAAAGAAGTATAACTTCTTACGTGCGTACATAAGTTCACACACAGGTTTTTGTCAAATTTTGATATTTAATTAATATGTATTATCAAAATAAATTATGTCTCTTTTTTTCTTAAAAAATCTGAATGATTTGTTTTTAATTACATAATATTTATTTCCTATAATAAACTATTCAGTCTCACATACATATGCCTTTAAAAAATTTCACATCTACCAGGCGTCCCATGACTGCTTACTTTCTCATCATATACAAGCATCACCTGTAAACGCCTGTAAAAGATGCTAGTGGTTGCTATTCATGTGGCACGACTGTAATACCACTTGCATAAGTAACCTGCTATCTCAAAATTTAAGCACGACCATGACAAGGACTAACACTATTGTAATGCTGCTTGCATAAGTCACCTAGCTACTTTAATATCCAATCGCAAAAATGACAAGTAGGTGTCACTATTGCATCGGTAAAAAGGTGACAATAAACCCAGGAAGGACGTTGTAGAACTTTATCCTCTAGTTGTCGTTGGTAGTGAAGCGTTTGGCCTTCGTTCGCCTTTGATCAAATACATGTCAGGAAGAATTCTGTCGCTCTCAAATGAACATTGGTCTGTTCTAAAAAAGAATTCCAAGTCAAACCACTAAAACCTAATCCTTTAAATAATATGATCAAAATCTTTCAGCGTTTCTGCTTACTTAGTAACTCTATAGTAACAATCATGCTTAGTATAGGTACGATGTAGTAACAATCATGCTTAGTATACTGTATAGTCCAAAGCTTTATTGCTGCTAGAAACATGTGATGATATTTTTCTCCTTTTTAGCACTTTTTAAATATATTTTAAGCCCCTAACACAGTAACAATTTGTAGTTTATGTACAAATTGCATGTAGCTCAGCAGGGGTCAACATATTGATGTCAGCATGAACTCTCGTTCGCCGCGCTTGCATCTGTGATGCGACCAGCTGTTGCTGCTGCAAACACTCCCAATACTCGAGTACTGTTTAAAAGTACATAATTCTATTTTGTCAAGTATCATCAATAATAAACGGGTAAAATTTAACATTTCGATGAACATGAATGAGAAAAATAATTGGAGTGAAATTAACTATAAACTCTATTAAATATAAAATCACTTATTTATCAATATCATGTTTTTATGTCGTTTTCTTTATAGAAAAAGGGGGCGAACGGACAGAAAGCTCACCTGATGGTAAGTGATCACCGCCACCCATGGACATCCGCAATAGCAGAGGTGCAGTGGCTACACTATCAGAAGACTTGCAGTTGCGTTGCCGGTCCTTTAAGAGTAGGCTCTTTTCTTGGAGGTCCCTAAGTCGCACCCGTTTGAAAAAACCTCCGCTAGTAATTGGTTCCACAGAGGAGTAGTGCGGGGAATAAAGTGCCTTGAGAATCGCACAGTTGTGATTTTCCAGACATCGAGATGGTGAGGATGAAATTTTGAATGTTGTCGCGATGTCTGATGGTGAAATTCTGCGGCAGGAATTAATTCAAACATTTCCTCGAAACACTCCCCATGATAGATCCGATAGAAGATGCAGAGACCTCTACGTAATTCCAAAGAATCAAGCCGATCAGAAATAGTCCTATCGTCGGCGATTCGAGCCGCCCGAACGTTTATTGACACTCTGTTCGCTGTGCTTACTTTACCAGTAACTATTATAATATGTGCTATTACTCATTCTATCTCTGTCATTCTATCATAGTTGTTAAACGGCTTTTAACTTAAAAAGTGTCTACGAAATAGCCAGTCAAAATGCCAAAATGGCGCTCGTGTAGCGGAGGGAATGGTGTCATGTGAGCTGTTTTAATAAAATTTAAGTTTTCTAATTGATTATTTTTGGCGCTTTCTTATAATATGGATCTCTGGTGCGGCAACGCCATCTTTCTTTAAGGCTTTACAGACAGTTATTCTTAATGAGATTGTACTCCTGCCTCTCTATACTCTATAACTTTACAAACTTTTTCAGTTAAACGACAGATCTTATCTTATTATAAATAAATATTCACGGGATAAATTACACTTACTGATCTAAGTAAGCAAATTATTTGCTTATGTTATGGATGTTAGTCAACGATACTAATACATAGAAATACATATATAAATAATGAAATATATTTAATAAACACCCAAACCCGGAAATCCAAACATTTATGCTTATCACACAAATGCTTGTCCTCGTCGGGGATCGAACCCGAGCCCCGTCGATTGCGTAGTCAGGGTCGCTAACAACTCGAGCAAGGGGGTGTTCATAGATGTTATCTATACATCTATTCTATACATATAATAAAATAGTAGGAAATTCAAAACTCTACATAGAATATTTTTTTAAAAAAATACTTGGGTTGTGATCTACAATCGATATTGAAGCCAAAAATATAGTTTTTAGAATTTTTGTCTGGTTGTCTGTTGGTCTGTATGTATGTATGTCCGGGGTAAACTCAAAAAGTACTGCATGGATTTACTTCAAATTTTGCATGAATATTACTAACGTGTTGGGTCAACATATAGGCTACATATTATCACGCTATCACCTACGGGGGAGGAGCTGTGCGGAGTAAACGAAGTCCGCGCGGACGAAGTTGCGGGCAACAGCTAGTTAGTTTATAAGATAAAATCTTATAAAGATTTTATCTTATAAACTAATAACATTAGATTTACCACTAAACTATGTTTAACTTATATTCAAGCAAAATCGATCAAACACATGGGATATAAAAAAGGACATTACGTATTAAGTGATCAAAGCAACCTTTATTTTTTCATTGCTCTTATACTTGAACATGTACCTACTTTAGCATGTCATTTAATGATTTATTTGGCTAAAAAAATACGCCGTGATAAGACAGTACATCCAGCTATTAAATAATTTACACTACATGTACCTTCAATCTACTATCATTATGGTAATTGAAGATTATCGGTTGGTCTGCTATTACGGTAAAGAGGCCTAATTATTGCACTACCCGCCCTTAACATGGCTTGTGTTCACTCTGCGTTTGATCACAGGGTAAAACATTACAGACACGATTGAAAATAATATCATTAAATTGTTTTGTTTTTTCTAGGGGAAGAGTTTAAATTAATCTAATTGAAAATTCACTTTTTTGTCGTTATAATTTGAAGATCTTTCTAATTCGAATGTTTGAGGAATTGAAATTGATACTTACCTTGATTTTGTCATTATCTACATTATCTAAGTACCTATATTATAATTATAATTGCGAAAGTTTTTGATGTTTGGATGGATGGATGCAAGGATTTATAACGTTATAATTTCGATATGTTTGCGTCGTCGTGATTGGTTATAGTATATGATATCATGACGTTCTCTTCTAGCGCTAGTTGGCGAACCAAACACAAAACAGCAAACATATTGAAATTATAACGTTTTAAATCCTTGAATGGATAGGTATTTGTTACTCAATCACGCAAAAACTACACGGACTGATTTGAATAAAACTTGGCACAAAGGTACGATAACCTGGAAAAGCACATAGGCTGCTTTTTAATCCGGAGAAATTAGGTGATGGTGATGATGATGATGATGATCCTGTGGGATTCGCCAAAAACTTTTAAAATACAGGGGACTGCACACTGCAGCTTGTAATACTTATTATATTTTTTAACTCAGGAATTGACTTCCCATTTCATGTATCTTTGAAACCAAACCAAACCAAAATGAGAATGAGACCACTGGGTAAGTATACTCCATGGATTAAATGGATACGCCTTTCAAGACAATTCTTAATTTGTCAGTGTAGCTTGTATTCACACACAGAAATACAGTTTTATACTACTTAACGATGAAATAAAATCACTCCAAGGGTAATTTTTAAACCTTGTCATATCATTCGATACGATAAAACAGTACAACATGGTTTTTTTTCAATTTTTTCACAATATAATATAACCTACAAACGTATAACATTTTTGACAATAATAGGAGCGTTTGCTCATATACTCGGCGACACGTTTTCAATAGCATGTCTATTAGTATTCATGTGGCTTGTGTTATGCCCATACAAACAAAAAAATATTTTAAAAATATATTTATAAATGCCTGACTTCTGAGGTAACAAACATTTTATTTAAAAATTGATTTATAAATGCCTGACTTCTGAGGTAACAAACATTTTAATAAAACATAAGAAGAATGAACGGCCTCCCCCTTTCAGGAAGTCGGTTGAAAACGAAAAATGTGAACAAATTACACAAATTGGTCTAACCCCAAAGTAAGCAAATTATTTGCTTGTGATATGGGAGATAGTCAACGATATTAATCGTAGAAATACGTTCATAAATAAATGTATTTAATAAACATCCAAACCTAGAAATTCAAACATTTATCATCTATGCTCATCACACAAATGCCTGTATTGTTACAACTAATTTAAAGAAAGGAAAACAACAGGAAATGTTTAATTTCGTCGGACATTCATGCTAAACATTGCATATTCTATAGACTTTTAAACTATTTTAAAGTCAAAATAAAATGTTTTATTTAAATAAACCTTTATATACAGGCACTATAGAATAATCGATTTTTATAATACATAGGTAATTAATTTCTTGGACCGGAATACTGTCGGTTTTAGAATTGAAATGTATTATATTCATTTGTATAAAAAGAAGGGAAATTAAGGAAATTTTTCTTCTATGTTGGCCCTGGCTCCTTTGCAGAATAGACCAAATGCCAGGCAGGTCTTACTCGCAAAAGGCGACCGATTGGCTAGTCTCATGGGCGTACTGAGGGGAAGGGGGGGGGGGGGAGTGGGCTGCCCCCCTGGAATTTATTTACCTCTCTACTGGCTATCTACTGTTGTAGATATTAAGACAAAAATAGTCTTAAAATGTTACTGTTGCTCCCCCTGGCCCAGAACCCGGGTACGCCTATGGCTAGTCTTATTACCATCGTGCCTACTAGATGTACACCCGGGTATTTGGTATCACCGTCTATTCCTGCCGCAACAGCATCAATGGTCGTTATTGTCTTGGCCTCCTGGTGGAGAGAAATAACCATCGCTTATGAAGTTAGCGGTGCATTGCTATATGTGCAGTGGGAGTGTAATAACATATCCGCAAGTTGACCAGCTACCTTACCTTTTAAACTGGGACATGTAACTGCCAAGCACTGACGCTATTGCGTAGGAAATAGTAAGTTGGGCTGATCCTGGCTGAGCTCTTAAGTAGGACGATGGTAGTGCCATTTCTATCATTAACTTCATTAATTTAACAGAATTATTGAAGTCCCATCCTCTTGATCCCCATGATCACCATTCATATCGTCAACCAACAAATCGGTGAATCGTGGTGAACCGGAAAGTCTATAGATGTTTGGTTTACTCTACCTACCCCAAGAGGTACGGGCGTGATTACGGTTTTTTATTATTGAAAAAAAAAAAACGTATTTTTAAAATCTAAGGTAAAAAAAAAAACATTATTGTCTCTCTTGAATATGATTCATCTACAAAACAAATCGGCAACAAGGGGAGGCGTGGCAGCACCCTGCGGCGAGCGTCTGTCGTCGTGTTGCCAACAACAAAAAAATTATAATTCTAACCATTGTGCTGTATTGTGTTGGCAACCCCGGTGACAGGTCACCGTTGGACACATGTTTAAGGCATTTTAGGGCAATTCCTTCGTCTAATGGGTGGTGTTTTAATGTTCTCTGCAGATTTATGATGGAGGGATGCGAGGATCCCCTCGATACAGTTTTAGTGTTATAGCAAATTAGCTATAAATTCATTTTGATACGCTTGAGAGTTATTTGTTTTGAATTTTTATTTCTATGGTTAAATTTAAGTTCTGTATTTTAGCATGATTTGCCCGACCCAGGATTAAAATCTGGATCGTGTCTCTGCGGTTCGGATTTTTAAGGTGAAGGTTTGATAATTTTCAATTTTGCCAGGCAGATCGTAAAAGGCAAACGATCGCCTATACGTGTCATTACCGTCGGAACTACTGGGTGATAAAGTTTCGTAACCGCTTTTATTATTCCTGACGCAACAGAATCAATATTTATGGCTGCGAGTTACAACTTGAAAGGTAAGGTAGCCGGAAAACTTATCCATATACCACTCTGCCATACGGGGGAAATATAAGTGCCATTAACATATTTGTTGTATTGACAGGTTTCTGTGATATATATGGTCATTCCATAATAGGTGAAAATATTTTAACTCAGCATTCTGTACGTCTAATCAAAGATATCCAGCTAAAAACAGATGTCTTTCAAGGGTGTAAAACTTTTTTAATTTGTACAAATAAATTTTCGTATACGAATAAAATTTCGTACAAATCAAAAAGTTTTTAACCCTTTAATGTCATTTGTTTTTAGCTGGATATCTTTGATTAGACGTACCGAATGCTGAGTTAAAATATTTTCACCTATTATGGAATGACCTCATATACATACAGCAGAATGAGACTGCCATCGCCTATAGCGTGGTTGTGTCAGTCTTTTATATACAACACTAGTGTTTAAATTTGCAATCCCATTAACCGACGATACGGCGGCAGCATCATCAACCAACGGAATCGCTAGTGTTAGGAATCACCACCACACCCGGAGTTAGTTCAATATTAATCTCCAATCGGGTTGGTTGCTATGTTATTATTTCCATATTTATATAAAGGTAAAGGTGACTGACTGATGTATCAACGCACAGACCAAATCCTTAGGGTTACAAACTTGAAATTTCGCACACGTATTTCTCTTATGATGCAGGCATCCACTAAGAAATAATTTTTCAAAATTCAACCCCGAAAGGGGTGAAATGGGAGATAAAAATTTGGATGAAACTTTTTTCCCTGGACATGCATTTTGCTTGAAATTTCCTATGAATTGAGTACAAAACTAACATGTCGGGTCAACATACAGGCTACATATTATCAAGTTATCACCTACTGGGGAGGAGCTGTGCGGAGTAAACGAAGTCCGCGCGGACGAAGTCGCTGGCAACAGCTAGTAAAAAATGTAATTATTATTAAGTTTTACCTGCGTATTCGCATGTGTTAAAAGTTATTTTTACGCCTCGGGAACAGTACCTACTGTTCCGACTCCCGCAGTTTCCCGCAGCTTTTTTCTGTGAAAGGTACTTTTCTTTAGAATTCTATTGATACTCCCTACGTGTATACAGAATTTCATAATGATTGGTTTAGTGGTTAAGGAGTGAAAGGAAAACTTACAAACACACTATCACGTTTATAACTTCACATGCATAGAGACAACCGAGTGCCAATTATCATTATCCTTGCATTGCCTTGCTTTTTCACATTTTGACTTCTTTCATTTGACTTGCTGATTACCTGGTTACTGAGACTCTTTTTTATATCATAAGATACCAAATAAGCAGATGGATTATATTAATGGTGCGTTGCTATCTTGTGGCGAGGTCTAATGTCACATGCATAAGATTACCGGCTACCTTACACTCCAACCTGGAACACGACAGTGAGATGCACAGACGCTATTGCGGCAGAAATGGCCACGATGGTAGTGACTGGTAAATCCGTGTTTCCGCCAGTTTTCCGCCGTGTTGGTCCCGGCCTCCTTTGTAGAATAGGCCAACTGCCGTTCTGCCAGGCAGGTCGTAAAAGGCGACCGATTGGCTATCGAGTCACTACCATTGTGGCTACCATATGACAAGGTTTAAAAATTACCCTTGGAGTGATTTTATTTCATCGTTAAGTAGTATAAAACTGTATTTCTGTGTGTGAATACAAGCTACACTGACAAATTAAGAATTGTCTTGAAAGGCGTATCCATTTAATCCATGGAGTATACTTACCGAGTGGTCTCATTTTCATTTGGTTAGGATCTGATGCAGGGTTTCAAAGATATCTACATGAAATGGGAAGTCATGTATCTTTCGCTTGCCTGTCAGTTCGCCGTGTTGGTCCCGGCCTCCTTTGTAGAATAGGCCAACTGCCGTTCTACCAGGCAGGTCGTAAAAGGCAACCGATTGGCTATCGAGTCACTACCATCGTGGCTACTAGGTGGTAGAGTTCTGCATTGTCTCGCCCGGGTCTGGTACCACCACCTTACCTATTCCTGCCGCAATAGCGTCAGTGCTTGTCGCTGTCGTGTTCCGGTTTGGAGGGTAAGGTAGCCGGTAAACTTATGCATGTGGCATTAGATCTCGCCACAAGATAGCAACGCACCATTAACATCTTTGGTGTCTATAGGTGATGGTTGACTCTTTCCATCAGGAGACCCATCTGCTTGTTTGCTATCTTATGATATAAAAAAAAAATCCAATCGGTCGTCTCTGCTACCTGCCTATCAGAACGGCAGTTGGTCTATTTTTCAAAGGAACCCGGACATAAGGAAAATTCACAGGGACTCTTCATTAATTCATTCACCATTGGGCCCTCCATGAAAAAATGATTTGTTCCACATTCGACCTACAAAGTTTCGCCCCACGTCAGAAATCCGTGTACGTTCTACATTTTATTCCCGTTTCGTCCTAAAAAATGATTTTCTACTTATAATTATAATTTCGCCCCGATTCGCCCCAGATTTTATGCTTGTTTTGCCTCGTTCGTTTTTATTAACAATTTTAAGTAAGGTCAGTAACAAAAATGGCATTGTTTATAGCAGGTAAATAATGCGAAACTGGAAACAAATGGTTGCCGGGCCGTAATCCCTTGTTTATAGACTAAATAGTTACATTTTAAAACAGTTACGCCGTTGCAGAACACTGCAATCATATAGTCATAGTAAATCTAAAGTTAATTAAAAAAACTCATTAAATTAAATAATTTTAAGGCAAGCCATCGTGTTTCAAACGAAAAAAAAGTCTTTATTAAAGGGATTTTTTATATTTCTATAGTTTTCTCCGGTTCTATTAACTTAAATCAGTTTTTACCAGTGACAGAATTAATCTCCATTACTTAAATTATCTATTAAATTGTACGCAGATTGAGGAGAAAATCTTGATATCTTTTTTTATTTCTTTGACATTTTAAGATTGATGTAGTATTCTATGCGTTTTTATATTTTTTTATTACACTTTAATTTTTCCATTTGATTTAACAGTTTTGTAACCTTTTTAATAAGAAACCTCTGTTCATTGTTTTGTAAAGATAGATTAGATACCTAGACATATTTAGTTAGTTATTAGCTGTTGTAATTAAAACATATAAACATATAAAAAGTATCTCTTCTTCTGCCGTAGGCAATGACAACATCAGTTCACGCATGGTGGCCTTACTGCTTCCTGAACTTCTTCCCATCGTAACCCATATTATAAATTTTTCTCTTGTTTCTGGTACTTTTCCTTCTGCTTGGAAGACTGCTTACGTTATTCCCCTTCCTAAAGTCTCGTCTCCTACAAACTTCTCTCAATATCGTCCAATATCAATTTTTCCATTTTTGTCCAAGGTTTTAGAACACATAGTCCACACACAGTTAACAGCTTTCCTTCGGGATAATAATTTATTAAATCCATTTCAATCTGGTTTTCGCTCAGGACACAGCACCATCACAGCTCTTGTTAAAGTCACCGACGTCATAAGATATGCTATTGGTAATAAACAGCTCACCTTGCTGGTTCTGTTGGATTTCAGTAATGCGTTCAACTCTGTGGACTTTGATGATCTTCTTGGAATACTTCGTTCATTGAATATTTCCTCTCAGTCAGTATCCTGGTTTGACTCTTATCTCCGAGGTCGTTCTCAATGTATCTGTTTAGGTAGTTCATTTTCTAGCAATTGTAAACTTATAGCTGGCGTTCCTTAAGGAGGTGTCCTATCCCCTCTCCTATTTTCTGTTTTTATCAACATGATTTCTAGTATTATATCCTCCAATTTTCATTTGTATGCCGATGATCTGCAATTGTACCGCCATTTTTCTCCTCCGGATGTTATCGCTGCAATTAATGCTATGAATGAAGATCTTTCGCGTATACATACATGGGCTAAGTCTTTTGGGCTTTTAGTAAATCCTGCAAAGTCACAGTCTTTAATTATAGGTAATCGTTTTTCGCGTGCAACTCTTGAAAACTTAAACATCCCTTTTTTAGAGTATGGTCACAGTATTATACCGTATAGCAAATCAGCTAAAAACCTAGGGCTGATTCTAAGCGAAGATTTTACTTGGAATGCACAAATAGCTGAAGTTTGCAAAAAAGTTCATTTTACTTTTCATTCAATCAAATGCTTACAAAGATTTCTTCCTTTTAAGACCAAAGTTATTTTAGTGCAAGCATTGATTTTACCTTTACTAGACTATGCTGATATTTGTTATCCCGACATTACTGAAGAAGGCCTGAATAAACTTGAGCGCCTGCAGAATACAGGTATTCGGTTTATTTTTGGCCTGAGAAAATTTGACCATATTTCTAATTTTAGAGTACAGCTCAAGTGGCTTCCTATTCGTGAGCGCAGGAACACCCATGCACTATGTTTTCTTTATAATGTTTTATTTAACTCAACCTTTCCTATCTTCGTGAACGCTTTAACTTTCTATATAACTTCGACTCAAATTGTCGCTCTCAATTGCGTGGACTTTTACAATATCCTACGAACTCTTCTTTAATCTACAGTAATTCTTTCACTATCAATTCTGTCAAACTTTGGAACTCACTTCCTTTACATATTAGGAGCAGCAAATCATTAATCGCCTTTAAGAAATCTTTAAGAGAATTTTACTTATCGGTCTAATTTTTAGGGCAGAAAGGCATTGTAGGTATGTATTAGGATTAAATAATAGAAAATAAGTTTTTTATTTTATACCTATTGTATATATTTTCTAATTTAATATTATGTACATATGTATTCTACATTTCTTTCATGCTTTCTCACTGTTTTGGGTTTGCTGGAAGAAATCTCTTACAGAGATAAGCTCGCCTTTTGTGGAGTTTTTCAAGAAATAAAATGTAATTTTGCCTCTATGTGTACAATAAAGTATTAAATAAATAAATAAATAAATAAATCTGATCTGTGATTTTGATTGTGATTTAGAATTGTGCATCAGACTTTCATAATAAAACATATTTTTTAAATTATGTATGGTTTTATTAGAATAATAACTAAAATGTTCAAATAATTTGTAGATAAAATATTTTAATCTAATAACTCCTTTAGAAATAATACAAGAAATAGAAAATTTGATACATACCTGTATGATTATTTTATTACAAGAAGGAAATCTTATGTTTCAGAAGTGACGATATTCTTGAAAAATTTGTATATTCGCAAACAGTACTTTTAGGACCTTATATAATGTAGGACGAAACAGGAAATATTTCGTATGTGAGGCAAATAAGAAAATTTATAGAATTTGGGACAAAAAATTAGGGCGAATATGGAACAAATCGAATGTTTTCGCCGTGTTGGTCCCGGCCTCCTTTGAAGAATAGGCCAACTGCCGTTCTGCCAGGCAGGTCGTAAAAGGCAACCGATTGGGTATCGGGTCACTACCATCGTGGCTAGAGTTCTGCATTGTCTCGCCCGGGTCTGGTACCACCGCCTTACCTATTCCTGCCGCAATAGCGTCAGTGCTTGTCGCTGGCGTGTTCCGGTTTGGAGGGTAAGGTAGCCGGTAAACTTATGCATGTGGCATTAGACCTCGCCACAAGATAGCAACGCATCATCAACATCTTTGGTGTCTATAGGCGATGGTTGACTCTTTTCATCAGGAGACCCATCTGCTTGTTTGCTATCTTATGATATAAAACAAACAAACAAATTAATCTTATCCGGTATCCACATCCTTCCACATTCGCATTGTATACATGTGTAAAATTGTTTTGTTAAATTTTCGTCTGCCGTAATTTTCGAACCAACGGAGACTAATTTTTACACTGCTATTTTCTTCTAGTCCTAATCTCTATTTCATTTCATTATTACGTACGCGTTGCAATATTTAAAATATTATATTATTAGTAAATATTAAGTATCAAGAATGAACCTTTTACGAGTACTGATGCGATTGGTTTAAAATCAACATGCTTGAAAATTTTCAATGCACTTCATTTAAGAAAAATTAAAAAGTTTTTCCGCAAATTATTTTTTTCTTGGATTTAAATTAATTATACAAATTGTATATTTATTTTGACCGTTGGTCGAGTGGGTAGGGACCATAACTACACAATCGATTGGGCTCGGGTTTGATTCCCGAAAAGGACAATCATTTGTGTGATGAGCATGAATGTTTGCATTCTTGGGTTCGGGTGTTTATTAAAGTTTTAGTATTCATATATATTTCTATCTGTCTATACTTATACCCATAGCTCAAGCAATTTGCTTACTTTGGGGTTAGATTAATTTGCGTCATTTCTCCTGGAATACTTACTTATTTAGTTTACTTGTATGCTTTCTTATTATAGTAAAAAATATAGTATTTTCATCATATTATTTCTAAGTTACATCGCACGATGTCAGAAACATAATAAATATACTATCCGATGAACTTAGACCAGCTTAGTCAATGAACTATAACTAAAGATCATTAATCAATCAGTCATTGAATATTTTTTGTCTACGTAGTATGATTGACGAGTAGACAGAGGCTTCAAATGAGGAATACTGCGGACTTCAATATCCTTGATGGGTCTTTAATCATTTTTATGGTTCTTAAGTCATTAGGAGTCCTTGTTTAAAATGAGAATTTAACACACGGAAAACAAATAAAAAACATATGATTACATCAGAATCCGAGGAAACACATCAAATATGTTTTTTATAGGATATTTCGGTGCTACTTTTGTGTTAAATAGCTATCCCTAACTACTCATATTCACGGGTGTTGAGAAAGTTATAAAGTGTTATACAGACTAAGCGATTACATCTATGGAAAATTGTAGATCCAGCCTTTTTGAAGAATACATCTACTGATAGTTACAGTAGTCTTACTGGCATCTCGTAAAATCAAAGTTGGACAGTATTTGAACGCAAAAACTACTATCACGCAAAAACTACTTGACAGAGTTGGATAAAATTTAGCACACAGGTAGATAATAACCTGTAATAGCACATAGGCTGCTTTTTATTCCGAAAAAAATGAGTTGTTCCCGGGGGATTCATCAAAATATATATAATGCAGCGGACTGCAAGCTTGCAGTTATAGTGCGCACGGAACTAGTTGGCCGCGCCTTAGGTATGTGAACGGTGGGGCGGAGAGGCAGGGGCGCTTGCTGTCATTACTCAGTGCGGCGCCGTACGTTGTACGTTGTTGTACGGTTGCGACGGCAACACGCGTTGAAAGTTCCGGCTAGTTTAGACAAAACGCACATAAGATTGCAATAGCGAGATGAGTCCGCCGATAAAAAGACAATCTAAGGAAATAATATTTAAAGTGCATACATTTTTTAATAAACGGAAAGCCGATGTCAATAGTTTAGAATATAAAACGAAAGCCAGAACGGGTTAGTTGACGATGCTTTGCTAATTTTTAAATCAGATTCAAAAACGGGGGATTATCATGGAGACATGAACTCTACAAATTTTTACAACTGGGTTGATCAAAAATTAATACCTAAACCTCCACCTAACTCAGTCATAGTTATGGATAATGCTGCCTATCATTGTGTGCAAGTTGAGAAGAAACCGACTATGTCCAGTTTGAAAATTAATATGC
Organism: Apodemia mormo; assembly: GCA_036924255.1. NCBI lineage: Eukaryota > Metazoa > Arthropoda > Insecta > Lepidoptera > Riodinidae > Apodemia > Apodemia mormo. The sequence goes on from JAUPFN010000020.1 coordinate 12,147,191, forward strand.
AGAACTGGTTGCAAAATCATAATGTAACATTTTCTCCCACATTGATTAATGCGACCCAATCAGAAAAAATATTCAAGATTGACGAACTTCTGAAAGCTGCAGGTCATACTGTTCTCAGACTACCTCCATATCATCCAGACCTCAACCCGATCGAGCTTGTGTAGGCAAATATTAAAAATTGCCTGGCCAGAGATCACATTAATGCTACATTGGACGAGAAAATGACAATACTAACAAGGCTATTTTCCGAATTCTCTGCCGAACAATGGCAAAAATGCGATGACCACGTACAAAAAAATGAACAGGAATACTGGAATCATGATATGAAATTTGATACTATGATGGACCAAATCATTGTAAGTTTACAAGATGATTCTGAATCAAGTTCAGAGAGTTCAGAATCAAGTGATTCTGAGAATTGAGTTTGTTTGTTTGTTTGAACGTGGTAATCCCAAAAACTACTAAACCGATTTGAATAATTCTGATTTTTATTATATAATACACATATTTATAGTGCGCGCGGAACTAGTTGGCCGCGCCTTACGTATTACGTATTACGTATGGCGCGGCCAACTAGTTCCGCGCGCACTATAATACACATCCATAACTCATCATTATCTCGTTTCGTGGTCATTTGGAGGCAAAAGCAAAGCTTTCGTCCAAGAAACTTGTTGTTCTGAACAGGGCAAAACAGTCGATTGTTTGCGACTCTACAAGTCACAAATCAGGCTTCATAGGAGTACTGTTCTCATCTTTGGCCAGGGGCTCCACAATACCAGCTCCTTCCTCTTGAACGCATTCAACGCAGAGTGTCTTCAATGCCGATCACGATAAACGTATACTGATGACTCAGCCTGAACTAAATACTTTTCGTAACTTCCACTGACACGTGTTTCGTTGAAGGTCGAGATAGAAAGAGACCCATAGATAGAGAGAAAGGGACCCAACACAAAGGCGACACATTACCCTTATACCTGCTTTTCTAATATCGGCGGCAATAGTAGAATATTTTAGAAAAATATACGAAAAACACGTGGTGGTGCACGAAAACGGAACGAATAATACTTTTTGACGCTCGTACGCCAAAACTATTGATTTTATGAAAAAAAATATTAGTACATAAAGTGTAGGAAATTTCCTCTAATTTAATTTAGTACACGAATGTACTATCGTAAAATGCGTCGTAAAGGAGATATTCCCAAAAAACCGTTTTTAGGCGCGATTTTTCAATATGACGGCGCGAGTGGCGGAGATACGAGGTGGTAAAGTTGAAATTCAAAAAGAGCATACCGAAATCCATAAAACAAGCAATTTTCAAAACTACCGGAAAACTTTCCAGGTAAAACTACCAAATTACTGAACTAACATTACAAAGTTCAATTTGTATTTTATTTATTCTTTTCAATAAATGAAAAAATATTGTTCACGATATCTTCAGATTGGTCATCACTGTCTAAGCTCATGTGCATTGCGAGCAGTTGACAACCCGCCCCCTTACCCCTGTCACCACCTAAGGCACGGCCAACTAGTTCCGCGCGCACTATAATAAATTAATAAAATAAACATGCCTTTTGTTTCTTACAGATTACAGAAAAAAAATTAAGACAAAGTTAGATTAGATTATGTTAGAATACATTGATATTATTAATTTTGTTAGTAATTAAGTTTAGTTCCTTTTATTTGTTATTTTTTATTTTACTTTAATTTTTATTTAATGTTATGTTGTTCTTTTTGTTCTTCAAGGTTAATAGTAGGCTTAGTTTATGTAAGGACTCCTTTGTAGATGAAGGCCTTTTCCAAAGATAGCCAGGCTCCTCTCTAGATTGAGCTACTTGAATGTTTTTTTATTTGATTATATGAAAAAGTTTATAACTCTTTCATTATCTCGTCCAGACGCACAGATTCTAGGCATCGCCATATGGTGGACGTTTCTAGTACCCGGACAAAGTGGTTCTACTCGACATTCTTTCGAAACGCAAGGGACTGAAACATGCTTCTCGGGTCTGTGTTCCGCAACGAGTGCAATCTGGGGATATTCAAAAGAAGAGTGAACAGGTGCCTTCTGGAAAAGCGCGTTCCATCTTAGGCCGCATCTTAACTTACCAACAGGCGAGATCATGGTCAAGCGCTTCCCTGTCGAAATTTTAAAAAAAACATAGTCGGATAAAACGTTTTTATTTTCTGCATTATAACCATTAACAATGCTATTCACACTTGATCTTTTGTATCGGCTTAATCTGTCAGAAAGTCAATTTAGTTTTAAAATCTCCCTCTCAAAGCTGCACATTACAGCTTATCTATAGTTCTCGCAGTCGTCTGCACCCTTCAAGCGTTATCGCGATACTGGCAGATTCATAACAATAACATCCCTCTACCCCTGCCTTATCACACAACCAATCAGGAGGGGACTTAACTCTGTGCCCGAGTTTAGAATTTTCTGATATCATTTTTGGAAAATTAATGTTTAATTTTGTATTTTAGCTGCCAATAGTTCGGGCTTCAATATAAGATTTGACCAACAGCCTTTGTGCTAGGCATCTCTTAATAGGTGATAGTAAACTAATTGTCTCAATACTGAATACTATCGCTATTTTCAGCAAGGATTTATAACGTTACTAGCTGACCCGTCAAACGTTGTTTTGCCATATAAATAATTGAATTAAAAAATAGGGGTTGATCGTCGATCACAATATTTTTTAAAAACCTATTCAACGATATACCTCACCATGTGGTACGCGAGAAAAAAATTAACATTCCGACTTCAGATAATATAGAGGGGCTACCCTAAAAATATTTTTCAATATTTTTATCACCACTTTGTTGCCGTTGCTGATTTTGATAGGGCTCGGGTTCGATTCCCGACAGGGACAAGCTCTTGTGTGACGAGCATAGATATTTTTAGTTTTGGTTTTTATTATGTATGTAACTGTATTTATATATGTATTTCTATGTATTAATACCGTTGACTCACACCCACAACACAAGCGTATATTTTGCTTACTTTTGGGTTAGGTCGATTTGTGCCATCTACAACGTGCAAGCAGCCATTATTTGCCATTATTTGCTATCTTATGACACAAAAAGATATATCTATTCACATTCATTGTACACTTAAGTTTACATAGTTTGTACTCAAGTATCGTTGCTCTAACCACAATCGAATCGCATCCCCAACGCCATACGGCACTGTGGCCCGTCTTCCGAGTGAGTACACCCCTGGGGGCGGTTTATGCGAACATTGTGGCCAACTGTCTCGACACTGATATGTTTTATATCGTGGATTATACCAGCTTACATATGGCACGTTGTACATTGATTAGTTTTACTTGGTTACTACAATAAATTGCATAATAATAGGAATATTTTACTACATTTCTATTAAGCAGATTTCTATGCAAGTTGGTCTAAAAGACTTATAAGGTAGAATTTAACAGTTAGTCGAAAAAAACAAAAACAAAATATAAACAAATATTTCAGTTAAAAGATAACTCAGTGCAACATGTCACAACGTTAGGTATTTTCCATGTTTATATAATTTTATTATTTATATATTATTAGTAGGGTATAATACTTAGGCCCGCTTGCACCTAATTATTTAAAAAATGTTTTTTAAATCAATTCAATTTTAAAAGTCATTTGAAAATATTTTTTTTTATGGAAGAGGAGGCAAACGAGTAGGAGGTGCACCTGATGTGAAAAGGTCACTGCCGCACATGGACATTCGCAAAACCAGAAGTCTCACAGTTGCATTGCCGACCTTTCAAAACTATGTAAGCTCTTTTTTTCAAGGTCCCCAATTCGTATCCTTTCGGGAAAACCACTATTGCTAATTGATTCCACAAAAGAATAGTGCGATGCAAAAAGTGCCGGGAGAACCGCACGGTTGTGAATTTCCAGAAGTAGAGATGGTGAGGATGGAACTTCAAATTTTGATCCGATGTCCGATGATGGAATCCAGCAGCAGGAATTAATCCAAACAATTCGTTGGAGCCCTCTCCATAATAGATGCGATAAAAGATGGAGAGCAAATTTACACCTCTGCGTAATGCCAAAAAGACAAGCCGTTCCGAAATAGCCTAATTGTCAACGATTCGAACCGCTCTACGTTGAATGCGATCAAGTGGAAGAAGCTGGTACTGGAGAGCTCCAGCCCAGAAATGATAACAGTTCTCCATGTGAGGCTGAATTTGCGCTTTATAAAGATAGATTCAGTTTAGTGCAAGCGGCGCTTAGTATATGAAATAATACATAACATTACTTAATTTTAGGCGTGGTTTGATATTAAGGAGTATTTTATAACATCTAACTGTTTTAACTAGTGATCGCCCTCTGGTTGAAATCTAACAAGATTTTATAAGGTTCAATCCCTGTGTGTCGATATTTTTCTTTGTTGTTTTTAAAGTTTTTTCAGTTTTCTCAAGCACGGGGTGAGTGCTATAACACAAAAATAATAGGATTTTATAAATTTTCTATTTAATATTTATAATTACGTATTTAAAAAATATATAAAAAACTAATTGACCAGGCAAACATTGTTCTGCCATATAAACTATTTGTAGTGAATAATCCAAAGGTAATATTAAACTTGCAATGTTTTTAGTTATGTGAATGGCGACGTCAAATTGTCAAATGATGCATCAACATAATTTATGTGTAGAAACATTACAATTTAATTAGTTTTGTTTTGTTACTTCAGTAGATAATTAATAATGTATATATGTTATGCAGCCTGTACAAAAGTTTGTTCGGGTAATATTTTTTGTGCTATTATTCGCAAAAGTGTTTGCGTATTGTGGTGAATATTAGTTAGAAGAGATTTGATACGATCGTTTGCCTTACTTTTAAATAGCGTTTTGCATAGATTAGCTTAGCGATTTAACGTCACTGCTTGTCACTGTCGTGTTTCGGTTTGGGGTAAGATAGCTGCTTAAGTTATGTAGTACATTCCCGATACAAGTGTAGCAACGCACTATAACGTTATCGGTTTCAATAGGTGAGGCCTATTTCATTCCATCAGTGTCCAGAGTCAGATTAGATTCCAGAGTCTGGTTGTTTGGCAACCTATTAATTTACAAAAGTTAACACTTTTGGAGAAAATTGATAGAATCATGAGGTTTCTATTAACTCATTAACTTACAAACAAGCAGATGGATCTCCTGATGAAAAGAGAAGTCACCGCCTATAGAGAGTGATGGGTCAACTCGAGTTACTAACTCGAGTTGTGCTTAAATCGAGTTAATTCGAATTAGATTCGCCTGCCCTGAACTCGAGTTAAGAGTTGTAAACTTTGAATTTTGGCTCTGCGTGAATGAACGAGGAAGGCAAGCGATTGTAGGTTGGCGCGATTTGTTGATTATGTAAGACTGTATTCATTTATTTACTATTCACATGCGTAATGACAATACGTAGCAAAATTGAGATAGAATTTAAATAAAGGTATGATTTAAATTAGGAAACAAAAACCCTGGGACCTTAAAAGAAATCATGTTTACGAGTTTCAGTAGCCAGAGAGTGGACATGTAAATTGTAAAAACTGTTAAAATTCGTTCGAATATATGGGAAATATGATCATTTTACTTAATCACATTAAAAAGAAGCATCCAAAGTTGACAAAAATAATTCTTTAACTTGGCCATCATTAGCGAATGGAAATGATATCTCCATTGAAATATCTACATCGGAGGAGCCTTTTCAAGAAATAAATTGGTAAAGTGTGTGTCGGGCCACGCACAATGTAGGGTTCTGAATTTGCCTATCACAATCATGCGGACTATGAACATTCAAGTTATTAAACGTCAATGACAAATATATATTCACACCATAGATTTACCGCCTATAAAACTTCTCCTTTTCGTGTCGACTATTACTCAAAAACTTGTAAAGCCTTATAAGCTGTGATAGTTTTAAATATTCTATATTTAAATATTGGATAGAATATATGTATTATTAACACTGATGTTGTTATGTAGCTTACTTCCTTTGTTGTAGTATATCACAAAAATAGATTAGTTATGGTAATTTAGAATCTAGCATTTAGTTTTATTGATAGCTCATAATTAGTTTTTTATGCACTACCCAAGCTTTTTCTCTCAGCATCAAGAAAGGTAAACTGTGAGAAAATGCTTAATAGCATTAAGTTACGCCTTTTGTACTATTTTTGTGCAATAAAGTATTTAAATAAATAAATAAAATAGTTTTCCTTTTAACTTCATTATATTTAATACTACCATGATTTTTTCCAACCCCCAAAACCAACCGTTTAGCCTGCAGAGGGGGACACTTGACTCTAACAAAATTTAGCACTTAAAAGCTTAATATATTACAAACGAGTGCCTTGAACGAAAACTTGTTTCCACAAACCTGCAATATTTGTTTAAAACCTATCCAACAATATCCAATACAATGAGGTACGTGAGAAAAAAAAATTAACATCCCCACTTTACATGTAGGGGAGCTACCCTGAAAAAATGTTTTTCAAAATTTTATGTTACCACTTAGTTGACGTGACTAATAGATATGTATATTCGTGCCAAATTATTGGACGGACGGACGGATGGACATAGAAAATATAAGGGTTCCTAGTTTACTTCGGAACCCGAAAAATGAGGCAAACAAACATAGGCACTTATTCTAAAAAGCTCTAAAACATAAACATAACTCGAAAAATTTATAACGTTTAGGTACTAAAAACAATGTTTTTACTACCTACTTAGTGTAACAATATAATTGTCACAAAATAATTAAATGAATTAACAATTATTAAAAAAATTAAGCAGTCACAAACAATTATCCTATTCAAATGCTCGTCTTGCTAACTCGAGTTCGGTAACTCGAGTTCAACCCGAGTTAAGTGAATTTTAACTCGAGTTAACTCGACTCGTGTTTATTCCGAGTTGGTACATCAGTACTATAGACACCAAAGATGTTAATGGTGCTTTGTTATCCGCATGGCAGGATATCACAGTTACATGCATAAGTCTAACGGCTACCTTACCCCCTAAATCGGAACACGACAATGACAAGCAAAAGAAGCTTTGTTTCCTTTTATTTTTCTTTCCTTATTTTTTTAAGTCAATTAATAAATGACAATTACATCAAATTATACTAATAAGGAGTGTAAAATTTGTGATGACACTTTTTAAATTATCGATTCAATACAAAACTTTATTCAAGTGTAATTTTGGCTTTCAAATTGCACCCATTTAGTTTAGGGTTAAGAAGCCATACATTGTGACACAATGGGGTGTCTTTTTAACGCCGACTATTTTGATAGAACGGGTCCCGTTACAAGTTTAAAAGAAGGGATTGTGCCCCTCTAATAGAACAATTTATTATTTTTTTCACGTGAGTCGGAACTTTAGTATTGATAAAAATGTAACAATCGTTCATAAAATTATTAGTTATTTTATTTAGTCAATCCAGAATTAAGTAAATCTCATCTGGATCAGATTCGAACATGTCTATGTGTGTGTGTGGGTTAGTGTGTGTATGTGTTGTGTGTGTACGTGTATGTACATATATCCATTTTTTTATATCGATAACTAGCAAAAATGCAGATGGTTCTCCGAAATAAAGGGAAAGACGCAATCATCGCCTATATACAGCAGAGACAACCATGTGGCAAGGTGTTTATGCAACATGCATGAGTTTACCAGCTACCTTACCTTCCAAACCAAAGCTGGTTAGCACTACAAGAACGAGGTAAACTTTCAATCACATCTCAACCACTTTTATACGCTTTGTACAACTCATAAGCACGTGTCTTTGATAAACACACCGATTCAATTACAGAATGTTTCCGGTGAAACTTCGATTCACCGGAAACATTCTGTAATTTTTTGAATGTATCAATATTATGTATACCTATATTGATAGAACAACAGAAAGTAACAGCAAAATTTACACTGAACAATATTTGTCCAGTTATTTTTCATAAGATAAATGGAAATAAACAATTTTTTCATGTCACTGTATTTCTATCGTTATCTATTATAAGAAAGAGACAGGACGAGCAACATGTCACAATGTAGTTCGTGTATGTTAATAAACGTCAGACTATTATTTGTGTCCATCACAGGTTACAGCAATATAGTATCGTTCGAAATATAGTTGGGTTATAGCTCTCAGCAAGATTTCCTGCAAGATGTGATATTTATGGCCCGTAAACGTTTAAATGAGCTCTTTACTGACAAATAGTTATACCATGACGCTGTGCTTCATCAGATCTAATGAGATACATTTCATTTCACATGTTTATAGTCAAAATATGCATAGTTATAACAATAAACTTTAGACGACGATGTTAATGTTGACGTCATTGGACACAATTTACTCAGAAACGATATTTATTTTACGACCAAACAGTTACATGTTAAAATTGTCATTTAATTCCCCTAGTGCCGGTGCGTCGAGTGTTTTGTAAACACAAGTGTGTAAATTTGATGCGTAAACTCTGTGTTCTTAAACTTAATCATTATATAAAATGAATGAATGTAAAAGAATGATTGATTACCTTTGGTAAATTGAGTGTCGTTAGTCATATAGATGAGTAGGTACATAGCTAAAAAGTGGATTTGATTTTTAAGATTAACGTTGAGAAAATTTGTATTATAATTTGAGGTGAGAGTCACTAGCCCATTGCTTGAATATAGACAGATAAGCCATTACAATGCTGTACCAATAATCTGGTGCTAATTTTCTCTTAAATAAAATCTTCATAAGAATTAATATTATTACATTTGAGACAATTATCCTCCATTTAACTTTACTTCACCTATTTAAAAATTAAGTAAGTACACATAGAAAAATTACTGTCATATAAATGATATCGCTACTTAATATCTTTTAAAATCATGAATTATTTTGAAATGTATTTCAGAATAAGAAATTATTTTGATACGTTTAGGATATATTATATTAAGCTTTAGACGAAGTCATACGCTTGTAAAGAAATATACAATAGGACGATGTATTTTTTCGATCGAAAAATCAGTGCTATAAAATTGTTAATGGTGGTGTTTTTGGCATTTGCCATTTTGTATTTTCTTTATTGTCTCATAAAATTGTATTGTGTATTATCCCTGTTTTGTATACTTACTAATTTTGATTGCTTAACTAAAGGAAAACATTTTTTTTTATTTTTGTATTTAGTTAAATGGTGTTTCTTAAAAACGCTTACAAACAACGTAGCGCTTAGCTAAACAATTTCAACACATGTTTTTATACGATGAGGGGTATTAACTTGGGCACCAACTGGTCTATTGGTCGACATCAGCGACTTTATAAATGTTCGTTTGATAGCAACACAGATGCGCCGCGGATGATATATGATTAGATTTGCCGAGATTAGGGGTCATTCATATACGTTGAATGATTGTTGGGATGACGGATGTCAGCTGCCATTGTTTTGTAGTCCTCTTAAAATTATATTTTATTAAAATATTTTAGTCCATTGCGTTGATATTTTGTAAGTCTGTTTAGAAACAGAATAGAAGATGTCAGATATAAATCCTTCGTCTACCAATAACTCAATATCGGCGTTCTTTATTAAAAATCAGTAGTAGCTTGGAGTCTGCTAGTATAATGAGTGTGTTGTGTTGAGTGGGAAACTCGTAATTCCTAGTTATCACAGAAAGTAATCTAAAAGTGTTAAGGTTGTCAAATGCATTGATGTGATAACTATTAACTAGCCAGCCGAATAGTTTTTAGCTGGATGTCTGAAGAAATTCGATTCACTCTGTTTAAGTACAACTAAAAGGGAAATTGAAAAATCTTAAAAACAACAAAGGTAAACTTTTTCTTTGCTATTTGTAAAGTTTTTCAAATTTTTTCCAGGCACGAGATAAGTGCTAAAACACATATGTGTATATAAACATTGGCAAAAAATAAAAAAACCCACAAAAATTTCCAATGGTTCGCATGCTTCGTTGGTTCGGACACGTAGAAATAATAGTAGATGAAGGGTTAACAAAACAGATTTACAATGCGAATGCGGAAAGATGTAGGTACCGGGTATGTAGGTACCAAGACAAGGAAAGATGTAGGTACCGGGGATGTAGGTACCAAGACAAGGAAAGATGTAGGTACCAAGACTACCGTATCACGATCAGATTGATCGAGTATTGTCTGAAGGTGGTATCTGAGTCTTCGAAACCGGCGTTTGTTAAAAGAGAGTAATAAATGTGGGGCATCAGGCAGTCAGCAAGAATAATTGTGATATACGGCACTCGGTTCTCTCTGCCTACCACATAAGGAGGTTGACGTGAAGGAATGAATGTATGTACAAATTTACAATGATTTCAATTTTAGAATCACGGTCCAAATCCATGGTTTCACTGTCGGTAGACCGTCCCTTATATGCAGTATTTTTTTATGTCACAATATATCAACCAAGTAGATGGGTCTCCTGATGGAAAGAGTCAACCATCGCCTATAGACACCAAAGATGATAATGGTGCGTTGCTATCTAGTGGCGAGGTCTAATGCCACATGCATAAGTTAACCGGCTACCTTACTTTCCAAACCGGAACACGACAGCGACAAGCACTGACGCTATTGCGGTAGGAATAGGCAAGGCGGTGGTACCAGACCCGGGTGAGACAATGCAGAACTCTACCACCTATTAGCCACGATGGTAGTGACTCACATAGCCAATCGGTCGCCTTTTACGACCTGCCTGACAGAACGGCAGTTGACCTATTCTACAAAGGAGCCCGGGACCAACACGGGGAAAATGTGACAGCTTACTGTTCAGTATCACTTAATAACCACAAAAATATACTGCTCAGCATGCCTAAACTAGTTTTCAATTCGAAAAATATTGTTACTGTTGTATAATAGCGGTCCTTCATAATAACTAACGGTAGATACGATACGTGACTTTTTTATGGTAAAAATGTATCAACTTAAATCAATTCAACTTTCTTTTCAACAGAACTAGGATGGATTCAAATTATTTTTAAATCGATTTTTTTTTTCATCGTGATACAATTTGTCACCGCAGCGAGGGTCACGATGAATTAAATGGTTCCTTTGTCGAGTGACACTTGTTAGGGTTCATCCACACAATTTCAATGTTTAATTGCTTGTTTACTATAACAAATGTTACAGTTTAAGCTTATTTGAATGCAAATAATAGATGTAATTTATTTTTGAACAACTTTTATCTTACTTTGTTATTTACGTAACACGTAGTTAAAAACCTTACAAGTTTTGAAGTTTTAACTCCTTTCTTTTCACAAGAGTAAGTGTTGGTTCTCGTTCTATCCCGCGTTGGTCCGAGCCCCCTTTGATGAAAAGACCATCTGCCGTTCTGCCAGGCAGACTTCTAAGAGGCAAACGATTGGCTATGCGTATCATTACTATCGTGGCTACTAGGTAAAGTTCAACAATTTTTGCGGACCACCGCCTTACCTCTTTCTGCCGCAATAACATGTGACAGTGTCGTGTTCTGGTTTATAGGGTAAGGTAGCTGGTAAATTTATGCATGTGGTATTAAGACCCCATCACAAAGATATCAACGCACGATTAATATCGTTTGTTTCTAAAGGCGCCGATTGCCTCTTTCCATCAGGAGATCCTTCTGCTTGTTTACTTTCTTGTGATATATACAAAAACATATACGACGTGCGTCGAAATAGGATATTAAGGTTGATTTGCTACATAAATGATAGATATTAAAAGATAAGAGTGGTACTCCTAGTATTGTTTCCCGATGGGTCTGCGTGTAGAGCTGCTACTGAGCGCACCAAACTTTTTGAAGTCAGTTTGGGCTTTTCTTCTAAGTGACCATTTTACAAAATATTACTCGGTGACTCTAAGAATATAATTCTGGCCGGGGCAGTTAAGGAAATATGCATAAGCGATAGAAGTTGACTTTTGTGTGACAAAAAAACACACACTTAAGTCTTCTTATAAATAGACAAAATTTAGTCGAACTTACTACGAGACCTCAGAATGTTCATCCGCAATATCAAATCCAAGCTTGTGTCAGCACTCGCCGAAGTGTTTCCGAAAAGTCTTGCTGCTATTGCGTCATCTGCATAGCTAAATATAGTTAGTTAATATTATATATTATGTCATTTATACGCTGAAGAAAAAGTTTAAGGCATAAAATGTTGCCTTGGCAAACACCGGAACTGACAAAAGAACGACGGCAGAAACGACTACGCATTTTTGTAAGACTAGTTAGAAGTAATAAGGCAAAATTTATGTACGTATGTATGTATGTACGCATGTATGTATGTATGTATGTATGTATGTATGTATGTATGTATGTATGTACGTACGTACGTACGTATGTATGTACGTATGTATGTATGTACATATGCATGTACGCATGTATGCATATATGTATGTATATATGTGTGTGTGCGAGCGCCCGTGCGCTAGCGCGTGTACGTCCACCTATGATTGTGTGTGTGCGTGTGCGTGTGCGTGTGCGTGTGCGTGTGCGTGTGCGCGTGTGTGCGTCTATGTATGTATCTCTTATAACTTTGAACGGCTTGATCGATCGAAACGCGGTCGATGGTATTCATTAGGTTTCACCAAACGCAGATTTTCTAAAAATGTGAATCGAATTTGCGGGCCCCGGAGATTTTAAGAAAGTTGAAAATGAAAAAAGTTGTCGAGAAACAATGTTTTTTTTTTTAATTTAAATTAATACAAGATTCATTACTCATATGGTAAGTATATACAATAGCACCAATCAAACCTCCATTAATTATTTATACATTGTAATCTTGTACACTGTTGTACCCAAATCTAGTAGAGCAACCAGTTAACTTACTCTAACTACGAGTCGTATCAATTAAGACATTCATCTTTAATTTTTAGGGATTGACATCGATTTGAAAAACAAAAAAATAAGATAATCAAGCTAATCATGCAACATTTAAATAAATTAAAACCCAAAGGTATTTTTTTATGTCTGCGTATTTATTTCCGCGAAAATAGCATCCTCAGACACCCACACTTCTCAGTCAAGCTAAAAGGATTTACCTAATTCAATGTGACATGGGCTTGACGAGAAAAACGTAAAAAACAAAAGTCGACAGCGAGCATTACGACATCGTTAAATCCCGTCTCGATAAAGATCTGTGACACCTTTGCCTTGGATATAAAAAAAAAAAACATAAATGCCAGACACCTGGGCTACTGTATTCAAATGTATTTTTTACCAGACCCTGTGGTTTTTCGGGAAACCACCCTTAAATGTGTGAGGTCGGCTTAAGGTTGTTTTTTAGTGTTTGTTTTTAGTGGCAGGGTGAATGACATTGTTTGTGGCTATGAATGGGTGCTTATTTGATAACATCTGTAGAGTTTTATTTTTTGAAAGCTTTTCATAGATCTTATGGAAAAAAGTTTTGGTACGTTTTAAATCTTGTTAAATACCATCAAGTCACAAATGGTTGTCATGCTATCCAAAATATTTGATGCTGTTCGGATTATGCAATTCCGCTACAAGTGTATGAATAAAAATTTCTATTATTGGAGAAGAGCAAAAAATTAATATTCTTATATAATTTGCATGAGAAATACCTAAATTACATTACACATAACATGCATGTGGCGCAAATGATAATATATACGCAACTAGCGATCTGCCCGCGGTTTCACCCGCGTAGCTTTTGTTCCCGTGGGAATATCGGAAAGGTTTTTATACTAAAACATATCTCAAGAATCAATCTATCTATTAAATAAACCGCATCAAAATCCGTTGCGTAGTTTTAAAGATTTAAGCATACATAGGGACAGACAGAGAAAGCGACTTTGTTTTATACTATGTAGTGATATGTATACTAATTTGTTTATAGCTGAAGTCGGATGTCTGCTTTTTGCTTCTCTGGGTGTGGGTCTGTGTACTAATTTTCATGTAAATCGATCCCGCAATTGAGAAGTGATTGAATAGCAAACAAGATATACCTTATCAACAATTTCTGCAATTAACAATAAACCTTTAGGCAGGTATATATAGTTTCACCATGTCGCGGTACAACTTACTTTAGTGAGTTGTAATTGGTGAACAAAATATTAACTTTACCCACAAAGTTGTAATATAAAGCTTGAAAAAAAAGATTCTAGAACTATCACGAAAATGATCTGAGTGCTAAGTGTGAGTTTTTCTTTTCGCATTCGTTCGTGAGCGCGTTTCGAGTTTACTAGGAATTTGTATGTGATTTGTACAGCGCCACCTAGTGGTAAACTGGTTTCTCACGTTTACCACTAGGTGGCGCTGTACAAATCACATACAAATTCCTAGTAAACTCCAAACGCGCTCACGATCGAATGCGAAAAGAAAAACTCACACTTAGCACTCTGCACAAAATCAGTTTAGAAATATTGAAGTTTGAAGTTGGATATTTTTTATTTTTTAACGTGCCATACATGGGGACTAGTTCTGACGTTAAATAAAGTAATAGAGAGCTATTTTTGCATAGATGTTTTTTACTGGCCAATTGTATTGATGTTTAGCATCAGTTTGGTGCACTTAACTCATTTTTGACCATATTGTGGATTGGATCCTTTTCGTTTAATTACGTCCATTTGTCCTGTGAATATTTATTATTTATTTATTTATAAAATGTATTGGGAAAAACAAAAACGATAATTTAGTACAAAACCGTTTATTATCTATTTCATTGGGTATTATAGCTTTTGCCCGCGACTTGATCTCGTATGATTCGGAAAATATTGTCCTTTTTATTTTTGTGCAATGAAATGAAGCATATTCCACCTCTTCCCCCGTGTTGGTCTGGCCCCTTTGAAGATTAGACCAACTGCCGTTCTGCCAGGCAGGTTGTAAGAGGCGATTAACTACATGTGTCAAAACCTTCGTGACTACCAACTACGTGGTACATTTCCGCAACGTCTCGCCCGAGTATATGATACCACCGCTAACATATTCCTGCCGCAATAGCATTAATGCTTGTCATTGTCGTGTTTCGGTCTGGAAGGTAAGGTAGCAGGTACACTTATGGATGTGACATTGCCGTCCCGCCACACGGATAGCAACGCGCTATTAACATTTTTGGTGTGTATAGACGACGATGGTTTCTCTTTTCAACAGAAGAGTCATTTGTTTGTTTGCTATCTAAGGATATAAAAAAAGTTCCTATTGTAACAGACTTCATCTATCCCTTAAGAGGTTTAGTGTAATAAAAGAAAATAATAAGAATCTATACTATTTTTTTTTGTTAAAAATATGTCTGAATTATGTTTAATAAATAATATCAATGGAATTAAAGACGAAAATAAATAAAGAAAACTAATTCTCAATAATATATAAGACCTAAGATATAAACATATAAAACCTTAAAAGAGAATGACAGGAAAGAAAATTGGGGGATATAGAAAAAAGAATGAGGGGATTGAAAGGAAATGGAAAAATGGAAAAAAAACGGGGGATTTGTTTTAAAGTTCTGGGCGTTATAAAAGGGATTCTTCGTTTGAGACAATAATATAGATATATCAGGGATATTCCGGAGTGTAAATAATAATATAAATACTCTTAATGTGAGAAAAGGGATTGGTAAAAATTTTATTGATCAAAAACCGTGAGTATGTAGAATAGAGATTTATTCAGGGATTACGTATGTACTTATGCAACTTCGTATTTGATATGGTAGTCGTTGAGTTTATTTAAATCTAGCAGTATTTGTAGAATGTAGTTTTATTAGAAGGTAAATCTTTTGAATGTTGAATATACAATTTTAATAAACATATTACCGATAAATATGTGATTAGGTTTACAAGAATGAATTTGTGCAAAATGTTGTGTAAAGGTGGATCGATCCTTGACTGGGTGAAGAATGTTTGTTGTATGAAGAAAGGAAATTATTTATTTTAAGGAATAGCTGTTGAAAAGATGTTTAATAACATGGGAGAAACGTGGACTTGTTTGTTTTATAGAAATTGTGTGATATTATTATTAGGGAAGTCTATTTTGATTTTAGGAAAATAAAACCATAATTCATATTGTTATTTAAATGTTCTTTTCTTTCCATAAAAATGTGAGCAATGGTTGTGGAGCGATTGCTGTCTCACAGTTTTGCAGAAGGGTTGCTAATCAAGACACAGGATAAATCGGAATTCTAAACAACACAGGTGATGTAGTTCTTCCAATCTAAATTAAATTATTGTATGTGTGATAAATAACTCATTTTGATTTTATTTTAGCAGAATCGTACAAGTGACTAAGATTATTATGTTTGTACAACTATACAAGACTAAGTAATGGTTTTACTTTATCAAATTTCAGTGCTTGACGGATAATAGTTTATTAATTAATTAGGAAATGGATTTATAGACTTAATTATGTGTATATAGATTTTCATCTTCGGTATTTCAAGGAAACCCATTGCCTTTAGACACTATTATTATTACACCTATACCTTACAAGTGACTAAAATTCCTATATTTGTTTATTTTCATAGAAGTAAAGAAAAGGCTTTATATTATCAAATTTCAGGACATGTTGGCAAAGCAGCTTATTAATTAATAAGGAAATAGAATTTAGTGCTTTAACTATTTTATTATACTCTCATCATTGGCATTTTAAGGAAACCTGTTGTCTTTAGACACTAATATTATTACACCTATACCTTACAATTGGCTTCTATTGCTATGTTTGTTTATTTTTCACAGGAATAAGTAATGGCTTCGCATTATCAAATGCCAAAAGCATGTTGGCTAAATAGCTTATTAACTAACAAGGAATAGATTTATGTGCTTTAATTGTTTATACTATACTTTTACCATATGCATTTGAACTATCATTATTGCATCTTTACCTTACAATTGGCTAATATTGCTATGTTTGTTTATTTTTCACAGGAGTAAGAAATGGCTTTGCATTACCAAATTCAAAAGCATGTTGGCTAAATAGCTTATTAATTAGGAATAGATTTAAGTGCTTTAACTACTTTAAATTATACTTTTCATCTTCGTCATTTTGAAGGAATTCCATTGTTAGATACTAATACTACTGCACCTGAATTAATATTATCAACTAGTTTCAACGTACAACCCGCAACATTATAGAAGCGAATCCCGCTGGATCACTAGATTTTCCCGGGATAATAAATAGCCTATGTGCTAATCCAGGCCATCAACTATCTGTGTGTAAAATTTCATTCAAATCCGTTTCGAAGTTTTGCGTGCGGTTTTATCTTTTAAAATCTACTAACTGGTGATAACTACCACATATCCTTATAGATGAGAACCGGCTAGGAAGTTCCTAGAATAATTTCCATAGTACAGTTGATCCTGCTTGTTATTTAAACTTTAGGGATCGAGAGTTGATTCCTTTGGAGTCTTCGAGGCCGCGTGGGGGTGACTTCTTAGCTGTCGTCGGAGCTGAAGGCAGAGCTACTGTAGGTTTGTTGCAGAGTTGGAGGTATGGCAAATACGATTTTAATTTCTGCATTGTTATAATTTTGGGCAGTTATAATTTTTTTATGAAGGAACAATTAGGTGATAGGGTAGGGCGTGTAGATATTAGGTGGAAGAATTGATGCTTTAATATATTGAGGAATTTAAGGAATACTTTGTTTATTATTGACTTTCAATTAAAACTAGGTGATTCAAGCTTAGGAAATATTTATTATAGAAACTTTCTCTAGTTAAAATGATTACTTGAATTAATGCTTCAAATTGGATTAGGAGGAAATAGGAACTTTTAGGAATTGAAGGCAGAAGGTCTGTTACTGTAGGAATAATATATTACAACCAATAAGTGGGGGCATAAATCTACACAAAATTCACACGAAAACCTACCTTAATATGAATTATTAAAATTATGAAATGTTAATACGAATTATTATATCCTATTATAAAACTAAATATTAACTAATACGTAAATTGATTGCATAGGCCAGTCTCTTAAAATCAAATCTTC
Organism: Apodemia mormo; assembly: GCA_036924255.1. Taxonomy (NCBI): domain Eukaryota; kingdom Metazoa; phylum Arthropoda; class Insecta; order Lepidoptera; family Riodinidae; genus Apodemia; species Apodemia mormo. The sequence continues at coordinate 12,165,087 of JAUPFN010000020.1, forward strand.
ATAAAACATTATTTTATTTACAATCAAATTTAAAACCGAGTACAAATATTAAACGAGATAATCACAAACTAATACAAATTACTCTCTTCGTGTCTAACAAAGGAATAATTAATATGAACTGAATTGTTGAATTAAATTTGGAGCGAGAATCTTAAATGACTTTAATAAAGCTTCAGGGAGTTAGAGTACAAGAGAGGAATGAATGAACTTTAGTCCAAACGTATTATGTTTATTTAACCATATTTTGTATAAATTATTTACTTAATTTAATTAATTATTTATTTATTTTATTCTTATTTTATATTATTTATATAGGGATTTAGGAGGATAGGAATTATAATATTAAACTTCTTTATCAAATTAATTCTTTTGGATAATTGAAATATTATTGTTTATAGTGACAGTGCATAACAGATCTTTTAGTAAGATAGGAAGTTTACTAAATAAATCTGAAATTAAGGTTAATTACTAATTTTGGATTAGATATTTTTACCTTTTACCTTGGTAAATAGATCATGTCATCTTCATCTCACGGGAATATCGACTTTACGAAGGCAACAAGTTGTGCTGGGTGTATCTATATAAAGACATACATGTAATGTTGTCATTATGGTCATCTTCTCTTCACCAGTGCAGACACACGGTTCATATGCCCCTCTGTCGTGAGCAAGGTGTTTGGGGCGATAACCCAGATAAACACCCAACTATACCGCCAAGCAAAGTTGATCCATTTTCATATCTAATCATCTCAGACATGAACTATTTTACAGAATTAGAGTTATTTGTCTAAATTGTTTATCTGTATATATTCATGTATTAACCTGGATTCCATGATTGAATCTCTACATCATAAGGATTGTACAAATGAACTTTACTTATGATTATTCGGGTGGCTAGACGTTTCATAATACTGTTCACTTAAAGCAACAATAGATCTAATAAGCGTTGATTTCTAAAAGTTCAGACCTTATTAAATTCTGAAATTTGATTAAATAGAAATTGAAATAAGTGTAATAGAACTCTAATAGTCAGGAGAAGATATAAATAACTTAGTTTCATTGGAAAACGAGTATAAGACGAATTGTTTGGATTCTAAGATGTATTGAGTATTCAATCACAATATTAAAGAGTTCAAAGATCTTACTAAATTTCATCTATAACTTCAAATTCGATTAATAAGTAATATTTCATTGCTTGTGGTGACTATAAATTATTAGGGTTATAGGAGGAAATTTGACTATAATATCTTTAGAACAAAGGTTAATTTCTCGTTCAGTAATAATTTATTTTAATTATTTGGCTTTTTGATTGGACCATACCTTCGTCACAAGGTAGTGTCGGCTTTGCGAAGGCGTCAGGGTTGTATGCATGTCGCATGCATTGTGTATATCTATATAAAGACACACATGTAATGTTGTCGTTATGGTTATCTCCTCGTTACCAGTGCGTGGTATTCGGATAAGGCCTACCGCAAACAGTGTATTCAGAGGGTTAACCCAGATAAACACCAACTATCTATCGCCTAGCAAAGTTGATCTATTTACATAACCAATCAAATCTTCAACCAGGTATGAGCTACATCACAGAGCTGGATATATTAAATTGCTTGTTTTAATGTATTTTTATACATTAACCTGAGTTCATTTGACTTTCGTCATAAGGATTATTTTAATTGATTTTACTTATGAAATTTTTATGATTTGGACTGTTTGAAGTTCATTGCGAGCAATGATTACTTTTAAATATGTTTATTTATCGCGTACCGGTTAATAATGTTTCGGTATTGTGATTGAAGACAACATATTATCAAGTCAATGCTTAATTGTATACTTGAGGAACATATTTATTATTTGGCCTTTTGACTGTGCTCAATATTAATGATGCACCTTTGTCATGCCAATATTTATTTATTATTTTGTACTGTTTGTTACTAAAATAACAGCAGTATATATATTTTTATCAACATTTACTTACTTCAAGTCAATGCTTAATTGTATACTTGAGAAACATATTTATTATTTGGCCTTTTGACTGTGCTCAATACAAATGATGCACCTTTGTCATGCCAATATTTATTTATTAATTTGTTACTGTTTGTTACTAAAATAACAACAGTATATACTTTATCAACATTTATGTACTCCAAGTCAATGCTATCTCAAACTTGAGTATTTTATATATTATTTTAATTATTTTACTTTGATCAAGTCAATGCTTAATCGTATACTTGAGAATTATATTCATTGTTTGGCCTTTTGACTGTGCTCAATACAAATGATGCACCTTTGTCATGCCAATATTTATTTATTATTTTGTTACTGTTTGTTACTAGAATAACAACAGTATATATTTTTATCAACATTTATTTACTTCAAGTCAATGCTTGATTGTGTACTTGAGAAACATATTTATTATTTGGCCTTTTGGCTGTGCTCAATACAAATGATGCACCTTTGTCATGCCAATATTTATTTATTATTTTATTAAACTGTTTGTTACAAAAATAGCAACAGTATATATTTTTATCAACATTTGCTTACTTCAAGTCAATGCTTAATTGTATACTTGAGGAATATATTTATTATTTGGCCTTTTGGCTGTACTCAATATTAATGATGCACCTTGGTCATGCCTATACTCATCAACTTCCAAACAATGTATTCACAAGTTTGGACATTAAACTATATGGCTATCACTTTGTGACCCCACAATAGTAATGCCTACCTGCCATTAACTTGGCTCTTCATAATATATTGATTTTCTCTTTGAGATTAAGGACTTTAGTTCCTTTTAGTTTCAATATATTTCTGGGGAATACGCTAGGATGGCCTTCAGCCGGCATGGTATTCACACATGTGAGGCGAGGCGGCGCCTCTTACATATCCCACAATAATAAAATTGCGGCACTAAAGTGCTCTACAACTCCCAACCTAAATATTACAATAATTTTGTCCATATATTCCATACTACCATACTTCTTTCCTTTAGATGAAGTCAATGTAATTATTAATATCATCATATCGCTCTCTTAAGCTATATATTTTATTATGTATTTTATGTATATATTTAATATATTATTCCCCTCCTTAAAGTCAAATATCTTTATTAAGTATTTATGTATTTATGTATTTATGTAATATATTACTCCCTCTCTTATGCCAAATATCTTCAATATATTAAATTTTAGTCCTTTAAATCAATTTATAGTATACATTTCCTGATAAAGTATGGTTGTTTATAAGAGATGAAGTGTACCTTTGAAAAGAATGAATGGGGAAACTATATAACACAAATAGGTCCTCAATTTAACACTAGATGAATCATTTGGCCAGATAATATGATTATAATTCTGTTGACTCCTTTATAAACGAAATATAACAGACAATTTTGTTATATTAAAAATGTGAGTTTAGAGAAGCTTCGGGAGAGTTTGTTACACTATCAATACATCGAAGAAAATTATATTCCATTCCGTGCAGTAGTTTTTCCGTGATGCGCATACAGACATACAGTAAACAGATAAAAAAATTATGGCTTCTGTTACTCGTATAAAAATCCCCATATTAGTTTTTTTTAATGTCATAAGATAGCATACAAGCAGATGGGTCTCCTGATGGAAAGAGTCAACCATCGTTTATAGACACCAAAGATGTTAATGGTGCGTTGTTATCTTGTAGCGAGGTCTAATGCCACATGCATAAGTTTACTGGCTTACTTACCCTCCAAACCGGAACACGACAGTGACTAGCACTGCAGGAATAGGTAAGGCGGTGGTACCAAACCCGGTCGAGCCGATGCAGAACTCTACCACATAGTAGTCACGATGGTAGTGACACGCATAGCTACTCGGTCGCCTTTTACGATTTGCCCGGCAGAACGGCAGTTGGCCTATTCTTCAAAGAAGCCCGGGACCAACACGGGGAAAATATCTTCTTCTTCAATATCTACGATTTATAGACATGACCTGTAACAATTTAATTATACGTATAAATTGAACGTAATTATAGTATGTAAGTACAAAATGTTTGATTTAAAAAGTACGTAATATGCTAATAAATATAATTTTCTGTTATTACCTATTTATAAGACTCGCCCATCCTATAATGTGCATGGTCTACTCCTATCTCGGTAGCCACATTGTATTCAAATTTTAAAATTTAAATACAAAACACGATTATGTGAAGAAAGAACACAATATAAGCCGTTGCTTCCGTCCCAAGATTGGCATCTTATATTTACGAATTGCCAAAGGATATTTTGAGGCAGTAAAATTAAATGAAAGCTTTATGCATCGTCTTTCTATTAGATTTGTTTACAATGAATCAACAGAATAGGTTGTACCATAATAGTCACTTCTTAGTGTTTTCAATTAATTAAAAAGGTGAAATTAATTAAATTTGCAATTATACGCGAATTATGCTATGTGGACTAAGCGGTGGCACCGAATAGAAAGACACCGATGGGCCGGACCCAAAAATAATTATCCACCCACATCCACCACACTCTCACGTCGGCACCACGCACAAAAGCACGCAAATTATGTACTCAATGTACGTTTCACCTCGAAACAGAAGCATCTTCAGGAGAAACGAACACTACCTCACTCAACGCGAATTCATCTTTTTAATATTGGATTTCCTCAAAATAACACTGAGTTAAAAATATTTTCTTCTAGCTGACCCGGCAAATGTTGTTCTGCTTTTTTTTCTATATTTTCTCACTTTTTAAACATTCCCTGGACTTCAACAATTAATTCAAAACCAAAATTAGCCAAATCGGTTCAGCCGTTCTCGAGTTTTAGCGAGACTAACGAACAGCAATTGATTTATATATATATATATATATATATATATATATATATATATATATATATATATAGGTATTTACTCCGTGATTTTTAGAAAGAAGATTAGAACATCTGTCATTCTGTCAGACAGTTTGTAAGTAGCGAACGATAGCTCATGTGAGTCACTACTATCGTGGATTTTAGGTGGTAGAGTTCTGAATTGTCTCGCCCGGGTCTGGTACCACCGCCTTACCTATTCCTACCGCAATAGCGTCAGTGCTTGTCACTGTCGTATTCCAGTTTGAAGGATAATACAGTCAGCAAATTTATGCATGTGGCATTAAAACCACAGGGAACGCACCGTAGTAGCAACGTACCGGTCTTTAATAACTCTTGTCATCCAGAAAAACGAGAAACTGAGTTCTGAAAGGTATTTACTTGTATAACATAAACTCTTCATCGACATTTCAAATTTACCTGCATAATTCTGGCTGAACAAAATTGACAATTTAAGTTCTGGCCTTGATGACGAAATAAAATGTGAAACATGTATTTGAATATGTTGACTGTATATTATGTATCTACAATTATATCAGTGCCGGGAGTATATGAGTGGGGGATGACGACACTGGCGGTTGCCCGACCTCAGGAGCGCCAAATGTGCTAACGTTGAATATTCTTTCACAGTTTATATAATACGTAATTATTATATTCTGTTAACAATATAAGAGGCTGCTGCAAGCGGAGGGCTCTGTATTTTTGTACTGATATTGATAAAAATGTACTTACGGTCTAAAATAGTTTTATCAGAGTTTGATGATAAAAGAGCTAGAAAAATGAAGATCCAGGTATTAGTTTACAATGTTGTACAATGTTTACAATCTTAGCCCGAGGGTCTCCCTGAGAGAAAAAATCATAGAAATCAATATTCTAACTGTTATATCCCAATTTATATTTGAGAACTTGATGTACGTTCGTAAAAATATTTGCTTTTTTTAAAAAAATGATGACGTACACTCAGTTAATACAAGGAACAAAAACAATCTTGTTGCGCATGCATCTCGTCTCCACAGAATAAGTAACTCTTTTATGGGGGAATGTATACGCTTTTACAATAAACTTCCCGAAACTATAAAAGATCTATCAGTCAATAAATTTAAAAAATGTGTTAAAACAAAACTGTGTAAAAAAGGATATTATAAAATCTCAGATTATTTAGAAGACAAAAAAGCCTGGGATTAATTGATCCTCATACCGATATCATATATATTTTTTGTAATATTGTGATGTTGTAAAAAAAAAACATATAAAAAAAGACAAGCCCGCTGAGTTTTTTCCGCCGGATCTTCTCAGTGTGTGGCCGCGTTTCCGATCCGGTAGTAGTTTTTAAAAAAATATGTTGACGTGTCAAAATAACTTGTAAAAAGTTTTATTGAAAAAAGTATTTCTGATTTCTGATTTCTGTAGACTTTCTCCATCATATTGAGCAAGTAACGTGCATGCTGCTGAACTCGATGATGAGTCATTTACAAATAAGTTCAAGAGTTTGGGGGATGTCATCTGCCTTACATATCAACATACTTTACATGTGTACGAGGTACGAACTAATGTATCTTTTTGTTATATTTATTATTTGTTATGGGGCTCTAATGCCTGTATTGTAAATTATTTGGCCCGTGTTGGTCAAGGCTCATTTGAAGAATAGACCAACTGCCGTTCTGCCATGGAGATCGTAAATTTTTACGCAACAACAATTGAATGAACGAATGAAAAAGAACAAACTAATTGGCTATACGTGTTCCTATCATTGTGACATATGTGATAGAGTTCCGTGACTATTTGCCCGGGTATTTGGTACCACTACCTTACCTATTCCTGCCGCAATAGCGTCAATGCTTGCCATTATTGTGTTCCGGTTTGGAGGGTAAGGTAGCCGGTAGACTTATGCATGTGGCATTTCCTTCCCGCTATACGGACAGCAACGTACCATTAACATCTTTGGTGTCTATAGACGACGATTTCTCTTCTCTCTCAGGAGAGCCATCTGCGTGTTTGCTATCTTATGATACATAAAAAAAAACTATCATTGGACATTATTTATAATTATTCTTATAAGTTTCGTCTTCCTTGGAGCCTATCTATCCAATGGGGTTGCTTAATTTTTCATAAAAAGCATATGTTTTTCTGACTTTCGCTCTTTACTTTCACTTAGTAACAGCACAATTCGAAAACCGTGATTTAATAAATCCGCCAGTTACTAATAACGAAATCGTACAAAAACTTTCCAAATAACAAACATTTCAAACAAATTAAAGTAACTTCATCGGAGTTCTTTGTTTCAAGATTGGAAGTAATATTTTTTCTATTGTTACAAATAATGAAAAATTGCAATAAATAAATTGAAATTGAATTCAGAAAGTGCTTAGAATTAAACATGAAAAAAATATATAAAATATACTCATGGTTTGCCGAGGATTCCTATGATGGCCAAATTATTGACTATAAGATACATAGCCAACCTCGGGCGAATTGATGTTATTTATAAGAACTGTAATGTATTCATAACGGATTGCTAGCTCTGGGAATCAAACCATGCGTCTAGTATAGAGCTCGATATTAATAAATTAACGCAGTAATTATAAAATCAATGAGAATAAAATGTTTAAAATAGGCTGTTGCTAATCATACGAATATGAGTGTTATCAACCGCGCTTGACGACAACTACTAGCCGGCCAGATGTGCGGCACACCTGTGTTATGACGTCATAATAAAATAGATAACGAATGGTATAAATAAGCGGGGACATCATGTTTTCGATTCATTGTAATTCTATTGCTTGTTGAGGGCATTACTCTGCCCAAAATTATACTGTGCGTGTAAAAGTGATTCAAGTGTTTTATTCGGCCAAACTGCTTCACGTTAATATGAGATAATGATTCTTCTCGTTGGTCGAGGTCGAGTGGTTAGTAACCCTCACTAGACAATCAACGGGGTTTGAGTTTGAGCCGGGCAGGTGAGGCATCAAGTGTCTAGAGCATAGATGTTTGGGTGTTTTTTAAATATATTTGTCGTATTTATATATGTTTTTTTTTGTATCATAAGATAGCAAACAAGCAGATGGGTCTCCTGATGGCAAGAGTCAACCATCGCCTATAGACACCAAAGGTGTTAATGGTGCGTTGCTATTTTGTCGCGAGGTCTAATGCCACACTCATAAGTTTACCGGCTACCTTACCCTCCAAACCGGAAAACAACTGTGACAAGTATTGACGCCATTGCGGCATAAATAGGCGATGGTACCAGACCCGGGCGAGACAATGCAGAACTCTACCACCTAGTAGCCACGACGGTAGTGACTCGTATAGCCAATCGGTCGCCTTTTACGACCTGTCTGGCAGAATGGCAGTTGGCCTATTCTTCAAAGGAGCCCGGGACCAGCACGGGGAAAAATATTTATATTTTTATATATTAATATCGTTGAATAATATTCATATTACAGGTAAATAATTTGCTTACTTTGGAGTTTGATCCATTCGTGTAATTTGTTCGCAGGTAATATTATTATTACTACTAGCCAATGCCTGTGGCCAAAATTCGATCATAGACTAAATGATAAAATCTCCAACAAATTTTAACCGAATATAAAACGTATACCTACATATGTTTATGTCATGTACTTCACGTCATTTAGGAGTGTGTAATGTTTTATTTAATTATTTAATGTATTTATTATGCATTTTAATTTAAAATATTAGGATTCTAGGCACTAGTTATTACATTTTCGGTTTCGCCTGGGCTGAATCGGTTCAAAATTTCAGGAAGTCTAAGTTGAGTGATATCCAATTGAATGCCATCAACTGCGTTTCAATTGGTCAAGCCGTTCAAAAGTTATGAGTTGTTTACACACATACACATGCGCACACACACGCACACACATATACATACAGACATATTGACGTTATCGTGAAATAATTCTAAAAAGTTCCTAGGATCACAAAACGTGCAGATCTGGTAAAAACTCGATTTTTGAAAATTGGGGTAAATCAGTAACTTCTTTCTCTAAATACGTAGCGGAAAGTTAAAATGTCGAAATTTTCACACACGATTTTCCAACGGTTTTCACCTAAGAATCGTGGTCTCACCGTCTCAATCCATGGTTTTGATTTTCTGTAGACCGTCCCCTACTCGCTGCATACAGAATAATACTAGTAACTTATAGTAGTTTAAAATCAATGATCAAAATTAACGGTGGTATTTGTATAATGTTATTGATCTATGAAGCGTCTCGTTTGTCACCCGGCTTAAGCGCGGGCACAGGTAGTTGAATGAATTGTCAATGTCAAACTGAACTGACAGCATTTCAGGGTTGGGTCTTATTTTTTACTTGTCAAAATGATTTTCGTTGTTAAAAAAATCGGTAAAGCAAATTCCCGTGATTTCTTTTTGCTTATTTTTAATGCAATGTGATGAACCTTGGCTACCATATTGTATGATTCATCATCGTATATGTTTATTGTAACGGGTTTCCTCTTTAACAAAGATGTGCTGAAACATCTCGTACTCCTTTTGTATTGCAATGAAATAAAATTAAATATCTGTTAATACAGGTATTTACCAGTTTATAGATAAGATTTCGCTCAGAGCGTATCTGAGATGAAAGCGTTTTATCTTAATATATATAAACAATCTGTACCCGCGATTTCGTCCGCGTGGGATTTTTTTTTAAAAGTAGCCTAAGTTACTCATTACATCAGCTACCGGTCCAATCGGTCCAGTCGTTCCAGAGATTAGCCGGAACAAACAAACAGACAGACAGATGGACGGACGGACAGACAGACAGATAAAAATCGTAAAAAGTGTTATTTTGGTATATTCACCGTGTATACATCCATATGCATTTAGTTAAAACCGGTTATTTTAATATTACAAACAGACACTAAAGTTTTATTTATTTGTATAGATATAGATGTATAGATTACGTGTCACGTTGTTTGTCCGCGACGGATTCTAAAACTACTGAACTGATTTCAATGAAATTTTGCAGGTATCTACTGTTTGATCTACCTTAAAAGATAGGATAGTTTTTATCTCAATTAATTCAAGCTCCCCTTTCAAGTAGACCCCACCAAAATATTTAATGCAAGTAATCTGTATGACGAAACAACGTTTGCCGGGTCGGTCAGTAAATTTATATAAACCGGTTTAAACCAAAATCCAGGAATAGCTCCAGTGTGCAGCCCGCTGCATTATAAAAGTTTTTGGCGAATCCCGTGGGATCACCTAATTTTTTCGGATAAAAAGTAGCCTACGTACTATTCTAGGTCATTATCTACCTATGTGCCACCTCTCACCCAAATCCGTTCAGTAGTTTTTGCTAGTTTTTGTGTAACAGACATCCATCCCAACATACAAACTTTCGCAATTATAATTATATTTATTATATTATAGACTAGCTGTTGCCAGCGACTTCGTCCACGGGGACTTCGTTTACTCTACACAGCTTCTCCCCCGTAGGTCATAGCGTGATAATATGTAGCCTATATGTTGACCCGACCTGTTAGTAATATTCATGCAAAATTTGAAGTAAATCCATGCAGTACTTTTTGAGTTTACCCCGGACATACAGACAAACAGACATACAGACAAACAGACAAAAATTCTAAAAACTAAAAACTATATTTTTGGCTTCGATATCGATTGTAGATGACGCCCCAAGTATTCTTTTAAAAAAATATTCAATGTCCAGTTTTGACTTTCTTACAATTTTATTATATGTACTTATAGATAATATATTTTAATTTTTCTTAAAAATGCCATCGACCAGGATTCTTGGTATTCACTGTACCTATATTATGCATGAAGTTAGTGACAGCCCTTGTATGCTGTCCTTTTTAATCCTCGTCAGAGCAACACGGGTAGCGCGTGAGAACGTGTGACGAACGCCCTCTGCTTACGTCCAGCCAAGGTCACAGCTCGTCAAGTAAGACCTTCGCGTTTATAATGAGATTAACATATCTGTGACTTAATCGACGTTCCCACATCGGAGTTCAAACTGCGTGTTACACATACGGACTTAAGAAATTTGACTAGGTTGAGACAAAGTGGAGTTGACACCGTCTATTTAATTGTATGTTCTCACTAGCCCATTTCATCTACTTTGTAATAATAAAATCAATATTTTTGCAAAATAAAAATCAAAGAAATGATTATCTGTAATGTTTTTTTTAAATCTTGGCCATAATTAATGTGTCAATGCCCAGCCTGAGCCATTGGACCAAGTAGATTTGATGGTTCTTACGTAGCAGACGAGGAACAAGTATTTTCTAAATTCATCCCCTGAATGTGATGGTGAAAATATAATAATACCTATTAACTGCAGCGTGCAGCCCGCTGCATTATAAAAGTTTTTGGTGAATCCCGAAGGATCACCTAATTTTTCCGATATAAAAAATAGCCTACGTGCGATTCCAGGTCATCATCTACTTGTGTGCCGAATTTATTTTCAAAATTTCAAAATTTTTTAACCAATAATTTTTTGGTGTTTTACGATATTTTAGTACTAAAAAAACTACGTTAAATGCCGTTTCAAAAATGAAAATCGAATCTAATTCTCAAAACTTATAGCTTTTCAAATTTAAAATTACGTTGTTCTTAGAAAACTTACTTAATTTTTTGAAAGAAATAACTTTCAACTTTCAAGTTAATTTACCGATTGACTTAAAAATATTATCAGCTTTTGTTCTTTAAAAACTGCGTCAAATACCGTTAATTTAATCAAAATAGGTCAATTTGTTTGGGATTTATCAATGAAGAAAATTAAAAATAAAATGTTTTTGGACATAACACCGAAATGTTTCAACCTATCGGTTATTTAGCTAAAACTATATTTTAGATCTCAAAAATTGAGTTGAATGCCATCATCGTTTTCAAATATACAGCTTTTCAAAAATTAATAATTCTGCCATTTTTAACAAAATTGAACTGAAAAATCTATGCTTATAATTTTTACTCTTTTGAGCTTAAAATACCTTTATTTAGTGAGAAGTTTCAGGGATGGCCCGCAGGGACAACCACTTACACATTTTTTCGCCTTAATAAATCGCAGGGTCAAACCTTCAATGTTGCAGGCTTAATAGCTAATAAAAGCTAAAACATTAATTAGTGTTTTCTACAGACATTTTTAGGTGGCGAAATAATTTTTAACTTTCCGCTATGTATGTTGATAAGGAAGTTACTGATTTTGCCCCGATTTTCGAAAATCGAGTCTTCAACACCTGTTCACGTTTTGACGTACTAAGAACCTTTTCCGACTATTTTCACAAATACGTCGTTATATCTGTATGTATGTATGCATTATGTGTGTGTGTAAACGTCTAATAACTTTTGAACGGATTGACCGATCGAAGCGCGATTGATGGTATTCGATTCGATTCCGTTCAACTTAGACTTCCTGAAAATTTGAACCAATTCGGTCCAGGACATTTTGAGAAGTTTTAAAAATTAAAAAAAAATTTGGTGATTTGGTGACAGTATTTTTTCATAACTTCCAGATTAATCTACCGATTAAGTACAAAATCTTATCAGCTCTTCCTCAAAAACTGCGTCCAATGCGTAAATTACATCAAAATCGGTTAATCCGGTCCGAAGTTATCGTAGACGAAAAATTTTGAAAAGTGTTTTTTTTTGACATAGCTTCGAGATTTCTTAACCTTAGCCTTAGACATTCTACAATAATTCAGTATTTAAAAAACTACTTCAAATGCCGTGACAAAAATCAAAATCGAAACAAGTTTTGAAAAGTTACAGCTATTTTAATATTAATATTTTGTTGTTTACAGAAAATTTATTTAACATTTTAAAATAGATTTCAGGCTAATGTACCACTGACTTGAAAATCATCTTTTCTCTCAAACCTCTTCTCTCTTTTCAAATATCGTAAATTGGATCAAAATCAGTTGATTTATTTAGGATTTTTAAATAACGAAAACTTTTTGAAAAAAATGCTTTTTGATATTACCTACTTCTATTCTGATACTGCGACATTTTTAGCCTATAGATTATTTAGCTTAGGAAATAGTTTAGAGCTCAAAAATTGCGTTGAATGCCATTCAAAAGATCAAAATCGATCATCGTTTCTAAAATACAGCTTTCAAAAATGCTGAACAGCTTTTCAAAAATGAAATTACGGTACATAGTACATATATCTGTTTGTCTTTATGTATGTCCGGGGTAAACTCAAAAGTACTGTATGGATTTACTTCAAATTTTGCAAGAATATTACTTACAGGTCGAGTCAACATATAGGGTACATATTATCACGCTATCACCTACGGGGGAGGAGCAGTGCGGAGTAAACGAAGTCCGCGCGGACGAATTCGCTGACAACAGCTAGTAATATAATATAATATAATAACAGTCATTTATAACATAATTTAGATTTTTGAACTCTGAAAAAATCTATACTTAGGTATAGTTTTTGTTCCTTTGAGCTTAAAATACCTCAATTTAGCGGGCAGTTCCAGCAATGACCTGCAGGGTCAAAAAGCTTACAGATTTTATCTCCAAGATCTTTAACCTTATACCTACGAGTATTTTCCAAAGTTCGACCTAAATTTTAATTATTTATACATAATTAGTAATAAAAAAGTTATCATACTCAACATACATTATAAAAAATAGCCTTTTGTATTTTTTCTTCATACAAACGTTAAATGGCTATCACCTACCACCTAATAGACACAATGATAGTGCCACATCTTACCAGTACTTAGCCTTTTACAAACTGCCTGTGAGCGTAATTTTGTATTAATATATAAATTGTATATATACATTGATTTTTTATGTAATTAAAAAACAAATTGATGTTACATTTGTATTTCAAAATGACAACAAAAAAACATTTGTACCGTAGTTGCGAACCCCAGGGCATACACTGCACCTTCGAAATCTCGCCAGACGTGCCTTTGACGGCGGCTGCCACTCAAAAGGGCTTTAACCTAATCCTGGGTTGGATTAAGGAAAAATAAACCGACGGGCCCCTTGTGTCCCGCGCAAGCGTTTCTGCTTCAGCGCATACGAATCTTACCACGACTCGTTTTAAAAATACATCGAGCTAATTTACCAGACGCGTTTGCTGTGTTATGTAATTCGCTAATTGTGGTAAATGGTGATTGATCAGTATCAATAGTAAACCTAGAATAGTCTAGAATAGTCTAAAAAAACCTAGAATGGTTTTAAAATATTTTTATTTAATAATAACTAGCTTTGCGCGCGACTTCATCCGCGTGAAAAAAATTTTAAAATAAAAGTAGTCTAAGTTACTCCTTATTACCCTGGTTTATCTATACAAATAAATATAATTGGAGTGTCTGTTTGTAATATTAAAATACCCGCGTTTTATTAAATGCGTATGGATGTATACACGGTACATAGTAACATAATAAACATTTAAATATATATATATAATATTTAAATGTTATATTTATATTTATATTTTACAAATTTTGTTTGTCTGTCGCTCTGTCTGTCTGTTTGTTTGTTCCAGCTAATCTCTCGAACGGCTGGACGGATTTGGACGGTACTTTCACTGGCAGATAGCTGATGTAATAAGGAGTAACTTAGGTTACCTTTTATTTTAAAAAAATTCCACGCGGACGAAATCGCGGGCTCAGCTAGTACTTTATAAGACAGACAGTCTCGGCGTTTTACCCGTATAGTTCCCGTTCCCGTGATATTTCCGGGATCAAAACTATCCTTTGTCTTTTCTCGGGTCTCAAACTATTTTGTACCAAGTTTCATCCAAATCCGTCAAGTAGTCTAGGCGTGAAGAAGATACAGAAAGATAGACCAAGTTACTTTCGCATTTATATATAATATTAGTATGGATTCTGGACTCACTGAAAAACAGTGCTGTGGCACAATCGCTGTGTAGGTTGAGTTGGGTTCCATTTTGGTATTACATCATTTGCGATACAAATGTAATAAATGTATATAAGTATTCGTTTTCTTTCTTGTGTTCATGTTTTATGTTAAACTAGCTGTGCCGTGTTGGTCCCGGGCTCCGTGGAAGAATAGGCCAACTGCTATTCTGCCAGGCATGTCGTAAAAGGCGACCGATTGGCTATACGAGTCACTAAGATCGTGGCTACGACGTGGTAGAGTTCTGCATTGTCTCGCCCGGGTCAGGGTACCATCCCTTACCTATTCGTGCCGCAATAGCGTCAGTGCTTGTCACTGTCGTGTTCCGGTTTGAATGGTAAGGTAGGCGGTAAACTTATGTATGTGGCATTAGACCTCGCTACAAGATAGCAACGCACCATTGACATCTTTGGTGTCTATAGGCGATGGTTGTCTCTTTCCACCAGGAGACCCATCTCCTTGTTTGCTATCTTATACCATAAAAAAAGACATCGTCCGCGTGGGATTTTTAAATAAAAATAGCCTTAGTTTTCGCCGTGTTGGTCCCGGCCTCCTTTGTAGAATAGGCCAACTGCCGTTCTGCCAGGCAGGTCGTAAAAGGCGACCGATTGGCTATCGAGTCACTACCATCGTGGCTACTAGGTGGTAGAGTTCTGCATTGTCTCGCCCGGGTCTGGTACCACCGCCTTACCTATTCCTGCCGCAATAGCGTCAGTGCTTATCGCTTTCGTGTTCCGGTTTGGAGGGTAAGGTAGCCGGTAAACTTATGCATGTGGCATTAGACCTTGCCACAAGATAGCAACGCACCATTAACATCTTTGGTGTCTATAGGCGATGGTTGACTCTTTCCATCAAGAGACCCATCTGCTTGTTTGCTATCTTATGATATAAAAAAAAAAGTTACTTCTTATTACTTTAGCTATTTACCAGTAAAAGTTCATTCAAAATCAGTCTAGCCGTTCCAGAGATTAGAACAAACAGAAAGACAAAAGTCGTAAAAAGTGTTATTTTGGTATACGTACCGTGTATACATCCACATGCATTTAGATAAAACCGGTTATTTTAGTATTACAAAAAGACACTCCAGTTTTGTTTATTTGTATAGAAGATGTATAGATGGACAGATGTTTAATGTACATATTTATATGTAAATTGCATTCCATTATCACTACATAGTATAAAACAAAGTCGCTTTCTCTGTCTGTCCCTATGTCCTTATGTATGCTTAAATCTTTAAAACTACGCAACGGATTTTGATGCGGTTCTTTTACTAGATAGATTGATTCTTAAGGAAGGTTTTAGTATATAAACCATTCCGATGTAACAAAAGCTACGCGGGTGAAACAGCGGGCAGGCCGCTAGTATTTTTATAAGTTAATTTTAAGTAAACTACTCCCATTTTGTTCAATAGTGTCGTAAGTTTATGCAAGTTGATACAAAATAAATTGAAAAAAATCTATATAATCATTGACATATTACTAATATCTAGTTAACCGAGCTTTGCTCGGTTTTTCACATACCCATATCTTGGGAACCGAGCTTTTCTTGGACCTGGAACCTTGATAAATCGATTCCTATAGAATAAATATTTTTTTCTGTACCTGGTTGACCGAGCTTTGCTCGGTTTTTCACATACCCATATCTTGGGAACCGAGCTTTTCTTGGACCTGGAACCTTGATAAATCGATTCCTTGACCCGAAAAACCCCTAATTTGTGACTTTCATGAAAATCGTTGGAGCCGATTCCGAGATTCCAATAATATATACACAAGAATTGCTCGTTTAAAGGTATTAGATAATGTTATAAATGCGAAGGTTTGGATGTTAAAGTGAATGAATACTGAACTACTACTGAATGAAAATACTGAACGAATTTCGCACACATTACTGAACGGAAATTTGGCACACAGGTAGATGATAACCTGGACTAGCATGTAGGTTACTTTATATCCCGGCAAAATGAGTTGTTCCCGCGGGATTCTTTTAAATCTTTTTTAAAAACTTTTATAATACAACGGGTGTAGCCCGCAGTGGCCGGTGCAGTTAGTGTTATATAATTAATCACTACATAGTATAAAACAAAGTCGCTTTCTCTATCTGTCCCTATGTCTCTATGACCCTATGTCGCTATGTATGCTTAAATTTTTAAAACTACGCAACGGATTCTGTTTTTTTTTTTTGATTTCTGATTCAGTTTTTTTTATATTATAAGGTAGCAAACAAGCAGATGTGTATCCTGATGGAAAGAGTCAACCATCGCCTATAGGCACCAAAGATGTTAATGGTGCGTTGCTATCTTGTGGCGAGGTCTAATGCCACATGCATAAGTTTACCTACCGGCTATCTTACCCTCCAAACCGGAACACGACAACGACAAACACTGACATTATTGCGGCAGGAATAGGTATGGTACTACCGCCTTGGTGGTACCAAACCCGGGCGAGACAATGCAGAATTCTACCATCTAGAAGCCACGATGGTAGTGAATCGATAGCCAATCGGTCGCCTTTTACGACCTGCCTGGCAGAACGGCAGTTGGCCTATTCTTCAAAGGAGGCCGGGACCAACATAGCGAATTCTTGAGGAAGGTTTTAGTATATAAACGGTGAATTATTGTATGTCGATGTATATAAACCTTTCCGATATTCCCACGGATACAAAAGGTTCGCGGGTGAAACCGCGGGCAGATCGCTAGTAGTTCATATAATTCATATTTTGCCCGTTTAATTAAAATTCTCCCCGTGGACCCTTGTTAGTCAGGGCCCACTTTGGAGACTAGACCATGTGTCGTTCTGCCAGGCAGTTCAAATGAATGGTGATTCGTGGATTAATTAAAGAAAATTACAGTTCCTTTAGAATGGTATTATAGGTCCCTATGATCCACTCTCTCTTATGTGACGCAGAAGAAGTTGCGCGAGTCAGCTAGATTTATATATACCTGTGTCAGGATGTCCTGGTCTTACATAGCTACTACAAGAAATTACAACCTAGTATTCATGCTTCACGGCTAAACCACTTAACCGATTTTGATGAAATTTAGCAAGGGGATAGTTGAAGACCCGAGGTTTATTTCTAGTTCACCGCGATTCACCGGTTTGTCGGTTGGCGGATTTAGCGAAATGTTAATGATTATCGATTATTTCTAGTGATAACCGGTAGGTACTGACAGCTTTACTTGCTCATCCGAGGCACGGGAGTGGACACCACTCCGTCAGACTCCGAGCTGCTTCTGAGATTTTAGGCTTTTTGAGAAAACCTCGAAAAAACCACAATAACTCTTTTACCCGACCCGGGGATCGAACCCGCGAACTCATAGATCATGAGGTCTAAGACTACGAGACAATCGATATTTTTTAAAGATTGTATAATACCATTTTTCAAGATTGTATAATACCATTTTTCAAGATTGTATACTACCACTTTTCAAGATTGTATACTACCATTTTTCAAGATTGTATAATACCATACATTGAGCAATATGTACATATATTCATGCCAAATTAAAGTTTTCTAGTAACTAAGGATCCTTGAGCTGTGGTGTGGACGGACGGACGAACATAGCGAAAAAAAATTTATTCGGAACAAAAATCGTTACACATACCAACAGTTTTAGCGCTCTCAACTGCTAAAGTTAAAAACTGTAGCGCAGCGAGAGTGCCCCCTCTTTAAGTTAGGTAAGACAATGTTCCTTATAATTTAAAATTTATAAGAAACTAGCTGACCCGGCAAACTTTGTACCGCCTTAATGGCAATAAATAAGCAGATTTATTTTTTAATTGGAAAAAAAAGTATCCTATGTCCTTCTCCTGGCTCTAAACTACCTCCCTGCCAATTTTCAGCTAAATCGGTTCAGCCTTTCTTGAGTTATAAGTGGAGTAACTAACACGACTTTCTTTTATATATATATATATATATATATATATATATATATATATATATATATATATGTATGTATGTATGTATATATATATATATATATATATATATATATATATATATACAATTTATTATACACAAACAATATGTTCTCAATTAAAAGAAATTAAGGGTTCGTAGAACATCTACAGAACCCTAGAAATTGGTAAAGTACGTGTCAGGCCGCGCAAAATATAGGGTTCCGAAGTAGCCCATTACAATAATGTGGACTAAGAAGAAGTCTTTAATTATTTCATCATAGTATGAAAATTTAACCTATTTAACTTTAATGACGCATATATCCGCACCACAGGATCATCACCTATAAAAGACTTCTTCAAGTACATTTTATAAGTTGGTCGACTATTATTAAAAAAGTTGTAACGTCTTTTGAGCCGTGATAGTTTTCTTTTTAACCTTTCAATCAATCAATTGATCAATTTTGTAACTTGAATAATTGCTTTCACACACCTTCAATATTTTTTCAAAATCTATCCAACGATAGACCACACTTCGGGGTATACGAGAATAAAAATTAACAACCCCACTTTACATGCTACCCTAAAAAATATTTTTCAAAATCGTATATTATTATTTTGTTAAAAAAAATATCTTCACGCCCATATCCCCGAAGGGGTAGGCAGAGGTACAACAAGTGCACCCACGATTAGCCGAAGATACTTGGTCCCACAAATGTGATAGGTGGCAAGCCTATCGCCAACCGGGCACTTTCCAATCCCGAGCAACTTTGTGTTTCTCAGAAAACTGAAAAAACACTTTTTTATGTGCCCGACCCGGGAATCGAACCCGGGACCTCATGTGGTCAACGCCAACGCTGGACCACTAGACCACAGAGGCGTTTTGTTGTCGTATTTAATATGTATATTTATGTCAAACATATATACATATATTGCGGATGGACGCAGCGAAACTATAAGCATTCCTGGATTATTTTAGAACCTTAGAAACCAAGCTCTAAGGGGCTGAAACGTATGCTTATGCTGTGATTATTATCTTTACATATAATAAAATCGTAGGAAAGTCAAAACTGTACATTGAATATTTTTTTTAAAGAACACTTGGGACGTGATCAACAGTTGATATCAAAGCAAAAAATACAGTTTTTAGAATTTTTGACTGTTTGTCTGTATGTATGTCAGAGGTAAACTCAAAAAATACTTCATA
Organism: Apodemia mormo; assembly: GCA_036924255.1. Lineage (NCBI taxonomy): Eukaryota > Metazoa > Arthropoda > Insecta > Lepidoptera > Riodinidae > Apodemia > Apodemia mormo. The sequence goes on from JAUPFN010000020.1 coordinate 12,184,892, forward strand.
GATTTACTTCAAATTTTGCATGAATATTATTTATAGGTCGGGTCAACATATAGGCTACATATTATCACGCTATCACATACGGGGGAGGAGCAGTGCGGAGTAAACGAAGTCCGCGCGGACGAAGTCGTGGGCAACAGCTAGTTACAATATATAGTAGAACGTATTCATATGATGAATGTGGAGAAAGCGAGACAAGTTTGCAAGGATCGTGATGTATGGCGCTCGATTATCTCTGCCTACCTCGTAAGGGATTCTGTATGAAGATCTGTACTTAGAATACGTACACATACATACAAATCTTCATGATATTACTATATACTAGCTGTGCCCGCGACTTCGCGTAGATTTTTTTTTAAATAGAGTCTCATGGTTTTACCCGGATAGTTCCCGTTCCCGTGGGATTTCTGTGTCCTTTCTTGGGTTTTAAACTATCTTTGTTCAAAATATCACCTAAATCGGTTCAGCGGTATAAGCGTGAAGAAGAAACATACAGACAGACAGAGTTACTTTCACATTTATAATATATTATTATGTATGAATTACTATTCCTTTAAACAATATGCATATTTTTTATATCATTATTATATAGCAAAAAAGCAGATGGTTGTCCTGGTGGAAAGAGAAACCATTGCCTATAGACATCAAAGATGTTAATGGTGCGTTGCGATCCGTGTGGTGGAATGGTATGACACATGCATAAGTCCACCGGCTACCTTACCCTCCAAACCAGAACACGACAATGACAAACATTGACACTATAAATAAATAAATATTCACGGGACAAATTACACTTACTGATCTAACCCCAAAGTAAGCAAATTATTTGCTTGTGTACGGGTGTTAGTCAACGATACTCATACATAGAAATACATGTATAAATACTGTTACATACATAATAAACACCCAAACCCGGAAATAAAAACATTTACGCTCATCACACACGTATCCCCGAAGAGTTATGCACAGGTACAACCAGTGCATTACAACGACTAGCTAAATGAACTTAGTCCCACAATGTGATAGGTGACTAGCCTATCGTCAACCGGGTACTTTCTAATTCCGGGCAACGCTGTTTTTATCAGAGAACTAAAAGAACACATTTTTCTAATTAGCTGACCTGGAAATTCAATCAAACTTAATTCATTACCATTTACCAGCAATGTACAGTTAGAGGTTTTATAAATTAGTTGTATAAGTGTATAACTTGGTATTAGAATTCTGCAACGTCTCGCCCGGATATTTGGTACCACCGCCTTACCTATTCCTGCCGCATAGAGACCGCCCCGTTGGTCGAGTGGTTAGCGAACCTAACTAATCAATCGACGGGGCTCGGGTTCGATCTCCGACGGGGACAAGCGTTTGTGTGATGAGCATAAATGTTTTTATTTCCGGGTTTGGGTGTTTATTATATATGTGAAAGTATTTATGTATGTAATTCCATGCAGTAGTATCGTTGACTAACAACACCCATAACACAAGCAAATAATTTGCTTACTTTGGGGTTAGATCAGTAACTGTAATTTGTTGCTTGCATATTTATTTATTTATTACTAGCTGTTGTCCGCGACTTCGTTCGCGCGGACTTCGTTTACTCCGCACAGCTCCTCCCCCGTAGGTGATAGCGTGATAATATGTAGCCTATATGTTGACCCGACCTGTTAGTAATATTCATGCAAAATTTAATGTAAATCCATGCAGTACTTTTTGAGTTTATCCCGGACATACATTGACTTTCCCACGATTTTATTATATGTATAGATGATGTACCAATTTGGTCGCTGTCGAGTACAGTAAGAGCGCGGACTAAGTCGCGGGCAACAGCTAGTCTTAAAATACAAAATAATTAATTTTTCATTGAGGCAAATTGGAATTGGTTGCAAGGACGAAAATTTTAATGACGAATCGAAACCGTAACGAATTAGGATTTACTCTTTTGTATTTTATAGGATAGCAAACAAGCAGATGGCTCTCCTGATGCTTAGAGAAACCGATAGGTTTGATATCCGTGTAACAGGATAGCAATATCACGTGCATAAGTCTACCGGCTACCTTACCCTCCAAACTGGAACACGACAATGGTAAGCATTGTTACTATTGCGACATGAATAGGTATGTCGGTGGTACCAAATACCCAGACGAGATTTTGCTGAACTCTGCGGCCTAGTAGTCACGATAGTAGTAAAATAATATAATCATGTGCCAACATAATTTTCGAAATTGCCAAAAACTATGGATTTTAATTTCCGTTTCCGATCAATAATACCAATTACCAAACAATAGGCGTATAACCATATTATCAGTCCAATGCATCGACACATCCCTAGTACAATAAAGGAATTCAGAAAAGACGATCAAATTATATAACAACAAGGATTTTAAAACGCAGATGTGTCCATTTAATACCCTAAAACGTCAACAATTTGCCTATTTTACCGCCAATCCCCGTACAGTGTTGCAACAATGTAAAATTCACGTATCAATAACTACACTTACGGCTTCTCCAATAGGTAAAGGTGTCACATTACTTTCGGTATTGTGTGTTCAGAATATGTTTACAAACAAAATAGGGGCCTGTCATAATCTGTTTTTAATACTTTTCAATGTATCGTCGCGGTCTGGCAACTTTGGCGATGTTTTTTTAGCGGTAAGCAAAGGTATGGATTTCAACGCCTCTTTGTTAGTTTATCGAAGAATTAACAGAAAGGTGTTTCAATGGAAAGGTAGGGCTTAAGTCGATCCAATAATTTAAGTTGTGTGGTCCTTTCAAATCCTGACAGTTGACATTTTAGCAAAGAACTTCGCTCCTAGAAATTTTACTTTCAATCCTTTGATTTTTTGCAATGTTTTTCTAGTTCAGGTAACTATTGTTCATAGACGACTGTGACTTTCAATTACAATACAAAACTAAAACTTTTTAAGGTATTTTTTGTGTATAGTTTTGGGTTTCATTTTCTATATTATCCATACTAATATTATAAACAGGAAAGTGTATGTGTGTGTTTGTTTGTCCGTCTTTTATGGCAAAACAGAGCGACGAATTGACGTGTTTTTTTTTAAGTGGAGATAGTTGAAGGGATAAAGGCTGATATAGGCTACTTTTTGTCTCTTATTTTATATGAGCGAAGCTGTGGAATTAATATAGATTATAAAGAATCTATATTAATCTATATTAAAATGCGAAAGTTTGGATGTTTGGATTTTTGGATGGATGAATGGATGGATGTTTGTTACTCAATCACGCAAGAGCTAGAGAATGGATTTGGATAAAATTGCGCACACAGGTAGACCATGACCTCGAATAACACATAGGATACTTTTTATCCCAGAAAAATTAGGTGATCCCGCGGGATCCGTCAAAAACTTTTATAATACAGCGGACTGCACGCTGTAGCTAATGTTATAAATGCGAAAGATTGGATGGATGGATGGATGTTCATTACTCAATCACGCATTAACTAGAAACGGATTTGAATGAAATTTAGCACACAGGTAGACGGCGATCTGGAATAGCACATAGGCTTTTTATCCCGGAAAAATGAGTTGTTCCCGCGGGATTCATCAAAAACTTTTATAATGCAGCGGGTTGCATGCTACAGCTAGATTTTTAAAACGACAATCTTATAAATTAAAGTTTGATAACAAATACACAATGGATACGGAAATTGATTTACATACATATATTGGGCTCGATTCCCGATAGGGATAAACATTTGTATGATGAGCATAGAGGTTTATATTTCGGTGTTTATTATATAGTTATGTTAAAATATTTGCACACATATTTTCATGTATTAGTATTGTCAGTATTGTTGACTAACCAAAAACATAAGCAAATAATTTGTTTTCTTTGAAGTTAGATCGATTCGTGTTATTCGTCCAGTGATATTTATATTTAACTAGTTGCGCCCGCGACTTCGTCCGCGTGGAAAAATTTCGAAAAAAAGTAGCCTAAGTTACTCCCTGTCACATCAGCTATCTGCCAGCGAGAGTCCCGTCAAAATCGGTCCAGCCGTTCCAGAGCTTAGCCGGAACAAACAGACAGACAGACAAAAATTGTAAAAAATTTTATTTTGTTATATGTACCGTGTATACATCCATACGCATTTAGTAAAAAAGCGGTTATTTTAACATTACAAACAGACACTCCAATTTTAATTATTTGTATATATTATTTATTAGAGGGGGCCCGGATCAATCAAATTGTCTGACTTGGCAAAGAATTTAGCAAAGGTTGGATAAAGGCTTGTTAAGTTCAACAAGAATGCTGACCAACAAAATATTTTCAATGTAGATAAAAATACAAGAATCGTTGAAGTACTACAAATTTCATTTGAACAATAACATTAAATAATTTAAACGCAATAAAAATGCAACAACAGATTTCTAATCTTCTTTATCAGGAACTCTGACCAAATGGGAAGAATTATACCCTCTTATTAAAAAAAAGAATCTTCCAAATGGGTCCCGGTGTCTGAGTAATCAGGGACACACAAAAAACAAGATTCTGGTGAATAGAAAACCTCTTTCTACTAAGAAGTCAGTTATAAATAGACTATGTTGAAAAGCAGAGGTTGACTAGTAATTTCAAGGAAAATTGTAGTGTAAACAAAGTTTGTTAAGAAAATTGTACCAAAATAAGAACGTTAGATTAGACAAATGTCCTAAATCCGCTGACGTACTAGGAAACTCATTAGATAAGTTACTTAGCAAGCGGAATACAGTCGGTAGCATGCAAAATTTTGTGTCTGGCCACTCTCGGGGACTAATGATCGACGCGCAGATAGCGATGTGGCCGCCCTCTCATCCCGAATCAGGGCTGTCAACGGCTAGACATTAATCATTATTTATATGTGTATTTTTTAGGTATTAGTACATTTGACTAAGACTACTGTCTGAGGCAAATTGCCTAGTTTGGTGTTTAATAAATTTGTGTAATTTACTACACAATTATTACAATTTAATAGCAAAATACATAGTTTATTATCCAACAGCAACAATATGTTTTTGAGATATAGATAGACTATATGTAAGGTCTGGTCATAAACTATACAAAATTTTAATAAAGCGAGATAGCCGTCACCATTTCAATATATAAGGAAGTTAAATACAGATATATAGGTACAAACATATAATTATAGTATTATATCTCACCCACTATTCATAGTAAAATCATTTAACAAATCAAAACATACTGATATATGATAATCCTATAATTATGTTTTAATTTATATAATGATTTTACTTTAGATTTTGTATAATTCTAATACTATTAACTAAACACAAAAAAACTACGCTGGACTTTTAAATAAAATATAGGAATTTAACTAATAGTGAAGCCACAACAACTATATACTTCATAATAGCTTAAGCAAGTTACGGTTTAGTTTACTGCTTAGCGGCATCCATACTTATATACACAATATTATAAATGCCTAAGTAACTCTGTCTGTCTGTCTGTCTCTTCTTCACGCCTAAATCACTGAACCGATTTGGATGGGTACAAAGATATGTTCAGACCCGAGAAAGGACATAGGATAGTTTTTATTTCGGAAATCTTACGAGGACGGGAACTTTGTGGGTAAAACCCGCGGACTTTTATTAAAAAAAATAATTGTAGATTATAATGAATTTTTTTATTTTTAATACCCTCCCATTAAAAGAAACTCATAAAATTATTTTTTTAACGGGAGGGTATACTTCCCATAATTTTCTAAAGTACTATGAAATTTGACATGTTTGTAAATATTATGTAGTCTGGGTAGTCTGAGTAAAAAATCTTTGTTTTTCATTGTTTGAAAGTAATAATTGGAATGCGGGTGCTTCTGTTACTGATAAGACATTGAACATAATTTTTTTTTAAATATATCGTTTGAAATATATTATGTCAAATATTTACGTCATTACATGTGTCTATGCGTTATAAAGACTTATATTAATAAGGTAGACACACAAACAAGTGTCTATCTTATTACGCCCATTTTGGAATATATTTTGTCGTGTTCTAATTCGGAGGATAGCGATAAACTTACGGCTCTGCTACGTTAAGAGTAACTTACTATTGATATCTTTAATGTCTGCGACTGTTGGTTATCTTGAACCATTAGGAGATTATTAGGATTGTTCAGCAAATAAACATTGTCATAGAAAAGGCTTGCGTCTTTGCTGTAAAACGTTTATCACAAACTCAAATAAAAAATGCTTTATTCAAATAAACCTTTACGACCACTTTTGATGAGTTGTCTTTTAAGAATTATTACCGAATTAGAACTCGGGCATAGTTTATTTTCATGAAGAAAGTATCATTTTTCTAATAAAAACTCGAAAGCCCCGTTATCCGTCCTGGGATCTAAACATTAATTTGACAGCATGCTTCCAAATGAATATTTAAATCAAGACGAGATCTCCAGATCGAGAAGATATGTCTTGATCCTTATTTCTTGACCTATTTGACGTTTTTCCCTAACACTTCCACTTTTAGTTAAGTTATTTATCAAAGGATAAATATATTCGGACACTAAAAATAGTTCTTAGAAGTTTGTTTCAAAAGAGAGGATTTATTATTTTTCCCAATAGACAACCCTATGCTCTGGCGTCTAGTTCTGTAATGAAGCAATTTAAATGCATGAGGCAGGGCGCGAGAGGTACTTGGTGGGGAGATCACTTTTTGCACAAAAACATCGTAAGTACCACATCACTGCTACTATTTAGAATTCTATGCCTTTGTATTTAAAGTTGAGAGTAGAATTTTCTGGAGGTAGATATAGGTTTTTCTGTAGTACCAAACGAGTTGTAGGTATGGATGATAGTGGCTGCGCGGGGTAAGCGTTGTATATCTCTGCAGGTAGAGGATTATGCGAGGGTACGGTTACTACGTAGGCGAAAATGTTATCCTAACTTATTCTGTGAAAGGAAAAGTAGGGAAAGTGGCATCGATTGGGTATGCATTTTAAGTTGCTTAGCCGTCTGGTGGAGTCAAACGTGTTTAACTTATTAAGTTCTGTAAATATTTTTAGTCTTATTAAACCGGAGATTTTAATATCAAATAAGGGTCATTTGAAGAATGTAGGTACTGGAGAAGACCAAAGGTAGTGTCAAGGGTTTTGGCAAACGGTAAATTTGTATGAATGTGTAGGAAACAAGATAAATCTGAAGGCATCGTGATATACGGTACTCGGTTCTTATTGTCTATCTCGCAAAGGATCTAGAGGATATGTATATATATGTACAATCTTACTAAAACAAATTTTAAACAAAATTGGCTTATTTATCCAGTGCTAGGGCAAAACCTTAAAACTTAACAAAGAAATATTTGAAACGATTTTTTTTTGTAAAGGCACAAGGAAAAATGTTGAAGTGCTAAGTGCTAACTTTCCTCTGGGCGGCACGTTCTATTCAACTGGACAGCGAATCACTTTCAATTCAAGTTCAATTACTTAATTATGTCTTATTTTTATATATTTATTTATTAAACACTTTATTGTATACAAAACATTTACAGTAAACAATAAAATGATGTATATTAAAACAAAAGGCGAGCTTATCTCATATCGAGATTTCTTCCAGCTAACCCATATGTCTTGTTTGTTTTGAGATCAAATTCAGTCGTGTCAAAAATTTTCTGGGACTCGAATAACGGCCAAGTGCGAGTCGGAGTAACATACACAAACTTTTATTTTTTGCTTTAAATTTTGAATTCACGACTCACCCCGCTCCCCCTCGATATACATCAATGATAGCCAATCGTTCACCTATTACAAACTTTACAAACTGCCTGGCAGGATGGCAGATGGTCTATTCCTCTAAGAGGCCCCAGACCAACATAGGGGATAAAGTAAGTTGAAAAGTGATGTTGCCAGTTTTATATCTACAAATACCATAATAGTAGCTTAGAGTGTGGAAGATGGGGACTGTATCAAAATCCTCAGAGAGTTAGTTGTCTTCTATTACACTAGTCAACACAATACTTGTTTCCTGAATTTTTAGGGTTCCGTTCCTCATAAAAAAAAAAACGGAACTCTTATAAGATCACTTCGTTGTCCGTCCAAGATGAAATGTATATCAAACACTCGGGTCTATGATTTTCTCAGCTGTGAAAGACACTTGTAAGTTAACGCTCACAAAATATATGAACATTTATGTCACATATTTTGCGATTTTTTGGTGTTTCAAGGAGAATCAAAACCTATGGGATACTTCTCGTTGACCTAGAATTATGAAATTTGGCAAGAGGCAATTTCTTACAGCATATGTAAAGGAAAAAATTCGAAAACCGTAAATTTTTATTTATATTACAAAAAAATCGCGATCAAAAGTTATGACCGTTTATTTCGCATATCTAGCGATTTCTTTTTTTTATATCATAAGATAGCAAACAAGCAGATGGGTCTCCTGATGGAAAGAGTCAACCATCGCCTATAGACACCAAAGGTGTTAATGGTGCGTTGCTATCTTGTGGCGAGGTCTAAATGCCACATGCATTAGTTTACCGGCTACCTTACACTCCAAACCGGAACACGACATCGACAAGCACTGACGCTATTGCGGCAGGAATAGGCAAGGCGGTGGTGGTGGATTCGCATAGCCAATCGGTCGCCTTTTACGACCTGCCTGGCAGAACAGCAGTTGACTATTATTCAAAGAAGCACGGGACCAACATGGGGGTAAAATTTACTTCGTATTTTTAAAATAATTTTTAGGCTAATATACCGATTTATTAAAAAATCTCGTCAGATCTTACATTTAAAAAACTACGTCAAATACCGTTGATTGGATTAAAATAGATCGATTCATTCGGGATTTATCAATGGCGAACATTTTTGAAAAAGCTTTTTTTTATAATTCTTTGACATTTTTGTAACCTTTCAACTTTGCACCTGATAAAGTAATGTAAAGCTCAAAAATTTGTTGAATGAATGCTACTCGATTGATCAAAATCGGTCATAATTTTGTGAATATAATATTTTCGAAAATAAAAATATTATCATTTTTACAAATCTTAGATTTTTGAACTCTTCAAGCTCAAAAATCTATGCTTCGTTATAGTTTTTGCTTCTTTGAGCTAAACATGCCTTAATTCAGCGGGCAATTTCAGGGATAGCCTGCAGGGTCAACTGACTTACAGTACCCGGCGATAAATATTGCACATCGACCTTTGGAAAGAGACAATCGGCTAATTTCGGCTTCGTAGAGCGTTATCTCTGTCGCACAAAATACAAACAGTCCGGTACCTATTAGGAGCTGTTAAAACAAGTGATTTGCTTCTTTTGATATTTTTATTCTTTGTATAAAATACACTAATTTTTCTATAAGTGATGGCTTTAGGTTGGGGTAAAATAAAATAAAAAAACATTTTTACATTATGTTTACGTATTTAATTATTTTGGAACATTACAGCTTTAGTGTACATAATAAACACCATTATACCTATTGCTAAAATGAGACATTGCAATAAAAATAATAATAATTCTAATTCTCAATTACTTCCATTTCACTATCTGTGCTCTCAAAGAGGTCAATATCACTGTCACTATCAGCCGTATTTATTACTAATCTATCAGTGTAATTGTCTAAACTGTGTTGAATGCTTCTATATTCATTCTCACATTTGATTGCATGATCGCAAACCTTTTTCCACTCTTCAGCGCCGATCATGTTTACTTTTTCAGTCAATAATGTTTTTACTGTAGTTAAGTTCATACCCACATTTCTAGAGGCTACATAGCCTTTCAGTTGAGACCATATATTTTCAATTGGATTAAAATCCGGATGATATGGTGGCAATCGCAACACAGTGTGCCCATGTTCGGCAAGTATTTTGTCCACAGAAAACTCTGTATACCTCTCCTTGTGCTGACATATAATAGCGTAAATCTGGGTTTTTGTTAATTTTGGATCAACTGGAATTTCATGTCTGTTTAACCAGTTGATCATTTCCCGTTTAATGGTGTTTGAGTTGGGGGGGTCTCTCAACATACTTGTTGTGATAGGGTGCGTTGTCGATAACTATAATTGTCGATAACTATTAATCCAATTGAAAATATATGGTCTCAACTGAAAGGCTATGTAGCCTCTAGAAATGTGGGTATGAACTTAACTACAGTAAAAACATTATTGATTGAAAAAGTAAACATGATCGGCGCTGAAGAGTGGAAAAAGGTTTGCGATCATGCAATCAAATGTGAGAATGAATATAGAAGCATTCAACACAGTTTAGACAATTACACTGATAGATTAGTAATAAATACGGCTGATAGTGACAGTGATATTGACCTCTTTGAGAGCACAGATAGTGAAATGGAAGTAATTGAGAATTAGAATTATTATTATTTTTATTGCAATGTCTCATTTTAGCAATAGGTATAATGGTGTTTATTATGTACACTAAAGCTGTAATGTTCCAAAATAATTAAATACGTAAACATAATGTAAAAATGTTTTTTTATTTTATTTTACCCCAACCTAAAGCCATCACTTATAGAAAAATTAGTGTATTTTATACAAAGAATAAAAATATCAAAAGAAGCAAATCACTTGTTTTAACAGCTCCTAATAGGCACCGGACTGTTTGTATTTTGTGCGACAGAGATAACGCTCTACGAAGCCGAAATTAGCCGATTGTCTCTTTCCAAAGGTCGATGTGCAATATTTATCGCCGGGTACTGTACAGATTTTTTATTTTCCTGTGTTCCTTTATCGATACTGAACCCACCCCTAAGCTATGCAACGCAATTTCTTTAACACCCAGTATATTCGGTATCAGAATCGAGTACTGACCACTATCCATAAGCATGTACCTACCACAAACCACACAAATACTAAGTAATAGATACGGTGTTGGAAGCGGAACATGTAGCCGCTCATATGAGCAAATGTTTGTAAGTGTCAAACACTTGTAGCTATGTTATGTCGTGAAAAAATATAAATATGGCATGTTTTGCTGTTTTACTGTGCCGAATTAAAAGCCAAGGTTTTAAAAATACACATGTAGTGATTCTATTTTATTGATAGGTCATCACGAATTAAATGGATACGCCCTTCAAGGCTATTTCTTAGATTATCAGCGTAGTTTGCATTCACACACAGAAATATACAGTTATACTAATTACCGATGATGTGAAATCACTCCAAGGGTAATTTTTAAACCTTATCATCTCATTCGATACGATAAAACAGTACAACATGGTATATTTCTATTTTTTCACATTATAATATATCTACAAATGTATAACACTTTTGACAGTGATAGGAGCGTTTGCTCATATGCGCGGTGACATTTCCTTCCCAATGACTCGTTTATAAGTATTCATGTGGTCTGTATTAGGTGCTATAAATCTGTATTTCTGGGTGTATCCAGTTTAATCCATTATGCAGTCTTTTACCAGTCAAACTGTATTTACATGTACTTGTCTGAAAGAAGAAAAGCAATGAAGATGTGGAAAAATGAATAAAATCATCTCTCTCCTGGTCATACTTAATTTATAGAATTTATAGACTTGGTGGATATACTTAATTTATAGAAAAGGGTTCGTATACCAGTACATTCATTTTTCCTGAGGGCTTTTGATCGACGTCATTCGAGCGAGTACAATTTCTCTGTAGGGTTGCTACATTATCATCTAATTGAGTTTTATCTAATTAAAAATGTTATAACGGTTTGTAACTACTAGCGATCGCCCTGTGGTCGAAATTCGAACATACTAACTGTAAACTGATTAAAAACAAAATAATAAATTCTACCATTAACCATTGATATAAAAAAAAACCCAAGATACACAATCAGTGTTCAAAAACGTCCTCTAAAAATGAGCGCACAATTTTGAATTATGTGCTCATTTCTAATAGAATCGCGTCGGTCGCGACACTGTCTATATTATCTGTCTGTACATTGCTTTGTAAAAACAACTATAAATCTTGCGCTTAAGGTTGAATATGCAAAGATATATGTTTTTACCATATCTATGAAATTAGGGACACTTTTGAGTGTCAGTTTTGTTCGGCAGGGTGATCACGTAACTCGCAATGCGAAATTATCGTGATTGTTTAGTTATTGCAAGACACATAACAGCCTTGTACATTAGTGGTAGTCGTTGCCGATTGATTAAACATCCCACCCACATCTGTTTAAACTTAATGTAGAAGAGAATCCAAGATCTATTAGACATGTCAATAAATTGCTAATTCCAAAATGTAATATTAAACTGTTTAAGAAAAATGTTTATTTTATGGCCATTAAAATATATAATACTATACCAAATAATATTAAGGATCTACCAAATAAGAAATTTAAGAAAGAAATAACGACATGGCTGATAGATAATTGTTTCTACGATGTGAACGAGCTTTTCAGTAAGAAAATGTGACATGAACACATTTTTAGCTTGAATCAGTACTAGTAGTAATAAATTTTCATTAATGAAAACTAAGATTCCTGAATTAATAATTATTATATGAGTAATTAAAAGGAGTACCTAATAATAAAATAACAATGAAGTTAAATATGGTTATTTTTATTCGATACGAATTTATTTAATAATTATATTTAATATATTGGAAATGTAAAATTTAAAAATGTGTAATTTTCTTGAAGTTGCTTTTTATTGCCTACTGTTAAATAGTAAATTATAGACTTGCATATTTTTGTTATTATAGTTTTGATAAAAGTACACACTAAATAACAAAGAAACGAAAATTTGCATGCCAATTAATGGTGAAGTAGGAAGGAATGTAATTTTTTTAGCTAATTAAGATCGTATGTAACCCCTATTTCATGCAAATAAAGAATTATTATTATTATTATTATTATTATTATTATTATTAGTTTTGATGCTGTGTCATTGCTAAAAGTGCATCTAGTGACCAGCAAGCAATTGGCGACGTTTTTGAAGATTTTTTCATTACGTTTAAGAGTCATCGCTGATCGCTGGCGCATTGCCTACGTTAGATGATACGTCTACGGGACTGTGCATCGTGGGCTTTTTATATCAATCCCTTTAACCGTAAAGAATATCTATACTAATACTAGCTGACCCGGCAAAAGTTGTTCTGCCTTTTTAACTACTCTTATTTTTTTCTATATTTTCTTACCTTTTATTTAACTTCCCTGGACTTCAATAATTAATTCAAAACCAAAACTAGCAAAATCGATTCAGCTGTTTTCGAGTTTTAGCGAGACTAACGAACAGCAATAGATTTTTATATCTATACTAATATTATAATTGTAAAAGTAACTCTGTCTGTCTGTCTGTTTCTCCTTTACGTCTAAAGCACAACTGATTTGGATGAAACTTGGTACAAAGATAATTTAAGAGCCGAGAAAGGGATATTATAGTAGTAGTAGTATATAGTAGTACATAGGATAGTTTTTATCCCGGAAATCTCACTGGAACGGGAACTATGCGGGTTACCCGGGAAAACTTTAAAAACAACAGAGAAAAATATCGACACGCGGGATTTGAACTTGCGACCTTCTAAAGCCGATGTGCTCTCCCAATGAGCTAATGTCGACAGGCTCGACGTGGCGAAATCTTTATTTGCTATATGATCGATTGCATCAGCTCCATTAGCTCAGTGGGAGAGCACCCCGGCTTTCGGGGAGGTCTTTGTTATGAAAGATAAAGGATATAAATTTGGCAAAAATAGACATTAAGTTACATGACAGTGAACGCAATCTGGAAGCGTACGTCACACGCCGTTGTAAAACGTCACTCTGATGTCATTTTTATAGATACCACAGAGTATGTAATGCAGATATATTACCACGGCGTGATGTCATTAGGCCGCCGCAACAGTCCAGAGCTTTTCGCGATACATTTTGATTTCATTTTTAAAACGCGATATTTTTATTATAAATAGATTTTTGTTAATATACCCAATACTATAAGGTAAATCATTAATTAGTTTTAAATTTAGTCAGCTAGCCTATTACAATTAACTAAATATTTTTAAAATTAAATAATTAAGTTTTGTAACCAAGTAGACATTTTCAAATCGGCAGAAAATGTTGAATTGTGTTTACACGGGCCATTTACAATTTGTTTAGGCTGAAGGTTGGGCAGGATTCTTTTATTTTGTACTTCGCAACCGAAGCATTTTCAGGAGAAACGAACATTACTTAATTTAATAAAAAACGCAATTTTAACTTCGATATAAGTGAAGCATACGTTGAGTGGAACTTTTAACTTTGATATAAGTGAAACGTACGTTGAGTAGAATTTTACTTCGATATAAGTGAAGCGTAGGTACATGAGTGGAACTATTAACTTCGATGTATGTGAAACGTGCATTGAGTGCGTATTCGATGTGCGTTTGTTTTTACTACCGCCGCGGCAGTGGAAATTGAAAAAAGTGATGAACGGCGGGGTTATTACGTAAATCGCAATGCAAAATTATCGTAATTGTGTAGTTATTGCAAGACACATAACAGCCTTGTGTATTAGTGGAAGACGCTGGCGCTTGATTAGTCTTAGTGCTGTGATATTGCAAAAAGTGCATCTAGTGACCAGTAAGCAATTGGCGACGTTTTTAATGTTTTTTTCGTTACGTTTAAAAGTCATCGCTGATCGCTGGCGGATTGCAAACGTTAGATGATACGCCTGCGGGGCGGGTACCTAACTGTGTCGCTGGGGTCTTTTTTATTTTTCAGACCTACGGTAAGTTGATCGTATTTTCTGCACCACTTTTTTATTTTCCTTTATTTTTTATATTTGGCAACGAACGGGCAAATGCTCTGATGAGGATAAGATCAATTGTTTTACTGTTAGGCATCTCGTAAAAGACGAGAAACGGCGCATTGTTATGTTCCATTGGAAGAGTAAGGTAGGAATTAAATCAATGTTTGTAGCATTGGTATATTCGTACCACACGGGTAGCAATGCTCCATTAACATCCTTGATGTCTATAAGCTATATACCTATTTTCCTATAAAAATAAGCATCTGCTTGTTTGTTCTATGATATAAAACAGTATTTTTCGTCAGTATTGTTGCGTTATTAGCGTCTACAGAATTTTTATATTGTTATATATAAAAATAAAGCAGACGGCGCTCTTCATGGAAAGAGACAAGCATCGTCTATAGATACTGAAGATATTAATGGCGCGTTGCTATTCGTGTGGCGGATAGTAATGCCACATATATAAGTTTACCGGTTATCTTACCTTCTAAACTAGAATACCTATAGCAGTCACAAGTATTGACGGCAGCAATAGGAAGGCGCTGGTCCTAACCGTAGGCGAGAAATTGCGAAACTTTACCACGTCGTAGGCAAGATGGTAACCCTGTGTACAGTCATTCGTTCATCTTTTACTAATTGCAGATAGCTTATTATTTAAAGGGGGCAAGTTGAGGAGGGGGGTAGATTTACGAAGAATATATAGATTAAAATAATTATATATAAATATTGGCTTTACATACTTAGATAACCTCAATTTAGCAGCCCTTAACACATCAGTGACGTATGTCTGCGGTACCGTCGCTCGTGCGTCTGACAGGCGCGCGGTTCGCTTCCCACATTTCACCTGATCGAGGGGTCTGATGGAGCGCTCTGTTTTTGAGCGATTAATCGAGTTCTGCATTCAAAAATATTTAACGTTATACTGACATTTCGTAATGGAAAACTGTTTGGCTTCAGGGTGTATCTTTGTTTGATGTTTTATTTAAAATTTTGTATAGTTTTTAATACCCGACAATGTTTAATTGTAAACGAAAATCTGATATGAAAATGAAATAATTTATTTTTTTTGAGACCACTAGATGTACAACACGTTCACATTACTATTGGACTAGGTTGCACTACAATGCCCCCCTAGCATTCACCTCCCCGCACGAAGAGATCGTTCTGCTCAATTGGTATTTGTATGCATACATTACTAAACGCCAATATGACGTTATTGATATCAGAGTGCTAAGTGTGAGTTTTTCTTTTCGCATTCGATCGTGAGCGCGTTTGGAGTTTACTAGGAATTTGTATGTGATTTGTACAGCGCCACCTAGTGGTAAACGTGAGAAACCAGTTTACCACTAGGTGGCGCTGTAAAAATCACATACAAATTCCTAGTAAACTCGAAGCGCGCTCACGATCGAATGCGAAAAGAAAAACTCACACTTAGCACTCTGATTCATAGAAAGCCCTCCAATGAACTATTTAATTATGTTTTACTATTTTTTTTTAATTCGGCTTTGGTCCAGGCGTTGGCTAAATAGAAACAGTGGACTTCATTTTCATATGAATTTGTTCTTAAATTTGCTTTCGTAGTAGAGACAGTAAAAGTGGCTACTCACACCTGCCGTAGGAGCAATCTAGTGTACACGGCGGTCGGAGCAATATCGGGGTTGTCTCTATACATTTTTCTGCCGTTCAGTATTCGGAGTAAGCTGAACTAAGCACACCCGCTCAGAATTGCAACAGTAATAACGAAAAATCAAAAGATCGATATATATTTCAAACATTAGTTCAAGAGTTTGGTGTCTCATGTCACGGTTAATGAATACTCTTTCTTGCGCACCAAAATTAACAAAAACAGAATAATTATAGCTAAGTCGCCTCTATGGTCTAGTGGTCCAGCGTTGGCGTCAACCATATGAGGTCCCGGGTTCGATGCCCAGGTCGGGCACATAAAAAAAGTGTTTTTTCAGTTTTCTGAGAAACACAAAGTTGCTCGGGATTGGAAAGTGTCCGGTTGGTGATAGGCTTGCCACCTATTACATTGTGGGACCAAGTATCTTCGGCTAATCGTGGGTGCACTTGTTGTACCTCTGCCTACCCCTTCGGGGATATGGGCGTGAAGATACTTACTAATTATAGCTAATAATCCATACTAATATTATAAATGCGAATGTAACTCTGTCTGTCTGTCTTTTCTTCAAGCCTTAACCCCTAAACCGATTTGGATGAAATTTGGATATAGTTTTTATTCCGGAAATCCCACGGGAATGGAAACAATGTGGTTAAAACACCGGGATTTTCTATTTTTAAAACCACGGCAATAAGGAGTAACTTAGGCCACTTTTATTTTAGAAATTTTTCCATGTAAACGAAGTTGTGGGCACAGCTACCAAAGCAGCAATCAAGCATGTTTAATACCCATAAAGTAGCTCATATAGAACTTAAAGTTCTATTGCAGCCGTACAATGGTGTAAAAAGATACTTTTATCGGTATAAGACACCTTTATGAGTTTTTATACAGCCTAATGCTGTACAAGGCCTTTCTTAGAGTTCCGCGTACGCTTTAGGCGTTATATCTGAATATTAATACACTACTGTACAGCTTTATGCAATTTGTAACTCACTAGGCTGATTTTAATCCTTAAAGCTGTACATTAGCTGTATTTTGTTTAGCACGGGAATTTATTACAGCTTTAAGCGTTATTATAGTATCACTCAACGCTTATTTCTGTAAAATGGGAGTCATTCATTCAAACAGTTCAGTCATTTAAAATGGGAATCACCGTTCTACAGCTAATATTTATGGCGTAATTGTAGACTGTTATGCAGCCAATGGTGTTAAAAAATCTGCATATACAGCTATAGTACAGCTCAAGGCTGTATTACTGAGAAAATTGTTGTTTGCTGTTTTTATATCTGCATAGTTGATATCATGTGGAAAAAATCAAGAGGAATATTGAAAAGGAATATTTAAATATTATAAATTACCAACCAAGTAATCGTGATGAAGATAAAGCTGAAAAATTACTAATTCAGGTAAACCTACAATCGTCATTTTTATTAATGTTCAAGGAAAAGGGTTCCGTAACAAAAACATTAAAAAGTGATTGTAGGTTATCTGATTTATTATTTTTTAGGCTTATCTTCTTCATTAAGGTTACTTGGTTGGTAATTTACAATAACTGATTTTTTTAATGTCATAAGATAGCATACAAGCAGATCGGTCTCCTGATGAAAAGAATCAACCATCGCCTACAGACAGCAAAAATGTTAATGGTGCGTTGCTCTCTTGTGGCAAAGTCTAATGCCCAATGCATAAGTTTACCGGCCACCTTACCCTCCAAACCGGAACATGACAGTGACTAGCACTGACGCTTTGCAGCAGGAATAGATGAGGCGGTGGTACCAGACCCGGTCGAGCCAATGCAGAGCTCTATCACCTAGTAACCACGATGGAAGTGACTCGCATAGCCCATCGGTTGTCTTTTACGACCTGCCTGGCAGAAAGGCAATTGGTCTATTCTTCAAAGAATATATAAAAAAGAGTTAAAAAGAGAAATAAAAATCATTACACTGAGAAAATATGTATTTTTTTATTTTTAACTTGCTATTATACGGAGTTTTACAAAAACGGTATAGTAAGTCGAAAGGGGGTGACTCAGAGGGTCATTTTGAACAACTTTTGTTCAACGATTTGTGAAAATTCCCGAAAAACAATTTTGTTTTTCCATTGTGAAAAGTCACGTGACCAACAAAGTTTCTATGGAGAATCAATATTTTTTTCGCGAATTTCCAAAAGTCGTTAAACAAAAGTTGTTAAGAATGACCCCCTGAGCCACCCCCTTTCGGCTTACTGTACCACTTTTGCAACACCCTGTATATATGTATACTTACAATCGTTTTAAAAATATTATATACTTAGATACAATTACAGGCAAAAGAGTATGTGTTTCTCTTTGAAGAACTAATAATATTAAATCACAAGCACGAAATAACGTATTCTTCTTAAAAATATTTTTGTGATAGACCAATATTTAAACGGCTTGATTTTTCGTTCTTGATCAACTTAGTTATATCAAGTTGTTTTCTTGGTCATTATAATTCACCTTTATCCTCCTACAAACTGGGTACGATACAAATACGGTTTTGGCTTCTCTCAATTGTTTTTATTATTTTATAAGGCATATTTCCCTGAAAAATAAAGTAAAACATGATTGAAATACATGTCTCATAAGTTATAGTTAACAATAAGTTGGTTTAGTTGTAAAGTCAAACGACCGACGTCAATACAACACAATAGCGAAATCAAGTGACAAACATATGTTTTGTATTTAGGGTTCTTCAATTTTTGTACGCATCTCTAAACATAAGTTAAGTGATTAAAAGCCAATTACTGTACAATAGATTTATATAGGGACTTAGTACAGCCTAAAGTGTATTTGGACGGTAATTAAAAGCCAATAGCCGTATAATAGAACAAAAAATAGATTCAGTACAGCTATTTGCAGTATATCACCCTCCAAATACACTTTAGGCTGTATAACAAAACGCCGCCATTATTGTGTATTAAAAACAACATTAAAGAAACATATTGTTAAATAAAAGATATATTTAGCAATAGCTAAAGCTATATCTTGACAAGCAACTTATATTATTATCATTATGCCTTTATATACAATATTGTACTATAAATACTTGTATATTCTAACCTTAAACACAAACACTTACCGTATTTTGCAATGATTTTATTTGTGTTATCTTGATTATTTCGTTGGCGCGTGAATATTTTGAGAGAAATCATATATAATTTCTCAATAAATTATAATTTGCACTTTGAATACACCGTTTCATACTGCTCCAAGTCCAAGAATTTATCGTTTATTAATATATTTTTAATTATGGCGTTTGCAGATATAATGTTATACAATATCAAAAACAGATTAGTTACTTTTTATCATTTTCAAACACCTATTAAGAACATTTAGATACACAAGAGAGTATCTTAAGTATTATAGTTTCTTTATACACCGAATAACAGCCTTTGTACAGCCTATACCAGCTTGTACAGCTATTGTGCAGCCTATTTAACTCTTAGCTGTACAAGCCAGTTACAAGAGAGTATCCTTAGTGTTATAGTTTCTTTATACACCAAATAACAGCCATTGTACAGTTTATAACAGCTTGTATAGCTATTGTGCAGCCTACATAACGTAATAAGCTGTATAACTTGGGGCCCTTTTTGGTGTTATATCGGCTGTAGAAGCGCTTCTACAGCCTTTGTACGGCTTCGTATACAGCTTTAAGTTTAAAAATGAACCTAAATTCAGCCTATATACAGCTTAACGTGCTACTTGGGTAGTTATGTATATAACGTTTCTGTAGAGGAGATCTTATAAATAACATATTTTAGGTAAAGGTGGCATTAAAGTAAGTGATCTAAGTTCTGGAGATATTTTAGATGATTAAATAAGAAATATAATTATGTAGACAAATAAAAAATATATTAAGCATATTTGTATATAAATACATACATATTTTAAATAACACATATTCATGTTTTTTTATTATTATGCGTTGCCATCTTCTTATTGACATACGTGCGCTCCGTGTGACTGTTACTTTAGGTATATTACAAAGTATTTTGTGACTGTTACCACCAACTGATTGAGAAATTGCCCCAATCGCGCTATACACGCGGCAACGTTGCAGGGCGGCAGGCACAATTTAGGAAATTAGGGCCGATCTAGGAAATTGCGCCTGCTTGCCTATTCCCACTTTTACTTTCTAGATTGCCCCTGCGGCAGGTGAAGGCAGATGAAGCATCGTAACTGATCAACGACGACGACAGTGCGGCAAATCAAAAATGTTGCTAACTCAAAATATTACCCTTTAATTAGATGTATTTACGTAAAAGATACACGACTGTGTCCACGACACAGCTTTACTCTTTTTTTTTTATTATCGACAGGGAAACGCTTGCGCACGATCTTGTTTGGTGGTAAGCTAAGATGCAGCCTAAACAGGTACGTTCTAGGGAAGCGCGTTCCATCTGAACGCGTTTCCCTAAAATGTACCTGTTCACTTTTCTCTTGAAGATCCCCAGATTATACTCGTTGGAGAACACAGATTCAGGCATGTTCCAGTCCCTTGCGGTTCGAATGAAGAATGTTGAGTCGAACCGCTTTCTCCGGGTACGTGGAACGTCCACCATATGGCGATGCCTAGATACTGTGCGCTTCGACGATCGAAAAATATACGGGGATGCCGGAATTAAGTCTCGCAATTCCGCAGCGCACTGCTACTCTGCTTTTTGATAGGTCTCTATAACCTGCTGTGAGGAGGGCGAACATAAAGATATTTGTAGAATCGCCCAAACCCCTGTTGGTACCGTTTAAAGAATAAGTTGACTGCCTTCCAAGTAATTAGTTCGTAAACACGAACTATTGCCCGAATTTGTGACTCTGTACCGTCTTATCTGGGTTTGGTACTACTGCCTTACTTATTCATCATGCATAAGGCAATGCATACCCATCGATAAATGTTATTTCTAGTCTAGGGAAGTCATTTTCTTGTTTGATATTTCATAATTTAAAAAAGAAAACAAAACAGCACAGACCGCACGTAAAACTTTTTTCATTACATTTAAACAAAGATATCTACAATTAATACGAAAATGAATTTAAGCCTTTATAGTAGCGGGTCGGCTGGCGGGCTGGTAACTAATAAATCTAATAACCCGCCACCAGTCTAAAGGTTCCGCCCTGACTTGCTCGTGTATTAATAAATGCTATGTTTCTTGTGTACGTTCGGAAGATTGTCGAAGATATGTTCACCGTAATTATAAGTTATTTCACGTTAGAGGATGTATGTAACGGGTTTGTTGTTGTGAAATACACTATCTTTTGCCCACAACTAGCAGCTTGTAACTATTTATATTTGTTTGTATAACACGATCACAATACTTTTGGATGTGACATTGAGGACGTCATATCTTAGTTTTAGTGAAAACGTAGTGATTGTATACTCTATTGTTTTAGTTTTATTTTCACAAAAACATTCAGCAAATACTTTTTTACTGTCGAATTAGTAACTTTTATCTATATATATATATATATATATATATATATATATATATATATATATATATATATATATATATATATATATATATATATATATATATATATATATAAAAGGCAAATATGACTGACTGATGTATCAACGCGCGCGCTAAACCCCTAGGACTAGAAACTTGAAATTTCGCACACGTATTTCTCTTATGATGTAGGCATTCACTAAGGAAGGATTTTTAAAAATTAAACCCCCAAGGGAGTGACATAGGGGATAAAAGTTTGTATGAAACTTTTTATTCTTTGGACATATCTGCATAAAATTTCGTATGAATTGAGTATAGCAATAATAATGAGTTACGTTAACTTAACGTAGGCAGCTTCTTCGTTGATCTGATGTGTACCAGATAGTACGAAACTTTCACATGGTGGATTTTGCAACCTACCAATCATTAGGGACAATTAAAAAAGTCCTAATGAAAGTGGCTTTCGGTGCCAGGTCCGGCGTAAAGATTATCGTTTGCCCCGCAAGGGTACAAGAGGCTGTACTTAGAGATCGATGCTTCACAGACATGCACAGTAGTCCATTGAGATGCAATTAATAAATGAGTTACGTATTCTAGCATTTTCCAAAATTAAACTCCTAAAAGATAAAATAGGGGATGAAACTTTATACTAAAATACCTATAAATAAAGGTTACAGAAGTTCTATAGTCAACGTGCGCAGGTGAAGACGCGGGTAAGAGCTAGTTAAACGATAATTATTTGTACTATAGAGCGATTACGATGCGTTAAAATGCAAGTTGGCGTTTGTAAATAAAACGGAGTAAAACATTACGTGTTTTTAAGGTTATATAGATACATATTGAGATTGAGTTTTTCAAAGTGCCGACGATATTCACAGTTAAAAGTAGCTTTCGTATGACATTCTTACGAAAAATGGCAAACCAGCAAAAAGGGAGTTTGTAGAGAGAAGAAAGAGCAACGGAGAGAGGCACCACATTTCAGTGAGGTCCAGACATAACGTGGCCGTGTTGTAATAATAATTTTCAAATTAAATCTCCCGTGGTTTAGTGTACATGTACATCTATCACGTATAGGTGATGTCGTTGGTGGTGACTGAAGATGCTAATGTTACTTAAATTATACTATTTCCCATGAAAATATGTACGGGCTACTTACGTATTTAGGCTCGATTCCGCCGCTTTAATTTTCCAGCTGAAAAATTATAATTGTTGATTACTGTCGTGCTCCAATTTGAAGGGTTACAAAGGTAACATGTAAAGTAAAGCTTGTGGTAGATAAAGTTTTTTTATATCAGGTCAACATACATATCTCTTTAGTAGTTATACCACTAACTAGGTGGTGAATTCTGCATCGGCTCGACCGGGTCTGGCACCACCTATTCCTGCCGCAATAGCGTCAGTGCTAGTCACTGTCGTGTTCCGGTTTGGAGAGTAAGGTAGCCGGTAAACTTATGCATGTGGCATTAGACCTCGCCACAAGATAGCAACACACCATTAACATCTTTGGTGTCTATAGGCGATGGTTGACTCTTTCCATCAGGAGACCCATCTGCTAGTTTGCTATCTTATGATATAAAAAAATACATATGTTTCTATGTAATTGTTTTTTTATGAAACGGCTCTAACGATTTTAATGATATATACCCAAGCAAAACCAATTTTTCAAAATCAGTTTACAAATAGGTAACCAAGTTCTGACGTAACATATATAAAAAAAATACAGCCGAATTTATAACCTCCTCCTTTTGGGAAGTCGATTGAAAATTAAATTGGAGCCGACCCTGAAAATATACTTAGACGCACAAATACATATTAATTTAGTAAAAAACCAGATATTATAAGAAAATGTATGAAAATCAAAATTCAAATTCGAATTGGGCGTCCATTAGGGCCAAGTCATGTTTCTGTCACTGTAACGACCTGTAATAATATGCCGCCTACCAATTCCACCTATTCTAGAGATACGCATCAGTGGCCCGCCGGACCACGCCCATGAAAAAACAAATGAGCAGCTTATAATCACGCAAGTCCACATTCGTGAAAATAAACTTTTTTAGGGTTTCGTACCTCAAATGGAAAAAACGGAATCCTTACAAGATCATTTTGTTGTCCAACAATCCCTCTGTCTGTCTGTTAAGACCCTTAATCTCGGGACCGCGTATCAAGTTGAAATTAAAACCATATTCACAGATTTACAGATTTTGAAGCTAGATTTAAATACCGCAAACAATGTATATTTTGACACACTCAAAGTAATCCTGCAAATATATAATGTACTTTCCGTTGACCTAGAGCTATGTTAATTAACAAGTAATATCGTCTAAAATAATTAACAAGTAATATCGTCTAAAATAACAAGTAATATCGTCTATAATAATTAACAAGTAATATAGTTTAAAATAAGTACAGAGATTTTCTTTCGTATATGTATGTGTATGTATCGTATATATTTTTTTCGTGGTAGAAAAAGAGAACTATCGCATATAGGCATTTCACATCACATATGGAAAAAAATTAATGATAGAGAATGCTTGCAAAATGTACATGTAATTTGTTGTAACCTATATGTTTTGTATGTGGTTCAATAGAGATAAATATAGAAATAAATGGCAGAAACAGAGAAAAGAAGAAGAGAAGAGTGAACCGGTATCTTCTAGGGAAGCGCGTTCAATCTTAGGCCTCATCTTAGCTTCCCATCAGGCGAGATCGAGGTCAAGTGCTTACCTATCTATAATAAACAGGCAGTTACAAGCATTGGCATTATTGCGACAAGAATAGGTAAAGCAGGGGCAATAAATGCCTGGGCGAGAGGCACTCTACTCACGATAGTAGTACCACATCTAGTCAACCGTTCACCTCTTACGAACTGCCTGACAAATTGCTAGATGGTCAATTCTTCTAAAAGGGTGCAGCTTAAACTGGAGAATATGTATATGTATTAAAATATCAAATTAAGTATATCAGCTAACTTTACATAAATATTACATTCCAATTTCAGTAATTTTCATTGGATATCTTTTCAAACTAATATTAACGAGTCATTTTACATTCAATAAAACAAGAGTTTCTCGCATGAAAACATAAACTTTCTCATGAACACCCTACATATATTTCAGAACTCTCTCAAAGTAACTTATACTACATTATGAGTGCTGTAAGAAGTGTAATCTTTCTAGCGTGGTTTCTGCATTATTATGCATTTAGCGTAATTGCGTTAGAAGTTAAGCCGGATTTTTATGAACAAAATAAAGAAGCATGTGAGAGACTCGCGAAAAACCCATATTTTGATAAAAAAATTGTAATGAGCAAAACTTGGAGGGTGTATTATGTGTGGAACTTGGAATTAGATGAGAAATGTCTAGATGTAGTGTTCAAGAATGCAACAAGATCGGTTAGTATCAAAATTTAGTGAATCCACATTCTCACTGTTGCTAATGACAACTTATGAAGGATTAGCAGTTGCATTTGCAATTGGATATCTGATCTTGTAAAACAAGATAATGACAAACATTTACGCTTTTGAGACGGGACTAGATAA
The DNA here is from genome assembly GCA_036924255.1 of Apodemia mormo. Lineage (NCBI taxonomy): Eukaryota > Metazoa > Arthropoda > Insecta > Lepidoptera > Riodinidae > Apodemia > Apodemia mormo. The sequence continues at coordinate 12,210,186 of JAUPFN010000020.1, forward strand.
GACGGTAGTAGAAAATGCCCGGACGAGACGTTGCGGAACTCTACCACCCAGTAGTCACGATGGTAGTGACACGAACAGCCAATCATTCGCCTTTTACGAACTAACTGGCAGAATGGCTAACAGTTTATTCTTCAAAGGGTGTCTGGACAAACATGGGGGAAAATATCAAATTATAAATATCTTAGAAGGTAGAATCGTAGATTCTTATTTCATGTCAAATAGTTTTAAGAGGCAAGCATTAAACCAAATTATAATTATGTCCACTGATAACTCCAATTATCAAACCACTTGAGCATGATTTACCCCATATTGGTGCGGGCTCACCTAGAAGACCTACCATCTACCAGTTCGCCAGATAGCTCGTAAGACGCGAACAATAAGCCAGAATTCTGTTCCTACCGAAATGTTTGACAATGTGGTGTTGCAGTTTGGAGTACCCTCCGTCCAGTTAACAGGTAGCCGGTAAATTTTACTCGTATGAATGTGTCATTATTATCCTGCCACGCGAACGGCACACGCTATTAAAATCTTGATGTAAATAGGCAATGGATTTCTATTTCCATTACAAGAAATGTCTGTTTGTTTGCAATTCTATTACTTTGACCGTTCCTTCGGTCAATTGGTTAGCGAACCAAATCACGAATCGATGGGGCTCGGGATTCCCGACAGGGACAAAAATTTGTGTGATGAGCATAGATGTTTGTATTTATGGGTTTGGGTGTTTATTATGTATGTTACAGTATTTATATAATGTTTTTATATGTATTAGTACCGTTAACACTCATATCCCAAGTAAACAATTTGTTTCCTTTGGGATTAGCTCAATTCGTGTGATTTGTCCAGTATTAAGTTAAAAGTTACCGTTATTCATAAAAAGAAAACTATTTTTCTTAATAGATAATGAGAAGGGTACGGTCACGTATGAACAAATATTTAGACCGGCAGCCAGATTGGAAGGCTGCTACTCTGCTAATGAAGATAGGTCCGACCAAGCACGTGTTTCTCCTGGTAGCGAACCAAGGCCCAGATGGAAGTTTCACAGGGGTACCGAATGTGCGAGGGAATACCAGTAAGTAACTATTTAGCTGGGAAATTCCTTAAACAAGCTTCCATGGGCTGCACGTATACATCGCTCATTTGTGACAACATCGACATTTCACAAAAAATATCATTTTACACGAGAGCCATTACTATTTCAAGTAACAAAATGAAAGATACTATATGATACGAAATAAATAATAGCCGACGACTAGGCTATCTCTGATCGGCGTGATTTTTTGGCGTTACTCAGGGATGTAGGTTTGGCTCTGAATTTTTTATCGCATTTATCACCGACGTTCCGACGAGTTGCTCTGATTATTTCTGCCGCTAAATCCTATCATCGGACATTGCCTCAAAATTTAAAATTCAATCCCCACCACTTCGATGTCTGGAAATCCAGAACCGTGCGCTTATGTCGGCACATTTTGCCTCGCACTACCACTTTGTGGAATTAATTACTAGCGGGGATGTTTCCGAACGGATATGACTTGGGACCTTCAAGAAATTAAGAGCCTAATTATTTTTAGAAAGCCGGCAACGCAACTGCAAAGCCTCTGGTATTGCAGATGTTCATGGGCGGCGGTGATCACTTACCATCACTCTGCTACTGCTGCTGCTACTACTACTCGTTTGCCTGATCTGCTATAAAAAAAGATACAATATTATAATGGCGTAACTGTGAAATGATTTTCTCTCTCACTTACTATAAAGCCTAAAAATTACGTTTTTACGGTAATCGGAGCAATATTTTGAGCAATATAAATAAAAATTGTCAATTTTGAGATATGTCAACTTTGTAATAAATTAGTGATATGTTTGCATGTCGTATATACGCAAAACTGAAGAGTTAAAGTGTTATCATTCACGATTCTCTTGTGGGGTAGGCAGGAAAACCGAATGTATATAGATTTTCCAGTTCACCACGATTCACTGGTTTCTCGGTTGGCAAGAAGAGTGGTGATGCCTATCGCCGCATCTTACCTACCGGATAACGATTATCGATTATTTCTAGTGATAACTAGGACCGACGACTTTACGTGCTCATTCAAAGCACGGGTATGGCAACATAACACCCCGCTAGACGACGAGATCTGAGATGTCTTAATTTCTAGAAATTCTCGAAAAATCTCAATAACACTTTTTACCCGACCCAGGGATTGCACCCGAGTCGGGTCGGTCTGAGCCGAATAGAATAAATAACCCCTAGACCACGAGGCAGTCAAGTTTTGTTAAAAATAAGTTATTTAATATTATACATAACATGACACTATTATATCATACATATTTTCACTTTAAATACCTTATGCGTAGACAGAGAGAACTAAATGGACATACACTTTGAGTATATCTATTTTTTTTTTATATCATAAGATAGCAAACAAGCAGATGGGTCTCCTGATGGAAAGAGTCAACCATCGCCTATAGACACCAAAGATGTTAATGGTGCGTTGCTATCTTGTGGCGAGGTCTAATGCCACATGCATAAGTTTACAGTCTACCTTACCCTCGAAACCGGAACACGACAGCGACAAGTACTGACGCTATTGCGGCAGGAATAGGCAAGGCGGTGGTACCTGACCCGGGCGAGACAATGCAGAACTCTACCACCTAGTAGCCACGATGGTAGTGACTCGATAGCCATTCGGTCGCCTTTTACGACCTGCCTGGCAGAACGGCAGTTGGCCTATTCTACAAAGGAGGCCGGGATGCCCATAGATCACGGTTCAGACAGGATTGCCTTGCTTCTTTCACATTTATATTTACCTCCATATTACGCCGATTTCGAAGACACTTGACACCATCCCTGGATGGCATCCGACTAATTTATCTGTGAATTTAATTATAGAACGTTAATCTTTGTATTCCTTGGTACACACACTCCATAATAATAATATTTATGCACTATGGACGACCACGAACCACTTGAATACTAAATTGCCATTGGGAAAGAAACGTGGAAACGTGCCGCCGCGCACATGAGCAAACGCTCGTATCACTGTTAAAAATGTCATACTTTTTTAGATACGTCGTAAAAAATAGAAATATATCATGTTGTACCGTTTTATCGTACAGAATGAAATGACAATGTTTAAAAATTACCCTTGAAGTGATTTTATTTCGTCAGTAAGTAGTATAACTCTGTATTTGTGTGTGTAAATGCAAACTACACGGACAAACTAAGAAATGGTCTTGAAAGGCCATCTCCATTTAATCCGTGGACTATGAGTAAAAGTCATTGAGTACTATTGCTGCATTAGAAAATATCTTTGACTTTGAGTTATTGACTCGATGTTATCAATTTAAAATATTCCTAGGTCAAGATATATTTTAAATTAAAAACATCGAGTCAATAACTTGACATTCTCTAAAACTGTACTCAGTTTTACCTGTCAACCAACAATATATCTTATTCATATATTTTTACAGATTATACACCAAAAAAGGGTGCAGTACCTTTACTTCAGCTTCAAATGAAATTATTACAAAGTGGAACATATCTTTTGATGATGGATTGCCGTGTTGGTGGGAGTTCTCTCTCTGCGAGCGCCACGTCTCCGCCAATGGATGTCCTGGCTGAAGCAGCTGCTTTAAACTTAGGGGATGGTTTTTCTACTTGCATGAGTTAATCAAATAAATTGTTTTGGTTTTATGTTCACGGTTTTGTTTAAATTTATTTTTATATCATTAGATAGCAAACAAGTAGGTGATTCTCCTGATGGAAGGAGAAACCATCGCATATAGACACCATAGATTAACGCGCATTGCTACCTGTGTGTCAAAATCGGTTAAGCCGTTCTGAAAAACGGGACATACAAACAGACAGAAAAAATCAAAATCGTTTTCCACGTGTTGGTCCAGGGCTCCTTTAAGAATATTCCAACTGTCGTTCTGCCAGGCAGATCGTAGAATGCGACCGATAGAAACGCGAGTTACTACTATCGTGGCTACTAGGTGATAGAGTTCTACATTTTCTCCCCCGGGTCTAGTACCACTGCCTACCAATTCCTACCGCAATAGCGTCAGTGCTTGTTAGGTATTGTTTAAGGGTAAGGTAGCCGGTAGATTTATGCGTGCAGAATTGCCAATTAACATCTTTATTGTCTGTAGGCGATGATTTCTCTTTTCATAAGGACAGCCATCTGCTTGTTTGCTAATTTATGAATATGATATAGAATGAGTGCTTAATGTACATGTATGCTCAAGTAGACTTATAAATATATCCGACAATATTATATTATTGATATGTTGGAACCACAGACCACACGAATACTAATAGACATGTCATTGGATAGGAAACTTGTCGTCACGCATATGAGCAAACGCTCGTCATCATCAAAAATGTCATATATTATATCGTAAAAATATAAAAATAAGCCACGTTGTACTGTTTTTATAGTACTGAATGAGATGAAAAGGTTTAAAAATTACTCTTGAAGTGATTTTATTTCATAGCTAAGAAGTATAACTCTGTATTTCTGTGTGTAATTGCAAGGTACACTGACAAACTAGGAAATTGTCTTGAAAAGCGTATGCATTTAATCCGTGATTGGAACCAAGACTGAGATATCACATTTCACGACTTTCTGGCTTACAATACTCGTACTAGAATTATCGTCGAACAAACAATTATAGATTTAACCTCCAACCAATGGTTGAATGGCTAACGACTTTGACTACGCAATCGACAGGGTCGGGTTCGATTCCCGACTAGTATAAATATTTGTGTGGCGAGCATAAATGCATTTTAATACATTTATTATAGGTGTTTATTTTTATGGTTAGTATCGTTGCATAGCCCATATCGGCCATATAGGCAAATAATAATTATAATAAGTTAGATAATTCGGGTAATTTGATTAGCGGTATTTATTTATTTATTTATTATTATAGATACGAACGATTCTCCCAGTGTTGGTCTCGGGCTCCTTTGAAGAATAGGCCAACTGCCGTTTTGCCAGGCAGGTCGTAAAAGGCGACAGATTCTACTATCTACTACGACACTATCATCGTGGCTACTAGGTGGTAGAGTTCTGCATTGTGCCGCCTAGGTCTGGTACCACCTCCTTACCTATTGCTGCCGCAATAACGTCAATGCTTGTCACTGTCGTGTTCCGGTTTGGAGGGTAAGTTAGCCGGTAAACTTATGTATGTGGCATTAGACCTCGCCACAAGATAGCAACACACCATTAACACCTTTGGTGTCTATAGGCGATGGCTGACTCTTTCCATCAGGAGACCCATCTGCTTGTTTGCTATCTTATGATATAAAAAAAGGATTGATCATAGTTTCAATAAATCTTCAATTCGTTAGCTCTTCTAAAAGTCTTTAACAAAAAATGTTTTGATACTTTCTATCAATACGTTGCCTGATATACAATAGAACGTGGAGGACGCACTGGTACGAAAATATAAACTTTCTCATGAACATACTATATATACCTTCTAGGGAACTCTTTCAAAGCAATGTTTAACTATGGTTCTAACAAGAAGTACTGTTCTTTTGTTGTGTTTTCTTAAGTGTAATGAGGCTTTACAAGTTAAACCGGAGTTTTATGAAAAAAATAAAGAAACATGCATGAGACTTGCGAAAAATCCATATTTTGATATTGATATGGTAATAAGGAAACCTTGGAGAATATACTACACATGGAATATGAAATTTGATTTAAAGTGTTTAGATATGGAATTCAGAAATGCAACTAAATCTGTTAGTGAACAGTAATCATTAAATTTCCTTTATATTTTGTATAATAATGTATATTTACATATTATTTTTCGTGTAAATTATTAATAGAGTATAATCACATATCATGGCGGATTATTTAGATCTTGACATCGAAAGTCATAAAAAATCATGGCACGAAAATTTTCTCGCCTTAAATTCATGCTGACGTGACACTGTCCATTTTCTATTTGCCGCCAAATCTTTAAACAAATGACAAATGATTAGAATGAAATACATATCTACTCAATAATATTGGCAGAGTTCAATTTTCAAAATTAAAACGTATTTTTCATTTTATTGTTTGAAAGTGGCCAATTCTAAAAACTTTCATGTTGACTCTCGTAAATAACTTTTATTTTTTGGTTTGTGTATATTTACATATAGGTATAAGAGTTGCAATAATACTATTTTAAATAATTAATTCCGATAATTTTCAGATCCAACAATGCTTAGATTATTGATAGGCTTAATTATTTGCAATAACAACCATGAAATTTCCTTTTTTTGTACAGTGTATATTATCTGTCAAATGGTACCTCGGTATTCTTTTATTTATAACTAGCTGATCCGCGCAGTCGAACATGTCGAAACAGTTTTTAATACAAATTTCTTCTCCTACTTCAGCCCTTTAGGGGTTGATTTTTTAAACAAAATTAGCCTATGTTTGACCCCGGATCTTCAACTATTTCCATGTAAAATTACATGAAAATCGGTCCAGCGGCTTAGACGTGAAAGACTAACACACAGACAGACAGATTGACAGACATACTTTTGCATTTATAATATTAAGTATGGATATTAATAGAAAGGGTTTAGATATAGTGTATATAAATACAAGTAACAATGTCACTTTTGTTCAGAGTTTCGATAGAATATAAGTTAGCGCGTGTAAGAGACGGTCTACCGAAACTGAGAACCATGGATTAGGACCATGATGCTGTGATGGTAATATGGAAATTTGCACGGAAAATTTTTGATTTTTTCAACGATTTTTTTATCTTAGGTACCTTTGTATTTTTTGAGTTAGTGTAATGCTCTACAGTGCCGTTTCTTAAAAATAGTAAAACTTAAGAAAATACACAAAATATGCAATGTATTATGCACTACAAACACTGACGGCTAGGTCGAGAGTTCCGCGGACGCGACAAAGAGCAGAGCAATACAGGCTGTAAGGATAAACATCGTTGTCACTAAAACCATAGGTAGTTGACTTAATTATAAATATGTTTATGTGAATTTAAAAAATAAAGTTATTTCCTTTCAAAAATATAAGACAATTTCCGTCCAACACCATCCGTAAATTCATGGATACTACATGCAAAGTGCGTTGACCTGCCGCACTGGCCATCCGGCTGGCTTGCAGTGTCTGATCAAGCGCTGTTTCTCGCGCTCCGTCCACTTTACCGTGCACTTGTATAGGATGAAATAATTTTGAGGAAAAATGGAGACTTCTTTAATTTTTTTTTCATTGAATTTACGTTCTATAAATGAAACCAAACCACTGGTTTCAAGGATAACGGTGTTTACACTAACAGCCTACATATGTTTTATATCATGTGAAAATAAGAAAAATTCATAGAACGCAAATGTTACGTTTCCCACAAAAAAGTATTGCCATCATGACAAAAACCTAAAAATAGAATATTTTTCGACACACCACCCCTTACACACTGTATAGTGTATATTTATATACAAGAGTTGTAATATTATTTTTGTTCAGATTATTGAAAGAATATGGTCAGATATGACCGATTATTTAGAACAGCAGCCATATTGGGAGGCAGCTACTTTACTTTTGACAATGGGAACAGCTAAGCACGAGTTGCTTCTGTTTGCTGATCAAGGTCCAGCTGGGAGTTTCTTAGCAGTGCCGAACGTTATTCGGGATGCCAGTAAGTAGCATTAGATCTTTTATTAGAATACGGTATTTCCTTGTGGTCTAGTCGTTAGGCTGTCCAGCTAAGACCACGAGGTTTTGTTAAAGCTAAACTTTTCAATATTTGTATCATGGGAGTTTTTGGTAACCTCACCCCTGTCTGGTATCATCGTTCTACCCATATTCGGCCGCTATAGCTATATTAATACTCAATAGGCAAACAGTTAAATAAATACTACCTACCATCGTGACTATTACATAACAGAACTCTGCAACCTTTCGTCTAAGTTTTGTACCACAGATTTAAGATATTTAATAGATTCAGGCGTTACTTTGCGGAAATCCATACTTTAAAGAAGCAACTATTAATTTGCAAATTTTCCGCGAAATGTTATATGGAACAGCTGTGATAGAATGCCTTGGCCAATGTGATGCTTTTGCTTCTGATGTGGAAGAAAGTGTGGTGGAAGTGTGTGGACTATTGTGCCGCTGTGGGTTTCTCAAATCTCAGACCTTGGATAAGTTTGCCCGATTCCTTACACTACTTTTCATTTCTATTGCATCACAGCAGTTCCATATATAACATTTTGCGGAAAATTTGCAAATACCATAGTGGCTTCTTTAAACCACAGTTTTACTTATTCATGCAACTTATACATTCTTTAAAAAAAAATATCATCCTGCCTCACGAATCACAGCACAGCATTAACATCTTTGGTGTCAATAATTTCGAGCTTTAGACGATAGTGGTATTTTTCTATCAAGAGAGCAGATAGCTCTTATGCAATATGCTCATGCAATAATAAAATAACATAGGTACATAATTTAAACGAAGAAAAATTGCAATAACCTACTTCCCATTTCCAATATCTATGGAATCCTTGCACCTGATGGTAAGTAATCACCGCCGCCCATGGACATCTGCAATACCAGGGCTCTTGCAGTTGCGTTGCCGCCCTTTTAAGAATAAGTAAGCCCTTCTTGAAGGTCTCCAAGTCGTATCCATTCGGAAACACCTCCGCCGGTAACTGATTCCACAACAGTTACCGGCGGAGTGCGTGCGAGGCAAAAATTGTCGAGAGAAATAAATGCACAGTTGTGGATTCCCAGACATCGAGATGGTGAGGGTGGAACTTCAAATTTTGACGCGATGTCCGATGATGGAATTCGGCGGCAGGAGTCACTAAATAAGACCACAAGGAAAGCATATTCTACCAAACAAAAAAAAAAGAATTTTAAAATCGATTCGCAAATTATCGGGTTCTAAATTAAGAAACATAAAATATATCTTATTGTTTCAGTTTTCACTGTGTGTTGGCCCATACCACCTTTGAAGAATAGACCAATTACCGTTCTGCCAGGCAGTTTGTAAAAGCAGACGATTGGCTATGCAAGTCACTACCATCGTGGCTTTTACCTCGGCCGGGTCTTGTACCACCGCCTTACATATTTCTGCCCCAATAGCGTTTTCGTCACTTTGTGTTACGGTTTACAGAGTAAGGTAGCGGCTATACTTATGCATGTGGGATTAAGATCCCGCCACAGGATAGCAATGCATTATTAACATCTTTATTGTTTATAGGTGATAGCTGTCCCTTTTCATCGTGAGATACATTTGCTTTTTTTCTTCAGATTTTACGCCAGTAAGAAAGTCAGTTCCTTTGCTCATGTTCCAAATGAAATTATTACGAGATGGAAAATTTCTTTTAATGATGGATTGTCAAGTTGGTGGGGCATCATTAGCTGCAAGATCCAAACCTACACCTTATCGCATGGAGATTGCCGCTGAAGCTGCAGCTCTTAATTTAGGGGATGGGTTTCCTGCTTGCATTCAGGAACGTAATAAGGATGAGCAGTTTATGGTGAAATAAAACTGTACTTATTTTTTTCTTTCATTTAAGATATTGTAGATACTAAAACAATTAAAATACAATGAGTTGTATTATTTTATAAGTTTGTAACCTAGTGGTCCGGTCCGGTCCTGTCCTTGGTCGTCTCTGTGGTCTAGTGGTCCGGTGCTGGAGTTGACCACATGAGTTCCCAGGTTCGATTCCTGGGTCGAGCAATTCAAAAATGTGTTTTTTAAGTTTCCTGATAAAAACAACGTTGCCCGGGGTTGGAAAGTGCTCGCCCGATTGGCGATAGGCTTGCCACCTATCACATTGTGGGACCTAGTATCTTCGGCTAATCGTCAGTGCATTTGTTGTACCTCTGCCTACCTATTCAGGGATACAGGCGTAAAAATACTATATAACCTTTTATTTTTTTCCTGACTACCTTACCCCATGTTGGTCAGAACTCCTTTGAAGAAAAGACCATCCGCTTTTCTTCAAAGATTCTTGTAAGTCACTCCCGTCGTGGCTACTAGGTGCTTATTTGTTTGCTATCTTAGCGTATAAAAAAATATTCCAAGAAAATAAATACACGTAAAAATGTGATTACGTCCCTATTTACGCATTTATTATATATACATATTATAATCCCTTATTTTATAAAGTTTGTTATTTTCCTTAAAACATCTCAATAAATTTTTATTTATTAAATTGAACCCAAGAACTTACGGTATGGGCTAAGGAACTAAGTAAAATACACAAGGCAGTCGAAAAATACACGTTGACACATTAGTATAGGATCCCACCACAGACCACATGAATACTAATAGACACGCAATTGGGAAGGAAACGTGTTGCCGCGCATATGAGCAAACGCCTCTATTACTGTTAACAATTTCATACATTTGTAGGTTATATTATATTGTGGAAAAAATAAAAGTAAACCATGTACTTTTTTATCGTACCGAATGAGATGACAAGGTTTATAAATTACCTTTGAAATGAATATATTTAATCGGTATAAAGTAATATAACTCTGTATTGCTGTATGCAATTGTAAGCTACACTGACAAACGAAGAAATTGTCTTGAAAGGCGTACCTATTTAATCCGATATCCATCCCACTTTAAGACGGCCTTCACTGAGCTGGTTAATAAACGAAAAGTATTTTATCTATATTAATTAATTAATTAATAATATTATAAATGCGAAAGTTTGGATGTTTGGATGGATGGATAGATGGATGTTTGTTACTCAATCACGCAAAAACTACTTAACGGATTTTAATGAAATTTGGCACACAGGTAGATGATAACCTGGAATAGCACATAGGCTACTTTTTTTATCGGCAAAATTAGGTGATCCCGCGGGATTCGCCAAAAATGGTTATAATGCAGCGGGCTGCACGCGGCAGCTAGTATTCAATAAAAATGACAATAAATATAGGGTCATTCCATAATAGGCGACAATATTTTGACCCAGCATTCGGTACGTCAACCAAAGATATCCAGCTAAAAACAAACGTCATTCCAGGGTTTAAAACTTTTTGATTTTTATGAAATATTAGCTGACCCGCGCAGCTTCGCCCGCGAGTATATTAATAAGTCGTCCACATAGCTTTTAATAAAAATTTCATCCCCTATTTCAGCCCTGTAGGGACTGATTTTTGAAAAAAAATCCGGATCTTCAACTATATACATGCCAAATTTCATGAAAATCGGTCCAGCGGTTTATTTGTAAAAAGCGTAACAGACAGACAGACAGACAGACTTTCGCATTTATAATATTAGTATGGATTATTCGTATATGAAATTTTATTGATACAAATCAAAAAGTTTTACACCCTTATCCAAAGATATCCAGACGTACCTATTGTTAGTAGTTAACTGGATATATTTGATTTGACGTACCGAATGCTGGGTTAAAATATTTTCACCTATTATGGAATGACCTTATATATTGCAAATGGACTAATTAAAAAATTCTGTCCAGAATATGATTAAATAACATTTTTTATTAAACATTTCACTGGTTTGGTTAATAGACAAAATCCATGTTAATCGAAGGTATGAAACCCATTAGAATATGTAGACGTTACGTTGCCTTTTTTTCTCGTGGCAACATTTCTCTTTACCCCATTGCACTAGAAAAAGGGTTATGTTTTTCCAATGTATGTATGTAGGCATATTTCTTTAGCATACTCCATAGCCAAAATGGCTTATATTAATGGATTTAAGATTAAGAGGCGTCTTTATATTCATTCGTCTAACAAAATTGTGAAAGAGACATAAGCTAAATTATGAGGCTTACGTTTTTTGGATCAGGTTAAAATTGGATATTTATAATCATTATTTGTTATGTATCTATACGATTTAACATATAATTATGGTGTAATAATGGTCTAAGAGCTCGTGTACCGTCGGATTAACCCATTTCCTACAAAGCTAGAACTTATTATTTTATTATACAGGCTGACTGGTAATACTGCATTTATTGAAAGACATGTTTGTTAATGGTCATAAATAAACAATAAGAATAAAATAATCTATATTAATATTATAAATGCGAAAATTTGGGTGTTTGGATGGATGGATGGATGGACGTTTGTTACGCAATCACGCAAAAACCACTAAACAGATATGAATGAAATTTGGCAGACAAGTAGATGATGATTTGAAACAGCACATAGGCTATTTTGTATTCCGGAAATAATAGATGATCCCACGGGATTCGTCAGTAGCTTTTATAATGCAGCGGGCTATACGCTGCAGCTACTCGTAGAAAGAACATATTGCTGAACAACATAGTAAAACTCAAAAAAATTAGTGTAATAATATACGAGAAGTATGGTCACTAATAGTAGCTAAAATTGTAGCATTTTTTTTATAGAAGAGGGGGCAAACGAGCAGGTGGTGCACCTGATGGTAAGTGATCACCGCCGCCGATGGACAACTGCAATACCTCTTGTAGCTGCGTTGCCGGCTTTTTAAGAATGAATAAGCTCGTTTCTTGAAGGTCCCTAATTCGTATCCGTTCGGTAATTTATTCCACGAAGGAGTAGTGCGAGGCAAAAAGTACCGACAAAAGGGCACGGTTGTGGATTTCCAGACATCGAGGTGGTGAGGATGGAACTTTAAAATTTGACGCAATGTCCGATGATGGAATTTAGCGGCAGGAATTAGTCCGAATAATTCTTCGGAATGCTCCCCATGATACATACAGTAAAAGATGCAGAGCGAACCATTGTGGAACAGCATTGTGGGAAAAGGTCACGAAAACATTTAACATTTTTTAAATCTTAAAGGATGGTGACACAACCGACAAATTCATACTAGAATGGCAATTTTTTGATTTATTGGTAGTAAAATAATGTTTAAAAATGTCTAGCTTTATAAAAAACGGGTTAGTCGGACGGTTTAGTAGCTCTCCTGCTACGAATAACATTATAATGTAAACAAGTAATTGTATAAGGTACACATAATTTGGAATTCACAAACAACGTTTCGAAAACGCCAAACATCCATAAATATTTGATCACTAGGTTTTTCTGTGGCCGTAATTGTCATTTTTGAAGAGAATACGGTAACTAGAGAATTATGTATTTGTAACTGCCTCTGTGGTCTAGTCTTCGTTGTCAACGTTGACCACCGTTGGTCCCGGGTTAGATTCTCAGGTCGAGCAAATCAAAAATTGTGTATTATCAGTGCCACATTCACATATTGTGGGACTAAGTAATTTCGGTCAATTGTGGGTGTGTATTACTTCTGCCTACTTCTTCGGGGATATGGTGAAGATACTTTTTTATGTATTTGTAAGGTTATACGGTTTTCTAAAATTATCCCACCTATGCCTTATGGGGTAGACGTTTCGGTTCACATGATGTACCACTTAGTCTTTTGGCAAGATCGGAGGATCACCATCACCATCCTACCATAATATCATACGGATTACAACGCAACGTTACGTTTGGTGTCTACAGGCGATGGTTTTCTTTACCATCTTCCAATTCCATACTCAATAACCAGTTTCGCCTTTTACGTCAACCGGTTGGCCATATAAATTAAATTAAAAGTGGTTTATGAAACAGTGTACAAGTGTAGTTTCACTGAGTGCCGACGTCAAACAGTATAAAATCCATACTGTTAGTTTTAAATGAAATAGTCCAGTTTCACTATTAAAAAGAATTATATAAACTTTATAAACTTTTACAACGCAGTTGCTAATCGGGATTTGCTGAATAGAGGCATAAATTACATATACCAAAATGAAGTGTTTTCTTTTATTATATCATAAGATAGCAAACAAGCAGATGGGTCTCCTGATGGAAAGAGTCAACCATCGCCTATAGACACCAAAGATGTTAATGGTGCGTTGCTATCTTGTGGCGAGGTCTAATGCCACATGCATAAGTATATCGGCTACCGTACCCTCCAAACCGGAACACGACAGCGTCAAGCACAGACGCTATTGCGGCAGGAATAGGTAAGGCGGTGGTGTGGCTAGTAGCCACGGTGGTAGTGACTCGTGTAAGAAGTCGCGAAATTTTAAATATTTCAACACTCCTCCTAATATAAATTAAAGCCTTCTCTAAATATGTTAAGTTTTAAGTAAATCAATAAACAATAATTTGTTATATAAATTTTCAAAATTTTTTGACTGACTCAAAAGATTTTATCTCTTAGATTACAAAATTTTACTTTACACAAAGGCTTAGTAAAATATCTGCATATTGCTTATCACAACATAGATTAAGTCAACTGTTTAATTATAACATTTGTGTTTAATAAAGTGAAATTTAATGTCTATGTGTTTGCATCGTTTATGAAAATTTAAGTTTTTAATGACACTTATAGCACTCTGACTGTCTAAATTTAAACACACTGACTTCTGGTTGAATAGAACAACATAGATTAAGTCAATGGTTTTATTATAACATTTGTGTTTAATAAAGTGAAATTTCATGTCTATGTGTTTGCATCGTTTATGAAAATTTAAGTTTTTAATGACACTTATAGCACTCTGACTGTCTAAATTTAAACACACTGACTTGGTTGAATAGAACAATATCACTTAATGATTGTGTAATCCACATGGACTCTTTGGTAGCAGCACAGGCTGCCATGAACTCTGCTTCGGTAGTTGATAAGGCAACTGTCTAGGTATTGTCTTTGAGAAGCTCAAGTTACTGCTCCTCCGTTTTTCAAAAATATATATCCAGTAACTGAATGTCTAGTGTTTGGGTCATTTGCATAATCTGCATCACAATAGCCTATTTCAACAGTGGGTTTGGAAAATACTGTGTATTTCAAACCATAATCTTTGGTTTCCTTCAAATACTTAAATTTTTTTTTCACAGCGTTCCAATGTTACATTATAAGAATTTAAAAACTGACTTACCAAGCTTACAGCGAATGAAATATCAGGTCGGCTTACTGTAGCAAGATGCATCAATGATCTAATAGTTACCCTATATAGAATTATTTTCTACTTCTGTTACTTTCTCCAATTTTACATGCGGATCTATTGGAAGGCTGTTAGGGTTAGTTACTCAGATTAAATTTATCCAATAACTTCCGTATATATTTGGATTGATGTATGAAAATTGTAGTAACATCACATATTTCGAAGCGGAAAAAAAAATTCTGTCCAAATTAATCAAGCAATTTTCGTTAAATTAGACAAATTTCATATTAAAAACTCCATCAGCCACCGGCCGAATAAATTAATCACGATTCAAATGAATGTTTAAAGACTGTGTCAGTTCACTCTCCCTACCCCGCTGCGAAAACAGCGTGATTATATAAAACGTCTATGGAACTTTTAACAAACATTTACACTTCACATTCTGTAAACAAATAAACATTATTTTAGTACATGGCCATGACTAAAACAATTTGTTTTTGTTATTCGATATAAATACAAATACATGTAATTTGTCTTTATATTGCCAGTTGATATTTATTTTTATCTGTGCTTACAACGTGTTTCTTATTTGAAAAAAATATAAAAAATATAATATTCATTTGAAATGAAAACTATTCCACATATGAGGATTATACTTCCAATTTTAATATCGACTATAACACAAATATATTGTAACAATGAAAATGGTGGTAATTTTTATTTAACTGAAAATTGGACATCTTGTGAGGAGTTTCTTAGAAATACTACATTTGATATTAAAAGCGTTATAGAAGAAGATTGGAAAATATTTTTTGTTTGGAACTTCGAAAATGAGGCTCCGTATCACGTTAGATTCAGTCCTGCTGCTCCTGTTGTAAGTATTTTTTATATCTTTTGACAGATTGTCAATAAGAAGGTATACTATAGACTAGAGATGGGTTAACACCGATATTTCTCAAGATTAGGTGATACTAATATATTCACTTTGAAATATTATAATGTCTCAACTAATATGTCAGTATTAACTAATATTTCACTATAATTTGGACCTTAAAGTAACAGTAATAAGATATGATACTGATACGGCAGGAAAATATCTTAACTAATATTTCACTGTAATTTGGACCTTAAAGTAACAGAAATAAGATCTTATACTGATATGACAGGAAAATATCTTCTTAACTAATATATCAGTATTAACTAATATTTCACTGTAATTTGGACCTTAAAACAACATAAATAAGATCCGATACTGCAGGAAATACGTCCGTCTCATTTGTACGTACGATGCGGCGTATCGTGAAAATATTTTAATACTTTCACGAATCCGACGGGTGCCAATCTAGTGAATCCGAACTATTCCGAATACCGAATTATATTATCCTATTCATTTTGGATATCCGTTACAGATATTAGGCGAATATGAAATATTAGCATATTACAGTTCGCCGGATTACTAATCCACGAATCCTTTCAATATTACTAATATCTTAGCGAATACTAATATATCAGTCACACCATTACTATAGACTAATATTGTATTACAATATGAAAAAAGGCTCAGTGTCACATGCATATTAGTCGATGGAGTAGGCAGAGTTGCAAATATGTAGCCATCTTTCAACTAATTCGGTATGTATTCAGTACCGCCAAAGTGAAGTGTTTTTTTTAAAAAAAAAACGGACTTGTGTATGGAATAAATTGTCCGAGCAGGAATTCGAAACAAGGAACGTATGCGTCTATACTTTCTATGATTTTATATCTAATACCACTAACTGCTCCGTAAGTAAACATTGTCTTGTTTTCGTATTTTTGGAGCTAGTCCTATGCCATCTATCCGATTTAATTGTATTTAAAAAAAAATCTGTGATAACAACTCAAATATTTTAAAAAGAGCTGTACAATAGTGAATTGTAATATTATCAAAGAATAATTTTTAACGCAGTAAAACTGCATCCTATGTCTCCGGAACCAAATAAAAATGGGACCACACGGCGAGTATACCCTCTCGAAGAAAAAATAATTGGTCCATAAATGACCGATTTTTGAAACATAAAAAATCTGTAAGATGGTTGACCCTGCAGGCCATCCCAGAAATTTTCCACTAAATTGAGGTGTTTTAAGCCCCAAGAAGGAACAAAAACCTATACTTATAGATTTTTTCAGAGTCCGCAATCTAAATCTTACTAGAAATGACAGTAATTTGATTTTTGAAAAGCTGTATATTTTGAAAACGATGATCGATTTTGATCTTTTGAATGATATTCGACGCAATTTTTAAGCTGTAAAATGTTTTCTTAGCTACATAATCTGTAGGTCGAAAAATGTCGAAGTAATGTCAAAAAACATCTTTTTTTCAAAAATTTTCGTTATTGACAAAACCCAAAGAAATCAACCGATTTTGATTTATTACGGTAATTGACGCACTTTTTTTAGAGAGAAAAGCTGATTAGATTTTTAAATCAATCGGCATATTAGGCTGAAAGTTATTTTAAAAAATTAAATAAGTTTGCCTTAAAAAACAAAAAATCTATAGCCCTGTCGGACAGGGCTATCGTTACTGTAACCGAAAGGGGCATATAGAGCATACGTGTAAACATTAAAAAATATTTTATTGTGTTTATAAGAATAATATTGTGTTTTAAAATGTTCCAGTTTATTACCCAAATTCATTTTTAATCAAAGCGCATATTTATTGGACTTTACTTTGAAAATCCATAAGTACTTTTTTATATCATAAGACAGCAAACAAGCAGAGGGGCCTCCTGATGGAAAGAGTCAACCATCGCCTATAGACATCAAAGGTGTTAATGGTGCGTTGCTATAGTAGCACTGACGCTATTGCGGCAGGAATAGGTAAGGCGGTGGTACGAGACCTGGGCGAGACAATGCAGAACTCTACCACCTAGTAGCCACGATGGTAGTGACTCGCATCGGTCGCCTTTTACAACCTGCCTGGCAGAACTGCAGTTGGTCTATTCTTCAAAGGAGCCCGGAACCAACACGGGGAAATTTATATTTGTAGGAAGTGGGTCAGATATGATAAATAAAATGCGGATATGGTGATGATATAACAGCTCTTTATATTTTGATCAACTTTTCATTATTAATTACTAGTTCTCATTAACAATGTAAACTATAATTATTCCTCACTAATTACTACAAATAAGTCATAATTTAAGCAATAGATAGTCAATTATAAATTGTACTGCGACTAATTTATAGTTGACAATAATAATTAACTTGTTTGCAAATTATTAATTATCCAAGAGTCAAGGATAAGCTACTAGCAAGATACAACAAGTGTACCGAGCCACGCCAGAGCCTAGACTGCCCGAACGGAGGGCGCTCTGAGCCTTTTATACAGATAGCAAAACAATTTGAGTAGTAGGGATATCGAACGATGCGCTCGGTGGCTTTAGGCGTACACCTGTTGTTTACAATATTCTAGCTTTGATGACGCGGACGCCGTCATATTCATATATTCATACTCCTTATATTCATATTCTTTATCTATACGTATGTTATATCCATAAACGCGAAAATCCATCGATCTATCAGTTACGTTTTCACGGCAAAACCACTAAAATGATTTTGATGAAATTTGGCATGGAGATATTTGAAGATCTGGAGTCAAACATAGGCTATAGTTTATGAAAATCAACCCTAAAAGGACTGAAATATGGGATGAAAGTTTATATGAAAAATTATACCGACGACATGTTTAGAGTGAGTTTTTGTTTCATTTGAATAAAAAAGATATATTACGAAGCACAAAAGGCAATTTGATAGGGAAAATTCATCTATCATATCTATATCATAGAGAAAAAAATGAATAAATTATATTAATGAAATTGTGAATAATGTTGTACTTGAGTAAATAGTCAATTTTATTCTTTACTAGCTGCGCCCGCGACTTCGTCCGCATGGCAAAATTTTTATATAAAAGGTTCCTCAGTTACTCCTTACTATAACAGCTATCCCGTCAAAATCGGTCCAGCAGTTTCAGAGATTAGCCGGAACAAACAGACAGACAGCCAGGCAGACAAATATTGTAAAAAATGTTGTTTTGGTATACGTACCGTGGATACATCCATATGTAGGTACCTATTTAGTACAAAGCGGTTATTTTAACACTACAAACAGACACTCCAATTTTATTTGTTTGTACAGATCAATTAAATTAAACTAGCGATTGCCCTGTGGTCGAAATTCGACCATAGACTAAACAATAAAATTTCTTTTGAATTCAGACTTCAGCCGAAAAGAAAATCTGCAGGCCATCTTTGATTCTTCCCGCTAAATTGAGGTATTTTAAGCTCAAAGCTTTCAGTTCATACATATTCACAAGTTACAAATGACGGTATATTGATTTTTGAAAAGCTGTATATTATACTGTATTTTATAAACCGTGGTTACAGGATTTTTTTTTAATGACAAGCTGAATTTTTGTGAACAATTTCGTTTTAACGAGACGTCAATTTTCTCTATCTTCGAAAAATCTCGAATCGGGTACCTAATAAAGTTAGGGGACTTAGAACATTTTCATTCGGCGATGGAAAAATATTGATTAATAACAATATATTTTCAACTGGAACAAACTATTTTTTTGACTATGAACAAGCACAAAAATGTTGCTTGTTAATAGTCAAAAAAATAGTTTGTTCCGGGGACCACTGTTTACTATACACGATGATCAATTTTGATCTTTCGAATGGCATTCAATGTAATTTTTAAAATCTAAAATGTTGTTTTAGCTTCATCAACGATAGGTTTAAAAATGTCGATATACGTCCAAAATATATATATTTTTTAAATTTTGTTCTTGATACACCCTAAATAAATTAACCAACTTTAATCAAATGTTACTGTATTTGATGCATTTTTTAAGGAGAAAAGCTGATTAGATTTTTAAATCAACCTCGATGTTTACCTAAATTTATTTAAAAATATTGAGTAAGGTTATCGTTAACGACATATTTTTGATATTTGAAAAAATGTAATGTTTGAAGGCTTGATTTGATTCCGATTTCTGAAACAGCATTAGACAGATTTTTTTAAGTTCTAAAATAGTGTTAAAAAATCAAAAAATGATGAAAAGAAATGATCTCGAAGACATCAAAATTTCTTTTTAAATTATTCGTCACTGATAACTCCCCAGCGGATAAACCGATTTTAATACAATTTGCGGCATTGAATGCAGTTTTTAACGAATAGAGCTCATTAGATTTGTAATCAATTGGTACATTCGTTAAAGTTGTTATAAAAAACATTATTTTTATGAAAATTTTTTGAGTTTTTTTTAATTTCTCAAAATATGCGCCAAACCGGTATAGATTTTTAGAAAAACTAAGTTTAGCTGAACCCAATCAAATACCATCAACTATATTTCGATCGATGAAGCCCTTCAAAAGTTATATTTACAAAATCACACAAACACACACATACGCACAGACATATTTACATCATTGAGAAAATAGTCAAAAAATGTTCCTAGGATCACGAAACGTAAAGATTTGGAGAAAACTTGATTTTCGAAAATCGGGGCAAAATCATTAGGTAATTTCCATACCCTATATACGTAGCGGGAAGTTAATGATAATAATTTAAATGTAAGTATATGTGTATTTTCATGGATGTAATGTGAGTAATGTATATGTTTTATTAATATAGTAAAGTCGGGACATGTCCCGCGGCACATCCCGATTGAAATAAGACAACCATCGCTTATAGTCACTAAAGATGTTATTGGTGCGATGCTATACGTGTGGCGGGATGTTAATCCTACATGCGTAAGTTGCCGGCTAATATTCCTTTCAGACCGAAACACGAAAATGATGAGCAATAACGTTATAGCGGCCGAAGTGATTAAGGTGATTGTACCGATTCCGGGCGAGGTGTTGCAGAAGTCAGAACCTAGTATTCGTAATGGTAGTAAAGCCAGTTGTTCGCTTTTACAAACTGCCTGATATAATAGCAGGTTTGACCGCCCCGTTGGTCGAGTGGTTAGCGACCTTGACTACGCGATCAATGGGGTCCGGGTTCGATTCCCGGGAGGGACAGGCGTTTGTCTGATGAGCACAGATGTTTGTATTTCTGGGTTTGGGTGTTTATTAAATATATTATAGTATTTATATATGTGTTTCTATGTATTAATATCGTTGACTGACATCCATACTACAAGCATATAATTTGCTTACTTTGGGGTCAGATTAATTCGTGTAATTTGTCCAGTGATATATTTATTATTATTATTCTATTTTTCTAATAGGAATTGGACTAACGCGGCGGGGATGATATATAATATTCTTATAAACACAGATTAATTTTGTGGAAATTAAATTTTATAATTATTAAAAAACAGTAACAATCAAACTAATTATAAAGAACCATTATCTAGTCTTTGACCATTAGTTATAACATAAATACCAAAATCACAATTTTGTTACGTAATAAAATAACTATAATTATAAAATAATAGATTTAAAAACCAGTATAATTGTAATGAGTAATTAAACAACTAACTAGTTAACTTGTTTGCTGATTTAATAAATTAGGATTTATTAAAATCACTAAACAACCAATTGGGTGGTGCGGCAAATACATTTATTGTGTAGCCAGTAGATGCGTAGTATAAAGTAATTATTCGTTAAACTAATAAAATGCTCTGTATAATTTGTAATCTATATATTTATGCGTGAAGAAAAAACTTTGGATCCCTTTTAAGACAATTGCGTGAACGGTGGAAGGCGGAATTTTGCACAGTTAATGTGTACATTGCGGAGGAGTACAGAATCTTAATATTTTTAAATATGCATATACGTATATTAAATTAATAAAAATAACTATTACGCACACTACAAGTAACATACATGACAATATACACACGTGCTTATTATTTTCTTCATGGCTTACGTCATTTTCAAACATAAAAGAGATTCTATTGTTTAGTCTATGGTCGAATTTCGACCATACTGCCCTGCTAATTTAGTCGACCGACTCTATAAAAAAATTAGGTAGATCAACATGTTTTTCCATGTCTTTTATAGGTTTTTGTAGGGTCAAAAATAAAGTTGCAAATTTTTGGGCGCGATTTTCTAAGTTTCGATTTTTGTTGCAGCTAACATGCAGTTACGATCGACTAAATTAGCAAGGCAGCATAGGCGATCGTTAGTTTTTATAATTCTGTTTTTTCTCTAATTATGTACAATGTACGCAGATGTTTATTTATAACTAGCTGTTGCGGACTTTGTTTACTCCACACAGCTTCTCCCTCGTAGGCGATAGCGTGATAATATGTAGCCTATATGTTGACTCGATCTATTAGTAATATTCATGCAAAATTTGAAGTAAATCCATGCAGTACTTTTTGAGTTTACCCCGGACATACATACAGACAAACAGACAAAAATTCTAAAAACTATATTTTTGGCTTTGATATCGATTGTAGATCACGCCCCAAGTATTCTTTTAAAAAAATATTCAATGTACAGTTTTGACTTTCCTACGATATATATAGATTGTGTCGTTACTGCTGGTTTTTGGCTTTCATGATTTATAAAGCTTTAATCTTTGTTTTAATGTATAATTGTATGTTGTTATTTCAACATTGTCATTTAATAAATGTATAATAACAAATATTTATTTTAAATAAAAGCTTATTCTATTCTATTCTTTCATTGATTTGAAAATAAAAGTTATCACAGTACAATTCCGACAAACATGTTTCGTCTCTAATCACGACCCTAAAAGCATCGGGATCCAAGAAAACTTTGATGAAAAGTCTCGGGTTTTCGAGACACGATACCTCCCGAGACCCACACCCTAGTCTTAAATTTTAAACACAGAACATGTTACCACAGAACTCTATCATTACGTCAGTTCTATCATTATATCATTATGTCATCTTTAAAGATAATTTATAACGCAACCTATTTAGGTTGTATTACTTATGCATGTTCAGCATAGGCTGATAAAGTTACAAGCGGCGCGACCCGGCGTAAATTACTTCAATATCAGCGTTTGGCTTTAATATTTCTGTGTAAAGCATATCGCAATGTAAGCTCTGAAGCTTTAACCGTTTTATCAGGTGTATTTCCATTGGATTTAGAAATTCAGCATCGGGCCTCAATGTACTATAATTCTTAGAACTTTACTAGCCCAGAATTTATCAATCTGCAAGCTCAAACAAAAATACGTCGCCTCTTTAATCCCGTGATGGATGTTACTAATGAATTAATAAATGAATGGCAGTCGCGTTGGTGCTGCTCACCTAAAGGACGGCATTTATATAACTTTTCCCCTGCGTCCGGGAACGATTAAGTAAAACGTGGATAGAAATAGATAATTGTGTTGCACAGTTCCTTGCTAGTCATGCTAATTTTAAAGCTAAATTATTCTCGTTCAAATTAGTTCCTTCTCCATTTTGCGAATGTTCCACCATAAAATGTAAATATGAACAAACTGCACATCATATTCTTTGGGAGTGTAATCTCTGGCAAAATGAACGTAGCCAAATGCTTGATAGTATACGATGTATATCCGGGGTAATCTACTATTCCGACCTTGTAGCAACACGTGGGAATTTCCGTGCCTTCCAGCGATTTTGTCATACATACTACTGGAGGCAGAATTAAGTAGACCATTTTCGTAGGTCCTCAAATACCTAAATTACCTTGTTGCAATAGCAATCAGACTTAACCTGATTGTAAAAGTCTCATTTCTTAGCAGTTTTTGCTTTATCTTTACGCTGTCTCCTGCTGTAAAGGGAGGGAAACTGGATGTATTTTCCTACTCCTCCTATACTCTTCTGATTAAATTCGATGCGGGTTCTAAGACAGCTTAGCTTTTCCCCCAGGTCACCCTGAGTTCGCAACTTAGAGGTTATGAGGACGGTTGCCGCTGTTGATTCTGATTTACAGAAGTTACAGTGGTGGGAACGAGAGGTAGTCCCATTGCCCTTAAAAAAATGTCAGTGTTGTGTTCCGGTTTAGAGAGCAAGGTAGCCAGTAGGCTTATGCACGTTGAATGGCTATCCCGCCAGGCGCATAGCAACGTACCAATTACATCTAAGTACCTATAGGCCATGGTTTCTATTTCATCCGGGTGAGGCATTTACTTGTTTGCTATTTAATGGTATAAAGAAATTATAAATTGATTTTGAACATTTTTTTCGTTCGCGAGGGCTAACTTCCCGTGTGGTTCCGTTTAAATTTAGTGAGATCTGATGCAGGCTTCCAGATATACCAGAAATGGGAAGTCAGATATTGCAGGCTTACTGCGTTTAGATTATAATTTTTAAACAGTTAATGTTGGGTACATTGAAACTCGCTCTATAAAGAGGAGTCTAATGTACTGTTTATTAAATGTCAATCATTTTGATAAAAAATACATTAGACTCGAGCAAATGATTGAGCTGTTTAGTAATTATGTTTGGACATAAGAACGAATACAAGTACATACATAAAAATCAAACACATAACTCTCCCCTTAGAGTTCGCCACAGGAGGGTAAAAAAACTGTAACGAATCGGGTACTTTCCATAGTCGAATTTGATGAAATTTCATCTTTTAATATTATTAACTAGCTGACCCGGCAAACGCTGTTTTGCCTTTTTAACTACTCTTATTTATTTTTCTATATTTTCTCACCTTTTAAACCTTCCCTGGACTTCACTAATTAATTCATAACAAAAATTAGCCAAATCCGTTCAGCCGTTCTCTAGTTTTAGCGAGACTAACGAACAGCAATTGATTTTTATATATATAAATTAACGCATTTTTTCTTAGCAGACTTCAGTTATTCTAGACTATAGTTCTCGAATTTATTCGTATTTTAAACACCCGACCGATTTCGCTAATTAAGGTATCATAAAGCTTTAATTGCGTAACTACTGTTAAGTTAATTTTATAAATTTTATAATGACATAATTAGCGAAATCTGTTGGATGTAAAAACTAAAAATAAATACATGATTCAGGAGTCATCTATTATAGATCACATCAAACAAAATTCTCCTCGGTAACTTTAAATTATTACAACTTCTTTTCTTTCAACTCTGTCAAACAGTGGAATACCCTTCCTTTCAACATTCATGAAAGCAAATCATTTAATATATTTAAGAAAGCAAAGAAAACGCATTATAAGGTATAATATGTTAATGTTTTTTGTTTTAATATATTTATTCCTTATATAACTGCCTCGTGGTCCAGGAGTTAACCTATTCGGCTTAGATTATAAGGAAGCAACTGTAGTATTTAATTTGCAATTTTTCCGCGAAATGTTATATGGAACAGCTGTGTGCAATTAAATTGATGATTCTGTGAAGAACTTAAAGGTAGTGTAAGTAATGGGGCAAACTTATCCAAGGTCTGAAATTAGAGAATACCACAGTGGCACAATAGTCCACCCACTTCCACCACATTCTATTAAGGGTGAAGCATTAATGCTTCACCCTTCATAAAGTAAAGTGCTATTCGACTCTCCTGAAGATGCTTCGGTTGCAAAGTGAAACGTGCGTTAAGTACGTAATTTGTGTATTACTGCCTTTGCTTCTGACGTAGAAGAAAGTGTGGTGGAAGTAGGTGGACTATTGTGCCGCTGTGGTCTTCTCAAATTTCAGACCTTGGATAAGTTTGCCCGATTCCTTACACTAAGTACCTTTCATTTCTGTTGCATCACAGCAGTTCCATATAACATTTCGCGGAAAATTTGCAAATTAAATACCATAGTTGCTTCTTTAAATTATGGATTTCCGCAAAATTACACCTGAATCTATTAAATATTTAGATTATAAGGTCCTAAGTAGGATTCTCGGGTCGGCCAAAAGTTTTATTGATCGTAATGGGCTGTCGCCCATCTGATGAGTACATGAAGTACAAAACGCTTTGTCAAAAGCTAATGATGTTGAGTTTCGGCTTACACCTAGACCAGCACAGGGGGTGGATGACCTATTGGTCTCTGGTTTCCCTCTTAGCTGATAAATCCCCAGAACATGAGTAACAACTCAGTCCGGCATTAGCCTTGCCAAGCCGTAATGTTTCGTCTTCTTTTTTTTTGAGGTTTTTTTTGAGGAGTTTTATTGAGGTTTTTTTGAGGTTCTTCTTGAAAATCCAATTTTTTAGTAGCAGCTTGGTGTTTGGCGGAGTGGTGTATTACCATTCATGCGTTATGTTGTCGGACCCGGTTATCGATAGAAATAGTCGATAATCGTTAACATGTCGGTAAAATGCCGCGATGAGGATCACCACATATTTTGCCAACAGACAAACCGACAGACGTTTGATTTACTCCGTCTACCCCGCAAGAGAACCGGGCGTGATGCTTTTTTATTCCTTGTATTATAATTATAATATTTGGTTGACCGAGCTTTGCTCGGTTTTTCACATACCCATATCTTGGGAACCAAGCTTTTCTTGGACCTGATGAAACCTTGATAAATCGATTCCTTGACCCGAAAAACCCCTAATTTGTGACTTTCATGAAAATTGTTGGAGCCGATTCCGGGTTTCCAATTATATATATATATATATATATATATATATATATATATATATATATATATATATATATATATATATATATATATATCTTATATATAAATCTTATATATAAAATTCCCGTGTCACAATGTTAGTCACCGTACTCCTCCGAAACGGCTTGACCGATTTTGATGAAATTTCGTATGCATATTCAGTGAGTCAGAGAATCGGCCAACATCTATTTTTTATCCCCCTAATTGTTAAGGGTTGTCCACCCCTAAAATGTTTTTTTTATTTTATGGACAAATTTTTTTATTTTTACTTTTTTATGATTTGGCATTGAAAAATACATACAACTCTTAATTTTTACCCTTCTATCACCAACCCTTATTTTTAATTAAATAATTTATATGGCAAAACAACGTTTGCCGGGTCAGCTAGTATATATATATATATATATATATATATATATATATATATATATATATATATATAGTTTTTAATTATTAGATTTTAATATGTGACGTCACCAATCTCTTGTCCCCATTGTCCTTGCAGACCCCTTATATGTGTCGTAATTTAAAAGTACAAAGTTTATTTGCAATATTTTTAAAACTATAACATTATATAGGATTAATTTAAAATTAATATATCTCGTCTCGAATCATGAACCGAGCGTCTTGGGACCCAAGACAACTTTTACGAAAGTCCCGGGAATTCGAAACACGATAACTCCCGAGATCCACACCCTAGTCTTAAATATATACATCAGCTATGTATAGCTATACTTTACACAAATAAATAAAATTGGAGTGTCTATTTTTAATACTAGAATAATCGGTTTTAACTAAATGCATATGGATGTATACATGATACATATACCAAAATAACATATTATTTTTTTTACAATTTTTATCTGTCTGTCTGTTTGTTCCGGCTAATCTCTGGAACGGCTGGACTAATTTTGACGGGACTTTCACTGGCAGATAGCTGATGTAATAAGGCGTAACTTAGGCTACTTTTATTAAAAAAAAAAATCCCAGTTTAATGTAAAATATCAAAAAATGTGTAAATGTTTCTCTGTTTTTAGTTGGTTGAACGTTTTCAAGTAGAATTGCAGCAGTATGTCACCTCTGTTAATTGGTCTAAGGCTGTTCTTTTCATGGAGACTTCAATAGATTTTAGCGCCTTGTATTTGACTACAGATGTGCCTGGAAAATTTAGAATAGTGCCCTCAATGGCTTTTCAAAGTAAGTTATAAGTTTATACTTATTTTTTCGTCTGAATAATTACAGTTTTCAGTATGGTATTTTTCTACCAAAAATGACGCTTGAACGTCTTATTTCGGGTTTTGACAATCTAGGTACCTATATAAATCAAAATGAATCGCTGTCTTGCTAAGCGCAAAACTCGAGAACGGTTGAAACAATTTGGATAATTTTTGTATTGATATATTCGTTGGAGTCCGAGGAAAGTTTTTTGAAGAGAAAAATGGAAAAATTGTAAAAAAATAATAATAAATAGATCACGTTTCTTTCACTATGAAACTGTTCCTACTGCCAAATGTTTGACACTTCAAATTTTCGGTTGAGTCGGCTAGTATTCTATATACTAGCTGTTGCCCGCGACTTCGTTCGCGCGGACTTCGTTTACTCCGCACAGCTCCTCCCGCGCAGGTGATAGCGTGATAATATGTAGCCTATATGTTGACCCGACCTGTTAGTAATATTCATGCAAAATTTGAAGTAAATCCATGCAGTACTTTTTGAGTTTACCCCGGACATACATTGATTTTCCTAAGATTTTATTATATGTATAGATAATACAATTTAAAGTATAACAACTTCGCTGCGGCTTCGATTTAAAAATTTTATAGTAGAATCCCCGAAGAGATGGACAGAGGTTCTCTATATAATCATCGCCTCTGTGTTCTAGTGGTCCGGTGTCGATGTTGATTTTGAATTATTATGAAATTATCTTCGGCTATTCGTGGGTGGACTTATTGTAGCTCCAGCTACCTCTTTGTTGATGATACGGGCGTGAAGAAACCTCTATAAAAAGTTTAATTCTGCTAAATTTCATACCCAGTCCGCGAAATTTTCGTAAAGGTTTTTTTTAGGTAAACCGTTGTCACGACAGGACCGTATGGATCGCACTGTTACCTCGCTCTACAAGCTCTAACTTCACAAACTCTATAGTATGGGAGCCCAAGAGGGGATTTTTGCATTTACTCGAGCGCGTCAGATTAACATGGGGGGGGGGGATTCCTCGCATGCTGATAAAGAACAAAATTCTAATAACTTCGGCTTGTGCAAATTGTCCGAAATTTCTTTTTTTTTTAATAACGAAAAAAATATAATCTGATATTTTTTTCGTTATTAAAAAAAAAGAAATTTCGGACGCGCTCGAGAATGTTAAAACAACGTTTTCTTTGCAACTTTTTGACCCTCCCACTTCCTTACGCCACACTTGAGTCAGCAGATTTTTAAATTTTAGTTGGCAATTAACCCATACCATACCATACCTTAATCTGCTGCGATTAAGTGTTTCCATGTCACAGTTTTTTAAATATATTTTTTATTTTATTTAGGTTTTTTCCGCACCATTGAAATGAAAAACATTTATAACCTTTTAGTTTTCCTACAATTTAATCTACAAAATCCAATAGGTCCCTACGAGTAACTACCCATTTAGCGTCTTGGGCTCCCCTACCAAAACATCTGAGTCAAAATATGCGGCTTGGCCATTTTGGTACTACAAGAATGTATGACAGAAGAGTAATGAACCGTGAATAAATTTTTCACTTTAGACCCATGTGGCGGTAGCGAAACAGCAAATGAAAACTTTTTTGGTAGGATTTCACTTTTTTAAGTGCTTATAAATTTACCTTTTTTGTACTTATAAATTTATTTATTTTTGTACACGTATTGTTTAATTTCTAATAATAAGTTTTTAGCATTAAATTAAATTTCTGTGAAAACCCATAAAAATTTCCATCTCCTAATTTAAAGGGTGGGGAGTAATGGTTTGAAATTCTTGAAATACGTATTTTATTATTTATAACTCCATATCAATTTTCAGATCTTCCAGATTCCAAAATTTGGGGAAGTCAAGTACAAAATTCCATCCCCTAGTTTAAAGGGTTGGGGGTTAAAGTTCCGAGTTTGATAATTTTTTTGTTGTTTGTATACTAATACTAGATTTCGTGACAAATTTCAGCTTATTAGGACTTAAGATAATACCCCAAGAATTTTGATGATTATAAGTCAGTGAGTCAGTGATCAAATTGGGGTTTTTTAAATAACAATGAAATCTAAAGTATAAGAGCTATACAATGTAAATTTAAAATGTATAATAAGGCAATTGTTGAGACCATATCTCAATAATTTCGCGTGTCTGTTTTATTTGAAACCTAGGTTATGAGGGTTCAAAAAAAAACGACGAAGCGCTTCGAGAAAAAGTAGGTTGCTACTTGCTTGGGCTTCGCTTGCTTGATGTGGCGGGCGCACTGCCGTGCTACCAGATAATATTGTATTCTTATCTCCAGATAATATATATAATAATTATATTTATATTTTTCTTTTTTATTTCAGTGGAGTATATTCCTGAATTAATATTTGCTATGAAGGTAGTGGAACCAGGGTACTTGGGGATCATGAGTTGCAAGAATCGCCTCTGCTACGCGTTAGCACCGGTTAACAAGATGCCGAGTGAAAAAGATGTACGTATCGATAAAACTGATATTACTACCTTGGGGCTTCAAACTGGATGTCAGCGATCTGTGGCGCGGCGGCGAGAGTGGCGTGATCTAACACATAGATTCTTATGGAAGTGAGCTGGATGACAGCGGCGTGACGGCGGCGGTGGCACGGAGAGCTGTGTCACCGCCCGGCCACGCGAACCGGCGGTGGCGACGGTGGCGCGGCGGGCGAGGCGAAAAATCGTCGCTCACCCCACCGCCAGTCGCCACGCCGCGTGGCATGTTTCGTACTTTCCCATACATTTGTTTCAGACGCCAGACGCTTCGCCGTTCGCGCAGCGCGAAAAATCGCGAAAAATTTCCCGTGGCCAGGCCGTTTGAGCGCTAAATCGCGCCACTCTCGCCGCCGTGCCACAGATCGCCGACATTCAGTTTGAGGTCTTACACTTACGTTGGTCTTGCTTTCTTGAATATATTAATGAATGAAGCATTTATTCAGAACAAAACATTTTAGTATATCATAAGGGTAACAAAAACAAGCAGCTGGCTCTCGTACTAGAAAGGATCGGACATCGCCTATAGACACCACAGATGTAAATGATGCGTTGCTATCCGTGTGACGAGGTTGGATTGTCACATGCATAAGTTCACCAGCTATCTTACCCTCCAAACCGGAATATAACAGTATCTGTCAGTACCGTCAGTACGGTTTTTGCTGACGCTCAGCTGGTGTTCTTCTGGTTTACTTAACACATCCGTGGGTGGAGGCAGTGGAGATTAACAGAGAGGCATTGGCAGTTAGTTTGGACAAAACGAAGGCCTTCGATTGTGTATGGCACAAGGCACTGCTGTCCAAGCTCCCATCCTATGGGCTTCCTGGGAATTGTGGAATTGGGTCACCAATTTTCTGACGGATCGGAGTATCAAAGTCGTTGTTGATGGCGTATGCTCTGACCTTAATTTCGTCAATGTTGGTGTTCCTCAATGCTATGTGCTGTCGCCTACGCCGTTTCTTCGGCACATTAATGACATGTTGCGATCAAGCAACATTCATTGTTATGCGGATGACAGTACAGGCGATGCTTTATACTCTGGCCGCAGCGGAATTTCTCGGGAACACGACAACGAGTCCCGGAACAAACTTGTGTCAGAAATTGAAGAGCAAGTTTCGGTAGCTTCGGAGTGGGCTTGAATAAATTTGTTTCAGTTTAACCGCATTAGGACAAATGTTTGCGCGTGTACTACTAAAAAATCATCCTTCGTAGTATCTCCGCGTTTTAAAAATACTTCCTTGAAAGCCTCAACCAGTATTGGAATATTTGGATTTGACATATCGAGCGACGTTCAGTTCCGCGATCACTTGGAAGGCAAGGCTTAATTAGCCTCTAAAAAGCTGGGAGTTCTTTGCAGGGCTAGGCAGTACTTTACACCGGCCCATCATTAATTACTGATTTATAAGGCGCAAATCCGGCCCCATAAGGAGTACTGCTCTCATTTATGGACGCGGGCTTCTCAGTACCAGCAGGGGCGGCTTAACCTATAGTGCAGGGTGTGCAATGCACACGAGCGCCGTCGTTTCAGGGGACACCGCTGCGCTCCCTGAGACAGCTAAAAGCATCGTCTTGGACCCATTAGGGGGCGCCAGGGTTTCATTGCACGCGGGCGCTACACGAGCTAGAGTCGCCCCTGAGTACCAGCTCCTTCCTTTTGATCGTATTCAACGTAGAGTAACTCGAATCGTCGATGACGAGACTATTTCAATTTAGCTTAATTCTTTATCGTTGCTTTAAGATGTGACGTCACTCTGCATCTTTTATCAGCTCTCTCATAGGGAATGTTCCGAGGAATTTTTTGGATTAATTCCTACCGTGAATTTCACCATCGGACATCGCGATAAAATTGCGCCAGAAATTTTTCCGAACGGATGCGACTTAGGGACTTTCAAGAAAAGAGCCTTCTCATTTTTAAAAAGCTGACAACGCAAGTACAAGACCCGTGGTAGTGTAGTTGTCTATGGGCGGTGGTAATCACTTACAATCAGGTGACAGGTGAGCCTCCTGTTCGTTTGCCCCCTCTTCTATAAAAAAAATCTGTCAATAATAAGGCGCGGGGAATAAACGCGTGTAAACAGCTCACTGGATTGGTCGGTATTAAGTTTTTCGGATTATTATAAGACCTAATAGTCTGATTTGTTGACAGAATAATTGGTCTTTTATTAGGTATCCTAGTTAGCCTATTTACTCAATGCTAAAACCTGATCATAAAGCAGAATATAATCTTAAATAAAAGTATTTTTAATTTAAATATTTCAATTAATACTAACCAAAAATGTTAGATACATTTTTGGCTTGGCAATATGTTTAAAAATTGTTCGACCTCAAACCACTGAGGGCTTGAATTATTCATATTTTAGTGCTTTATAAACGGTATCTTATTATTACGCATGTTGTACAAGTTTTTAGAACTCATATTAAAATAATAATTGTATATTATGAGATTTATTGGAGTAAAACGCTAAAGCAATTAGCTTTATGTTATTTTTAGATAGTTTATATAATTAAATATTTTTTTACTTTAATGTAGATATTACCTGTTTACATTTTTATTGCTAATTAGTAAATATGTTTAATTGGTCTAAATTCATATCACAATAATCGTACGCGTCTTGTTGAAGTAATTAGTAGTATGTTTTCTATCGTGTAGTTAATTTGGAATTCAATGTAATTTTTTTGAATTCATTTTGTGTATTACTCTTTTGATATCATTCATTATATGGAGGGAAGAGCAGGGAAGACAAAGACTAAAGTACATTGATGTGAATATTTTCTTCGTGTTTATCCGTGCCCAATAGATAAACAGACGAGGGTAAATATACAAGGAAAGTTACTTTTACAATAAGACAGTTAAAAAAACATGTACGCCTTTTACGTTCTGCCTGGCTAACACGGGGAAAATGCGTCGACAAAATGAAAATAGTATAGTATGAAAATAGTATAGTGTAAAAATAGCGGCACTTCCGCCTCCATATTTTGTAGGTATTTCGTGCATTTATAAATATAGTAAGTCATACTTAACCTATCTATAAAAAATTAATTATATATATGATTCGTGATCATATATATGTATGATCACAAATCGATGGGATCGGGTTCGATGGGTTCGATTCCCGATAGGGTCCCTCATTTGTGAGATGAGCATAGATAGAATTGTATTTATGGGTTGGGGTATTTATTATGAATATTACAATATTTGCATATGTATTTCTATTTAGTATTGTTTAGCACCCACAGCAAAAGCAAATAATAATAATAATAATAATAATAATAATAATAATAATAATAATAATAATAATAATAATAATAATAATTCACGGGACAAATTACACTTACTGATCTAACCCCAAAGTAAGCAAATTATTTGCTTTTATTATGGGTGTTAGTCAACGATACTAATACATAGAAATACATATATAAATACTAGAATATATATAATAAACACCCAAACCCGGAAATACAAATTAGTATAAAAGTAGCTACGAGTCTTCAACTATTTCTTTGCCAAATATTTTATCAAAATTTGTTTAGGGGTTTAGCTGTGAAATCGTAATGATAGACTGACTTTCGCATTTATAAAATACTAGCTGTAGCGTGCAACCCGCTGCGTTATAAAAAATTTTGGCGAATTCCGCGGGTTCGCCTATTATTTTGGGATAAAAAGTAGCCTATGTGCTATTCCAGGTTATCATTTACCTGTGTGCCAAATTTCATTCAAATGCGTTCAGTAGTTTTTGCGTGATTGAGTAACAAACATCCATCCATTCAAACATCCAAACTTTCGCATTTATAATATTACTAGCTGCAGCGTGCAGCCCGCTGCATTATAATTTTTTGGTGAATCCCGCAGGATCAATTAATTTTTCTGAGATAAAAAATAGCCTATGTGCTATTCCAGATCATCGTCTACGTGTGTGCCAAATTTCATTCAAATCCGTTCAGTAGTTTTTGTGTGATTGAGTAACAAACATCCATCTAAACATCCATCCAAACATCCACCCAAACATCCAAACTTTCGCATTTATAATATTAATATAGATAGTTAATTAATAATTAATATTAATATAGATCTATATATATAAAAATCAAAATTAGCCAAAATTTAAAACCAAAATTAGCCAAATCGGTTCAACCGTTTTCGAATTTTAGCGAGACTAACGAACAGTAATCGATTTATATATATATATATATATATATATATATATATATATATATATATTATATATATATATATATATATATATATATATATTATATATATATATATATATATATATATATATATATATATATATATATATATATATATATATATATATATATAATATATATATATATATATATATATATATATATATATATATATATATATATATATATATTTATATATATATATAAATCGATTACTGTTCGTTAGTCTCGCTAAAATTCGAAAACGGTTGAACCGATTTGTCTAATTTTGGTTTTGAATTAATTGTTAAAGTCCAGGGAAGATTTAAAAGATGAGAAAATATAGATAAAAAATTAAAAAGGGAAAACAACGTTTGCTGGGTCATATATAAAAATCAATTGCTGTTCGTTAGTCTCGCTAAAACTCGAGAAACTCGAGAACGGCTGAAACGATTTGGCTAATTTTCGTTTTGAATTAATTGTTGAGGTCCAGGGAAGGTTTAAAAGGTGAGAATATAGAAAAAAAAATAGTTAAAAAAGCAGAACAACGTTTGCTGGGTCAGCTAGTCATATATAGGATGGATAGAATATCAACTCTTTCCAATTATCAGTCGATTATCATTTACATAAATGAAATTTTTGATTTCACAGATGGTTTCAGCAGCTGAAAAAATTGGATTTGTTGGGGACAGAAATTATTCATTTGTGGCTGGTTATGGGAAGCAGTACCCGGTATCACCGTATCAGGAGGATGACGCAGATGATGACGAACAAATTGAAATTGATAATAATGTTGTATATCATGTATGATTAAAATGTTAATTATAATAAAAATAAAAAATAAAAATTTCTTTGTACTTTCCTAAATAACGGAAAACCGTTTCTAGCTTAGTTACATTTTTAAAACTCGCTAGTCGATGCACCATCGACTTTCAATCCGCGAGAAAACCGTTATTTTTTAAAACGTGGTATAGGCTTGTACTTCGATCAGGGCCTTAGACAGCAAAACGTAATATTCATATAGTTGATTTCTTTTCAAGGTCAGATCCAGGAGGGGGGTCATGGAGGGTGACCAGATAAGTTGAAAAATGTAGACAGTATTTAACTTTTTTAATCATGAATATATTTTCTGGAATGAACAAAAATTTTACAGTTTATATAAAAAGGAAATAAAGGTAACTAATTTACAATTTTCCTTAAAATCTTCTACAATATCACTTAAGCAAAAACCACTGTTATTTATTGAATGGCTAGAAATTAAAGGAGCCTCCACCAGCATCATAGTCTATCAGATTTTCAAATGCCGTAAATCAGATTAAAATCGGTTGATTCTTTCGGGATTTATCAATGACAAATGTTTTACCTAATAAAACAATTCAGAGCACAAAAATTGTGTTGAATGTTATTCGAAGATCAAAGTAGATCATCATTTTAACAAAAATATACATCTTTTCTAACATTGAATATCTATTATTAAAAAAAAAAACTAGATTTTTGAACTCTTCAAACTCAAAGCGCTATGCTATATTTTTTCTGTGTGCTTAAAATAACTTAATTTATCGGGAAGTTTCATGGAGGACCTACAGGGTCAATCGGCTTACAGATTTTTTAATACAGTTACGTTAGTTGGTTAGGTGTGTTACACACATGGCAATCCTAATAGATATGTACTCGTATATTTAGTTTGTGGTATAGTTCGGTATGTTATTGTCATAGAATTAGATTCGGTATTACCCGTTAATCACAAGTTTCTTTTATAATTAGGTTAGTTTGATCGATAGGTGTGTTTCCAATAGGTATTTTTAGTCTTATATAGTTTACTTAAATTTTTATGATAAAAATATCGTATATAAATACCCAAGACGAATATAATATATTTTTATACAATACTAGCGGTCCGCCCGACTATGTAGAGATCTTTAAAAAGTAGCTTATAAAGAAAGGTTAAGTATATAAGTTCTAAAGTAAACATTCTCGAGTGAAGCCGCGGGTAACAGCTAGTGTGCATTATTTGAAGAGCAAAACATACTAAATAAATTTTAAATCATTCTTTCCACAGGCTAGTCTTCATGAGATCCTCATTAAAGGAGTAGTTATTGTATAAGACAAATTAGTTTATTTTTAAACATGTAACTTGGAATTAATATTTGATGACATGGAAAAGTAAAACCTCGAGACTTTTAAAAATTTTTCCACTTGGATGAAGTCGCGTGAACAGCTGGTATATATATCGGAATCTCGAAGACGGCTCCAACGATCTTCATGACATTTAGTACGCAGGGGGTTTCGAGAGCAATAAATTGATCTAAGTTTCATTTTTAGAAACCGCCATTTTGTCAAAAACAATACAGCCGAAATCCGAAATTCGTCCTTTTTAGATAGAAATCAAACGAAACATTATTGCCTAAAAACACTATAAGCCATTGTTTATAAATACAAAAAATGGTAGTGAGGCGTTGCCATCTGACTAGTGGGCATTTATGCTATAGCCATAATTTAACCAGCTACTTATCCTGACATGCACCTTATTTCGACATGAAAAGGTAAGGTAGGGGTATCAAACCCGTGCGAGTTGATCCTGAAATTTATCACATAATAGCCACGATGACTATCACATTTTGCTAGTCTTGTCAGTCCGCCTTTAACGAACCGCCTAGAAGGAAAACAGTCTATTTTGCAATAGCGGAACTCAGGAAACGGGATACATGGGGCACGCTAAAAATTTTGCACTTCTAGCTAATGGGAACTATTTGGATTTCAAATGTTATATTTTTAAAACGTTGCAACCTTCTTAGTGATAAAAAAAAAGCAATTGGCGGGAAATGATTTGTCAATTGTTTTTTATCACACATCAAAGTTCTACGTACCTACGCAATGAAAATGGAATTAAGTCGAAAAGATTTTAGAGCGATGATTTTTTATGATTTTAAAAGTTCTCATTCTCCGCAAGACTGTGCCGCTCGTCTTCAAAACGCTTTTGGGGGAGAAGCACCTTGTTTGAGCAGCACCGTGAGGCGATGGTTTGCTGAATTTGAGAGAGGTCGAGTTTCTTTACATGACGAATTTCGTGAAGGGCGGCCTTCAACTGCCGTCAACGAAAATAATGTGGCTACTGTTAAGCGGTTAATTGAAGAAAACCCCCGGATTACCTATGAGATAATTTGAGGACTATTGAGGATTGGTATGAGCCAAATTCAGAAAATTTTACATGAAGAATTGAAAATTCAGAAACTTTGTTGTCGTTGGATCCCTCATGAACTGACAGCGGAGCAGAAGCGGGCTCGCGTTGAATGGTGCTCACAGATGCTGCCGAAGTACGACCACGGACATTCTAATGCTGTTTATGACATTGTCACAGGAGACGAAACGTGGATTTATTGTTTTGAACCCGAAAAAAACAGCAATCTTGTGAATATGTGTTTGAAAATGAGAACAGGCCAACAAAAGTAAGACAGGCGAGAAACGTTGGTAAAAAAATGATCACGTTTTTTTTTTCTCAGCTATGGGTCCCATCTGTACAATTCCACTTGAAGATCAAAAAAGTGTTAATGCCGAGTGGTATTCTACCATTTGTTTACCCAGGGTGTTAGAAAAAAATTCGCGAAAGACGACCCAAAAGCCGCATTCTCCTACACCATGATAACGCTTCTTCACACACGGCCAACAAAACAAAGTCATTTTTAGCTTCCGAAAAAGTACATCTCGTCACTCATCCTGCGTATAGCCCCGGCCTAGTACTCTGTCATTTCTGTATTTTCGCCAAAATCAAAGATTTGGTGAAAGGTTTTACTTTTACCAACTCCGAAGAGGCAGTGATAGCGTTCAATTTGCACGTAGAAAACATGCCTTCAGATCTGTGGTCCTCCTGTTTTAAGAAATGGTTCGATCGCATGAAAAAATGTTTAAAATGTAAAGAAGATTATTTTGAAAAGCAATAAACATAATATTTTGGTTATAACATGTTGTTTTTTTAAGTTACGTAAAACTTATAGTGTGACCTACGTATGGACCCTGGACTTTCATCGTATTTTTATGGGACCAAAGGGGTGCATGTCCACCCAAACAAAAATAATTTTTCAAATTGTTTAAGAAATTATAGAATTCTGGAAAAGAAAGATAAATATATAAAAAGACAATGGAATTGAGAACCTTCTCCTTTTGGGAAACCGGTTGAAAATAGAGGTTATTCGAGCAAACTTTAAATAGAGTAAATTTTGAAATAGCGTTCTAGTGTTCGGAATTTCACAATTGTGATACTGTTATGTCAACGTACTGTACGTGAAGGAGGAAGTAACAATTTCTGGAATAAACATGATTTTTACAAAACAAATCGGCCAGATGTTGTTAACTTTTTGTTTGATTTATTGTGAAATGATGATGATCACATGAATGCAAATTTTTGTGAAAATTTTATGGAACTAATAAAATTTAAAGAATTTTACCAAATGATTTATTATATTTGTTTTATGACACAGGTTAATAATAATAATGTCTCTGGGCAAATTGCACAAATTTGAACGCCCCGTTCGTCGAGTAGTTAGCGACCCTGCCTACGCAATCGACGGGGCTCGGGTTCGATCAACAACAAGTTTGGGTGTTTATTAAATATATTCTAGTATTTATTTGTGTATTTAGTATCGTTGACTAACATCCATAACACAAGAAAATAATTTGCTTACTTTGAGGTTAGGTCAGTAAGTGTAATTTTTCCCTTGAATATTTATAAAAAAAGTTAATCTAACCCAAAAGTGAGCAAATTATTTGCTTGTGTTGTGGGTGTTGTGGGTGGGTGTGGGCCAACTATACTCATACATAGAAATACACATATATAAATACTGTTACATAATACAGAGTTACTAAATATCTATGCTCATCACAGCAATGTTTGTCCCTGTTGGGAATTGAACCAAGCTCCATCGATTCTTTGTTAGGTTGGCTAACCACTCGATCAATGAGGCCGTCAAAAAACAAAATATAATAAGATATATATATATATATATATATATATATATATATATATATATATATATATATATATATATATATATATATATATATATATTATAAATTTTTGTTTTACCTTTGTTTTTCTTGCTGCTCTGGGTTCCCTATGGAATAAAGTCAAGGTATGTTAAATGCGAGTGACAACATTTTCAATAATCAGTTTTCAGTTTTTCAATAATCCATCGGTATCGGCTCCATCGACTTACTAATTGTGGGTGATATGAGATCCCTTTACAGGGATTTCAAACATCTGGCGTTTGTTTCGGAATATATGTATATGTGTATGTTTTATAATTTAGTATTTTTTTTGTTTACGCACATTTTTTGATATCAATGTTCCCAATATGGAAAACTTACAAGTTCCACCGTGGTATCAGGATGATTGAAACTGTTTTATACTGCTATATTATATGGGGAACCTACTGCAAAATATTTTGGTTCCAATATTTTCTTTCGGCAAATTTTGACTCACCAGCTTTTGACAAACCACACCAGAATCACCGCGTTTGTCTGGGGCCCCTATAAAGAATAGACCATGTGCTATTCTATCAGGAAGTTTGTAAAAGGCGAACAATTTTTTGTAATAATCACTACTTTTTCACCCATATTTTTTTTAATTGTTAATTCCAATAACACGTCGAAGAAAAAGATTTTTTGTATTTCATAAACAAAACATTGCAGTAAAATCTCTTTGGTTGTACTATTTGTGCTAACAGGTTTTTAAACCATTAGATGGTTTTTAAAAAATATCAATAGGATCTTGTTATAAAACGTAGTATTGTATACTCTTTGTTATAAAGTGTACTGATCTCCCATGTTAGTCCGAGCTCCTTTGAAAAATTGACCTTTCGCCGTGCTGCCGGGCAGTTTGAGTAAGGCAAATGTTTGGCTTTACATGTCTTTACGATAGTAACTACTATAATGTAGAGTTCTGTAAAGTCTTGCCCGGGTATTTGGTACCTGCCACAATATCGTCAATGATTATCAGAGTCATGTCTTGGTTTAGAGGCTAAGGTAGCCGGTAAACTTATGCAAGTGGCATTAACACCTAGTCACATGTATAGAAATGCATCATCAACTTTTTTTTGTGTCTATTGGCGATGATTGTCTCTTCCCATTAGAAAAGTCATCTGCTTGTTTGCTATCTTATAATATAAAAAAAACTAAATGCATCACATATACACACTATTTTTTTAAACAGCAAAAACTACGTCAACAGATAGTAGAGCGTTACGTCCGCCTGAAAAAAAAACTGAGTTACTTTCAAGGCGCGCCTAAAGAGTTTTAGTTTAAAAATTAGTTGCAGCCACCGGTGTTCCTATTTCATATATAAGAACCTACTATAATGCAATAGTTACTGTATCAATATTTGACTTGGTTTAGTTGGTTGGTTCGTTTTAATTCTAGCTTTCTAATTGGCATACTCATAATAATTGAAATAGGTAGTCGATGTAATAATGATACGTGCTTGCTTGATTGCAGTGCTTATAAATTCTTTCATTAATGTTGTAGTTTTGATGGGATCTATTGGAATAAATGATCGAGCTATGTAAATATGTAAACATAATATACCTGTCACACAAATATATAGCTACTTTGGTAAGTTTTTGGTAAGCACTCAAAGAGTATTCATAGATTATGCTTATGTTTTAAGTTTTATAGCTCTTATGTATATAAATATTGACGAATATTCGAATTACACAAATGTATATTATTCTTTCAATTTATCACTCTTACTTGATATATTGAAAGAATTTACATTTGTATATGATCAAAATACTAAAAATGTTTGTTACATCTGTAACATCACTATAAAATAACAATACCATTGAATTCTTATAATCCTGAGTACAATAGGTCGCAATACGATGCATATTTTGCTGCTAATTTTTTTGTTAGAAATTAGAAAATCTTGTAACGGGAGGAACATAAGAAGTGATGATCAAGTATCACGAAATTTCCAATTACTACCAAGCTCTTTTCAATTGCCAGTAGATTTTCATAACATACCAAGACAGGGTTTCGGTGATATAGACTTTAAACAACCCCTAGATATATTAGGATATTCAGTCCCCAAAACACGAGGGCATAAAGAGAAAATCTACGATCAAACAACGTTTCGGAATCCTAGAGATGAAATGTTATATTACAGAAAACTGTATGATATTGAAATAATGGGCCGAGATGGTAAAAATAATACCGATAGAACAAGGGAACGACAAATAGTTGAAGCAGGTATACCACAGAGTTTTGATTTTGCAGCTGCGTTAGAAAGAAACTTAAATTTTCCTCATTTGGTACCTCATTTTCAAAGACCTATATGGAATAGAAGTGACGCAGGAAGACCCAGTCGAGTGGGAATAGGTAAAGAAAATTTTGAAGATAATTCTTTTATTTTAAAGCCAAGACAATCAAAACGTAAATTAAATTGGACAACTTGTGATGAGTTTGCAAAAGGAGCTCTGTTCCATCCTAATGATATTGTTAATACGAATTGGATTCCATTTTACATATGGTCTACACAGAAAATCGAAACTTCTGTTATCCACAGATTTAGTTATCCAAGCCAACAGGTAAGATAATTTTCAGTTCAATATTTTATAAATGTTGATTCATATAAATTATGTTAATCTAATCCAATGTTATCCATTATGCTATTCACTTATCGTGGATAAAATATTGCCCTTATCTTTAATACATACATTCTAATGTACGTTTATATACGTGACTAGGTAGTAGAGATTCGGAACATCTCAGCTGGGCTTATTATCACTAGGCACATATTTCTATAGCAAAAGTATCAATATCTGTCACTGTTATGTTTCGGTTGGAAAATAAGATAGCCAGTAAATAAACCTAACATATTATGACCATCTCGGTATACGGATATATCTTTGGTACCTGAAGGAGATAGTTGTCACTTTCAAGAGAATCATTGGCTTGTTTGATGTCTAAGGTGTCTCAATTGTTATGGTTGATTTTTTCTACTAATGTTTTTTGTATCCAACAGATGGTACTATTATCGAGATAAAGAAAAAGATAGGCGAAATACCCAGACACCGATACAGCAGTATCTCAGTAAAGAATAGAGAAAGTGATAGAATTAATAATTTAAAATATTCGCATATATCATTTAAGTGAAAGATAGACTAAATTAAAAAATATCGTCGTAAGAATCATAAAGGTCATCTGTCGATTCAGAAACTAAAATATGTTTTGTTTACCATTTTGCCTGTTTGCCTGTTTATCTAATAGTTTGAAAATTACCCGAAAACTTTGTTTACCGGTTTAACTTAAATTTTTAGTGATATGCTGGTGCCGCACTTGCGTATATCGCCACAAAGCTTCGTGTAATGACACGATAATTGCAGATGTGACCGGCTATTATCGGCTATTTTCGCATACATTCCGGACTCATATAGCTTCGGGACGGTAGACGCAAGTGCGGCTCCAGCGTCAACAAGCAGATATTACTTAAGATCGGTTACGCCAACATTCGTTTATAAAGTAGTTACTTATATAAAAATGGAAAATAAAATGGTAGATTATCTAATAAATGGAGGGTTTTATATCCGATTCCGGTAGATTACATATAATAGGGATAGTCATTGCTTTAAGACACCAAAGATGTAAATGCGTAAAGACGTCTGTGTGGTAAGATAAAATGCCATGTTCTTATGTTTCAACGGCTAACTTACTTTGCTAACTGAAATGCGACAAAGACAAGCACTAACCCTGTTGCAAAAAGAATAGAGAACTCAGAAGTATCAAACCCAGGCTAAAAGTTGTAAAATTCAGTAGAAACAATAATAGTGACATATTTGGCGAATCGTTCGTTTTTTACGAAATGCTAGGCATAAAGGCAGATGGTTTGCTTAATCCTTAAAAGTGACCTGGATTAGTATAAAAGTTAGTCAGTCATTAAAAAATGTATATTTTTATTTATAGCTCGTTGAGCGTTTTAGGCAGACATTTAGCCGCTTCACGCCGAAACTAGATTGGAGCCAGCCCAAAATGTTTTTGAAGGAGTTTCAAGAAATACTTCTGATAGCTGGTGACCGAAGAGGATTGTTTTATGGAATAATTGATGCAAAGTTACCAGATTCTGTAAATAGTATGTGGTAAATTTTAAATTTTTTTATTATCAAGTTTTTGGTTTCCATGCAGCGCAGACAAAAATTGAAAAAACTGAATGTTTCATTTTCATACAGTAATAAATCGTTTTCTATAAGAACTCCTAGTATAATATGAACTCCTAAGGCTGTAGGTAAGGCTGACTACTGCTTT
This sequence comes from Apodemia mormo, assembly GCA_036924255.1. Classification (NCBI taxonomy): domain Eukaryota; kingdom Metazoa; phylum Arthropoda; class Insecta; order Lepidoptera; family Riodinidae; genus Apodemia; species Apodemia mormo. Next base: position 12,253,757 of record JAUPFN010000020.1, read on the forward strand.
TTCACTTTCTCTGTATTATCTGTTCACAAATATTTCCTACTTTTCAAACCCTAAACTAGTTCCATGATAGCAAAAAACTGCTAGTATGTTATGTGCATTATAATTTATGATAAATAAATGTGAATGTTGCCAATTAATAGGTTGAAAACAACTTTGCAATCTTTGTTAATTAACAAAGTTTATTTATACAATACAGGATTTTTTCATAAATTATAAAAATTAATATTAGATCCATGGCCTATTATCATTTATAAGTTCATTTCATCTAATTGTTTTTTATTTTTTATTTAAATGGATACTAAATTTTGCTACGTTTTTACTTTACATGTTATAGATATTTTGTCACATTTGTTAATAATTATAGAGTAGATTAAGTTTATTATTAGATTACTAAATAATAATATTATTTAAAAAAATGAAATATTAACCAGGACAGCATAGATATATTTCCAATAAATTAGAATTATAACGATTGTATAATTTTAATTTATCGTTGGTTCAAATTTTTCAACTTTAGTTGCCGAAGTAATAATAAATTAGTAGTTTTAATTTAGAGTTATATTTTAAAAAAAAAATTGCATGCCAATTTGGTAGAATACGCGGATGTATTATAACTTATGGAAATCTATGAAATTGTACCGTATTCTGAGCAAATAAATTTCATTCATTCAAACGGTGCTATAGTCATTACGTAAACACACTATATAAACTGTAACTTAAAACAGCAAGTTACTTATGCTCTCTTCTTTTCCTCCTATATAACATTGCAAACGTGATCAACTAATGTGTAAGTTGCCTAAACTCCTATTTCGCCTTTCCTGGCAATCGGCTCGGTATTACTAGTTGAAAAAAAAAACAACTGAACAAGGATATTAATCGTCTGTTATGAATGCACAAATATATTAAGTTAGGTACAACTTTAAACAAATAATTGAAAGAAGATTTAAACAAGCAATTTTAATTTCGAAATGACTTATAAACCTGACATCACCTTTATACTTCCTCATGTGTTATCCGATACACCTAATAATACCAAAAATATAGATTTGATAACAACTAGAGTTCACAAAATGTATATTTTTCTATTTTGACATTTAGTATCCTCTTATCCAAAAGGAAGTGGTTGTAGGGTTATCTGATGGTGTAACTAGAGACACAGTGCAACCTGATTGTGGATGATCACTACTGTCTATAGTGATTACATTAGTCACAGAGTGATCACAACTGTAACATAAAATATCTTGTAGTCGTCCTGCTGACTTGTAAGAATGAATAAGCTATTTTCTTGAAAGTTCTTAAAGTACTCCGTAAGATCCGTAATGCTTATCCAAGTTATTTCTCTTTTCGAAAAGTAAAAAGTTTCTAATTATTTTATTAACTTGTTTAGTAACTTGGATACCTTAACAGACAATAGCCTTAAAATAATTCTTTCAAAATACAAATTATTGATTAGTTTCTCAAACCGAATATTAGTCTTGGAAGCTATGTCAATTAAAATATTGACGCAAAGAACATTTTGAATTATTCTACTTTGGTATACTTTAAGTAAAAAGTGTTTCTTTTTTAAATGAGTCGTGTTTTTGTGTTTATAATAACTACAAATAAGTATTATTTCATCGGAGGAAAATATGGCTATGGAATAAAATAAACAGGATAAATATATATGAATAATAAAAATATAATTAATACGATTTTACGGTTTTTTGAGGTTTTTCTCGAAAATCCAAAATCTCAATAGCAGCTCGGAGTCTGGCGGGTGGTGTTTACCACTTCGTGCCTCGGATGAGCACGCAAATCGTTATCGCTAGAAATAGTCGGTACTCGTTATCTGTAAATCGGTAAAATGGAGAAATGGAAATCACCACTCTTCTCGCCAAGCGCCAAACCGATGAATCATGGTGAACAGGAATAGCCGTTCGGTTTACTCTACATACCCCGCAAGGGAACGGATGATAATTTTTATTTGAATTTATTTCACTTGTTTCCAGGAACAGATTTTATATATCCTCATTTGGTGATGCGGTTAAAAATTATAGACCCGTATTTAGCAATTATGTATTGCAATGAGCGTAAGGCGAAAATAATGGCAGAACTTGGAACTGAACCTCCTACACGGAAACAAAAAATATCTGAAGCGACGAAATTAAAATTCAGGGGCACTGGAAGTCCTGTGAATAGAGATATCGCTAAGGAAATATTTATGGAGAATTTTAAGGCACAAATGAAACAAAAGGAAGAAGCTAGAAAGTATATAACGGTAAGAGGCGGTAGACCATATTTTCCTCCGATGAAATAAAACTTATTTTTGTTTTGAATATTTAATTTGTGCTCGGATATTGTTGAATAAAATTTTAATTCCATTAATAGTAATTTTTCATTTAATAATAAAGGATAATACAATTTTGTAAATGTAAATAATTTTTAATCGCCTCAGTGGCCTAGTGAGATAGTGGTCCTGTATCGATGTTAATCACATGAGGTTCCAGATTCGATTCCCGGGACGGGCAATTCAAGAAAGTGTTTTATTCAGTTTTCTGATAAAAACAACGTTGCCCGGGATTAGATAAGTGCCGGTTGGCGATAGGTTTGCACCTATCACATTGAGGGTCTAAGTATTTTCGGTTAATTTGATCTATATATATAAAAGGCAAAAGTGACTTACTGAGGCATCAACGCACAGGCCAAACCCCTAAGACTAGAAACTTGAAATTTCGCACACGTATTTCTCTTATGATGCCTACATCCACTAAGGAAAGATTTTTCAAAATTCAATCCCAAAGGGGGTGAAGTAGGGGATAAAAGTTTGTATGACATTTTTTATTTCTTGGACATATTTGCTTGGAATTTCGTATGAATTGAGTACAAAAAATAATGAATTACGTGTTTAAGTGTTTTTCAAAATTCTATCCCTAAGGTGGTAAAATAAGAGAAGTAGCTAATAAAGAAAGATTAAATAAGTTCTAAAGTAAATATGCGCGAGCGAAGCCGCGGGTAACAGCTATTATTTAATATTTTTGTAGAAAATAAAACAAATATCCTTAGTGCAGTAGTAGTATCTAGTGAATACGCATTGGTATCGTTAATGATGAACAAAGTTTATTAGTGTTGGATGTTTTTAACATGTGAAGATGGTCTATTAGGCTCAGAGCATGAGGTCTGAGAAAATTGTTATGGAGATTTTTACCAAGTTTTTCTCGAAAATTCAAAATCTCAGTAGCAGCTTGGCGTGTGACGGGTGGTGAATTACTATTTACGTGTTTAGAGTGAGCACATAAAGCTATCGGTCCTGGTTATTGATGGAAATATGCGATATTTTTGTATATATCATAGTATATCAAACAAGCAGATGGGTTTCCTGATGAAAAGAGTCAACCATCGCCTAGACACCAAAGATGTTAATGGTGCGTTGCTATCTTGTGACGAGGTCTAATGCCACATGCATAAGTTTACCGGCTACCTTACCCTCCAAACCGGAACACGACAGCGACAAGCACTGACGCTATTGCGGCAGGAATTGGTAAGGCGGTGGTACTCTGGTACCACCGCCTTACCAATTCCTGCCGCAATAGACCCGGGCGAGACAAAGCAGAACTCTACCACCTAGTAGCCACGATGGTAATGACTCGATAGCCAATCGGTCGCCTTTTACGACCTGCTCGGCAGAACGGCAGTTTACCTATTCTTCAAAGGAGCCCGGGACCAACACGAGCGAAAAATATTCTTTCCTGCCTGGCAAAACGGCAGTTGGCCTATTCTTCAAAGGAGGCCGGGACCAAGACGGCGATTGTTTTCAGGTCGGTAAAATGCGTTGATGGGGATAACCTCATCTCGGTAGTGGAGAAGTTGGTGAATTATGGTGAACCGAAAAGTGTATAGACGTTCGGTTCACTATGCCTACACCGCAAGGAACCGGCATTATGACACTTTTGTTTAAATTTAATCTTGCCCTGAATGTGATATGTACCAATGATTGGCTTGTTGTCGATGAGAATATGATCTAGTCCTGTTAATTAAGTAACATTGTTGTTGCAACCTTTCACATACTTACATGACGGTATTTAATATTTCTAAATGAGATCCTCATCTTCATTTTCATCTCCATATATTCGCATATTCATGGTCATCTCTATCCTCATCCTTATTTTCTGCATAACTATCCTATCACACGGACAGCGACATAACATTAGCATCTTTAGTGTCTGTAGGCGAATTACTTTTCTTTATATCAGGAGAGCAATATTTTTGTTTATTATCCTATGGTATAAAAAAATAAAACAAAATGATCTAATGAATCGCAAACAGAAATTCGATACAAATGCAGAAAGTATGTCATTTCTTCACAATCAGGGTTTGTTGATCCAAGAATAAGGCGCAAATCCTACAAAATCTACAGTAAATACACGCTCAGTTTCACCGCTGGTCAAATAGCTGACGAAATATCGTCAGGTTTGCTAAATTTAACCATTATATTTTTTTTTATGCGATAGCGGGGATCAATGTTTTAGCAAGCTTTTTAAAAGGCATGGAGGTTTTAACACGAGACTATCAATTCTAAAGCTACTGTGGTTTATCTGAATACAAAAAGCAATTATACTTTACGTGACTTGACAATCGAAACAGGCAACTCACATCTGAGTGAAATAGGCTTACGAACGACGAGTATCTTTGTTTAGAAATAGGTAAATTAAATATAATATTTTATGGTAAAACAAACAAGTACATTGTTATTCTGATGGAGAAACATACCCATTGCCTCCAGATATTAAAGTTGTGATGGTCCGTCAACAGAAGTGTAATGATACATGCATAAGCTCGCAGGCTTCCTAATAATACAATGCGCAACAGTAACAAGCACCGATATTATTGCGGCAGGAAAAATATGGTATTAGTATCAAACCCATGCCAGATGTTGCAGAGCTTCACCGCCTTGTAGACACAATGCCAGATGGGAATGTATACACAATGCTTCTTCACCTTTTATGAGCAGTTTGTCAGTGAGGCAGATGATATGCTGTTTAATGACGAGCATAGTCCAACACGGGAAAATTAAATTTTACACAAAATAATACGTATCTAGTGTAAAATTGAAGAAGCAATGAACAGTCATGACTAACGGTCTAAATAAATTTGATCGTGTGCGTAGCGTACATTCTGTTTCGTTCATTATGATCTATGGCTACGTTGTAGTCGATGTCGATCGCAGTCGATCTACCCACATGCTAAAATAGGTTAATTTTATGGCAGACGAGGACAAAACCTGCGAAGACGAGAGACTATCCTCGAAATGCTTTTTGTCCACCAATATAGATATTTAATAAACAGTATCGAATAACGCACACAGTGGACTAAAAGTAACCTGTACAAAAAGTTCCCCGAATAACGGAAGATACTGAAAGACCGGACCGGACAAAAGTACAGGGGAGTCCCCAAAAAAATAGAACTAACGTGACTAAACTAACGTAGAAGAGCAGCAACGCATACAGTAAATTTCTGTCATGTCATACGCATTCAAGACAACCGGACAAGTGTTGGCATACCGTGTGCGTTGAGTCCGTGGAAAGATCTCGGCGGATATTTTTTTACGATTCAGGGATTTTTATCCTCTGCTGACAACAATCCTCCGTCTGCGCAAGCCAATAAGGATCGAGCGCACTTGGATGGTCAACAGCAGGCCGGAGTGGGAAGAAACACATAAAAAAATGCTAGCTTCGCACAATAGTGACGCGGACGTGTCGAATCGCAGTGCATTGACGAATTCTAGGTACAGTATACTACCGGACAAGGTAACCGCACGTTATAGATAGTTCTGATGAAGGGATTTTGCAAGTGACTTTAAAAAAAATGGAGGTTCCTAATTCGTAGGAATCTTTTTTATATTTTTACAGATTTTTTATTGGGAGGTTATACTTCCCATTTGTTCCCGTATAAATTAGGTAAGATCTGATTCAAGAGATACCCAGTTGCTACAGTTTATATTTGTTCCCGTATAAATTAGGTAAGATCTGATTCAAGAGATACCCAGTTGCTACAGTTTATATCTGTTGGCCATACTCGAACCACACTATGCTATCGCGCAGGTAAGAAGGACGGGCGCCTCTGAAATCTGCCGCTCAAATATCTGAAATCCCCGCTGCTTTCATGTAAAATATATGAAAGCAATCTAGGCGGATTCTTGCGATGTGTTCCGGCCTGTTGCAGCTCGTCATAATGTGCTCGGTCCTTAATAGCATTAAGTATTCAAAACAATAACATTTAAATTCTAACACCGAAAACATCCGATTTTTCATTATAAAAGAGCCGCATTAAACTGAACAGAACAATTTGTGCACACATCCCAGAACAATAACTTTTATTCGTAAATATAGAAGAAAAACAATAGTTTTTGTTTTTGATGAAAAATATGCACTACAATATCATCGCTATTACAAATTTCATAACTGAGTGTTTTTTCTTGCTGCTATGTCTAAAAGAAACGTCATCTGAGCATCATTGGGGACCAGACAATGTTCTACTTTTAAATGATACTACCACATGTGAGGAATTTGGTCAGTTTGCGAGATTCAATCCTAATTCAGTGTTAAATGATGAGTGGTTTTTGTTTTATTATTGGGCACCCGTACAAGGTCCAACATTTGTAACATTTTTGATGCCGACAACTCGCGTAAGTTATAATTTATATAAATAATACTATTTAATTATAAATGTGTTTTTTTAGTGTTCTAATAAAACAACATTCCCCGGGATTGGAAAGTGCCCGGTTAGTGATAGGGTTACCACCTATCACATCTTAGTGGGACTAAGTATCTTCGGCTAATCGTGGGTGCACTTTTTGTACCTCTGCCTACCTCTTCACGGATACGGGCGTGAAGATACTTTAATACTATTTACCTTTCTAGTAACTGAATTGTTGAAGATAAAAATTGTTAAGCTAACAAATTCACAAGGCCGATAATGTTATCAGTTTTTGGATAGCGAAAGTAACATCACCTGTTACTTCAACAGATTCATTTACTTTTATGTTTACGTTTCATCATATCAATAAAAAAATCACATAACAAGTAGTAACATAGTAAGTTATATCTAATAAGAATTAAACAGGTTGTAGTGAATTTTGTAACGGAGTAATTAAGATTTTCAGAGGTCCTTATACAGTGGTTCTGTTTTAATGATGTGAGAAGATAACCTTCACAAATAGACAATGAAATTGTTAAGGGGTGATTACTACTGATGTTGCAGGGATGTTGATGTTGTAGTTGGTATATTTTATTTTGTCGTGAAAAGACAAGTACAGTTACAGTAAAACGTCTGTGATTACTGAAATAAGAATAAAAAACGGACATGTTTAGTGACTATTGTTTTTCAAGGGAAGGGCTTACTTACTTATTTGAAGGTCGAGAATAGTGACTAAAATTGACATCTTCGAATTTGTATGACGATGGTTATTACATTTCATCAGGAGAAACGTCTGTTTATCTACAATCCTGTGTTACAAAATAAACGATCATATTGCAGCAACTTCAATATATAAAACATATATTAGACAATCATGTGATTGAACCTGTAAATTGGACTGCAAGGCATATTTTGATGAGGGATCGAAGCAATAAAACGGTTTTGATGGTGGAGCAAGGAGAAAGAGGGCAGTATTTGTTTTACGATTTATATAGAGGTACGTTCCTGTTGAATTTCAACTTTACAGTGTAATGATATAGTGTAATGATACATGCATAAGCTCGCAGGCTTCCTAATAATACAATGCGCAACAGTAACAAGCACCGATATTATTGCGGCAGGAAAAATATGGTATTAGTATCAAAACCATGCCAGATGTTGCAGAGCTTCACCGCCTTGTAGACACAATGCCAGATGGGAATGTATACACAATGCTTCTTCACCTTTTATGAGCAGTTTGTCAGTGAGGCAGATGATATGCTGTTTAATGACGAGCATAGTCCAACACGGGAAAATTAAATTTTACACAAAATAATACGTATCTAGTGTAAAATTGAAGAAGCAATGAACAGTCATGACTAACGGTCTAAATAAATTTGATCGTGTGCGTAGCGTACATTCTGTTTCGTTCATTATGATCTATGGCTACGTTGTAGTCGATGTCGATCGCAGTCGATCTACCCACATGCTAAAATAGGTTAATTTTATGGCAGACGAGGACAAAACCTGCGAAGACGAGAGACTATCCTCGAAATGCTTTTTGTCCACCAATATAGATATTTAATAAACAGTATCGAATAACGCACACAGTGGACTAAAAGTAACCTGTACAAAAAGTTCCCCGAATAACGGAAGATACTGAAAGACCGGACCGGACAAAAGTACAGGGGAGTCCCCAAAAAAATAGAACTAACGTGACTAAACTAACGTAGAAGAGCAGCAACGCATACAGTAAATTTCTGTCATGTCATACGCATTCAAGACAACCGGACAAGTGTTGGCATACCGTGTGCGTTGAGTCCGTGGAAAGATCTCGGCGGATATTTTTTTACGATTCAGGGATTTTTATCCTCTGCTGACAACAATCCTCCGTCTGCGCAAGCCAATAAGGATCGAGCGCACTTGGATGGTCAACAGCAGGCCGGAGTGGGAAGAAACACATAAAAAAATGCTAGCTTCGCACAATAGTGACGCGGACGTGTCGAATCGCAGTGCATTGACGAGTTCTAGGTACAGTATACTACCGGACAAGGTAACCGCACGTTATAGATAGTTCTGATGAAGGGATTTTGCAAGTGACTTTAAAAAAAATGGAGGTTCCTAATTCGTAGGAATCTTTTTTATATTTTTACAGATTTTTTATTGGGAGGTTATACTTCCCATTTGTTCCCGTATAAATTAGGTAAGATCTGATTCAAGAGATACCCAGTTGCTACAGTTTATATTTGTTCCCGTATAAATTAGGTAAGATCTGATTCAAGAGATACCCAGTTGCTACAGTTTATATCTGTTGGCCATACTCGAACCACACTATGCTATCGCGCAGGTAAGAAGGACGGGCGCCTCTGAAATCTGCCGCTCAAATATCTGAAATCCCCGCTGCTTTCATGTAAAATATATGAAAGCAATCTAGGCGGATTCTTGCGATGTGTTCCGGCCTGTTGCAGCTCGTCATAATGTGCTCGGTCCTTAATAGCATTAAGTATTCAAAACAATAACATTTAAATTCTAACACCGAAAACATCCGATTTTTCATTATAAAAGAGCCGCATTAAACTGAACAGAACAATTTGTGCACACATCCCAGAACAATAACTTTTATTCGTAAATATAGAAGAAAAACAATAGTTTTTGTTTTTGATGAAAAATATGCACTACAATATCATCGCTATTACAAATTTCATAACTGAGTGTTTTTTCTTGCTGCTATGTCTAAAAGAAACGTCATCTGAGCATCATTGGGGACCAGACAATGTTCTACTTTTAAATGATACTACCACATGTGAGGAATTTGGTCAGTTTGCGAGATTCAATCCTAATTCAGTGTTAAATGATGAGTGGTTTTTGTTTTATTATTGGGCACCCGTACAAGGTCCAACATTTGTAACATTTTTGATGCCGACAACTCGCGTAAGTTATAATTTATATAAATAATACTATTTAATTATAAATGTGTTTTTTTAGTGTTCTAATAAAACAACATTCCCCGGGATTGGAAAGTGCCCGGTTAGTGATAGGGTTACCACCTATCACATCTTAGTGGGACTAAGTATCTTCGGCTAATCGTGGGTGCACTTTTTGTACCTCTGCCTACCTCTTCACGGATACGGGCGTGAAGATACTTTAATACTATTTACCTTTCTAGTAACTGAATTGTTGAAGATAAAAATTGTTAAGCTAACAAATTCACAAGGCCGATAATGTTATCAGTTTTTGGATAGCGAAAGTAACATCACCTGTTACTTCAACAGATTCATTTACTTTTATGTTTACGTTTCATCATATCAATAAAAAAATCACATAACAAGTAGTAACATAGTAAGTTATATCTAATAAGAATTAAACAGGTTGTAGTGAATTTTGTAACGGAGTAATTAAGATTTTCAGAGGTCCTTATACAGTGGTTCTGTTTTAATGATGTGAGAAGATAACCTTCACAAATAGACAATGAAATTGTTAAGGGGTGATTACTACTGATGTTGCAGGGATGTTGATGTTGTAGTTGGTATATTTTATTTTGTCGTGAAAAGACAAGTACAGTTACAGTAAAACGACTGTGATTACTGAAATAAGAATAAAAAACGGACATGTTTAGTGACTATTGTTTTTCAAGGGAAGGGCTTACTTACTTATTTGAAGGTCGAGAATAGTGACTAAAATTGACATCTTCGAATTTGTATGACGATGGTTATTACATTTCATCAGGAGAAACGTCTGTTTATCTACAATCCTGTGTTACAAAATAAACGATCATATTGCAGCAACTTCAATATATAAAACATATATTAGACAATCATGTGATTGAACCTGTAAATTGGACTGCAAGGCATATTTTGATGAGGGATCGAAGCAATAAAACGGTTTTGATGGTGGAGCAAGGAGAAAGAGGGCAGTATTTGTTTTACGATTTATATAGAGGTACGTTCCTGTTGAATTTTGAAAGAGGTCGGTCACTGTCCTCATAGACAAAATTTTATTTTTTTTTAAACTGAAATTTAAACTTTAGAATGCAAATGAAAATAGCCTTGCCTATGTTATTATCACAAAAAAATAACACTAAATATGTATATGAATACAAAAAAGCAGATCTTTAATATAAGTAACAAACAAGACATCAAATTAAAAGCAATAAAATAACACACATTTTTGAATAATAATTAATCAACACTCAAACAAAATATTTTACTCATGGATAGGATATTTGTTTCTTTGACTTATTAACAAACATTCCAAAATTTTTCATCTCTGAATCATGCTATATCACACTAATATCACCAAATACGCGGTTTCGACTTTCAGTAGAATATCAAGGGACATTGTCAGGGAACGAACAGAAGAATTTAAGTTACTAAACCCCTATTAAACCGTTAACCTATTTTTTATGAATGTTTGAGTTAATCCCTATGTGGGTACATTTACAACTGGATTCGGTAGATAGCGCGTCAATGTTTAACTCTTTTTTTATATCATAAGATAGCAAACAAGCAGATGGGTCTCCTGATGGAAAGAGTCAGCCATCGCCTGTAGACACCAAAGATATTAATGGTGCGTTGCTATCTTATGGCACGGTCTAATGTCACATGCATAACTTTACCGGTTACCTTACCCTCCAAACCGGAACACGACAGCTACAAGCACTGACGCTATTGTGGCAGGAATAGGTAAGGCGGTGGTACCAGACCCGGGCGAGACCACGCAGAACTCTATCACCTAGTAGTGACTCGCATAGCTTATTGGTCACCTTTTTCGAATTGCCTAGCAGAACGGCAGCTGGTCTATTCTTCAAAGGAGCCCGGGAGCAACTCGAGGAAACTCTTTTGATATTGACTCTCCTTAAGATATTTCGGCTACTAACTAAACGTGCATTGAATATAAAAACTTTGTTACTTTTGCTTTTGCTGATGTGGGTAAAAGTGTGGTTGGTGAAACATTGTGCCGCTGGAGCATCAGCTTTAATTTATATAAGGTATATTCAACTTGAATTACCCTAATATTGTTTTTGAATAATGGATTTCCTCGAAGTAACGCTAGTCTCTACAAAATATTATAAAGCAATACCTCAGACCATCGAAAAGTTGGTCTGAGAGTAATGTTGATTATTTATCTATATGTATGTGTATATATACTTTTTATAATGATTCTAGAATTACATTTTAAAAGGATTTAAAATTGTATGTTCAAAAATATTCAAAGTGCATTTGACAAAATCAATTTAATTTTATATACAGCTACCGGGCGTTCAAGGGGGGCAGGTAGATGCAGGAGGACCCTCTTGGACGTTGCCCCCACCCTTCTAGAGGCTCGGGATCTTTTCCTGGGAGAATTGGGATTTTGAAAAAAAGTGGACTATACTCGTAATCTATCTATGGCTATAATTATATTGTGCAATTTTTATATTCTTGAAAGAATATAACAATTACACAATATAAACATACCCCGAGAGTACGTTGCGAATGATGATCTATACATATAATCAAATCGTAGGAAAGTCAATGTATGTCTGCGGTAAACTCAAAATGTACTGCATGGATTTACTTCAAATTTTGCATGAATATTACTAACAGATCGGGTCAACATATAGGCTACATATTATCACGCTATCACCTACGGGGGAGGAGCTGTGCGGAGTAAACGAAGTCCACGCGAACGAAGTCGCGGGCAACAGCTAGTTTAGCAATAAGATTTAAATACACCCTTTGTGACGTGAGTGATGTCACTGCCGCTAGTGTTGGACATCGATACGAATCGTGTCCAAATTTATCGTGCGGCAGCAACTGGACCATGTATGTATGTAATATTGTTGAAATAATATAATAACAGTGAATTTGAAGGAAAGCTAAGATCAACGGATAAAATAATAATACAATTAAAACTCGTAAAATGTAAATTGTTATTTATTACAGGTTTAAAGAAAACTGACATAATAACACCGCGCGAAGTTCGTATAAAACAAACTGGAGATAATAAGATCTTTGGAATTATGCATTGTGAAGTAAGTTACCATACAGTTTTATAGCTAGTGATTGCCCCGTCTTGATCTTAAAATAAACATTAAAATTTCGTCTAAGTTTGGAAACAGATTTTAGACAATTTTACACGAATAGATCTATCCCCAAAGAAAGCAAATTATTTGTTTGTGATATGGGTGTAAGTCAACGATATATATATATATATATATATATATATATATATATATATATATATAGCTAGCTGTGCCCGCGACTTCGTTCGCGTGGAAATTTTTTTTAAATAAAAACCCGCATAGTTCCCGTTCCCGTGGGATCTCAAACTATATTTGTACCAAATTTTATCCAAATCGGTTCAGTGGTTTGGCCTTGAAAGCGTAACAGACAGACAGACAGACAGACAGACAGAGTTACTTTCGCATTTATAATATTACTAGCTGAGCCCGCGATTTCGTCCGCGTGGAAAAATTAAAAAAAAAATAGCCTAAGGTACTCGCTATCATATCAGCTATCTTTCAGTCCCGTCAAAATCGGTCCAGTCGTTCCAGAGATTAGCCGGAACAAACAGACAGACAGACAAAAATTCTAAACAATGTTATTTTGGTATACGTACCGTGTATACATCCATATGCATTTAGTAAAAACGGTTATTTTAATATTACAGACACCCCAATTTTATTTATTTGTATAGATGGCGTCAACGCTTGCATTTCTTGCAGATAAAATTGCCCTTACACACATCAATTGATTTTTTTTTGGTAAATCTATCATATCCGAATTCCGGGTACACTTTAAATATCAAGTCTTTAATGTTGGTTACGATTTCACAAAGGTCTTTACCTATGTAAAATTTTTTTGTAGCCTGATTCAGCAACTTTCCCCTAAGTAACCACTAACCAATCAATATGATCTTGTTTGGAAAATTTGTGCTTCTTCTACCTAAATGATTGCTCATGTTGGTATACCTACAGCTTCAAAAATTAAACAGTTTTCCACAATGGGGAAGATTTAAAGCAAGATTTAATAATATCATAACTACAAATCCTTATTAAGTAGCTATACAAATACAGTACTTACACCTACTTACTAACGAATTAGACACATATCAGGCCAAAGCGAACGATCATGTATCCCTCAACAACACCGTAAAATACACAAAATAGATCGAATATTCAACTACTACAAAGTAAAGTGTTTTTTTTCAAAGAAGGAAAATCCAACGTTCCGTATCAAAGAAGTCTATTGCGAAAGGAGCCGGTCACATGTCTACTCCGCAGAGGTTAAAGGTATATGATTCCACTCATGTACCTTAAAAAAACCGGCTAATTGCGAGTCGAACTCGCGCATTAAGGGTTCCGTACCATAATCTATAAAAAAACGGCAAACAATCACGTTTGTTGAATGGGAGCCTTCTTAATATTTATTTTATTTTAATTATTTATTTTTAAAGTGATTTTATGCAAATGCAAAAGGGAGTTTATGCAAAAAAAACACGTTTGTTGTATGGTGGTCACCCTTAAATATTTATTTTATTCTTTTTTTTAGTTTTAGTTATTATAGCGGCAACATAAATACCTACATCATCTGTGAAAATTTCAATTATCATGGTTCATGAGATACAGCCTGGTAACGGACAGATAGATAGACGTACAAACGCACGGACGGACAGTGGTGTCTTAGTAATGGGGCCCCGTTTTAAACTTTGAGTATGGAACCTTAAAAAGTATAGTAAAGCCAACGCTCTCACAGTTCGGCTCTTCTCGGCAATGTTCGGTTCTCGTTCGGCGGTCAGAGTAGTGCGCCGCATCGTGCACACTGCACACAGCCTTTCGGTTAATACCTAGATAGTACCTAGGTATGTTGAGTTATTTTCGTTTTACATTTTTTTTTAAACTATGCATCTAAATAACGTGGTATAAGAGCCAAAGTTTGTCTTCCTAAGATCTTCGTGTTAATGAAGTACTTTACGTTAGTAAGGATTAATATGATAAGGATTAAAATTCACCTATTAATTTTCTATAATTTTTCGATTCAAAATTCCTTATTGTGTTGTTGTTATAAGAGAATAAGAGAGATATATATATATATATATATATATATATATATATATATATATATATATATATATATATATATAGTGTCGTGGACTTTTTTGTGCATCTACTAAAATCCAATATATTTGTAGTACATTGTACTTACGTGTACTTAAGCATTACGCCAGCAAGCGCACGCGGATACAGCCGTTCGATACCGCTTTTTCTTCCGACTTATTTTACAAATATCGATATTTTAACTACGCTAAGAATAATTGTAACCGTAATCCTCATGAATGTAGCTATCATTAAAGACACACATAAATTTTTTTTCAATCCGACTTGTAGTTCCAGGAATTAGCATTTAGCGCATTCAATGAACAAACAAACGTTAAAATACTCGTATCATATTATATCATCCATACTAATATTATAAATGCGAAAGTAACTCTGTCTGTTACGCTTTCACGGCCAAACCACTGAACCGATTTGGATAAAATTTGGTACAAATATAGTTTGAAACCCAAGAAAGGACATAGGAATAGGATAGTTCTTATCCCGGAAATCCCACGGGAACGTGATCTATGCGGGTTTTTACTTTAGAATTTTTTCCACGCGAACGAAGTCGCGGGCACAGCTAGTATCATAATAAAGATTACTTTAAACTCAACGATTTAATTACATGTATATGTGTTTCAATACGTTAGCGCGATGTATTTTCGTGCAGCGACATCTAGTTAATGTGCTCTACGTTACGCTTTATGCTCCGCTTTCTTTCGATTAATTTTATTTCCTGTGGGAACGAAATATTTTCCCGCGATAAAAAGTAGAGTATGTCCGTTCTCGACGTCTTATCTATGTTTATGCCAAATTTCATCAAAATCGGTCCAGTGGTTTAAGCGTGAAAGCGTAACAGACAGACAGACAGACAGACAGACAGACAGAGTTACTTTCACATTTATAATATTAGTATGGATGGATATATATATATATATATATATATATATATATATATATATATATATATATATATATATATATATATATATATATATATATATATATATATATATATATATATATATATATATATATATATATATATATATATATATATATATATATATATATATATATATATATATATATATATATATATATATATATATATATATATATATATATATATATATATATATATATAATAAACACCCAAACCCAGAAATACATACATCTATGCTCATCACATAAATGCCTGCCCATGTCGGGAGTCGAACCCGAGCCCCATAGATTGCGTAGTCAGGTTCGTTAACCACTCGACCAACGGAGTGGTCCATCCGAAAACTGAAAAAACACATTTTTTTTAATTTCCTTGAAACCCGGGACCTCATGTGGTTTACGTCAACGCCGGACCACTAAACCACAGAAGCAATCGTGTGATAAATTTCGTTAGTGAATGTTTATATGTTTGTGTATTTGTACACGAATTTCTCGGAAACTAAAAGTCATATTAAGATGATCCTTTTTGATTTAAGTCAGGTATATTCCAACATATAGAACTGTAGCGCCGCTGGTCCGTACCGCTGAAGGGTCATATAGTGGTGAAACCAGCGGTCTAACGGGCTCTTGTCAAGTGACGTCATAACTGTGGAGGTGATGACGTCACACAAGGACAAGAAAGGGGAAAAGGAAGATCTTCCCAGCCAGGCAAGGTGTACTGGACGGAAGTCCATTTGAGAAGCGTTGAAACTTATATAGTGTATACAAGATAACTAATTGTGATATAGCGATTCAGGATTTTATTTTTGAATTTCATTTTTTTTTTAATTTTTTTTATTGCAGTGTTTCTAAATTGCTCGAACCGCTATAGTCTTAGTTTCTTTTACTTTTATTATTTACCTATTCATTAAAATCACTATTTTCTTTAGACACAGATGATGTTTGTATTTTCCAAACTAAAAGAAGTGCCGAAAAAAGCAGAAGTACAAGATGCAGCAGCAAGAATTGGTTTTCGGGGCCGTGGTGGAAAGTCATATCTATACCAGGGACATCAGTGGATGCCTATAGGAGAGCTTGATGATTGGGAATTCGAAGAAGCTATGAATATTAAGGAAAAACGAACCAGTAATGTTCGATAACCGGGAGTCAGATTTGGACATTGAAATTGAAATTAAATATATCATATTTGTTATTAACATGTTTTATATGAAACGTAAAAAAAATAATATAATTATTTGGCTAAGATCATAAGGTCCCGGATTCAATCTCCGGATCGAGCAAAAAGTGATGTTGAGAGTTTTTTGAGGTTTTTCTCGAAATTTCATTATCTCAGTAGCACCTCGGAGGCTGGCGGATAGTGTGTAACCTCTATTATTCCTCAAATGAGTACGAAAAAATGTCGGTCCCGGTTATTGCTAGAATTACGCGATAATAAAATCAGGTGGGTTAAATCTCTCATCTCGGTGAATCGTGATGAACCGGGAAAGGAGATTGATGAGGCCCCATACAAATTTGGCCTAAGACGCAACACATGATGATGGCTACTTACCGTATTGTAATAAATTATTAATTTCTTCTGAAATATAAATTGTATCACGGACACTTTTTATAACACTAAAATTCACGAAACTCCTTAAAAGATTAATATTACTTGATTTTACAATTGTTACATTCCATTTTAAGCCACTCATATCGCAATATATCGTCATCACAAATATAATTCAATTTTGTATTTACTTATCATGAAAATAATTTGATTTTAACCACATAAATGTTAGAAAACGATAAAAGTTTTGTTTATATAAAATGTTTATTACTCGCTCACAGCGTAAATAGATGACACTTGTTTTTTTTTGTTTGTTTCGGATGACACTAAGAGTACTTCTTTATACGGCCTTCTAATGTTGTAGATTTCGATTATAATAATAAATATTTTCATTTTTGTTGCATTTTATACAATTTGCGTCTTATCTATCCAACATTTTTATAAATTGTTTGGTTGGTCAGAAATAAAAGAAAGTGTTAACTTTATGGCAGAATAGAAAAATCTTTGCTTGATTTAGAAATGAAAAAGGCGTACAAGTTTGATTAGTTTCACGACTTTCTGACTAGAATCCTTTTAAAATTAATTTGCTATTAAAAAGTGTCCGTTGAATTCTAATATTGACTTATTGTGAATAAAATTAATTTAATAATTTCGGCTGACGCTATATTCTTGTAGTCCATTTAGGTCGATCTCATCACTCTCCTTTTTAAACACTCGACTTACTCTGCATTCCTCGCAGAAAAACGGCGTAACGATGCTTTATTTTTTTTTAATTCTATAGGTAACATCCGACTGTTTTGCTAGACGTAAATTTTATCGACGATAAAAACAATATGTAGGCCATAGGTATATTATTTTTCTTATTATGTACTTACTTATTCTCATCAATATCATCAGTTTCTATGCAAGGTAAAAATAGTGAATGATTTTAGTAGGTGGTAGAGTTCCGTAATTTGTAGAAGAGGTGGTAGAGGGCTTTCGGCAGGAAAAAGTATGATAGAGGCATATACGAGAGGCAATAATGGAGACGGGATAAAACTGTCCCACCCATTCCGAGATATCGCGTCTGTGAGAAATGTCTATGTGTGCGTTGCTCGAATATTACTTGTATGTACATTCACTTTTTTTATATCATAAGATAGCAAACAAGCAGATAGCAAACATCGCTTATAGACACCAAAGGTGTTAACGGTGCGTTGCTATCTTGTGGCGAGGTCTAATGCCACATGCATAAGTTTGCCGGCTACCTTACCGTCCAAACCGGAACACGACAGTTACAAACACTGACGCTATTGCGGCAAGAATAGGTAAGGCGATGGTACCAGACCCGGGCGAGACAATGCAGAACTTTACCACCTAGTGGTCACGATGGTAGTGACTCGCATAGCCAATCGGTCGCCTTTTACGACCTACCTGGCAGAAAATAACTAAAAAACTCAATTAAAACGAATTGCCTAATATGGGATTCGAACCCACGAATGTTTCAGTATAGATACAAGACTACGTCCAAGTAGATCAATCAGAGGACAGGGAAATAAAAGAGGAAATTTAAAATGAATTTCTGCTGAAATAACGTTTATTCAGGCAATTTGCTTAATTAGCTTCCCATTATAGCATCCATATTTAATGGTTATTGTTACAGTCCGCCTTAGGGTGCCCTTAGCAATTATGCGTAGGACCGGTAAATGTCAAGTTTCTATTATTAAAAAAAAAGAAATAACGCCACGCCCATATCCCCGACAAGGCAGGCAGAGGTGTAATGCTCCCTTGTTAGCTTGACAGTTGGCCAACTTATTCAGAAATCAGAAATCAGAAGAACTTTATTCAATAAAACTTTTTACAAGTCATTTTGACACGTCAACACTCTGCAAAGCTACCACCGGATCGGAACGCGACCATACAATTATTGTCAAATCCGGCACATATCGTGTCACGGACAAGTTATATTTTACAGAAAAATTCACCCACCCAGTTAAGAATCACAGCACCAGTTACCCGGTAAGGAAATCAATGTGATGATATTTAAGTTAATTTTCCACATCTTTTCATAACTGTAAATAGATTTATTTATATATATTAACAAACAAGACGTAGCTGTAAGTTGAATTACTTCTGTTCGAAAAGGTCAAAGAAAAAATTTAGGAGGATTACCAGTTTATTTAGAGATTGATATCGCATTGGCAACTAGCTTTATATTAACATTTTATCTTTTTATTACGTGGAATATAAGCAAGTGGATTTGCTTAGTCTTATCATAAGCATAGACGATCGGGCAGAAAGATATTTTTACATATCATAAGATATCAAACAAGCCTATGGTTTTCTTAAAAACTCCACAACCTCGCTCATCGCCGCAGAGTGGCTAGTCTATCAGTTTTTCGGATAAAATACACTTTGGAGAGTGCGTTGCGCAATTGTTGACTTAATTCCGCCATCCCCGTTTTTCTATCGATCGTCGAGGCGCACAGATAATAGACATCGCCATATGGTGGACTTCCACGTACCCGGACAAAGCGGTTCGAATCGACATTCTTGATCCGAACCGCAAGGTACTGGAATATGTTTCCTGAGTCTGTGTTCTCCGATGAGTACAACCTGAAGATCTTCAAGAAAAGAGTGAACAGGTACCTTTTAGGGAAGCGCGTTCCATCTTAGGCCGCATCTTAGCTTACCATCATGCGAGATCGTGGTCAAGCACTTTCCTATCGATACTAAAAATAAAATAACAAAGGTATAATAGGACACGTGTAAGTTTACCGGTTATCTTCATGGAGAAAGTATCTATATGTATAGAGTAGGCGAGTAAACAAGCAAAGGTCGTCCCGTCGATAGAGAAAGAAAGAAAATTAAATTTGGTACTCGTTTCTCCATCTAATCTATCTCATCTAAAATAATGTATACCAAATGCATGTTCTTTTACTTTCACGTATAGTAAAAATCAAATTTCAAACAAACTAATTCGTTGTTATTTTTTTTATATTCCAAAACTAGCCGTTGCCCACGACTTCGTCCGCGCGGACTTCGTTTACTCCGCACAGCCTCTCCCCCGTAGACGATAGCGTGATAATATGTAGCCTATATGTTGACCCGACCTGTTAGTAATATTCATGCAAATTTTGAAGTAAATCCATGCAGTACTTTTTGAGTTTACCCCGGACATACATACAGACAAACAGACAAAAATTCTGAAAACTATATTTTTGGCTTTAATATCGATTGTAGATCACGCCCCAAGTATTCTTTTAAAAAAATATTCAATGTACAGTTTTGACTTTCCTACGATTTTATTATATGTATAGATAACAAACAAGCAACAGCAACATCTCCTGATGGGAAGAGACAACCATCGCCGATAGACACCAAAGATTTATTCTGTGTGATATAATTTTATTTCTGTGATAGGGGTATATGGTATAAAGTTGATTTTGAATACAGTGGATCTCCATTATTTGCCTTTTTAATAAATAAATTTACGTACTTAATTCCATTTTTATTTAATTATTAGAAATTCTACCGTCCGGACAAACATTTGTGACAATTGTAAGACTTTCTCCAATAAAATACTAATATGTAATAAATTCTTCTTTAATATTACAGCATAATCTGTAAATAAATAACTTACATTTTAACGTAATACTTATTGTATCATAACACTGAAAAATCCGACGTCTAGTTACCTTCGCTGATCACTTTCGAAATCCGAATGAATTTCCTTTGCTTCCGTTCATAATTCAACCTGTTGAACGCTTTTAAAAACCGCTATCCTAACTTCACATCCATGCCCACCCTAACGATGTTGCCAGTTATCTGTAAAATAATCCCAGCTTAAACTAGATAACCAAAAATTTGTTTGGTAAAATAATACAAATTTACACAAATCATTTTTATTTATATTGATACTAGCTGACCAGGCAAACGTTTTTCTGCCGTTTTAACTACTCTTATTTTTTTCTATATTTTCTCACCTTTTAAGCCTTCCCTGGACTTCAACAATTAATTCAAAACCAAAATTAGCCAAATCGGTTCAGCCGTTCTCGAGTTTTAGCGAGACTAACGAACAATATATATATATATATATATATATATATATATATATATATATATATATATATATATATATATATATATATATATATATATATATATATATATATATATATATATATATATATATATATATATATATATATATATATAGTTTCGCGAACTAATCCGAAGACTGTATCTAGATAACAAATATCAAGCCAGTATAAGGTATTTATATGAGTACCTAATCCTTATTACGATCTATTGTTTCCACAGCGTATACTTCTACGAAACCGCTATTAAACTTAGATTACCGCAGTTCTTTAGAGACTATTAAGGTCATGTATATTATATACAAGCACTAGTTAATGCACAAGACTTTGTGCGACTAAGACTATTTTTATAACGATTTTCTCACTTTCTACCATCTCATAGTCAGTGTCAGTGGGTGTCTTCTTGACATATATCTAAACTCAGGCTTCGCACAAAATTGACAGAGGGCTTAACTAAGAATTTTCCAGAACACAATAGATAGTGTTCTGGAAAAGTCTGAAAAGTTTGTCGCCTTTTTGGTCTAGTGGTCCAGCGTTGACGTTGACCATATGAGGTCCCGAAGGTCCCGGGAACTTCGATTCCCGGGTTGGCCCCTTAAAAAAAAGTGTTTTTTCAGTTTTCTGATAAACACAAAGTTGCTCGGGATTGGAAAGTGCCCGGTTGGCGATAGGCTTGCCACCTATCATATTTGTGGGACTAAGTATCTTCGGCTAATTGTGGGTGCACTTGTTGTACCTTTGCCTACCCCTTTGGAGATACTGGCGTGAAGATACTATAGATAGTAAGACATTATCCAATGCCACCATTTTATTGAGATAATGTCACGTCATCCCAGCAAATTGCACTACCTATTCCGATGTGTGATTACCAGGGAACAAATGAATTGATGGCTCTGCTGATGTATAGAGGCAACCATCTTTAGTGTGCATAGTTAATAGTGCGTTTCCGTCTGTCTGGCGAAATATTAACGGCACATGCATGTTAAGCAGTTATGGCGGTATGGCGGTGGTACCAAACCCGAGCAAACCATAGTAGAACGCTATAACCTATAAAATCTGTCCATTCTCATACTCTATTTAAACTAGTGACTTTTTTGGAAGTACTTACGATAAGCTGTTGATGCTCCTTTATTTGCCGATGACCAAATATTAGCAAATATTTATATATATTCTTATATCATAAGGTAGCAAGAAAGATAGCTCTCTTGATGAAAAGAGAAAACCTCGCCTATTAACACCAAAGATGTTAATGGTGCGTTGCTATCTTTGTGGCTGATTCTTACTACATGCATACGTTTACTATTTACCTTACCTTCAAACCAGAATACGACAGTAACGAGCACTGACGCTATAAGTGAGGCGATGGTAGCATACCCAGGTGAGACAATGTAGAACTCTACCACCTAGTAGCATCGATGATAGTGACGGACATAGATAATAGTTCGCCTTCTACGATTTGCCCGGCAAATCTTACTTCTGAACGTATAAATAAGACGTTTAAAGTTTGGTTGATGCTGTTTTATTATTTTTATTTTATTAACCAAACTTGAACCCGTTTTAAAATTATCTCACTAAAATTTCACAAGCAGAATCACATGAGGTTTTATTATAATATAATAAATGCTTACAAAATGCAAATCGGAATCTTACAACGCTCTCAATGTACAAACGACATAAAATAATGCGGCGCTGGACCTTCGGAAAACGATTAAGCATTCAAAATGGGGTTATTCAGTTTAGTTTACTGCGACGTTTACTATCTAGACTGTTTTAATGGCTAGGAAGCGGCGAACGGTAAAGAGTCAGCCAGCTATTATACGATTACATATGTTGCGTTAGGCCGTCCGCTTGGAATATAAATTTTATAATTTATGGGATATTTTTTGTGATGCCAACCTCTACTCCGTTCAGTGGCCCATACTTATAGTCGTCAGATGTTATTTTACAAATTTATCTTAGTAATTTACTTGATATTAGTATATTTATGTAAAAACAGTTTTGAAGATCGCTTGCTAATCATTTTCATTAGATGATGAAATTATTTTTAATTGATTGATAGTTAAAAATATTATGTAACTTCTAACACAACTCATCATATGTTTTGTAGGTACTTGCAGTCATCAGATGTTCTTTTACAAATTTATTTTAATAATTTACTTGATATTAGTATATTTATGTAAAAACAGTTTTGAAGAGCGCTTATTAATCATTTTCATTAGATGATGAAAATATGTTTAATTGATTGATATTTAAAAATATTATGTAACTTCTAACACAACTCATCATATGTTTTGTATGTACTTGTAATCATCAGATGTTCTTTTACAAATTTATTTTTGTAATTTACTTGATATTAGTATATTTATGTAAAAACAGTTTCGAAGAGCGCTTGCTAATCATTTTCATTAGATTATGAAAATATTTTTATTTGATTGATAGTTAAAAATATTATGTAACTCCTAACACAACTTATCATAATATGTTTTGTAGGTACTTGTAGTCATCAGATGTTATTTTACAGATTTATTTTAGTAATTTACTTGATATTGGTATATTTATGTAAAAACAGTTTTGAAGAGCGCTTGCTAATCAGTTTCATTAAATGATGAAAATATTTTTATGTGATAGATAGTTAAAAATATTATGTAACTTCTAACACAACATATCATATATTTTATTGAGACCGCCCCGTTGGTCGAGTGATTAGCGAACCTGACTACACAATCGACGGGGCTTGGGTTCGATCCCCAACGGGGACAAGCTTTGCGTGATAAGCATAAAATGTTCGTATTTTCGGATTTGGGTGTTTATTAATTATATTCTAGTATTTATATATGTATTTCTATATAGTATCGTTGACTAACACCCATAACACAAGAAAATAATTTACTTACTTTGGAGATAGTATCCCGTCCCGTATATGTAATTTGTATTTTATCCCGTAAGTAGGGTAAAGGGACAAATTATGTCCCGTGAATATTTATTTATTTAATAATTTATTTAATATTAGTATATTTATGTAAAAGCAGGTTTGGAGAGCGCTTGCTAAACAGTTTCATTAGATGATGATCATTTATCATTATATATATGATCACTTATAATTAACTGTAAGTACTTATGTAACTTCTAACAGAAGTTATTATATATTTTGTAGACACTTTTTTTCATAATTGAAAACAAAACAATTTAGTAATATATCCAAAATCTAAATAAAATGTCGTCAAATTAATAACAAATGGAGTGAATTGTGATTAGTTCTCGTCTCTAATCATATCCATATTTAATATTATAAATGCAAAAGTTTGTTTTTATATAACGTAAAATAGCAAACCAGCATCTCACGATGGAAAGAGACAACCATCGTATATAGTCACTAAAGATGTTAATGCTGTGATCCGTGTGAGGTTTACCGGCTACATTACCCTCCAAACCGAAACACGAAGTGACAAGCAATGACGCTATCAGGAAAAGGTAAGGCAGTGGTACCAGACCCGGGCGAGACACTGCAGAACCCTACTACCCAGCAGCCACGAAACCCTTAAGACACTGCTATTGGCGATGAAAGTTTATATGAAAGACTAGCTGACACGGCAAACGTTTTGCCATACAAATTACTTGTATTGGATATTTTGGTGGGCCACTTGAGAGGAAGGGGGGTGAAGGGGGGGGGGGTTAACTGAGATAACAACTATCATATCTTTTAAGTTGGACCAAACAGTAGACATCTACAAAATTTCATTGAAATCGGTTCAGTAGTTTGGGAGTCTAACGCGGAAAAACAACGTGACACGTAATTTATATATTATATATTAAGATAATATAAATAGTATATATTAAGATAATATAAATAGCCTCTGTGGTCCAGTGGTTCGGTATCCGAGTTGACCACATGAGGTCCCGGGTTCGATTCCCGAGTCGGGCAATTCAAAAATGTGTTTTTTTCAGTTTTCTGACAAAAACAGCGTAGCCCGGGATTGGAAAAGGACCCGGTTGGTGATATGTTGGCCACCTATCACACTATGGGACAGTATCTTCGGCTAATCGTGGGTGCACTTGTTTTACCTCTGCCCACTCCTTCGAGGATTTGGGCGTGAGGATACTTTTAAGATAAGCTTATGACGACATGTTACTCTACTCACTAGCTATGTTACGTGGGTCAAAGCCGTTTGTAATATGTATATATATTATATCATATATCTACTAACTGTTTGACTACCTTTTGGATATTGATCCTATTTGGCTTAGACCATGAAGTCCTAGGTTCGATCCCTGGGTCGGGCAAGCGTACGACTGATATCTACTGAGGATTATCCTGTATAACTTCAATGAGTTTTTCGCCATATCTTTAAAAGTCGAAATCTTAGTAGCAGATTGGAATGGTGGAAAGGAAATGCCGATGATTGCAGGGAATATGCGGTAGATATTGTTATTATCAAATTGTTATTATCCATTTTGCTAACCCAAAAACTTATAAATCGTGATGAATCTGAACTGCTTCGAGAAGTTTTACAGGCGGATTTTGAATTTGTGGTGCGGATCTATCCTTCATTGACTTACCGTTATATAGGTGAAATGTTCCTTATGTGTATGAAACAAATAATTTCTTCTGCGTAGGCCGCATTATTGTAATGGGTAACTTCGGTACCTTACTTTGCGCCTAGCCCGACACGCACTTTGCCAATTTTCAAAGTTAAATAACCTTTTAGTTTCATTAATTTGCTTATCCAATTTCACAACGTTCTGATAAGGGTAATCATAGAAGCGTCGTTCTAACATTTATATATACACAATATGCACAAACGCGATTGCCCAGCAGACAAGAAATATTTCGCTCGCTCGTTTAAATTTTTTTATGTACACAAAAAGCTTGTCCAAAATTAATAAGAAGGAAATTATCACCTGATTGGAACGCAACAAAGACCTTATCTGGCCCGTACCGATAATTATCATTTTGCCCCGAGAAGGGAGTCTTTCCATCTATCTTCACGTAGTAGTGACGTGCGTGGATGATTAATGGGAGTGAGTTGTCGTTTGAACTTCACCTAAAATGTATTATCGATGATGAGCCACGTTCATTATGTTCTACTTGCTTTTAGATAAATGTTTTTATTTTTTTAAACAACTTTTACATAAGAATGTAAAAACATAGAGTAGGTATAGCTAAATGAAACATCAGAAAGATTTACTTGTATTTTAAATAGCACAAAATAAGATAAATGCCTAGGTTTGTTTATACAGGTTGTAAAGAAAACTCTGTCCGATCGTCAAAAGCATTATTTGGTAGCTTAATACAAACATACTTGTGTCATTATTTTATGGATATTGATAAATACATTTTTAAAATATTTGCTTGTTTCTCAATTTTAGTACTAAACAGAGGCACTTTAAACTGCGATATTATATATTATATTAAACAGACTGACTGGTGAATTACCTTTAATATTTAAGGACGTGATAGTTAGCAATCATATATGATGAGAAAAAATAACATTAAAAATAAATATTAAAATACTTCTTAGTAAACTTAGTAAATAGTACACCGGGAAGCCTATATTTATCTGCGCCATGCTTCGACACGCGCGGACGCATTTGTCGCGCAGGCAGTGGTTGAGGCCGCGTGGTGGCGGCGGCGTGTCCTTGATGTCGACAGCGTGGCGTGCGTAGAGAGTATAATATCCACATTTCACTTATTTTTAGAGAAATATTCGTCTAAAATTAAGCCCCTAACTTTATTATTTCAATTTAACGAGAATCGAATACCGAGTACACTCCAGAAGTATCGAAGGTAACTCACCAGTCAGTCTGTATATACAAGCTGCTACTGTAGCATGGCATGCGGCCAGTCATATTTCCTAATGTGCTAGCTAGCTAAAAATCTAGCATTTTTCGTTGCAATGCTGCCCGCTCCGGCCTGTTGTGGCCCGTCTCAATGTGCTCTTAATAAGACTATGAGTGTATTTCGATCGTTCACTCTGCCGTCCCAGGGAGGAAACCGGCGTGATGATATTTAAGTTCATTAGCCATGTTTTTTGTAAACTGTGAGAAGATTCGAATATATCGACAAAAAAGACGAAGCGGTAACTTTGTTTTATTACAATGCGTTCTGTGTTCATTATTAAAAAAATACGGCTCATAGCGCCACGTAGAACGCGCGGGTCCTTTACTCCCAGCAGGGATCCTCAACTTTCGGTACTAAATTCCCGCGTGGCATATTTATTTATTTCTGTCCGGTCCAAGATTATTTCTACTAGAGTTTTATGATAATCACGGTGTATAACGGCTAATGAATAATCCGTAGTCGTTGTTAATGTGACAATGTAACCGCCTTACTCGTAAAAGCCGTGTGAATGGTGACAAGTTTTTTAGTTTTTTGTTGGATAATTTGGGGATGCTTGGAGTGTATTGATTTCTTCACCTATGATTTATATAATTTATTTGTTACTTGTCTTAACTCAATCCCTAATTTAGTCTAATTTGAGAATATGTTACTACTAAAGATTTTTTTTATAAATAAACAAAATGTCTAACTGGGCCTCGTCTTAATTCTTTTCGAATAAGTACATAAGGTTGTGGATTCCATTCCAGGGTCAATGCTAAAAAATGTGCTTAAAAATCATTAGATTTTTACTAACAAAAATCTTCATTGAGGTTCTGGTGATATCATGTTAGTAACCTAGAGCATGGGAGAAGATAATAATGTGGTTATTACAAATAAGAGGCAATAATTGATAAAAATTGTCAAATTACTATAGGGATCACCATAAAATTTACCACCTAACAAAACGGGTGTTTTTTATGAAACAATGAAATTTTGTATTTGGATGTTTTATCATAATATTTTATTTTTTTATGTCATAAGATAGCAAACAAGCAGATGGGTCGTCTGATGGAAAGAGTCAAGCATCGCCTATAGACAACAAAGATGTTAATGGTGCGTTGCTATCTTGCGGCGAGGTCTAATGCCACATGCATAAGTTTACCGACTACCCTACCCTCCAAACCGAAACACGACAGCGACAAGCACTGACGCTATTGCGGCAAGAATAGATAAGGTGGTGGTACCAGACCCGGGCGAGACAATGCAGAACTCTACCACCTAGTAGCCACGATGGTAGTGACTCGCGTAGCCAATCGGTCGCCTTTTACAACCTGCCTGGCAGAACGGCAGTTGGTCTTTTCTTCAAAGGAGCCTAGGACCAACACGTGGTAATAATAATTTAATTTAATAAAATATTTTAAAATAGTTAAAAATAGCTTTTAAAATAATAAATATTTCTGTCAGTCAGGCAGTTCGTAAATGCGGAATTATTTATTACCATCATGTCTAGTGGGTGGTAATCGTAATCAAAGCATCTTTAGGAGAGTCAAGTATCATTTTACTATATCTACTATATATTAATATGTGAAGGAAAATCTTTGTATCCCTTTTTTAAAACAATTGTGCGAACGGTATAATATGAAATTTGCCACAGATAAAGTTAAGCATTGCGGAGGACTGCAGACTTTAAACTAAATAAGAAGAATAAAATGCATTAGAAATGTGTACATTAAATTTATAAAATTAAACATTACAGTTAAAAGTTTAATGAAAGCATGATCAACCAGTTTTGGCGCAATAAGTAAAAATGTGTTCATTAATACTTAAATAATGATATTATGAAATAAATTTTGATTTAAAATTAGGGGAAAGGTATGAAAAGAAATAAAAAAAGGGTTGAAAAATGCCTTTTTTTAAATAACTTAATAACGGTAGGAAATACAAAAAAAAGTTTCAAGTAAAAGTTGTAGAGAAAAAAATTCTACACATAAAGTTCCTCTTCATTTTTTTGTTATCTACTTTAGTTTAGCTCCAAAAAATAAAAATTAAATTTGCTTTGTAATTAATTATAAAACCTTACCAGAATTATTATGGCCCTGTACCATGCAGCGCGCGCATCACATAAATATGTACTAACACTACTACACATGTATTTCCATATTTATATATTTTTACATATTTTACTACAAATTTAATTTTTATTTTTTGTAGCTAAACTAAAGCAGATAACAAAAAAATGAAGAGGAACTTTTTGTGTAGAATTTTTTTCTCTACAACTTTTACTTGAAACTTTTTTTTGTATTTCCTACCGTTATTAAGTTATTTAAAAAAAGGCATTTTTCAACCCTTTTTTTATTTTTTTTCATACCTTTCCCCTAATTTTAAACCAAAATTTATTTCATAATATCATTATTTAAGTATTAATGAACACATTTTTACTCATTGCGCCAAAACTGGTTGATCATGGTTTCATTAAACTTTTTACTGGACTATACATGTTGATATACACATATTTATACTATTCTCTTTACGGCTAAAGTCAGTTGTCATACTAAAAAGAGATTTTACTGTTTAGTTTATGGTCGAATTTCGGTTACACGCCATCGCTAGTAAAAGTTAAAGCATTATTTTTATATTCTGATTGTTATACTCATATTATCGTAATTTGTATGTAAACAAAGTTGGTAGTAAAACCTTAGATTATAGATTTTGTATTAGGGAGGAGCAAGTGTTTATTTTCAAGCACAATAGTACAAGAAATAGAGGATTTTTTTATAGAGAGGTATATATAAGAAGATTTATATATAGAGAGGTATATATAGTCTGTGGTCTAGTGGTCCAGCGTTGGCGTTGACCACATGAGGTCCCGGGTTCGATTCCAGGGTCGGGCACTTTAGAAAAAAAGTGTTATTTCCGTTTTCTGAGAAACACAAAGTTGCCCGGGATTGGAAAGTGCCCGGTTGGCGATAGGCTTGCCACCTATCACATTTGTGGGACCAAGTATCTTCGGCTAATCGTGGGTGCACTTGTTGTACCTCTGCCTACCCCTTCGTGGATATGGGCGTGAAGATATATTTTTTTCTTAGTTATTTCTATAGATAGGTTAAGTATGACTTACTATATTTATAAATGCACGCAATACCTACAAAATATGGAGGCGGAAGTGCCGCTATTTTTACACTATACTATTTTCATTTTGTCGACGCATTTTCCCCGTGTTAGTCCCGGCCTCCTTTAAAGAATAGGCCAACTGCCGTTCTGTCAGGCAGGGCGTAAAAGGCGACCGATTGGCTGAATAGCCAATATATATATGCGTACAATAACGTATGAGCTACTACTATCGTGACTACTAGGTGGTAGAGTTCCGCATTGTCTCACCCGCCCCTGTTACTACCGCCTTACCTATTCCTGCTGCAATAGTGTCAGTGCTTGTCACTGTCGTGTTCCGGTTTGTAGGGTAAGCTTAGGGTAAACTTATGCATGCGGCATTAAATCTCGCCACAAGATAGCAACGCACCATTAACACCTTTTTGTCTATAGGCGATGGTTGACTCTTTCTCTCTTTTTGATTTTCTTCCTTTGAAATGTTCCTTCCATCCATTCTCAAATTTTGATTCAGAGAGAAAGCTCTTCTGATGGAAAGATTGGATGGATGGAAAGACCAATAAGCAGAGAGAAAGGAAATAAGAATTTGAATCTTTTTCTCCCTTGTTTGCTATTTTATAATATAAAAAAAGAAATACGTAGAAACTAACACATCACACCATTACAGAAACTATTTTTTCTAAATGAAAAAAATCCAATTACACAATGATAAAAAACCGAACTCGAGACCTAATATCGAGAGAAGAGAGTACGCAGGCAGTCAATAAGATGATTCGCGATGTATTTCCAAAACAAAACAAATGTATTTGAAATAGTTTTTTACAATACTACCGAAAACGTTACGGTAGAGTAGATGAGGCTATGGAAAAGATAAAAGAGAATTTTTTGATCTGTCATCGGGAACTAATTTCAGATTTTATGTTTTTTTCTGGTGTGTAATCATTTGTAGGGCGTTTGAGAATTCGAATGGAAACAAATTTTCCCGGTATTGGAAAAGTGCCCGATTGAAGATAGGATTGCCACCTATCACATTTGTGGAACTAAGTATCTTCGGATACTCGTGAGTGCACTTGTAAAACAAGCCTCTCTCCTCTGCCTATTTCTTCGGGGATACGGGCGTGAAGATTTCCAGTTTTTTACCATTTTTTACTCAATTCAAAAGTTAGAGGGGGATAAAAAAGTGTGTTTTGCATTGAGTTTTGCAACAGTAGTGCTCGAAGTAATAGACTGTGATCGAAAAAAGTTTTCGACTTATATTTTTGCAACTATTTTTTTTATATCATAAGATAACAAACAAGCAGATTGGTCTCCTGATGGAAAGAGTCAAGCATCGCTTATAAACATCAAAAATGTTAATAGTGTGTCGCTATCTTGTGGCAAGGTCTAATGCCACATGCATAAGTTTATCCTCCAAACCGGAACACGACAACGACAAGCACTGTCACTATTGCAGCAGGAGTAGGTAAGGCGGTGGTACCAGACCCGGGCGAGACAATGCAGAACTCTATCTCCTAGTAGCCACGATGGTAGTGACTTGCATAGCCAATCGGTGGCCTTTTACGACCTGTCTGGCAGAATGGCAGTTGGCCTATTATTCAAAGGAGCCGGGAACCAACACGGGCAAAAAATTCTATTGTTTAATTTGATAATGTCATCTATCTACCTATCCATATGCTCGTTTCGGTTTTGGCAGAGTTTTTATTATACAGAGTGTAAGGAACGGTCTACCGAAAAATTATGAAAACACGCCATTTTTACATTCTAGTCACGAAGGTACCTAATTTCTTTTTTTGTGGGAAATCTAAAATTCTTCTTTTGTGTTTTTTTTCTTATTTTCAAGCTACGCAATGTAAAGCGTACATTGCTCAGGATCGTATCTCCCGCAGAATTTACAAACCAGCCGTTTATTTTGTATGGCATGTGGCGCATTGTACATTTTTTTATTTTGTGTATTTTTTTAAATTTTACTATTTAAAAAAAGAACTGTAGAATATTACAATAACTCAAAATATATGAAATTAAGATAAAAATATCAAAAAAAAAGAACGGAAATTTCCCAAACAAATTTCCAACGGTTTCAACACAGAATTACGGACCAAAGCTATGGTTTCGATTTTTGGTAGAGTCCCCTACACTTAATTCCGCCATCTCCGTTTTTCTGTCAATCGTCGAGGCGCACAGATTCTAGGCATCGTGGATGTTCCATGTACCCGGACAAAGAGGTTCGAATCGACATTCTTCATTCTAACCGCAAGGGACTGGAACATACTTCCTGAGTCTGTGTACCCTGACGAGTACAACCTGGGGATCTTCAAGAGAAGAGTAAACGGGTACCTTCTAAGGAAGCGCGTTCCAACTTAAGCCTCATCTTAGCTTAGCATCAGGCGAGATTGTGGTCGATATTAAAAAAAATATGTGATCATTTTATTCGGTAGGTAAGAACAAAAAAATACTTTCTAAAGAACAAAGAGGAAGACATGTAACTGATGATATGATTATGTAGACACATAAAAACTGTTATGTATGTAGCTGTAACGATATTTAAACTCAATATTCACGGGAAAATCTTTCCTAACTACGGCCACGCGTCGTAACGCCCCCGAAATATATTTATACGCAATTCTCCACCCGTAGACAATCTTATTTATCTATTTCATGCTTATAAATCTTACATCTCCCTTAATATATCTAGCTGATTCAAAAGCAACCTTATGAGATTATAATATAGACTTTAATTGCTTGTTACTAGTATGTAATTGATACGGTATTAATTTTTGATAACTACCATAGGCGTATCGAAATATGGCGCGTGGCGATTTTGGTGGGAAGCCTGATATCGTGATTTGAGATTTATATTTTTGTTAATTTAAACTTAAATGTATGTTAATGTGGGCTATCTGATGATCGCCTCAGTGGTTTAGTGGTCCACTGTCGGTGTTGACATGAAGTCCTGAGTTCGATTCCCGGGTCGGGCAAAATAAAAAATGTGACTTTTTCAGCTTTATGATAAGAACAACGTTGCTTAGAATTAGATGAGTGCCCGTTTGGCAATAGGATTGCTACCTATCACATGGAAAGAGGCAACCATTGGATATAAACACTGAAAACGTTTATCGCATTGCCATTTGTAAATCAGAGATGAAATACATCATGCATAACATAACTGACAATCTTACCTTTCTGGGACATGATAGTGACAAGCACTGATGCTATTATGGTAGAAATGCCGTGGCTTTTCGCTGTGTTGGTCCCTCCTTTGAAGAATAGGCCAACTGCCGTTCTGCCAGGCAGGACGTAAAAGACGACCGATTGGCTATCGAGTCACTACCATCGTGGCTACTAGGTGGTAGAGTTCTGCATTGTCTCGCCCGGGTCTGGTACCACCGCCTTACCTATTCCTGCCGCAATAGCGTCAGTGCTTGTCGCTGTCGTGTTCCGGTTTGGAGGGTAAGGTAGCCGGTAAACTCATGCATGTGGCATTAGACCTCGCCACGAGATAGCAACGCACCATTAACATCTTTGGTGTCTATAGGCGATGATTGATTCTTTACATCTGGAGACACATCTGCTTGTTCTTGTGCATCTTATGATATAAAAAAAAGAAATAGGTAAAGCGGTGTCACCAAATCCAGGCGGGACGTCGCAGAAATCTACCACATAACGACGATGATATGTCACATTTGACTAATCATTCGCCTTTTACGAAATACCTGGCATAAAGGGAAATGGTCTATTCTTCAAATTCACGAGGACAAATTAAATTTAAAATAGTTGACATAGGTGGCATAGGTGGGCTGAAAAATTATATTAACCGATCAAACCGAATATAATAAAATTGTGACATGACAA
Source organism: Apodemia mormo (assembly GCA_036924255.1). Lineage (NCBI taxonomy): Eukaryota > Metazoa > Arthropoda > Insecta > Lepidoptera > Riodinidae > Apodemia > Apodemia mormo. The sequence goes on from JAUPFN010000020.1 coordinate 12,287,824, forward strand.
CATGCCCCCGGCTATCTGTCGACAAATCGCGTACATATCGAGTCGGCCAAATTATTTCTTCCAGAAAAAAATAAAAATTTAATCAAAACGAAATTCCTGACCAGGGATGTGATAAGAATCACAACCCATTTCACTAGACAATTCGGTGAATCATGGTGAATCTATTTAACGATGCTCGGCTTATTGTATATATTCACCGGATGCCCGATCTTCTCAGCAGTGTCGCGCGGAAAAGCGGATTGCTCTTGCGGAAACCGGAGCGGACGGCTCGTCGCTAACGTACTATCTCGTTAATATACATATTTCGTAGCTGGCAATCTTCAACAAGTATATTAGTTGCCATGAAAGCGTCGGCGATAGGAGCTGTGGCCATTGGCTGTTGTATAAACTCATTTCGAAAAAACGAAAAAAACGAAAATTGGGTGCAGCTTCTGCCATTAAAAATGTTAAAAGTTAGGTAATAGACCTTTTTTAGTAGTAAATTTAATAATCAATAGGAAAAAAAAAACAAAAAATTTGAAAACTAAAAAGTATTTTTTTTATTAACTTGGACAGAACAATGGCTGTAATACCTACTAGTTTATTATAATACCGATTGATATACCGATTTTTATGAGCAACACTTACGAGCAATGAAAAAGGACCTTTAAAATAACGTTCGAAAGGACCTTGATCCATTCCGAAAATATTATCTGAGTCTTGTAAAAAAAACATGCATCTTTTGTTTAAGCAAATGTTAGCCTGTTACACTATAATGTATAACGGGGATGTAGCTCAGTGGTAGAGCGTTCGCTTTGCATGTGAAAGGCCCCGGGTTCGATCCCCGGCATCTCCAAATTTTTTGTTCTACAAAAATAGCTATTGAAAGGTTACAGTTAGGCAAACAAACATTTTTTGTTATTGTGTTTATTGCAATAAATAAATCGAGAATATTTAGAGAACATGTACCTATCCCTATAGTGACTACATGTAGTTTATTCATTTATTATGTAGACGTAAATACAGTTAATAATATACTTGTACTTTTATCAAAGCTCCATTAGTACTCCTGTTTTCAAAACAGGAGTACCAATGGAGCTTTTGTAATATTCTACAGAGATTTGAGAAAAGAAAAAGTTTTAATTCATATTCTTTTCTGTGTCAAATTCCATTTCGTCGCATACAAAATAATCTCAAAAATAATATTCTAGAACACAAAATCCGCGTGAACTTGCGTTTTCGTGCATGGTCCACGTATCTACGTCTGAACAACTTGACAACCGCGGACAGTGCATTGTCACATGAATAGATAAGCGGAACATTGTTTCCTATAAAAATTAACATCCGCGTGACTGACATTGTAGTGCGTGGCTCCTGCGTTGTTACTCTCAGTGCGATCGGATCAGAGAGTGATCCGGGAGTAGTTTTTAAAATGTCGACTCGTCAAAACTTCTTGTAAAGGTTTATTTAAATATATTTTTTTTTAAATTTAAATTTTGATTTGGATATTATCATTCGTTTGGTTTCAGTTCGGTGAATAATAGTGGATCTGAATGTCTAATAACGCTCGATTTATCGAATGTATCATCATTTTTCTTAGATTATGAGGTTGATTGTGAGGTTATTTGATCTGATTGCAAATGCGATAAGAATTACATTTCACTAGACAATTCGGTGAATCATGGTTAATCTGGATTTCTCGGCTTATTGTGTCTATACTGTAGAAAGTCACAGTAAACGTGACACGAGCAAAGTGTCACCGCGCTACGTGTATCCGGATTCAAACGGTTAATTGGATTCACGTCAGATTTGAAAAATACAGTTTCAATATTAATCGGTGTTACTATAATAATCATAATCCAGGCTTAGAAGTATAAGTTAAATTATACATAGTATTTAATTTGACATATTAATTAGATTATCCGATAAATTTTACTGCCCCGTTGGTCGTTTAAAACACCGTATAGAACGATAAGTACAGATAGCCGCGTATACGACACCTATTGTTTGAAATTATTAAACTTGTTCTCTTATTCGATTTGTCTAAGTAGCTAAATACATAAAAGAAAAAGTCTTATACAAATATGGGCGTTTTGGAAAATTTAAAGCCATGTATGTAATATTTTTTTTTTACATTTTTGACATGTGCTTTTATACGTAGGGACCGTCGATAGGTAGATATATACATATACTTTTATGTATATATTATTTTTATTTATATTATACTTTTTCTACAGTTCCCCACAGTATGCGTAGTCAAGTGACCCGTGAAGAAGGAGGTGGGGAACATTTAAATGTGTCTATGATTATCCGGCTGTGTAGAAAAATGGCCGATATTAGCCTTTAAGACAAAGTTCAAAGGAAAACTGTCATAGCTAAGTAGGTTATACAAGCTTACGAGTAAAAGCTGACAAACTTACAAAATGAACTGTAGAAATAAAAGCTACATGTTATTTATAAAACAACTAATTGTAGCCCGCGGGTTCATCCGCGCAGACTTTGTTTACTCCGATCCTACTGGTCGTAGCATGATGTTATATTATAGCCTATAACCTTCCTCGATAAACAGGCTTTCCAATTCAAAAGGAATTATTCAAATTGGTTCAGTAGTCAAACAAACAAACAAACAAACTCTACAATTTTATAATATTAGTATAGATGAAAAAACCCTCTTCTTATTCTGCATTATTATGATGGGTAACTACTATACATTGCGCGTGGCCCGACGTGTTCTCTTTTGTTTCTAAATTTGGTAAATATTTGATTCCGAACTCCGGTGATAGAGAAAGTTAATAGTCAGTTGTTGCAGTCTCGCTGCGTTAAAGTTATGTATAATATAATTAGTAGTACAGAGTCCTCCTCCTTGCTTCGTGTTCCTCATTACTGAGGGTCGTGATCTCCTCCTTGGATGGTTCCTGAAAGCACAATATTACGCCATTGGACTCTATCTTCAGCGGCGTGCAACTTTTTAGACACGAGGTTGGTGCAAACCTGGTCTGACCATCGCGTAGGAGTACGACCATGTGGTCTTTTGCCTTCTACTTTTCCGGCCACGATTAACTTCTCGAGATTGTCTCCTTGCTTTTTAGAAATGTGGCTGAAGTATTGTAGAATTCTCTGAAGGCACGTAGTAAACAGTCTCGTCTTTACTCCAAGTTGTTTTAGAATGCCCATAACTTGTCCAGGGCATCAAGTCGCTCATTTAGGTACTTACGGGTTTTCCGGATGGCGGAGTCCTTCCCGAAGTTGCGTTCTATTTTTTTTATCTCTTCAACAATGTCGTATTGATGCTGAAGTAGACTTTCCATTTTGTAGGTATATGTACGGTTTTTAAAGAACAATAATCACAATACGACACTCCAAGATAAAAAAATACACTTGTAGTATTCACTGTATGATATTCAATTTCTCGAGTGTCGACGAGAATTTTCTTTTTTGACTTCGATAGTTAGGGTAGAGCAGTAGTATGCTCCGGGCCACTCTATGCCTCGCGAACCTAGCTGGACCTTTTGCGCCTTCTCAATTAAGCTGGTTGAACCCACTTCTGGGAAGCCAGTTAACCGATTCGCAGGCACAGTAAATCCACAAAAACACAGAGCGACCCTTTCTGAAGGACCAAAAAAAATTGTAATGTCTGTGTACAGTTTAAGATGAGTGCAGAAGATATGTAAGGGAGAGTCAGTGTATGAGACAAATCCAATGAAATTCTTTCTAACACAGATTTATTATTAAAGTTACAGCAAAAATGATGATTAAATAAAAGTGCAACCGTAACAATGTGTGCGTGTTTAACTTATTACTTTGTTTCTATGTAACCTAAATAAATTACATGTCATTGACTTTGAATATGTGCGGTAACCCGTACAGAGGCGTTGGTCCTGTGTAGTGCAGAGTAAGGTATTTTTTTATAGCTGAGGGAAGCAGAGAGGAGAGATATAAAAATCTCTCCTCTCTGCTCTCCTCTCCTGCTGTAAAGGGAGGGAAACTGGATGTATTTTCCTACTCCTCCTATACTCTTCTGATTAAATTCGATGCGGGTTCCAAGACAGCTTAGCTTTTCCCCCAGGGCACCCTGAGCTCGCAACTCAGAGGTTATCAGGAAGGTTGCCGCTGTTGATTCTGGTTTACAGAAGTTACAGTGGTGGGAACGAGAGGTGGGCCCATTGCCCTTTAAAAATAGATGAAAAAACTCTATTAACAAGTAATCGATTGAAAAATGCAGTGATAGTGACCTTGGCTGATCGCTAGCTTACATAATATATTACATTCGATTTATCCAGATAATACTTTTGAGGTTCGCTTGACCTTGTCAACTCGTAAAGAGAAACGGTGTGATAATATTTAAATGTTCTCTTTATTTTTTACAATGCTTGAAGGTATTTATTTTCAGATTGGCTTTGAACTCAATTTGTTAAAACTTCTCAGGAATGCCCGTGATGTTCGGTGCTTGTACTTTACACAAAATACAGACAAAAAGAAAAGTTATTGTATTATTAGTGGATTCGTCATAAATATACTTAGTTTAGGGTATGCCAAGAAACATTGAATTGGTTTTGGTGGCCTAGCGTACTTTTCTCAGCAGTACGAGCACAGCAATCATGGAGCTACCAGTTCAAAGCGTATCCGCTTGTTATTTGTTTTTGAACTGCAAAAGGTTAAATGGTAATCAGATTCATAGTTAATGCCCGAAATAAAGCGTCAAAGTATGGTTTGGAAGAGAAGAAAGTGCTCCGAAAAAGGCGACTTCAGAACTTTGCTAACTTTCCTTTTCTCAAAGTTAAAAGAAAGCTTGGGTAGGCAGCACTTTGCTTCAAACAAATAAATCGACAAGGCTGTCAAAGGTGTCAAGGTTATTGTATTGTTATTTTTTTTTAATTTTGTAATAACTTTTTCTTTTAAGCATAAACTATTAATTACTGACATATTTCAAGTGTAAAAATTTTACCTACGAAATAAAGACATTTTGAATTTAATTTGAATTTAAAATCATGGATCTAAAAATAGGGCACGCCTTTTTTTAAGAAAGGTTTGTTTAAGCTTGCGAACAAATACCAAAAATGTATCGAAGAAAAGTATTTTAAGAGTCAAAGAATAAAATACATATTAATATAAAGTCGTTGAATGACTTTATTGCCATCGTTATGAGAGCTTAAACGTGACGTAGTCATTATGAGAGGTTTACTCTCTTTCACACACACACACATAGTAGCGCGCGCACACCCAGACGCTCACACACGTACAATTACATACACATGCACCCACATACGCGCACGTATACACACACGCAAAAATACACATACATACTGACGTTATAGTAATATTAGTCCAAAAAGCTGTCGACAAGTCGACAGCTCTTAAAAATCGGGGTGAAGCCAATAAATAACATCTTTAGCGGGAAATTAAAAATGTTGAGAATCGCATACAGTCTTTGCGTACCCAGATGACAGATGCAAAGATTTGCCATAAAACTAGTAATTCAGTTGGATAATTTCTCTGGAAGTCTGGAAGAAGGAAGAAAAAGTAGTGAACTTTGTGCCATACCCTAGCGATGGCCTTTGTTAAGGCCAAACCACCGATTACTAAATAGTTATTACGTTCCAAACTAAGAGCCAATGTCTCCCCCACACCCTTTCTGAATAACATAGACTTAGAAAAAGGTTACCAGCCGAACGATCATGGCGAAAACTGTACTGGTATCCAATAATTATAAGCAGGTGCTCTTCCACTGGGTGCTGGCAACTGATAGTGGATCCCATTATCTTGGAGATCATGAAGACATTACCAACTGTAGATTATAGCAGAATTTCCCCGTGTTGGTTCCGGGCTCCTTTGAAGAATAGACCAACTGCCGTTCTGCCAGGCAGGTCGTAAAAGGCGACCGATTGGCTATGCAAGTCACTACCATCGTGGCTACTAGGTGGTAGAGTTCTGCATTTTCTCGCCCGGGTCTGGTACCACCGCCTTGCCTATTCCTGCCGCAATAGCGTCAATGCTTGTCATTGTCGTGTTCCGGTTTGGAGGGTAAGGTAGCCGGTTAACTTATGCATGTGGTATTAGACCTCGCCACAAGATATCAACGCACCATTAACACCTTTGGTGTCTATAGGCGATGGTTGACTCTTTCCATCAGGAGACCCATCTGCTTGTTTGCTATCTTATAATATAAAAAAAAAAAGTTTTTGTGAGATGCGTGAACAAAAAAACATTCAAACAGACCAAGTTTTTTTTTATATCATAAGATAGCAAACAAGCTGATGTGTCTCCTGATGAAAAGAGTCAAGCATCGCCTGTAGACACCAAAGATGTTAATGGTGCGTTGATATCTTGTGGCGAGGTCTAATGCCACATGCATAAGTTTACCGGCTACCTTACCCTCCAAACCGGAACACGACAGTGGTAAGCATTGACGCTATATCGGCAGGAATAGGTAAAGCGGTGGTGCCAGACCCGGGCGAGACAATGCAGAACTCTAGCACCTAGTAAAGATACTGAAAAAGCATTATTTGTCGTTGTTATTTTGTATAAAGTAATAGTCTCAGAATGAAAAGTGTCACCGCGCATATGAGCAAACGTTTCTATCACTGTCAAAAAGGCATATATTGGTACATTATATCATGAAAAGATAGAAATAAACTATGTTACTGTTTTATCCTTCCGAATGAGATGACAAGGTCTGAAAATTACCCTTGAAGTAATTTCATTTCATCGGTAAATAGTATAACTATGTATTTCTGTGTGTAATTGTAAGCTACACTGACAAACTAAGAAATGATCTTGAAAGGCGTATCCATTGAATCCGTGGTAACAGTAAGAGTGTTCCTTAAATATCTTACATGCAAAAAGAATAATCAATAAAAGTTTATTTTTCTTAATTTACTCATTTACTCTGTCTTCTACACAATGGTCACGACGTTACTATACATATTTTTTTATTAATGACAATATATTAAAAAAAGCGAAAATATCGGCTTTGGCTAAATTTGAAACATGGATGTTAAATTCTATGATATCGTTAGATCCTGGAAAGATTTTCTGGAATCTACTAGAAAAATACGAATCTTATATTGTCTTTATTAGTTTTGTGTCTATGTATAAATCTTAGTTCGATGATAACTCGGATATCGTTGATAGGAATGCGGGAAATCTGGTGGGCGGAAAGCACTTTCAAATTCGCCTAGTTTCAAAATCGCCTGGCGAAATTTCCCATTTTGGAACCGATTATCGTTGCAGGCATAATTTACATTTATTTTTTAAACGCTTTTATTTGCGATTATACTTCCAACCCCAGTACAAGGGCCGGACCCCATGTGAAAGGCGCGAGTGTCAGAAAACAACCCATAGGCCGCAATGAATAGCAAAAATGTAAATTTCACGCAACTCCACATTGCTTGAGACCGCTACGCTGATTTTGTGTGGGACAAGCCAAAAGCAACCGGCATTTTAAGAAGCTATTAAGTCGAAAAATACCCGAAACCCTATTACGATAAAGCCATACTTTTTATATTGCATTTTAGATATTTACAATAACATTTACATTTGATTACTCTACGCGACTCGAAACCATAGATTTGGACCATGATTGTGAAATGAAAACCGTGGAAATTTGTGTGGGAAAATTTTGTTCTTTTTGATGAATTTTTTACATTATTTTTGTGTATTTGATTTGTTCTAATACTCTACAAGTTTTTTGTTTTTAATTAGTAAAATTTAAGTAAAATTTAATATTATTTATGTATGCACCACATGCCGCGAAAAATAAACGGCTTGTTACATTACGAGTCAGTGTAATATGCGCTTTACATTGCGTGCAAGCAAATTTGCATTTGAAGGGATGTTGTACCGAAAAATTAAGAAACCGTGCCCTTTTTACGTTGTTTTTTGTTGTGGGAAATGCAATACTTAACTTTTTTGTTTTTTTCTTATTTTCACGCCCCGCAATGCAAAGTGGATATTGCTCCGACTAGTCACTCCTGCGGAACTCTTTAATCAGCCGTTCATTTCACGAGGTACGTATCGCCTTTATATTGCTTATTTTTATATTTTCTTTAATTTTACTATTTTTTGAGAATAAGCACTGTAAGAGTAATTAATAGATAAAGAGATAAGAGTATTGGAATAAATCAAATTATGCAAGTCAATGTAAAAATATTGCCAAAATGTTTTAAAAAATTCTCACGTAAATTTCCAACGATTTGCATCTTAGAATCATGCTCCAAATCCATGGTTTCGGCTTTCGGTAAACCATCCTTTCAACGCTGTGTGTATTTCTTTTGACACGTCACACTAATTAATTTATGCAAGATAAAATAAGAAAATTATTTACTTGTGGGTGCTTATCAACGATAAAAATACATAGAAATAAATAGTGCAATGGATAAACACCCAAACCCAGAAACAAACATCTATGCTCATCACACAAATTAAATTCACCATTTACTGAATATGTAGCTTTTATGTACAAAAAAAAATTAAAAAATTGATCAAGTAATTTTCGTTTTATTACAAACAACCATATTGAATCTTTATAGAAGTACTGTTTAAAGAAATCGGACACCGCGTTTATTAAGACCAGTCGACATTGACAAAGGCTCACACGATGTATCATACGAAGCATAACTTAAAAAAGAAAAAAAAAATCGACCATTAGAAAAAAAACAAAATTGTTTTTCGCTTTTGACTCTTGGTTTGTCCCTGTATCGATATTATACTGAGTAGGAAAATGTTTTCTAAAAGTATTAAATTGGTTATTTTACTATGTCCTTGGTTGGACATATGACAGTGACAGTATTAGACAGCGCAAGTCCAGAAAATTCCTTAACCTCACTGTTACTAGCACTACATTAAGGCGAGGTATTTCGACGCGCATCACTTCTATAGAAAATGGGTGGCGCGGTATATTTTGAAACCGCTGGGAAACGTGTTAATCTTCGGATAAATAAATATAGGACATTAGCTGAAAACTAAAATTTAGCACATTCTTTTTGTATTTACAACTAAATATCACTATATAAAAATCATGTGGAAGATTAGAAATATTATTAACACATTATTTGTTTAAGAGATTTTTTAGCCTGTTTTCTGAATTTTATAATATCAAGTAAAGTACATTCTATCATGTAATGAGTTAGCAAATTCTTTAGATAATATCTTGAAGTATATCGTGTAATTTTTGTAAAATTGTTATTTTATAATCAATACAAAAAAATGTGATTTAACAAACCAGTTTTTTCCCGTTTGTCGCGATGCCTCGCCTTAATGCTTCGCGTTATGAGGCATGCAACAAACAAGGCCTCACGCGTCTATACTAAGATTGGTGCCTCTACATTAATGAAGTGACCATAAAATGTTACAAAATACTTAAACCTAGATTAATCATAATAAGTCACGGATTGCCGTCTACGGCAGGCGCAGTGATTTATGCCACGCGTATGTCACGTGACATGCGCAGGCGCGTTGTTAGCGCTAGCTACTACGAATCGATCAAAATGGCCAAAGATTATGTAAAACTATTTCTTTACATAATGCAATTGGCTTGTTTTATGGCAAAAAGAAAAAAAATATTAAATTATGTATTTAATCAATCAAAATATGAATCATTGTTTTTTATGCACTTCGCCATTTTAATTAGTTCAAGAATTGATGAGAAGAAATTATTAATCTTTCGCGCTTTTGTGCAGGGCTCGTTCCACGGTGGCAAATTCAATTATAATTTTTCCATACACAACGTTATCAAAGAAAAATCAGATGTACAACCAAATACCAAACACATTATACATAAATATAAAAAGTATCTTCACGCCTGTATCCCCGAAGGGGTAGGCAGAGGTACAACAAGTGCACCCACGATTAGCCGAAGTTTCTTGGTCCCACAAATGTGATAGGTGGCAAGCCTATCCCCAAACGGGCACTTTCAAATCGCGGGCAACTTTGTGTTTATCAGAAAACTGAAAAAACATTTTTTAAGTGCCCGACCCAGGAATCGAACCCGGGACCTCATGTGGTCGACGCCAACGTTGGACCACTAGACCATAGAGGCGATTATACATAAATACCTAAATATAGATATTATAAATTGGGGATTTTTAAACAAATATTTGAGATCCAAACGGTAAGTTTGCTAGAACGGTAATTTCATATGTAACACTAAAAACCCACAGTGAAGCCGAGTGGCTGATAAAAATTTTAAGTAAATTTTATGGAAGCAATGCGTTCTTCATTGTAAAGAAATAACATCTGTGTAGCAGTCCAATACGGGATTATCATTTTTTTCGGTACTGTTATTTCAGCATGAAAAAAGTAACTTTCGCATTTTAGTATAATTAAGCACTTATTTGTTTTTCAATTTTTAAGCATATTCAATTCCTGAAGTATTAAACTTGTATCCCTGTGGGTAAAGGTGTAAAGGACTAGTGAGATTAGCAGATATTAATTTCAAAGTGATCTGGCTAATAGACAGATTAAATATCACAGAAAATGTAGCGTATAGCCTTCCTAATAAGTGTGGCTATCACAATTTCCAAAAACTAAAAAAATGGCAAATAAAAACCAAACAATATATTTTTTTAACAATTTTAAGGAGAAAATTTATTTGAATCTGCTTATTCACATAATCCTTGGCCGCATCTTCACATTTTTTACCTGTGAAAAGATTTGTGAAAAGGGAAATACTAAATAATACCTAAATTATACCGCCATTGTCCACTGTAATATATTATATTTTGGCGAAAATTATTATGTTCTGACATCGCAAGTGCTAAATAGCTTCAATAAAACGGTTTTAATTATAATTTATTTTACTCTGCCTATTCACATAATCCTTGGTCGCAAAAAGATTACCATACATCACAGCGAATGATTGACCAATGAAAGGGGGATATTTTGATATGAATACCGATAATCAGCTTTTGATATGAGAAAACTCAGTATTGGGCGTTGCTTTAATAATTCAACCACTAAAATATATTTTAAATTCCCGCTACGTATGTAGGTAAGGAAGTTACTGATTTTGCTCCGATTTTCGAAAATCGAGTTTTCACCAGATCTCCACGTTTTGAGGTCCTATGAACTTTTTCCGACTATTTTCACGATGACATCAGTATGTATGTGTGTGTGTATGTGTGTATGTAAACATCTCATAACTTTTGAACGGCTGCACTGGACCGATCGAAACGCAGTTCATGGCATTCGATTGGAATGCGCTCAACTCAGACTTTTTAAAAATTTGAATCGATTTTGATCGATTGAATCGGATTTATTATTTGAAAAATCAATGCCGTAAATTGCATCAAAATTGGTTTATTGATTCGGAAGTAGTCGTTGACGAAAAATTTAAAAAAGTGTTTTTATTACATAACTTCATGGTTTTTTAACCAAACAGTTTTTGAGCTTTCACAATATTTTAAGTAGGTACTTGTACTTAACAAAAACTAGCCAAGTGCGAGTCGGACTCGCGCATGAAGGGCCCCGTACCATCATAGCAAAAAAACCGAAAAAAAACATGTATTGTATATATTAATATATTTTATTATATTTTTTTTATTTTTAGTATTGGTTGATATTACCTACGGCAACGGAAATACATAAATTGTGAAAAGTTCAGCTTTTTAGCTATCACGGTTAATGAGATACAGACAGACAGACAGACAGACAGACAGACAAACAGACAGACAGATACAGACACAAACAGAGAGACAGACAGCGCAGACTTAGTAATAAGGTCCGGTTTTACCTTCGGAATCCTAAAACTGCTTCGAATACCGTTTCAAAAATCGAAATCAAATCAAATCTCCAAAAGTTGTAGCTTTTTGAATAATAAAATTATGTTGTTTACAACATTTACCTCATATTATTAAAAGAACTTTCAGACATATGCCGATTGATTGATTTCAAAATTTAGCCAGCTCTTCTACTTACTTCTAAAACTGCGTCACAAATCGTAAATAGGATCAAACAGTAAATAGGTACTAATTTTGCCTTGTTTTTCGAAAATCGAGATTTCACCAGATCTCCACGTTTTGAAATCCTAGCAACCTTTTTCGGCTACTTTCACAATAATGCCGGTATGCCTATATATGTGTATTCGTGAGGGTGTGAACGTGGTTCATGTTATTCCATTTGGTTCTGATTAACTTAGGCTACCCGAAAATTTGAACCAATTTGGCCCAGATTTTGAGAAATTTTGAAAACGCCTTAAAGAAATACAAGAAGTATTATATTAAATAACTCCAGATATATGCACCAACGAGTACAAAATCTAATCAGCTCTATTATTCAAATGAGCCCGGGCCAATACGGATAGTCGAGCATATTGAGACAGAAGACACAGAACTAGCTTGTAGAGTTCCGCAACGTCTCACCTGGGTATGTGATACCACCGCCTTACCTATTCCTGCCGCAATAGCGTCAATGCTTGTCATTGTCACGTTCCGGTATGGAAGCTAAGGTAGTGTGGCACCACTGGTCCGTACCGTGGAAGGGTCGAAGTGATGGAACCAGCGGGCCAGCTGCTTGTCAGGTGACGTCATTACTGTGGAGGTTGATGACGTCACACAAAGACAAGGAAGGGAAAAGGAAGATCTTCCCAGCCAGGCAAGGTGTACTGCCTGGGGACCGAAGTCCATTTGAGAAACGTTGAAACTTGTATATACACTATATACAAGTTTCAACGTTTCTCAAATGTACAAGATAAATAATTGTGATATCGCGATTCAGGATTTTATTTTTGAATTTCATTTTTTCCATTTGTTATTGATTTTTGTCCATTTTTTATTATTTTTTCTTGTAGCGTTTGTGATTGTTTTGAGCCGCTACAGTAGCCGATAGACTTACGTATATGGCATTGCCATCCCGTCACACTGATAGCAACGCACTATTAACATAGTCGGTGTTTATAGACGGCGGTTTTTATTTCCATCGGGAGAGCTTCTGCTTGTTTGTATCTTATGATATAACTAGCGACCTACCCGCGGTTTCACCCGCGTAGATTTTGTTCCCGTGGAAATATCAGAAAAGTTTATATACTAAAACCTTTCTTAAGAATCAATATATCTAATTAAAAAAAACACATTAAAATCTGTTGCGTAGTTTCAAAGATTTAAGCATATATAGGGACATAAAGACAGACAACTTTGTTTTATACTATGTAGTGAAGAAATTGTCCAGGGAACTTATTGTGTGAACAACTCGGGGAAAAAATATATAAAAAATCATTAAAAACATACAGGCAAATTTTTAACCTCCTCATTTTAAACGGTCAGTTAAAAATACAAATACTTTCTCATTATATCATGAGTATAGATAGGTATTAAAATTTGAAGTCGGTTTAATAGTGTTTGAACAAAAAATGACATTTCGGGGCTAGGTGTTCGCAACCTACAACCTTTGGGATGAAGCAAAAAGCGAGCAGATATTTCGTGCAGAATTAAATGATGTGGGATGACAAGTTCGCGATTCGTGGGTATTCGCAAAACAAGAAGTTTATACGGATAACTTTATTTGAATACCTTATGTGATGTTTTTTTTTATAGTATAAGATAGCAAACGAGCAAATGGGTCTCCTGATGGAAAGAGTCAACCATCGCCTATGACACCAAAGGTGTTAATGGTGCGTTGCTATCTTGTAGCGAGGTCTAATAAGTTTACCGACTACCTTATCCTCCAAACCGGAACACGACAGTGACAAGCACTGACGCTATTGCGGCAGGAATAGGTAAGGCGCCGGTACCAAAGATTTTAATAATATTGTGGACTATTTCACGAATTGATCTAACCCAAAATTAAGTAAATTATTTGCTTGTGTTATGAAAACTACATGCATAAATACTGTTACATACATAACAAACACCCGAATCCAGAAATATAAAAATCTAAGCTGACCACACAAGCGTTGGTTCCTGTTGGGAATCGAAACCGGGCCCTTTAGGTTCGCTAACCATTCGAACAGAGGGGCGGTTAAACCATAAGTTCTAAGTATATGTATAATCAAACTATATCATGAAGTCATAAGTATATTGAGTTCGCTGATATATAATGGAGTTAAAAACTATCACAGCTAAGAATGCTTTAGAAGTTTACGAGTAATAGTCGACTAACTAATACAATGTACTTGGAGAAGATTTTATAGGCGATGGACCTGTTGTACGGATATATCCGTTATTGGCGTTACATAGGTTAAATATTCATGGTATGAAACAATAAAACGGTCTTCTTCTTCGTACGCATTATTATGATGGGCAACTTTTTTTATATCATAAGATAGCAAACAAGCAGATAGGTCTCCTGATGGAAAGAGTCAACCATCGCCTATAGACACCAAAGGTGTTTATAGTGCATTGCTATCTTGTGGCGAGGTCTAATGCCACATGCATAAGTTTACCGGGTACCTTACCCTCCAAACCGGAACCCGACAGTGTCAAGCACTGACGCTATTGCGGCAGGAATGGGTAAGGCGGTGGTACCAAACCCGGGCGAGACAATGCAGAACTCTACCACCTAGTAGACACGATGGTAGTGACTCGCATAGCCCATCGGTCGCCTTTTACGACCTGCCCGGCAGAACGGCAGTTGACCTTCTTCAAAGGAGCCTGGGACCAACACGAGGGAAAAATATTCTTGCAAATAAACATTTTCTTTCTTTCTTTCATGTTTTTACGCTATTCGTACTCTTTCGACTGTACACTAGTGTTTTTTTTTTAAAAACACGTGTCTCCATATTAAATCTCGTCCAGTAAGTTGATTGCCCGTATCTAATTTGGTACGCTGTTTGTTAAATGTAACGTTAAGTGAAGGGTCCCTATGAAATAATACATTGGATTTTGTGTAATTATTCTTGCCCCTTTGTTTTTTATTGTTTTATACATAGATTAGCAAGTAAGTACTACTATTTAAGTTATTAATGTCGGCAATATACATATATCATTTTTATAGCTTATCTATACATATAATAAAATCGTAGGAAAGTCAAAACTGTACATCTATACATATAATAAAATCGTAGGATAGTCAAAACTGTACATTGAATATTTTTTTAAAAGAATACTTGGGGCGTGATCTACAATCGATATCGAAGCCAAAAATATAGTTTTTAGAATTTTTGTCTGTTTGTCTGTTTATTTGTTTGTCTGTATGTATGTCCGGGGTAAACTCAAAAAGTACTGCATGGATTTACTTCAAATTTTGCATTAATGTTACTAACAGGTCGGGTCAACATATAGGCTACATATTATCACGCTTTCACCTACGGGGGAGGAGCTGTGCGGAGTAAACGCGGAGTAAAAAGTCCGCGCCGACGAAGTCGCGGGCAACAGCTAGTATTACATACGTCTATCGGTGAATACGAAAACTATCGAGGTGTAAATTTCCGCGATGTGTATTTTGTATAACAGGAACTCCTGATATAGAGATATTACCAATATTCTAGCTAAATTATTTATTAATTTAACACTTAATAATAAATAATAATTAATACCACTGGACAATATACACGAATTGATCTGACCCCAGAGTAAGCAAATTATGTGCTTGTAGTATGGGTACCAGTCAACGATACTAATACATAGAAATACATATGTATACTGTTATATATTTAATAAACACCCAAACCGAGAAATACAAACATCTGTGCTCATCATACAAATGCCCGTACCTGCCGGGATTCGAACCCGGACCCCATTGATTGCGTAGTCAGGGTCGCTAACCACTCGACCAATGGGGCGGTCAAGTACTTAACGTTAAATAATTAATTAATACTTTAATTACGACTCACGTGAAAGTGGTTTGTAAAAAATCGCTTTCACGTGATTCGCCTATGTTACGTTACTCTTTTTTATGGTTCTCTTTTTTATGGTTCGTCTGTCTATCACAAGTCACAGTTGAAATTTTCGTATGACGTATTAGATAACGTAATACAATTGTCGCTATAACAACAAATACCAAAAACAGTTTAAAATAAATACTTACGGGGGCCCTCATACCTAAAACGTGACTTTTTTCAATATTTTCTTGATCTTAATAACGACGTACTGGTAGACGCTTGAAATATTTAATTATAAATAAAACTAAATAACTAAATTAAAATAAAGTAAATATTTAAGGGAGCTCCTATGCAACTAATGTGAATTTTTCCATTTTTTATTGATAACTAGCTGTTGCCCTCAACTTCGTCCGCGCGGACTTCGTTTACTCCACACAGTTCGTCCCCTTAGGTGATAGCGTGATAATATGTAGCCTATATTTTGATCCGACCTGTTAGTAATATTCATGCAAAATTTTTAGTAAATCCATGTAGTACTTTTTGAGTTTACCCCGGACATACATACAGACAAACAGACATACAGACATAAATTCTAAAAACTATATTTTTAGTTTCGATATCGATTGTAGATCACGCCCCAAGTATTCCTTTAAATAAATATTCAATGTACAGTTTTGACTTTCCTACAATTTTATTGTATATATAGATGTTAACGTACCCTTCGTACGCGAGTCCGACTCGCTACTTGGTCAATTTTTATATCACTAAATCCGCTCTGAACTCGCATTTGCCCCGAACTTTAGAATTTTGAATCCCTTTTATGTATATTCCTTATATTTCAGCTATGTCGTGTAGGAATACGACAATGTCAAGCACTGACTTTATGGCGGGAAAATGATGGAATTACCGCTGAACTCTACCAACAGTTACGATGGTAGGTATCACATTAGTATTTATAGTATTGAAAATGAAAAAATATTTATTTGCAAGAATATGGGTGTCACAAGTTATTAAAATAAATTAAATTACCATCATATTCTACCATAATATGGCGTGCAAACATTTTAATTTAGGTTGATTTCTTTATAATTACTACCGGATCGGAACGCGGCCACACACTGAGAAGATCCGGCGGAATAAACTCAGCGGGCTTCTTTTTTTTCTATTTCATGTATTACAATGATATGTATTACAATTTACTAGAATTATTTCATATCAAAAAGTTATTTTTACAATTTACAAAACATCATCTTATGCTCGATCCAAATTTTTACAATTTACAAAAAAAAAATACCATTTTACAAAATTTGCCACTCAATTTTTATTACATTTAAATTTTAAGGTAAATTGTACAAGCTTATATTTCTGTGTAATATAACATGCTGTGTAACATTTAATCTTATCTGCTAAAAATTCTCTAATATCATAGTATGTTTTATTTAACAGTAAATCAAAAAATAAAAATATTGACTATAATGAGCGAGCTTGACTATAAATAACCAGCTTCTTAGAAATAAAACAGGTGTTCCGCCCGACAATGCTGTGTCTAATTAAATTGTCAAAATTTTACATTTTTTGGTCGCAAAATATGTCAAATTGTTAAAAATATTTAACAAAGTTTATGTTGTTAGTTAGCCAGTTAGTAATAAAAACTAATTATTGCTAAACATCATAATATGTATAAAAAACTATACGAAGGATGTGTACGTTGTTATCTAATCCATACTATCCATACTTAATATTATAAATGCGAAAGTCTGTCTGTCTGTCTGTTATGCTTTCACGGCTAAATCGTAGGACCGATTTTTATGAAATTTGGCATGGACATAGTTGAAGATCCTGGGTCAAACATAGGCTAATTTTTTTTCAAAAATCAGTCCCTGGAGGGCTGAAATAGGGGATGAAATTTTTATTAAAAGCTACTTGGATGACTTATTAATATACTCGCGGGTGAAGCTGCGCGGGTTAGCTAGTGCCTTTATAATTATGTTTTTCACAGATGTAGACCAAAGTGGCTATGCTCTTTAGGGTTCCGTACCTAAAAGGTAAAATGGGACCCTATTACTAAGCCTCCGCTGTCTGTCTAGCCGTCTGTCTTTCACCAGGCTGTATCTCATAAGCCGTGATAGCTAGAAAGCTGAAATTTTCACAAATAATGCATTTCCGTTGCCGCTCTACTAACAAATACTAAAAATAAAAAAATGAAAATATTGGCGTCCCTATACAATAAACGTATATTTTTCGTATTTTTTTGCTCAATATTAATAACGGTAATATGTAGACAGTTGAAATTTTCACAGAATATTTAGTTGTATATTACCTTTCAAACTAAACAGTTTTAATAACATGAATATTAAAGGGGGCCCCCATACAACAAACCTAATTTTTAAACAGATAGAAAATTGAATTTTTTTTTAAAAAGTAAGTTAGTATTTGCAAATATATGAACTATAAAAATAAATACCTAATACATAAAAAACTGACCAAGTTTGAGTCAGGCTTGCGTACGAAACGTGACTTTCTTTTATAGATGGTAAGGAACCCTTCGTGCGCGAGTCCGACTCGTACTTGGTCGTTTTTTTATATACAGACTGACTGGTGAGTTACCTTCGATACTTCTGGAGAGTACTTGGTACTCGATTCTCGTTAAAATTAAATAATAAAATTTAATTAATTTTTGAACAATATTTCTCTAAAATAAGTGAAATGTGGACATTATACTCTCTAAGCACTCCGTGGTACGCGCTAATCAACATTAAGGACACGCCACTGCCACCCCCCGCTATTCTGTGTTGATAGCGCGCTATGCGACACGTGCGCCCGCGCGGTGTCCAAATATGGCGCAGGTGAATATAGGATTCTTGGTGTACTGTTTACTAAGTTTACTAAGACGTATTTTAATATTTATTTTTAATGTTATTTTTTCTCATCATATATCATCGCCAACTATCACGTCCTTAAATATTGAAGGTAACTCACCAGTCAATGTGTATATAATGAGATAGCAAACAAACAGTTGAATCACCTGATGGAAAGACACAACCATCGCTTATAGATAATAGAGATGTTAATGCATCATTGTTGCTACACGTATTAGTATGGCGATATATTAATGCACATTTAGATACATTAGTTTACCCTGTTCTCAAAACAGGAACACGACAATGAAACACATGGACGCGATTGCAACAGGAATAAAAATCAAATCGAATCGGAAATATTCGAACCTATTCGTGATTTACTTTTTAAAAAAGACATTTAAAAAAGGTAACATTAACTTATCCTTTATTTTAGCTGTTTTATCTAACTCGAAAAAATATACATCGATCATCACGAAGTGAAATCATAAGCAAAAGCAAATCTTGTGAGTTACATAAAAAGTATCTTCACGCCCGTATCCCCGAAGGCGTAGGCCGAGGTACAAGAAGTGCACACACGATTACCCGAAGATACCTGGTTCCACAAATGTGATAGGTGGCAAGCCTATTGCTAACCGGGCACTTTCTAACCCCGGGCAATTTTGTGTTAATGAGGAAACTGAAAAAACACTTTTTTTTAAGTGCTCTACCCGGGAATTAACCCGGGACTTTATGTGGTCAACGCCAACGCTGGACTAATAGACCACAGAGGCACGAGACCTAAGAGTAAGTTACATAATCTATATATATATATATATATATATATATATATATATATATATATATATATATATATATATATATATATATATAAATCAATTGCTGTTCGTTGGTCTCGCTAAAACTCGAGAACGGTTGGGCCGATTTGGCTAATTATGGTTTTAAAATATTCATGGGGATTCAGGTTAGGCTTAAAAGGTGTAAAAATGTAGAAAAAAACGGAAAAGTAGACACAAACCTGGCAGAACAACGCTTGTCGGGTCAGCTAGTATAATATATTTGTAGTAACACTCGTCTGCATAGGTTTTTCAAGTGTCTTAGCCTTCGAACAGATATGCACCATTACCCTAAACATGTTTTCTTACTACAAAATCATACCACAGTGGCTATGCGAGTCTATCCGTCACGTAGTTAACTGCCGTCGTAATCTGCGAACACTATAATTTAAGATATTGCCCGACGTTCGCCTCCGCGGTAGCTTGATTAAGAATTGGATAAAATTGGTTATGGATAGCGGAATAAACGCACTGTGGAATCCGTGAGAAAGGATGTTTGGAATGATTCTAATAATATGAACATCTATGTGAATCTTTCATATATAACTTTTTTATATTATCTTGACTCTGATATTAAAGGTAAATCATGAAAATGATTTGTAGATCGTCTCGTTATTTTATTGGTGCTCCTGCTTAGTTTATATACTGAGGCCCCGGCTTTGAATCCAATGTCGAGTAGAAATTATATTGGAAATTACGTACATTTTAAAATATATTTTACATTATTGGAATTCCTGCTGATTTCTATTGTCCGTCGCGGAGAACATAATATACAGCTGGGTGTCACAAGTAACATTTGTTATGTTATATTTTCTTTTTTCAAATGCAATAGAGTCTTTTTTTTCTTATATCATAAGATAGCAAACAAGCAGATGGGTCTCCTGATGGAAAGATTCAACCATCGCCTATAGACACCAACGATGTTAATGGTGCGTTGCTATCTTGTGGCGAGGTCTAATGCCACATGCATAAGTTTACCGGCTACCTTACCCTCCAAACCGGAACACGACAGCGACAAGCACTGACGTTATTGATGCTATATTGCGTTTTAGCGCGGACCCGACGTTCATAGTAATAATATATCAATGTTGATAATGAAGAAATATCTGGCAAGACTCGCTATGTTGGTCCCGGGCTCCTTTGAAGAATAGGCCAACTGCCATTCTGCCAGGCAGATCGTAAAAGGCGACCGATCAGTTATACGAGTCACTACCATCGTAGCTACTAGGCGGTAGAGTTCCGCATTTTCTCGCCCGGGTCTGGTACCACTGCTTTACCTATTTCTGCCGCAAAAGCGTCAGTGCTTTAAATAGGGTATTGGGCCCACCTCTCGTTCCAACCACTGTAACTTCTGTAAACCAGAATCAACAGCGGCAACCGACCTGATAACCACTGAGTTACGAGCTCGGGGTGCCCTGGGGAAAAGCTTAGCGGTCTTGGATCCCGCAACGAAATTAATCAGAAGGATATAGGAGGAGTAGGAAAATACATCCTGTTTCCCTCCCTTTTTAGCAGGAGACAGCAAAGTGTAAAAAGCATAAAAAATGCTATGAAATGAGACTTTTACAATCAGGTTACTACGGAAGTTTGGAAATTAGGGACCTATCAGAATGGCCTACTTAATTTTGCTTCCAGTAGTAAGTATGACAAAATCGCTTGAAGGCACGGAAGTCAGGTCTCTAACGTCGTGGCTGCTAGGTGGTAGAGTTCTGCATTGTCTGGCCCGGGTGTGGTACCACTGCTTTACCTATTCCTGTCGCAAAATCGTCATTGCTTGTCACTGTCGTGTTCTGGTTTGGAGGGTAAGGTAACCGGTAAACTTATGCATGTGGCATAAGACCTCGCCACAAGATAGCAACGCACCATTAACACCTTTGGTGTCTATTGGCGATGGTTGACTATTTCCATCAGGAGACCTATCTGTTTGTTTGCTATCTTATACTATAAAAAAATGTGTATCGTAACACCGCATTATTTTATTAATATACCGCTGTCACTAAACAAACGCCTTAATTTGCCGTTTCGTCAACCCATATTAATATTTTTATTACATTTTAATAATTTACCTACCTAATCTACCTTCCTAATCAGACTATACTAATCTGTTTTTCTGTCAAGTACCAAAATTCACTCGTCTTTAATGATGCTATAATTATATATATATCACGTATCAATCATGTAAAAAAGTGAACTCTGTTCAAGTAAGTTTCACAGAGTGCCGAAAACGGAAAGTACCTACTCGTAAAGAATAAAGGTTCATACCTGGTATTATAACGATCATATTTAATCAAATTGCCTTCTGTAAGAAACCTTGTAGTTTTATAAAATTTTTAATTATATTTTTTTATACCTGAGTAAGGCATGTAAAAAAGATATTATTTTTTAAACGTAGCCTTTCTTTGAGCCATTTTAATGGTCGTCCGTGTTTTCTTTAATATATAAATTTAAAATGTTGCCATTTTTAATTAGACCAGATAATTGGTAGATTTTTCCCCCAATCTGCTCTATTTTACTCTAAATAGTTTTACTTAGAAAATTAAAGGCTTAATAATAATTAAATAGTATTGTGAAAGATTGATTCTCCTTGTCCATAAGTTTATTTAACTTTTAATTAATTATTTGCATGCACTTAAAATCTATTTTTTAATGACGCCACAGAAGTATAACTTATTACGCGCGTATATAAGTACACGCACCCCTTTTTTAAATTTTAATTTATTTACTTCACCTCCCAATATTTTAAAGCATAATTACAAATCTAAACACCTTTGTTTGATAAAAGAATTAATTGTAAATACTATAGCATTAATTTTAATTACAATAAGCTTCAAGTTGTTGAAGACATTATAAATTTCTTTCACATATCTATATGCTTGTATGACAACCATCATTGTTCGTTGCACGTTTCTATACTATATTCGGCGTGCATCAAAATATCTAAATAGGAGAGGAAAATAGGACCAATTTTGGTTAACCACTCGACCAAAGAGGACCGCCCGTGGTTAGCCAAAATTTTTAATATTAGTATAAAATTACCATACAGTGACATCAAAAACACCAAAGATGTTAATGGTACGTTACTATCCATGCGGGGGGTGTTAATACAATATGCACAAGTTTACCGACTACCTTACTTTTCAAACCGGAACACGAGTGACAAGCATTGACGCTATGGCGGCAGGACTAAGTAAGGCGGTAGTACCAGAACCGGACAATTCGTTGCAGAACACTGCGGGCCGGACGTTTGTGCACTACAAGAAATATTATTGTCCGGCAGTCCGATTTTTTATGGTCTGATGTGGCATGTCCGATTTTTTATGGTCTGATGTGGCATGAATATAACGATTGATTAGCTTGTGCACTTGTCCGTCTTTACTCGGATCGGTGCTGTGCAGTTTAGGGTAGATCTCTTTGAAACTAAACGCCACACACGCGTAATTACCCCAGGAATAATGAGTTTGTTGGAACGCCACCAGTTGCTTGGGTTTTTACTCTACGTATGAAGACGTAGAAGGCAAAACTTTTATAAATAAAAGGTACCTGACGGGGTCATTTTACATAAACTACAATAAATTGAAGTAGGACGAAAGAATTTGTTTTTACTACTACATAATATTAGATGTCCATAGCTACACATACTATTTTATGCTGCATTGCGGCCACTTATAACCACCACCACGATCTGAATAAAAGCAACGCGTGGATAAAAGACAAGATGCAAAATAAGGACTGTGTATATCCCCAACGCTAAAAACCGGCCAGGGGCGAGTCGGACACGTGCACGAAGGGTTTCGTACCATCATCAAAAAAAATAATACAAAAACACATTTATTGTATAGGGGGTTCAATCAATATTTTATTAATAATCCCCCCTCAATATTTTAATTTTTTTATTTTTAGTATTTGTTGTTACAGCGGCAACGGAAATACATAATTTGTGAAAATTTCAGCTTTCTAGCTATCACGGTTTATGAGATACAGCCTGGTGACAGACAGACAGACGGACAGATAGACAGGCGAGGCTTAGTAATAGGGTTCCATTTGACCTTTTAGGTACGCAATCCTAAAAATGGTCCGGCATGGGGAAAGTAAAATGTTGGACGGTAAATTTACGTATAGTGCACAAGCTAGTATATATACATTCCGTGCCACATCGGACCGTAAAAACGGACTGTCTGTCAGTAAAATTCCTTGTAATGCACAAGCGCCCTACCACTTGGTGTAAATAATTAGTGTTGTTTAAATTTGTTTAGTAGTATTCACATATGATACACTTCCTTATGTGTACCTAAGTGTACCTAATCGGCGTTACGAAGTATCTTGTACACTTGCGTGTATAATCGCGGGGAGGGGCGCTCATAATTGAAAATTACACACATTTTCAGATACATTGAACAGCAAGTGCGAAGTAAAATTACAAACACTTTTTTCATTATTTGCTTTATAATCAATGGCTCAATATATGAACCCTCAGCCAACAAGATTTATAGCAGATTTAAGAGGTCGAATACAAAGTGAGATAGATGCTGGAATGAAACGTATATATATGGAGGTAGAAGGCGACGAATTGACGTGATTTTTTAAGTGGAGATAGTAGAAGGGGCGGAGAGTGACATTGGCTACTTTTTGTCTCTTTCTAACCCCCACTTCCCTAAAATGAATTTAACGCGAGCGAAGCCGCGTGCAAAAGCTAGTTGACAATAAACTGTACGTCACTGATAACGTAGTTTTACGTACATAATATACTATTTGATGGGTATTGGGTACAAACAGCCTTGGATCTGAATTAGTATAAGAGCTATTAGCATATATGTATATTGTGAGCCTTTTTGCTTTGCCCAAAATTAGGTAAAAAATCAATAGGTTTTCTTTCTACCAATGACTGCAATAATTGGGACCAATAATAACGAATTAAAATAAAAAAAAATATTCTACATCATTCTTCATTATCAATTTTTAATTACATTGAATGGGTGCACACGGATTTTATTATTAATTGATTACCTTTTAAAAAACAGTATCTTCACGCCCCTATCCCAGAAGAGGTAGGCAGAGGTTCAACAAGCGAAGCCGAAGATACTTGGTCAGACAATGTGATAGGTGGCAAGCCGAACATTTCAAACAATGACCAACCAAGCACTTTCCAATCCTGGGCAACGTTGTTTTTATCAGAAAACTAACTTCAGAGGGAATTTTCACCTTTTGATTCAATGAAAAATGCGGAGAACATAAGTTTCGATGGCTATATTTGATAACATGACATAAGTTTCGGTGTATCTAACATCAAAGTATTAAAGACTTGCAGTTTTTACAACGAGTTGGATGCTACATTTCCTGCGAATAGCTTCCGGTTGATGCTAATCGTTCAAATTGACCATATTATGTTATTATATAACCTGCACGGTCGGACGCCATTAAGTTTTTGTTATATTTCATTTATTCGATAAGACCAATTTTCATTCCCCTTTTAATAACAATTTATCTAAAAATAAGTTTGCTCGAATGAAGGAATTGTTTTTATGTTGAAAAAATATAGAAAACGATACAAACACCACTATAATTTAATTTCATACCCAACATCTCCCAAAAAGGTAACAAATAGTAGCAAGTTTATTACAAACTTATTTAATTTCGCATAATAATAATAATAATAATAATATACTTTATTGCACACAACACACATCATTTACAGTAGAAAATAACAATGTACGATAAGGAACGGAGTGCAAATAGGCGGTCTTATCACCCATCAGTGATCTCTTCCAGACAACCAGCGACTTTAGGAAATATTTACATTAACGCGGGCATTGGTGCTCGTCTTACGAAAAAAAAAAGTGATAAATAAAAATATAAGTGCTAACCAATTTCAGTGCTATATATAAATTATAACTACGTACTTGGATACATAAATACATACACATATATATAATATACATATATACATACATACATTTATACATACATACATACATACATACTCATATACATACATATTATGTACTTACTAAAAGGCAAAAACATAAACCAAATATGAGATTAGTGATGACTCGTTACAGGAACAACACGCTCAGCATAAAAAAAAAACAAAGAATAAAAAATAATAATAACGGGATGTAATTAAGTACCTAGGTAATTTTGCTTAAATCAATGTAATTTTAATAATTTGAAAACATTAATCCTTGTTATTGCTTTTCAGGTATTCATAATAGAGAGATAGTGGGAGTTAAGTAGTCGTTTAAAACTAGCTAAATTATGCGCTGTTCGAACGTTAACAGGCAAAGCATTCCATAATCTAATGCTCTGCACAACAAATGACTGTGAGTAAAATTTTGTATAATGAGTAGGAATTTTTAAAATAAGGTTATTAAAAGTGCGAGAAGCTTTACTGGGAGAGGCCAAAAAGTTGAATTGGTTCCTGAGGTAATGAGGAGCAGCCGGGTCAAAGAGGACACGATACAGTAAATGAAGCATGTGAGCATTCCGGCGTAGACGAATTGGGAGCCACTTGAGTTGAAAACGAAATTCAGAGATATGATCATACTTGCGCAAACCAAATATGAATCTTATGCAGAAATTTTGGATTCGCTCAAGTTTATCAAGTTGAGCCTCAGTCAAGTCAGGATAGCAAACGTCGGCATAGTCAAGAAGTGGAAGTAGCAAAGATTGAGCCAACATGATCTTTGTAGGGATTGGAAGAAAATTACGTAACCGCCTTAATGCAGCGGCAGCTGAAAACACTTTGCCACTAATACTATTTATCTGCTGACTCCAAGACAGCGTTTCGTCAATGAATATGCCAAGATTTTTGACGCATTTACTGAACGGAATATCAATACCGTCAATATTAATCTTCGGTATGCTAGCCCAATTAACCCTTGAAATAAAGTTAGGGCTACCGACAAGCATAATCTGGGTTTTAGTGGGATTGAGTATTAATCCATATTGACGAGCCCATCCCGACACGGCAGCAAGTTCTGTATTCATCGACGAAACTGCCGAAGAAAGATCATCGAGCGAAGTTTGAGTATAAATTTGAAGGTCATCTGCATAAAGGTGGTAAGGAAAAGACAGTGCGAAGGTGACAGAATTTATATAAATGGAAAATAGCAGTGGAGATAATACACCACCTTGTGGTACTCCAGCAGTAATAGAGCACCAATCAGAGCACTGATCTTCCACGCGTATTTGTTGCCATCGTCCTTGCAAGTAACTGCGAAACCAATTAACCACAGTAGGAGAAACATAGAAACATTGATAGACTGTAAAACACTCAGCATAATATCCGTGTCAACGGTGTTAAAAGCATTACTATTCGCATAAGTTTCTTTTCTCGAAAAAAGGGAAGTTAAAATACCCTTTTTTACCTTCCCTTTACCCTTGCCCTTTTAAATACCCCTTTTTACCCTTAAAAACAATTTCGGTGAAACAAAAATAAAATTGTAATTTTTTTATGTTATTGAGATAGGTAAACTGGCAGATGTGCCACCTGATGGTAAGTGGTCAACATCGCCAATGAACAAAAATGGGATACCTGGGCTAAACTAGCCCATGTGTTGCCTATCATGAGACATAAGATGTTAAGTCTCGGTGCCAGTAATTACATTGCCTGTCTTGCCCTTCTCTCCGAAACACAGCAAAGCTGTTTCACGGGAGAAATGAGCAAGATGGTGATACCCATGCAGCCGGGAGCGTGGCACAGGGCATCCCTTCCACCGGTAAGTACACCGTTTAACGTATTTCAACTTATTCAAAACACAACTTTCAGGGTAACCTAAATTTCTGCATAATTCTGCACTGCTATTTTCGCATGGCCCATATATACCAATGCTATTGTTACGAATAATCTAGAAAATAAAAAATTAGAACACTGGAATAATCTAGAAATAAAGAAAGAGATAGGCTGTTTCTATTGATAAACAATAACCGCCGTTACCCAAGCAGCTATGCCATAATGGATCTTCTGTCATAGGACATAAGGGAAAAATATTTTTATAATATTTTAATGAAAATAGCGTGTACTAGGACTTGTTTACAATTGGAATTGTTTACGTGATAAATTCGGAATTTTCGGGAATGTAGTCGAACTTTACCTTGGGTATAAATAGGGATGTGTTGGCGAACAGTTTGCAGTTTGATACAGCGATACGAAGCGATAGTACAGACCACCAGTGTAAAGCGATATAGTACAGTGAATATGAAAAGTGCTTTAGTTTGTGATTCAGTATAGTCGGCTAATTTAAGTGTTAATATAGTGAGTGTTATTGGTGTTTATCAGTGTATTTACATATTGCATTGGGTTGTTTTGTATATTTGTGTTGTAAATACATGGTTTTAATATAAGTGGTATTTTATTGCACAATACGAATTCGAAGCACGTAACTCTATTTTCGGGTATATGAGGCAAAGTGTAAAAGTAAGGGTAGTCAAGACGGGATTCCTGCAAAAAAATGTGGTGTAATATTCACTAATTGCGTTTTTAGTAATGAAGTGAGAGGGATTTTAGAAATGAAAGTATCGGTATAAAAATGAGGATGTAAGGCTAAGTATGTAAGACTGTATGGGCAGAATGACAGATGAAATATTAACAAAATTTATACAATAAATAATAACAAACTAGCTGGACGACTAAGCTTCACTCAAATGATGTTTTTTCATATGAGAATAGATTACCAAGGAGATGAAACTTACTTAGATCAATTTTAATAGTAAAAGACAAGCTTATAAGTACAAAATTACATAAAAATTGGTAGAGCCGTTTCGGAGACAACAATTAAGTACATGTGGCAAAATGTAGCAGGATCTACCATCTATTTATTTCTAACATTATTTCTATAATATCTTGTAATTTTTAAAGTAAAGTTTTTTTCAAGAATCTGTGTATGTGTGTGTATGTAAATTTCTCATAACTTTTGAAAGGCTTGGTTGATTGAAACGTGGTTGATTGTATTCGATTAGGTTTCACTTTACTCAGACTTTCTGAAAATTTAAACTGATTTGGCTCAGGAGATTTTGAGAAATTCTAAAAAACCTCAAAAACAATTTCGGTGAAACAATAAAAAAAAAACAAAGTTTCAGATTAATGTACCAAACGAGTACAAAATCTAATAGCTCTATTCCTTAAAAAATCCATTGAATGCCGCAAATGACATTAAAATCTTTATCTGTTAAGGAGTTATCTTTGGCTAAAAATTTTGAAAATAGTGTTTTTTTCGATATTAACTTCGAATTTTTTCAATTAATCATTATATGATATTTTATATATTATAGTATTATAAAACTACGCCAAATGCTGCTTTAAAATTTAAAATCGAATCAAATTTTCACAAGTTACAACTTTTATTATTAAAATTACATTTTTCACAGCTAAGGTATTTCATATTTATATTTAATATATATATATATATATATATATATATATATATATATATATATATATATATATATATATAATATATATATATATATATATATATATATATATATATATATATATATATATATATATATATATATATATATATATTAAATATAAATATGAAATACTTAAATATATTATACTAAGGTATTTCAGAAGAGCTGAGTAGATTTTTAAATAAATTAGCCAAAGTTATGTATTTATAACTCTGGCTAATTTATTTAAAAATCTACTCAGCTCTTCTTTCTAAATTACTGTGTCAAATACCGTAAATCGGACTAATATCGGTTGATTCATTCGGGATTTATTATTGACCAAAATGTTTAAAAAAAAATGTGACATTACCTCGACATACTTAAATCGATTTCGTAGCTAATAAAAAAAATGTAGAGCTCAAAAATTACGTTTAATTCTATACGAAAGATCAAAATGGATCATCATTTTTAAATATACATCTATTCGAAAATTAATATATTGTCATTTTTGTTAACTTTAGATTTTCGAAGGCTTCGAGCTTAAAAATATATGCTAAGGTATAGTTCACACTTCTTTGAGCTTCAATTACCTCAATTTGGCGGGAAGTTTCAGGACTACCCTGCAGGATGCTGTTTCTGGTGAGAGGTGATACCCTAAGTAATTGCTTAATTTGCATATGAGCTAATCCGGCACTGTGTGCGGCTCAAAAACATGTAAACATTTATATTTTTTGGGTGATGGGAATTCCAGACCAATAAGAATTGTTTACACAGCAGTCGTATACTTTACATCACTCAGGAGACAAGTCAAAGGCTGTCCTAAATCAAACAGTCTAAGTAAGGGCGCGTGACACCAGTTATTGACGTGTGGTGCGAGTATTAGATATTATTAAATCTTTGTACATCAATTTCATATTTAAATTTTCACATTTCCTTAAAAACTTAGTAGTAAATATGGAAAAGATTGATAAAATTATTTAATTTGATAGCATATCTAGTTTATGTATTGGTTTACCTGTTCATCTTTGATCATTAGGTCTAGGATTTAAGTCATTGGAGCAAAAAACCTAAGGATAGATTTTTGATTTTAGAAATCAAAAGTTTGTTAAAAATGACAGTATTCTAATTCTTTAAAAGCTGCACATTTTGCAAACGAAGGTTGGTCTTGATTTTTTGAATGGCACAAAACGCAATTTTTACCAAATAGATAAGTTGAAAATTGTTGAAGTAATGTCAAAAAACAATTTTCAATCTAATTAACGATATTTGACGCAAAATGAGCTAATTAGATTTTGAAATTAATCGGCATATTAGTCTGAAAGTCAACTTAAAAATATGAAGTAAGTTTGTTGTAAGCAACATTTAAATTTATATTTTAATATTTGAAATGTTGTAACTTTTCAAACTTGCATATGATTCTGTTTTTGGAACGGCATTCGACGCAGTATTTCACGTACTAAAATATTGTAAAAGATCAAAAATTGATCGGTAGAAAAATCTCGAAGGTATGTAGAAATTTTTTGTCAACGAAAAATCTGTTTTGATGCAATTTACGGTAGTTTTCAAGGAAAGAACTGATTAGATTTTTTTAAATAATTGACCGGTGCATTAATCTGAAGTTATATAAAAAAGACATTGTTTTACTGTCATTTTCAACTTCCCATTACGTTAGTAGTAGGAAGTTACCGATTTTGCCCCGACTTTCGAAAATCGAGTTTTCTCCAAAAGATACGCTTTATTATTTCCGTGTATTATTCACCGGATTAATCTGAAAAATGTATAAAACTGCATTTAAATCGCTTCAGCCTTTTTGGAATTCATAGGAAAGTATTAATATAGAAGTTTTCATTTATTTGTCTTTTTAGTTTCCAATTTTTTTATCCTTAATTTAGAGACATCACATATGTTGATGTTGGTTGTTAGAAAATAGCACTATACATCAAAAGATAAATACGACAAAACAAATATTGTTCCCCGCTCTTTTTCCTGTAGTAATCGGGCCACACCTCACTCCAAACTCATTTCAGGGTTGAGAGAGCACCCGGTCGGCGACGCAAAGCCCCCTAGCGGTTTGTCGATCAAACTTTTAACATTGGACTCCTGGCAAGTTCTGTCGTCATAGATAAATTGTGGTTATGATTACCATATTCTTAACACCATCTGCTTTTCCAATATTAAAGTAAAGAATGTTTACTATTTACCACTGTACTGTTACACATAAAGTTATATTAATTATCTATATATTAATACGTTAAGCAAAAACTTTGTACCCCTTTTTAATTTGATTACGCGAGCGATGGACTATGAGATTTGGCACTGTTAAAGTTTACATTGTGAAATACTGCTGAAACCTAATATATTTAATAATATGCATTAGAAATACATTAAATTAATAAGGATAAATGTTACTACGGTAACTCACGATAGTGTTTGGCAAAGATTGAAATATCAAGGAGTAAGTGAAGTGTATATAAATGTCATGAAAAACATATATAGCAATAGCAGGGGGAGAATAAAGCTAGAAACAATAGGTCTGAGCTTCCCCATAAAGAGAGGTGAGAGACAGGGTGACCCTTTATCACCAACAATATTTATAGCCATACCTACTAGAATTCGTCATCAATAAGCTAAACTGGAGAAAACTTGGAATCTATGTCCAAGAAGCCTATTTAAGCTATTTAAGATTTGCCGATGACTTAGTACTATTATCTGAGACAAGTTGACAATTGCAGCTCATGATTGAAGCTTTACAAACAGCAAGCACCTTGGTAGGACTCGAAATCAATCTCACAAAAACTAAGACAATGACAAATAGCTGGAAAAAACAAATCAAAGTTAATGGTGATCCACTGGTATATGTAGACAAATACATATACTTAGGTAAAACTATCAGATTTGACATTGATAATAACGTTTCAGAAATCGAAAGAAGAGTACAGCAAACATGGAATAAATTCTGGACTTTGAAATAAATTATTAAAAGCAATATGCCAACTGATCTAAAAACCAGGGTTATGAACTCAAGCCTCTTACCATGTTTGACATACGGATGTCAAACATGGAAATTCACGGAAAAAAAAACAGTAAATCACCACCTGTCAGAGAGGGATAGAAGAAGCATGCTCAAGATAAAAAACTAGACAAGATACGTCACACTAGAATAAGGACTATAACAAAAGCCACTAATGCCCTGAGCTTTGCACTAAAGCAAAAATGGAGTGAGCAGAACACATAGCGAGGCTAAAAGATAACAGATAGAGCTACAAAGTTACCATATGGAAAGGAAAACGCGATGGGAAGATGAAATAAAAAAGGTAGCTGGCTCAAATTTGTGCCAAACAGCGCAAGATAGGGAGAAGTGGGCAACTTTGGAGGAGGCCTTTACCCAAAATGGGGACGTTGCTTAATTTTTATGAAACAGTAAATAAATTAGTGATGTAATAAAAAATAAAAAATAGTAATAAATAACTGGAAAAACTGTAAATAGATTAGTTATGAAATGAAATTAAAAAATAGTATTAAAAGTAAAATTAAGATAGTTATAGAAAAATTGTAGTAAGGTCAAATAGAGGCTTTTTATTTGTATTTTATTTATTATTTATTTAAATATTACACTCACTACATTCACGTGACATACATGTTAATATACACACATGTATACTATTCTCTTTACGTCTAAAGTGAGTTGTGAAACTTTAAAGATTATTTATTGTTTAGTCTATGATTAAAAAATAAGACTATATTTCTAAAATATTAACACAAAAGTGAATTAAAAAAATCTTCACGCCCGTGTCTCAGAAGAGGTAGCAGAGACAATCAGTGCACCGTCGATTAGCCGAAGATACTTATGACCGGTTTCCGAAACGCAAATTAATTTTAACAAGCAGTTAATCTGTATTTAACATAATTTTACAAGCAAATGATCTGTTAAACACAGATTAATTGCTTGTTAAAATTAATTTGCATTTCGGAAACCGGCCATAATGGCAAATTGCACCAACCTTGTCTTAGTTTAGGGCAGTCTTTAGTGACATGCTGTCACATTTTTTCATTGAAAACAAAAAGTGACAGCATATTACTTAGGGTTTTCCGAAGCTAAGATAATGTTAGTGCAATTGGCCATTAGTCACACGATGTGATAGATGGCAAGCCTATCGCCAAACGGGCACTTATCCAATCCCGGGCACCGTCGCTTTTATCAGAAAACTGAAAAAACACATTTTTCGAATTTTCCGACCCGGGGGAATCGAACCTGGAACCTTATGTGGTCAACGCCGACACCGGGCCACTAGATCACAGAGGCGATAAGCTATTATCACAATAATATTTTAAGGAAGTGTTGTTAGAAAAACTGTATCGCTATTAATTATAGTGCCGTAAATTGCAGAGTATTATTATGGTTTGTATAAACGCAAAAACGGTAATATAGCCGCTACCCGGCTTGTTACGTGAACATAAATTACTTTTGTTAGATTGCCTTTAGATCATACGAGTACACCTAGAACTAGCTCCTTACTTGACTTGTTACATATATAGTTGATATAATTTATACTTTCCATCGTCGGCACTTGGTGAAACTGCATCATATTGATTATATAATATAAGCACTTGTACTGTTTCACAAATGTAATTTAAATTTTATTTATTACACAATCACTTTTAAACTGACAACCGGTTGGCTGTCAGTTTAAAAGTGATTGTGTAATAAATAAAATTTAAATTACATTTGTGAAACAGTACAAGTGCTTATATTATATAATCAATATATAGTTGATGTACAACTAGAACTCTACCTGACATGGCATACAAATATGCAGCAAGTTTCTGGACACTCCAATGAAAGAAACTACTTTTCAGCGCTTTAGCTACATACACTTTACGGTTCTTTAATGCCGTCGGTAAAGTACCTCAAGCAGCGTACATTTGCTATTTTTAAATTTGAAAAAGGTATCTGTTTTTTTTGGTATTTTCTATTATATGTCTTAACTGCACAAATTATTAAGTTAGTAGTATTCTAAAGATCTTAATGTACCATATTTATTGGATGTATTCATTCATTCATTTCCTCCGAGATCCTTCGAAGAATAGACCAAATGCTGTTCTGCCAGGCAGTTCGTAAGATGCGAATGATTGGCTATGCGAGTCACTACTATCATAGCGTGGAAGATGGTACAGCTCTGCATTATCTCGCCCGGGTACCACCGCCTCACCTATTTCTGTCGCAATAGCGTCAGTGCTTGTCACTGTTGTGTTCCGGTTTGGAGGTAAATTTATGCAAGCGGAATACCTAGATAATAAGCACTATTAACACCTTTGGTGTCTATAGGCGATGATTATTTATTGTTTTTGTTTTAGCGAGATTAGATTAGATTGTTTAGACGAGTCTTGCGCCACATATTTTCCGTAGCGATCTTATTTCATTCGCGTTGATTCTACTTTCATATCTTTTCTGACATACCCAACTCTCACTTCCATACAATATTGTTGTGATGAGCACGTAATTATGCAGGGCAAGACAGTCACTATGACGTAAAACTTTCCTATTAAGTAATCTCACTAAGGCTTCATTTACTCTGTTTCCTGCACACATTCTGATAACAGCGGTGTACCTTCCACACCTGCTAAAAGCACACCCAAAATATAAAAACTTATCCACTTGTTCTAGTACATCGTCGACCACAACTCTTACCATCCGTTCTGATTGCTTCTCTTTCAATTATTAAAGCTTTTATTTTAAGCCCATATTCTTACAATGATCATTCAAAACTGTGACCAGTCTTTAAAGCTCAGATGGAGTTGAGGCTAAAAGTACAGTGCCATCTGCATAAAGCAGGCAGTTTACCACTAGATCACTCATGCGTATTCCCTCAACAAATGACTTATCTTTGGTAACACTTATCCAGATAAAAATAAACAGACGAGCTGATAACATACAATCCTGCTTGACGCCAATATTAACAATGAACCAGGGCGACATGTTGCCGTTCACCCGCACACATGCTTTACAATTCCAATATAGGATTGCAAAGCACGCAGCAGAGGCCCGTCTATCCCATAACTAGGTAAAGTGTCCAAAATTTTCTTTCGCACAACTCTATGAAACACTTTCTTCGAATTCCCTAAACCGCAGAAAACCTTCTAACCCACAGCTAGATGCTTCTTTATGATGTTGCAAATAGATTTTGATCGTAATTGAATTTTGGAACTGAATTAATATTAAAGTCTTATCCGAAGATATTCGGAATCATCGATCTCTCTTACGATCGGGCGACCACTAAAATTTTGAATTTTACCCATACATCCTCTTTCAGATTTAAAAACCCCTTTAACCCCTAACTTTATACAAAGGCACGATGATAGTGTTTCGCCAGTTCCGCCAGTCGCCGTGTTGGTCCCGGCCTCTTTCGCCGTGTTGGTCCCGGCCTCCTTTGTAGAATAGGCCAACTGCCGTTCTGCCAGGCAGGTCGTAAAAGGCGACCGATTGGCTATTGAGTCACTACCATCGTGGCTACTAGGTGGTAGAGTTCTGCATTGTCTCGCCCGGGTCTGGTACCACCGCCTTACCTATTCCTGCCGCAATAGCGTCAGTGCTTGTCGCTGTCGTGTTCCGGTTTGGAGGGTAAGGTAGCCGGTAAACTTATGCAAGTGGCATTAGACCTCGCCACAAGATAGCAACGCACCATTAACATCTTTGGTGTCTATAGGCGATGGTTGACTCTTTCCATCAGGAGACCCATCTACTTGTTTGCTATCTTATGATATAAAAAAAAAAAAGTTCCGGGCACTCTACCGTTCCGCCAAAATATATTACATAGAACCCAAAAAGGAAAGTCCCAGACAGCAGAACCACCGTATTTGGTCATCTAAGCAGTTGTTTTATCCATTTCCTCAGCCTTTTCATTTTTCATACCTCTTATCGCCCTCACGACATCTTGCGAAGCAATTGATGTCCCTGGCATGCTGCCCCCGTCGCTGAGTCACTTAATGAGTCACAGACGGAGACAGCATCCTGAACAGACTCGTACATATCTACAATATATATTCTCTCTATCGTTTTAACACAATTTCAGTTCATTGCTGTTATTATACAAAGAAATCCATTAAATTATATTTCACTTGATTTAGAAGTCAATTAAAAAAATAATCGTTTCCCAAGCCACAAGTAGGAGTTATACAACGTCGGCTACGAAATAAAGCTTTGTCCACGACAAATGTTGTGGTGAATGTGGTCGGAGGGTTTGTTTTTATTTTTCATCGGTTCTATTAGGTGTCGATGTGAAACATGCATTACAATGCCCAACGAAAAAACTATAGTGACCACAGCCTCGTAATGTAAAGTTGCTCAATTTGTATTCACGTTAAAAAATCCGTATAATTGTGTTGCAAGTTTTAAAACTGTGTTAAATAAGTTACCTTGTGGTCTATTGACTAACTTATTTGGCTTATGATAATTGTGTTACAAGTTCGACTTAGGGTTGAACGAAAAGCGCTTTTTATTTTTTTGAAAATCAACTTATTACTATAAAAACTTCATTTGAAATATTCTATTAGTAGGGTCAGTCTGACTATTTATTAATAATTTTATATTGCAACGAAAGCAAACAAGATGTGAATAATAAACCAAGACAAAGCAAAGCCAAAATGCTATTGAAGTTTTATCTAGAAAAAGGAAAAGTTAGAGTAAAATCCTGCTGTATATATCAATAATTTTTGAATTCAGATTACCACGTAAATTTGTTAGTCTCAATTACCAGTGGAAATAAAAATATTATCATTACAGGTCGATAAAATGTATTACAACATTTTTTTTTGAAATGGCTGCTCGTCATACCCTGCATAATTAATATGTTTGTCCCAATGTTATTATAGTATTGAAACGAGGCCCGAAAGCTGACAAACTCAGCTCAGCTCAGATATATATATATATATATATATATATATATATATATATATATATATATAGTTATAATGAGCTAAAAAGTAAGCTAAATATAATTAACACGGTCGGAATGAGAACATTACAAAAACTTTGTAGAGATATAACTCATGGATAGCGTATGTAACGTCTAAGTGTGAGAGGCTTGGATTGGAAAACAATATCGTTATAAAATTTAAACAGTGCGTGCTCCGTTGGTTTGGATGCGCTGAAAGAATGACAGATGGATGATTATTATAACACATATATCTACAATGCGAATATGGGTGGATGTAGATACCGGGGAAGTTCAAGACCGACGTAGCATAACCAATTTGAGCAGACGCTGTCTGAAAGTGGTGTTGAGTGTCTAAAATCGAAGTATTTGCATAAACGTAGTTATGAAAGTAGAAAAAACAAGGTATCAAAGCAAGCAAGGTACGGCATGTAGCCGATTCGGCCTGGTTAGCCAAATCTCGCTTGGAAAACAAAAATATACATACACATATTCTATAACGTTAATATCGAAAAAATAAACAGTATAACATTTTAAAGCCACCCCAGCATTCGACATTATGTCGGGACTCCAATTTTACTACAAATTTTGCAACTTTAAAAACCACGGGACAAAATTACTTTATTCAGACTACACGAGTAAAATATTTTTTAACTTCATTCCAAATTAAACCTTATGTTTGTATGTTGAAAGTTAATATTCGTTTAACTTATATTCTGTACGCCCCATTCATTTGTCCCAGGCTTGTTCCAGAGATGCACCCCGCGGAGGCACGCTGACAAGCGCATATGGCAGGTCTACTTGTGTATGAAAACGAAATTTTAATCGCTTTACAAATATTGATAGATTAATAAAATTGAAGTAGGGTGTAAGTGGTCCATCCATCGACCTCTTATCATCGTAGACACTCCATCAAACATGTTCCAAAGGTTTGTGTGAGCTAATAATTTTTCGAAAAATAATTTTCCTGGTATTTGTTGGACTTCTTTAAGAAATAGATCATATGCTATTATACCAGACATTGCGTTGAATTGATGAATGAATAGATGAATGACTGGATGAACTTGTCACTGCCAATGGAACTACCAGGAGTTTCGCAACTTTGGCACAACTTTTACGATTATTACTGCCAAAATATTGTGA
Source organism: Apodemia mormo (assembly GCA_036924255.1). Classification (NCBI taxonomy): domain Eukaryota; kingdom Metazoa; phylum Arthropoda; class Insecta; order Lepidoptera; family Riodinidae; genus Apodemia; species Apodemia mormo. Next base: position 12,325,712 of record JAUPFN010000020.1, read on the forward strand.
ATACTTGTTACTGTCGTGTCCCAAACCGGGAAACCAAGAAGGGCAATTGAATGGTAAATTGATAAACTTATACATGTGGCATCACCATCTTGCTACACAAATACCAATACAACATTAACATACGTAGTGTTTATAGGCTACGGTGGTCTGCTTCCACCAGAAGAGCTACATGTTTGCTACCCTATTATATAAAATTCTGGTAATCGATCCGGTTTTTGAACTAGTTCACACTGCAAACTTAGAGGAAAATCTCAGAGAATCTCTAAGATTTTCCTCTAAATTGGGGTTTAGCTTAAAGAAGCTCAAAGCAGTCAAAAATATGGCATAGCATTAAACTCATTAAAATGACACCATCTTAATTTTTAGAAGGTCGTAAATTTTTAACGGCATTTGACGCAGTTTTTCAAGTAGGTACTAAAATACTGAAGCAGGTTTAAAGTAGATGGTTGCAAAATTTTAGAGTTGTTGATAAAAGGAATTTTCAAAATCAACGGTAACTCCTAAAAATCGACTAATTAAAATCCAAGTCATAGTTTCGACGCAGGTTTTTTTTGAAATAACGTTGATCGGGGATTTAATTTTTTGATTTTTTTATTGGAACGAAGTTCCTTACGGCAGGCTTGGATTTTGCTGCGCGAACGAACTGAAAAAAATGTGATAGTAAAACCGTAAGAAAAATGCGTGGAATTAAAGCGTTAAATGACACGTGCGCAGGCGCGACAGTCGCGTACACAAGCGAGTAGTGCCGTTTAGCCGAAGGAAGTTCGTTCCTACCTGGTGTCCCGCGACACCACATCATTTTTTAAAATTTCTATTATGACGTGGTGATGACGCCGATGAGGTACCTACAGGCTCGGACTCCATTTTCGATAGGCTTTTGTGTGTTTTTTAGTATGTTATGTGTGTATTTCTGTATATTAGGCATTGTTGTAAAAACCCAAGACTCACAATCAGTGTCTGAAAAACGTCCTCTAAAAATGAGTGCAGTATTTTAACTTGTGCGCTCATTTCAAATAGAATCGCATCGGTCGCGAATCGCGATACTGTCAATTTTTTTTATAGAAGAGGGGGCAAACCAGCAGGAGGTGCACCTGATGGTAAGTGATCACACACATCCACAATACCAGAGGTCTTGCAGTTGCGTTGCCGGCCTTTTAAGAATGAGTAAGCTCATTTATATATTTATATATTTTATTTATTTATTTATATATTTTATTACTTTCAAACATTGATTTGTAAAAACAACTATAAATCTTGCGCTTTAGGTTGGATGTACAAATATCCAATATCAATAACTACTTGTGTGAAATTAGCGACAGTTTTGAGTGTAAATTTCGTTGTGCATCTTGGATTTTTATATCAATGATACTAGGTCATATTATAATTGCTTGTAACTAGTTGCAAAGTATTAGTTGTATTAATCGATAACAAAAAGAAAATAAAGTGTTAAATACGAAAATAAATTAGATATAACGTTGCTTTTAGTCTGGGTGCGAGTCAGCGATACTAATAAATAGAAATACATCTACATGTAAAATATTGAATCACGGTAAAAGAAAATCCCATGGTAAATGACCCATATATATAGGAATATAAAAATGCTGATAACACAAATGGCTATCTCTATCGGGGATAGTTTTCGAGTTTATTCGTCACAAACTAACTTATATAAATACAAATTTCGCTCTATAATTTTAGTGCAGATATTACCTATCTATATAAAAAATCCCTAAACTACAGTGTCTTTGCAAGTCATCCTTGAAACTTCCAGCTAAGCTCTAAGCAAGCAAGCAAGCAAGCAATAAGCAGCTATAAGCTCCAATCATAGATTTTTGAGGTCGAATAGTTCAAAAATCTAAATTTTTATAAAAACGACTCCGTGTTAATTTTTCTAAAGCTGTAACTTATGATCTTTTGAAATATATTCAACGCAATTTTTCGAAATCTAAGAATATCTTGTTGAATTAATAATAATCGATTAATTGAAAATATATTTTAACCAGTTTTAGTCCTATACCACATTCAACGCAGTTTTTTAAAGAAAATAGTTGCTTACAATTTAATATCAATTTGTATATAACTCTGAACTCTGAATGTTATTTTAAGAATCTGAAATACGAGTAAGTTTGTTAGAAACTATATTATTTTTATATTGAAAAAACTGTAATATTTAAACACTTGCTTCGAATTTTATATTTTAATTATTATATAATAATAATACGTTTCATATTATTATTATTATTATTATTATTTACTTTTTCTTTTTCCCATAACTTACTAGCTAAGGTCCCACCCTAATTCCATTAGGGACAAGGAGTCTCAGCATCATCTACAATAAATACGTTATCTCCTAAAACTTTGCATATGATGACTGATGTATGCATAGCTGTCTGTTTCTGCATAGTGGTTATATTTATGCTTGCATCTAACATTTTGCAATACCTTTCCAAACTTTTGGCGACGATTCCTGTTGCGCCTATGATTATTGGTACTATTGTCGTTTTGGTGCTCCATAATCTACTTACTTCTATTTTAAGTGATTGATATTTACTGAGTTTTTCAATTTCTTTTGGTCCAAAATTATAGTCCGATGGTATTGATATATCAATTAGGCAAGTATGTTTCTGAACTTTATTTATGTAAATGATGTCCGGTCTATTGTTAGAAATCGTCATATCTGTTTGGATAGGCATTTCCCACATTAACTTGGCTTCATCATTTTCTTTTACTTGAGGATATTCTAATCTATTTTTCCACCATGGATCATGTACATCCAAATTATGTTTTTTTGCCAAGGACCAAAATACATATTGCACGATATTATTATGTCGTTTAATATAGTAAGATCTTGCTAGTTTTTCACAACCCGATATGACATGTTGGACAGTTTCATCTTTTACTTTACACAGCCTACATTTACCATCCACAGATTTCTTGAAGATGTCTCTCTCATGTTGTCTTGTAACGATTGCTTGATCTTGAATGGCAAAAATAGTTGCTTCCAACGTAGGGGATATTGGTAGCTTTTTAAGCCACTGAAAAGATGTTAATTTTTCAATATTCTCCCTAAGTAGTACCGAATTATAAAACTGTCCATGTAAAGGTTTGCTTTGCCAACGTTCGATACCAGACTTTATTACTGCTTTTCTGATGCTCTGATCTGAGTAATGTTCTTCTGCGCTTATTTTTAAATCTAACATATACTTTTGTGCATCCTTACTTATCGAATATTTATCTTTTTTGATGTCGTGCTTCCAAACTGCTTTGACTAAATGATCATTATGATTTTTCAAATACAGATATTTTTAGTATTTTATCATTTGAGTTTTGTAGAGTATTTCAATATTGACAAGTCCTCTACCCCCCTCATTAATAGGTAGATAAAGTCTGTCAATATCAGCCTTTTGCAGGTGGACTTTATTAAGTGATAAAAGTTTTCTGGTTTTGACATCCAATTTATACAAATCTTTTATTTTATAATTTAAAACCCCGAACGAGTACAACAAGACTGGTACTGCGTATGTGTTTATGGCTTTAAACAAATTTCTTGAGTTAAGATGAGAGTTAGTTAAGCTTTTGACTCTACGAAAGTATTCCCTGCTCATCTGTTGTTTTAATTCGTTGTGGTCAATCATTCCTGATTCATCAATGCCCAAATATTTGTATCGCTTATTTTGTTTTAAATACTTAAATTCTTCCCCGCTTAAAAGTATATGACCTTCTCCAATACAGTCTTTTCTTTTTCCCGATTATTATTTTATTTATTATTATTATTATTATTATTATTGTTATATTGAAAAACATTTTTTTCACTCTTTTTTTCATGGAATGCAAGGAGGAGTAAAGAATGCAAAGTGGTAACTCCAAAATGAACTGATTAAAATTTTTATTTTCGATGCAGGGTAAGAGCTGATTGAATTTTGTGAAATCTTGGTACCAAAACATTTTGGAATTTATTTCATTACAAAAATATCTGTCCCTGTCAGGGATTGAACCCGAACCACATTGAATGCGCAGTCAGGGTTGCTTACAAAGTTTCCTAAGACCTCAAAACACAGAAATCACAAGAAAACTTGATTTTCGAAAATAAATGTGACACCTTCCGTTAGCAAGAAGTTAAAAAAATGTTAATATGCTATATTGACATTAATGTTTGATCGTCGAATCGAAAATGTATACCAAATTTTAATTTCTTGTTTGTCAATGGGAATGTAAGCAAATAAAGAACGTTTATTATTACAGTGTTATTAATTCATTAATAACCAGTTATTTTTGACAATTAATATTTACTACTAGATATCCGTGGCGCCAATTGCGAAGATCTAACGGAGTATCACAGCAGGTTTGTGAATTTTCAATGTTTAGGAATCATATTTTGTTTTATTATATTTGAAGTTATCATTCTTTTGAAGACCACCCATCAAGACCATATGTATGCTTTTAGGCAGTTCGGAAAAGGCAAACTGTTTAGTCAAACATGTGACAACCGTCATGATTACTAACCGCTTTCCTTTCTCCAGTCACAAAAATGTTAGCGCTGGTATCTGTGGTGTTCCCGTTTGGAGAGAAGGTATTTTTTTTGGGCAAAGGGCCTGCCTCTCATTTCCATTACTGTAACTTCTGTAAACCAGAATCAATAGAGGCAAACTTTCTGATAACCACCGAGTTGCGGGCTCCTGGGGAAAAGCTAAGCTGTTTTGGAAGCCGGAACTAAATTACTCAGCAATATATATGAGGAGCAGGAAACAGTGGCATCGGCGAGGCCCCTTTTCGTTTGTTCCCAAAAGCTACCCAAAAACACGCGCCAAGTTTGAAATAAGCGAAAAGCTATCGTAACGCGTTAACTTAGGATCTAAAAGTTGTTTTGTTTGTATTTCAGATACAGAAGGGTGAGGCCAATATTTTTCAGGCTTTTATTTAATTTAAAAATAAACAAAGATTTTAAATCAGGTAGTGCGAGGCCCCTTTAGGTAGGCACCTAGCTACGCCACTGGCATGAAAATAAATACAGTTTCCCTTCCTTTTCAGTAGGAGACAGCAAAAATGAGACGTTTACAATCAGGTTTAGCTTGATTGTTATTGCACCGCGGTAGTTCAGAGAAGAGACGGTAATCAATGCCACAGAATACTGGAGACTAACAGAAGCCAATATTCCATACAAGTAATATTCGAGCATAGCACACATAGGCACTTCTCACGGATGCGATATATCAGAGTGGTGCGGAACAAACTGTCCCTAACCACTCCGAGATATCGCGTCCGTGAGAGGTGTGTGTGTATGTCTATGTGTGCGTTGCTTGGATATTATTTGTATGTAGATTGACTGCTATTAGTCTTCAGTATTCTGTCTATGCGGTACTACATCCACACACACAGGGATGATAACGCACCGTTCACGCTATATCTTTCCATCTGGAGAGCTTCCAGTTACTAACCTATCCTATAAGATATGGGTTACAAAAGAAAACGTCAAAAAATTCTATCGCCTTTGTGGTCTAGTGGTCCGGTGTCGGAGCTAACCACATGAGGTCTGAGGTTCGATTTCCGGGTAGGGCAATTCAAAAAAGTGATTTATCAGTTTTCTGATATAAACAACGTTGCTCGGGATTTGAAAGTGTCTGGTTGGCGATAGGCTTGCCATCTAAGTGAGACTAAATTATTTTCGGTTAATCGTGGGTGCACTTGTTGCACCTCTGCCCACCTTTCGTGGATACGTGTGTGAAGATATTATCTCCAACACATATTAATTAAAGAAAGGACGATACCAATATTTCATGTTACGGAATAGCAAACAAGCAAATGACTCTCCTAACTGAGTGCTAAGTGTGAGTTTTCTTTTCGCATTCGATCGTGAGCGCGTTTGGAGTTTACTAGGAATTTGTATGTGATTTGTACAACGCCACCTTGTGGTAAACGTGAGAAACCAGTTTACCAGTAGGTGGCTTCGTACAAATCACATACAAATTCCTAGTAAACTCGAAACGCGCTCACGATCGAATGCGACAAGAAAAACTCACACTTAGCACTCTGAAAGCGTAACGATGAGAAGCAAATGCATAAACTTAGCGGCTAGTTTACAACAATGTCAAACTAACAGTTAACAGTAGTAGGAACCTAGTAGGTGACGAATTTTGATAGAATAACAGAAAAAAGGTGAAATTAATTAAATTTGCTATTATCCGCGAACTGTTCTATGTACCCTCCGTGATGGTACCGAAAATATGTAGATTTTTGCCTGTTCGGTATTGCTAACCATTTTAAGATATTTTATTAATTCAAGCGTTACTTTGCGGAAATCCATTATTAAAAAGGTGAAATTAATTAAATTTGCTATTATCCGCGAACTGTTCTATATACCCTCCGTGATATAGAACAGTTCGCTCCGTGACATAGCAAATTTAATTAATTTCACCTTTTTAATAATGCATTTCCGCAAAGTAACACCTGAATCAATAAAATAGAATAACAGTCGCTAGTAAAAGCCTAAGGCCAAAATTCGACCATAGACTAAACAATAAAGTCTCTGAAATTTGACTACTGACTTTAGCTTTAAAGAAAATAGTATTAATACTAGCTGCAGCGTGCAGCCCGTTGCATTATAAAAGTTTTTGGCAAATCCCGCGGGATCACCTAATTATCCCGGAATGAAAAGTAATTCCAGAATATCATCTACTTGTGTGCCAAATTTCATTCAAATCCGTTCAGTAGTTTTTGCGTGATTGAATAACAAACATCCATCCATTCATCCAAACATCCAAACTTTCGTATTTATTATATTAATATAGATAATATAGATACATGTGTGTACTGTGTATAATATCATGTATGTCACATGAATTTAGTGTATGTTAAGTTTATTTTTATTAATTTAATGTATTTCTTACGCATGTTACATAAAAATATAAGATTTTCCGTATGGTAGTCAGTAAACTTATGCATGTGGTATTGCCATCCCGCCACACGGATAGCAACGCACCATTAACATCTTTACTGTCTACAGGCGATGGTTTCTCTTTTCATCCTCCTGATGGATAATTTATAGCATTAGATAAAAAACATGCCATCTGCTTTTTGGCTATCTAATGCTATAAAAAAGTGTGTTTTTATGTTTTTGCGTCATAACTATTTAACCAATCGTTATAAATTTCTAAATACTTGTAAAGAATACAGAATAGGTTTTAATAAATAATACAACCAGAAGGAAAATAACTATTAACGCTAGTAGAGTCACGAGTAGAAAAAAGGCACACTTATCAAATAAGTGTTAATAACATTTAGCTAGACTATCTTAAGCCAAAACCAGATAATTATAATCCATAATTTATTGTGAGAACCTGTCTCCTAAACAAAAAGGTTCGGAAATCAGTGGGAGTTTGTCTTTATAACTTGTTGTATGTTGTTGCGGATGTTTGTGGAAACGTCGGATATCATCAGATGGCATGGGAATCAAATCGAAGATTATATTTTACCTGATGGACCAAATTATGTGGGAAAAATTACTTGGTCTTGACAGCCGTTATGGTCTGATGGTTAATCTGTTGTTAAATAATGACTTTAAGGTCGATATTCCGATATAAATAAAATATGTATATTAGTTTAATTAAATAAATTATCCCCAAATAATGTCTATATAGCAAAAGTTGGACAAAGAAATAACTAACAAAGACCAGCAGGTCTACTCTTGAAAACAATATAAATCTTATTATCAATATTGGTTATATTGTTAAAAACAATAAGTTTCGAATATCGTCAAAAAACGGTACTCTTGAAACCAATATTGCCCACATTGATTCAGTATAGTAACGACCTAATTATTGGAAATAGATGTCATCGTTACACGTCAAGCTAGTGTTACAAATGGAAATTTTAAGTACCGTTTTAAACATAATAACGAATAAAAGCAATAATGAGTAGTTCCAAAAAATTTCAAAATCCGTGTGGCGCTGTCGCCGAATCCAATAATTGAATATAGTTGTCCAGAGTACGAAATACTTCAAAATTCATTAAATATTCATTTAAAATTGAAATCGGTTTTCAAGAGTAGCCCTACTGAACTAGAAATACAAGTCGGTTTATTTTATACATTTCAAAGTACAGTTACGCAAAATATTCATTTTATCTAGTAGCAGAGGAACCCAAGGTGCTAAATGGGCGTGGGAACCTATATTAAAGTTAAATGTATTAAATATATTTTGTCAATTTGTTTCGATAATTATAGCAAATGCTTAATAAATATAAATATTCACGGGACAAATTACACTTACTGATCTAACCCCAAAGTAATAAAATTGTTTACTTGTGTTACGGGTGTTAGTCAACGATACTAAGAATATATAGAAATATATATATATATATATATATATATATATATATATATATATATATATATATATATATATATATATATATATATATATATATATATATATATATATATATTGGAATATATTTAATAAACACCCAAACCCGGAAATACAAACATTTATGCTCAACACAGAAATGCTTGTCCCCGTCGGGGATCGAACGTCGATCACGTATGTAGTCAGGGTCGGTAGCTACTCGACCATCGGGACACCTATTGGAATTTGTAGATTAGATGATAGGAAAATAAAAGGCTGTATTATGTTTTTCATTTCAATGGTTGAAAAAAAATCTAAAGATAAAAGTAATAAAAAAACACTGACTTGGAAACGCAGCTAGGTTAAGGTATAGGTATGGTAAGTTAATTGCGATCAATACTTTAGAAAACCTGATGGTTTGAGTATACCGTAAGAGAGTGAGAGGATCACTTTGCAAAGAAAACTTTGCCTCGACATTCTCCAGGGCGTCTGAATGTTCTTTTATTTTGAAGGAATGAGAAAAAATGTAAAAATAATGAAGAAAAAATGATCTTCACGCCCGCAGTGGCGGATTTGCTCTTGATGCCGCCCTAGACCCCGACTGATATGCTACTTTTTTGGCGTTGTAAGGGAGTGATTATTGAAATTATGCATATAATTTACAAACATTAATTTTTTTAATAGATAAAATACCAAAAAAAATATTATTAGTTAATTTATAATTTAATACTAGAGACTCACGTGACCCAAAAACGTAACTTCTTTTCATTTAATCCGGTATAAACCAGATACCAGGATTAATGTAGATTTCCATAAGGTGAAAGGATTTTTAAAACCAGATTATTTTAACAATTTTTCATACATGATTTTTAAATTCGTATTGCTCTTGACTTTTTTCGCCTTTTTAAATTTTGTCATTTTAAAATTTTGCCGCCCCTAGAACTATGCCGCCCTAGGCCCGGGCCTCACGGGCCTATGGGTAAATCCAGCACTGCACGCCCGTATTCCCGAAGAGGTAGGCAGAGTTACAACAAGTGCACCCACGATTATCCGAATATACTTAGTCCCACAATGTGATAAGTAGTCAGCCTATCGCCAACAGGGCACTTTCTAATCCCGGACAACCTTGTTTTTAACAGAAAACTGAAAATACACAATTTTTGATTTGCCCTACCCGGGAATCGAACCCGGGACCTCATGTGGTCAACACCAACTACGGAGCACTAGACCACAGAGGCGATTAAATAATGAAGAAAATATAATCTAATAATCTTCACAAGCCGAAGTTGGTGGAATTTTTATTTATTATGGTCTAGATGTTAGCTGAGCCGCAGCTATAAGGCTTGTAATTGGTGGAGATATGAGGTGTCCCCCCCCCCCCATGTTAATCTGACGCCCTTGAGTAAATCTCAAAAATCTCCTCTTGGGGATAATACTTAAAATTCAAGTATATTATATTACTTATAAGTTAAAAGTAATAACTATGTTTTATGCCTATTTCCTATATCAGTAAAACAAATCGTTTTAGTTACGAGTAGTGGCATTTTCTACGAAGCGTAAGCTAAAATTGTTCCTGTAAATGTCAAATGACCAAATATTCAAACAACTTGTTATTAATATTGTTGTATTAATAACTCGTTATTAACATTGGTTGCTAATGGTTAGTGTTACGAATGATGACGGTTGTATTGGTGTTTGTGTGACAGGGTAAGGTAAGGCCATAATATGGAAATATCTCCAGCAATTCTACCCTTCAAGTCGAAACACGACAGTGCTAAGCACTGACAATATATCAATTGTATTCTGCAAAACAAAAATATAAAGGTTATTCCAGTCAAAAAATTGTTTCCAATAAACATCATGTAATTCCAGCTATTAAATAATTAGGTTAGTGGTAGGATTTCCTGACCCTAGGGCATGTGTACAAAAAACAACCACAACATCAACTTGACTATTTTATCGGTTTTTATCGTTTACCGATTATTTTAATGGGCCCAGCCCGGGTGTCCGTCTGTCGGTAATAGTGGTAATCGTCCGCTAATCGGAACAATTTACGAAATTGTCGATCCATGTCGGCAACCGAGTCGATGATCGTTCAATAACTTAGTGACGTGAGTTTCGTTATCGATATTTTATTTCTTATTTTACGTATGAGTCGATATAATATAGGTATTGTATATTCTTATTTGACATAAGTGCATCACTTATTGTGATCTGTGTGTTCGTTTTGGCTATCTAGCGGTTAGACATTAAACAAAGATTTTCTTAAAAGGTTATTAAGTTTATGGTTTAGTAAATTATTTAAAAATGTATTTATTGGTAGTCTTTGTACGTATGTTTGTCTGGATACGAACAACAAAAATACCCACAGTAAATTAAATACGATAATCACAGTTCTTTTTCTTGAAGTCTAATTTAAATCTAGTGTTCAAATCATCTTACGCCGTCTAGCAACCGAGTTATTAATAATTATTATAAATTTTCCATACGCCTAGAAACTGTAGGAGAAAGGAAAATATTTATCTACAAAAGTCACAGTATCTACAAGAGAAGTTTCTACAGTTGTCGAGTTTTTTTAAGATATGTTCATATAAACGGAGAACTAACCGATTGTTCAACGACGTCTGGAGAAATTTCGAATCTTTTTAGTTTGTTTGAGAAGGTATATATAAATTTGGTCTCATATAAATTTGAAGATATATTCAGTTGTAGAAAAGAAGGAGATTGAAAGTTGATCAAATAAATATATTATATATATATATATATATATATATATATATATATATATATATATATATATATATATATATATATATATATATAACAATATTTTATAAACAATGTTCCTATTAATATCAAAAATGGCTGATTTTGATGAAATTCAGATTAGTCCGACGAACGACTGTGTGAAAATTGCATCGGAATTTTGCAGGGCGGGTCACTAGTATAATATAAAAGTAATAAATGTCATATTTCAGCTTACATCCAATCAACAAAAAAGTCCAATCTTTTCAGCATACTTTACCGGTTACGAGACAGGTGGTAAAATTTGATTGAGAACATCACTCCTCAACTTAAAATCAGAACGTCCTGAAATCAATTGTCGCTTATTTCATAACTGGGACTAACGAAACGCAATATAATTTTAACAAGCAATTAATCTGTGTTTAACATAATTTTTACAAACAAATGATCTATTAAATACAGATTAATTGCTTGTTAAAATTAATTAACGTTTCGGAAATCGACCGTAAGAAATTTATGTGATCATTTGTAGCACTAGGTTGTCGACACGCTACAACCAGACTCCAAACTGCTACTAAAACTTGATTTTCAAGGATAATAGGTCAATAAAAATTTTTTTGATCCGGTGATCTTATAATCTAATCCAAATATACTAACCACTAGATCACGACGTGCTTATATGAGCTACATAACGAAATTATTTTTAACTGCTTAGCCTTATTAGTAGGTAACTATAGTACCACCAACTTATATGGTCAATAGACGCCGTCGTCAGTGAGCCGTCTAAAATTCATAGAGATAATATACATAGAGTACGTAAGCCACGCAAAAAGTCGTACCATCGATAGAAAGACAGAAAATAAAATTTTATAATCGTTTCTAAAAAAACACTTAAGTGTACTAAATGTAACATACATTTATATATAGTATACGTGAAACCTTTTTTCAAGTGGAAATTTTCATTTATAGATCACCTACTTTCTTTATATATATTATCTCTATGATAAAAATCTGGCAGCGGAATGACACTTTAAAAAATGGCATCTGGGGCGTTCTACTTTTCTACCGACAATCTGAGTGATAAATTTTAAGATTTCAAAAAAAAATAAAAGTGTATTTCTTTTATTTGTGTATGTTTAAATTATTGTCCAGGCATCTAAGATTTTAGAAACATATAATGCATCGAAGTTTTATTTTATACCTTTCATTTATTTAAAGTTTTATCGGAATAGTAAGAAAAAATAAATACATCAGTCATAAGAAAATATATTTATTAGTTATTATGTAAAATCAAACTTTCAGTTTTTTTTTAATTTTGCTTAACTAGAATAGTATGCATTTATTATTATCTAACTCCATTAATCGGAATTCTTATTACAAATATATAAAAATTTACATTTAATACCACTCTGTCACATTTTTGTTCGTTAAGACAACAAACTTTGAAATATTTTGCAAATTATTAAAATAAACTCAGCTGAAATTCTGGTAATACCTAGTATGGTCAATAACTAATTATATAATACGTTATTTTAGAATAATATTTTTAATAAACTGAATCATATGCTAATTTGACGTTTAATTGCAAGAGGGACAAAACTGTGACAGAGTGGTAGATAGTAATAAGCCCACATTTGAACTTGATACTTTAACATTTTTAAAGTTTTTAAAACGATAAAAAACATAATACTTGTCTTATAATGCTACTTAATTTAGTTTCTTATTGGTAGAACTATTCTTTGGTACACGTAAAATCAGTCTAATCTTCTCTTTTCTCTTATTCTACTTTTCAAATACTTCTATTGGTCCATCAAATTCGTAATAAACACGCCTTCCTCTTTTGACTTCTTTAGGACTTGGAATTATTTTTATCAAGTGTTCAAACATCACATCTGATACATCTGATTTTACTAATTTAAATATTTTTCCAGTGTCATCAACAGTTTTATAAAACATCACCTGAACATCTCCATCTTCATCCACACAACTTTTTGCAACTCCTAAGTAGGTGTAATCGACTTTGGTTGTACTAGGTACTTTTACTAACATATGTGTACCATTTTTTATTAATAATGGGTGGATGTTGTCTACAGATAGGTCATATGAAGTACCCGGATTTATGTGCACAGTATTTTTCTGATTAACAAAAAGCTGATCATCTTCATCTTCTGAAGTAGAAGTATAAACAGTCTTATAAAATCACTTCGTAGGAGCTCTGTTGGTGTTGGTTATATCAGCCAGTGGTTCTTTTATATCTGAAGTTGGGCTGTCGTTAACTTCTTTCTTATGTTCAGGCAATGGGTGATAAGTCTTCAAATTGTAACAATCACAAAATTTATCACAAAAACAACTCAATGTTCGGTAGCTTAGTACTCCAGGTTGCTGAGTAAGTAGTTGGTGAACGTCCATAGTACCTTTCAAAGGAATAATTCCACTTGGAATTTCCATTAAAATCTGGGCAATATCATCTTTGCCAACAAGAAATAGCTTTATCTTACTGCGGTCTTTAAGTGCTTCATAAAATTGTAAAGCGTCAATAATATCGTGTCCAGTGGCGACGAAATGGTCAGCTAAACGTTTAATAGATCCTCCTATACCGTCAGCTGCTCCCTTGCCGTGGCCGGACTCAAAAAAGTTCCAGGTTGAACTTTCAAATCTGTATTGTTTAAAAAATCTTGTTGAAAGAAGATAAAAATTATTTTTTTGTTTGTACTGTGTTGCTGGTCCATCAGAAAAAAAGTGGACTGTCTTAATATGGGGTAACTCTTTTTGAACCCAATTAAGTACTGGATGTAGGTGGGCCCAAATAGCTGCAGGGCCATGATTGAGATCAGAAGACACAGTACAAAAAGAAGTAATATGTTTGTCCTTCGTAGATGTCAAGTAATACATTACTGCGGTATGCAAAGTCACTTGGTTTCGCGATCCGCCAAAATGCACTGATTGAATTTCTTCATGGTACTTACAGGCGTAGTTTTCACTGTAATCTATATGCAAAGCAATTTCGGTTTCAGTCAATTCATTTATACATTGGCGATATGATTTATATTGATTTCTAATATTAAATATATGGGATTTAAAAACTTTTAATTTTTCTTCAAATTTACTAATCAAAATTGTAATTGTAACTTGTTCGGCTTGTTTTAGATTTTTACTGATTTTAATTTTTTTTTCGTTCTTCTCAATAATATCCGTTTTTCTAACCCATTGTATCAATTCAACCAATTTTTCTTGTTCGATCATATTACCATAATTGAGTTTCTTTGCTTCACATTCTGTGCATTTTCCTTTCATACAAGATAGTGAATTTACATCGCATACAATTTGTGAGATTATCAGATTCATGTCATTTGTTTTGATAACTCTGTTTTTATAAAGAGCAACTTTCATAAATGTAATATTTGCGTGTAGCTTGCACATGCAGGTTTCGCGGCCGTCAATACGAGGTGGTACGACATAAAACGGTTTATGTCTCGCAAAATAACTGTAGTGACATTTAAGATCCGGATTCTCTTTTCGAAACGATAAGTATAGATTTTTCCTTGTGTCCAACAAAATCCGTTTCTGCATCTTTTTTTATGAAAAGTTATAGTCTCGTTTTTCCCCGCAGTAGCGCGTGACACATCATCCCTGAGATAAAATGTATGTATTTTTGCTTTCAATGAAATATTTTTTGGTCGCAATGTACAGTTTTCTGATTTTCTTTTTATTCCTAAAATCTCTTGAAAAAGTTTAAGTTTTAGTCCCGAACGTTTAATTGTTGGGTCTTCAAGGATTTTTTTAAAGCAATGCTTTGTTTTAAAGTCTTTAATATTTTTGTAACGTTGCTTGATGGCATTTGTTAAAATACTATATTTTCTTTTTTCTTCTTCGACGTCTTTAATTTTATCTTCATTTGTTTTTCTAGTTTTTGTTATATTATGTAATAAGTTGTCTTTTTTATTCTTCTCACGTTGAAGTCTTTTTTTGTATTTTATTATTTTTTTCTTTAGTTCTTTTATATGGTCTTGAAGTTTCATATTTTGCCTATAAATTTTCGATCTGTCTCGTCTAACTTTTTCTCTACCCCTTACTCTAGCATCGGCTGAGGTTGGAGTTAGTGAAAGAGATCTAGGACTTAAAGAAAGTAATCTGGGGTTTGAAGGAACAGGTGTTGAAGCCGGAGTATTCATTAAAATGTTTTGCAAAGCTTTCTGTTGTTCTCTTCTCATCTTGTTTCTAACTTGCCATTTTCTTTTCATTTGTCTATGTTCTCTTGGTGTCATATCTTTGACTAACTTTTTGCGAGCATGATATCTTTCTAAATCTTTTTGTTTCACTTCTTCAACTTTTTCGGGGTCTTGTTTTCTCTTTTCACGACAACGTCGCTGCCTTTCCGCAGCAGATAAGGCCATTTTTTAAATAACCCGAAGATAATACCTTAAATGAATAAAATAATTGATAATAAATTAATAAAATAATTGATAATGTAATATATAGAACACAAAAAATATTAATGAACTATTGTGAAAATCAATCAAAGCAAAGTTCTGGACAACATTTACCACTCCGTCACGAGTTATACCACTCCGTCACAGTTCTTTGTGACAGAGGTGCCTCGTGACAGAGGTGTAAAATATTAGTGTTTTAGGATTTCAGCGTTCACAACATTACGAATTCTTCGTAAAAGTGGATAACTACAACAGATTTACTGGGAAATAATAATATTATGTATATTAATGGGAATTACAATAAGAATTCAAAGTAGTAACTTACGTGACAGAGTGGTCGCCGAATAAACACACGCACCTCATTTCACTTCCTGTGGGCGACTAACTCGGCTCGCTCCCGGACGGGGCCTCAAGACGTAAGGCCAAGAGGGGAGAGGAAACATACTGTTGCTTAGTGTTGAAGGTCGAACAGCTAAAGCGCGTTTTTTGTTTTGTGAAATGTGTGACGGAAGATAGCAAGAAAAACCATATACAACCAGACCCAACGATAAAATATTTTTTTGTTTAATAATATAAACTTTTACGTTTATTATATGCTAATTAATTTAATGATAATATTTTAGAAGTACAATAAATAATTTTACATTGAAAGGTTCTATATGATTTTTTTAAGCTAGATCATTTTGTAACGTTAGGCGGGGCAAAGAGACACATTTTATTTGTATGTAAAACACCTCTGTCACTCATTTCGAATACTCCGTCACAAAAATATTGTAAAAAGCAAAAACAATAAAAAGAAGATTTTACTATCATAATAATGCCAATAGGGTTCAAAAAAATCTTGTGGAAATAAAATTGGAGAAACTGCAATATTGAACGAATACCGATTTTTTTTTCTGAGGGGACACGTCATTGTCGGTAAAAAAGTAGAACGCTCCATCTGTAGTTTCAATTTTGTCTACTGAACAGATAAGTTGGTGGCACTATCCACACCGTAGCGTTTGAATGAAAGAGACAGAGCTTTCATTCTGGTATTCTGCCTGCCGTAATACCGACAATAGTTGTCTTTGTCGTGCTTTGGTGTCAACACCAATAGACACGTCATTGGGAAGGAATCATGTCACCACGCATGCCACCTAACACTGTCAAAAATATCATACATTTGTGGATATATTACTTATATCGTGAAAAAATAGAAATAAACCATGTTGTACTGAATGAGATGACAAGGTTTAAAAATTACCCTTGAAGTGATTTTATTTCTTCGGTAAGTAGTATTACTCTGTATTTCTTATAACCCTATATCTATGTGTAATTATATCTTCTATATGTAATTGCAAACTACGCTGACAAACTAAGAAATTGTCTTGAAAGGCGTAGCCATTTAATCCGTGGGTTTCAAGGACGTGGAAGATGATACATTTAAGGCTCATACCATGACATAACTGTCACATGGATAGTGAAGCATTATTAGCATTTTGAGCTTCTGTTGGTGTGGTTACGAATTTTTTTCAGGAGAGATATCTCGCTATCGTATGCTATAAAAAAACAAAATACTATTACGATTTATTTATTCTCTTCCTGTGATCTCGGACACTTTTCAATGAATACATCAACTGCATTACTGTTAGGCATTTCGTAAAAGGCCAGAAAAGGCTATTGAGTGTTAGTAACATTGTGAATAAGTGGTAGACATCAGAGTGCTAAGTGGGTTTTTCTTTTCGCACTCGATCGTGAGCGCGTTTCGAGTTTACTAGGAATTTGTATGTGATTTGTACAGCGCCACCTAGTGGTAAACGTGAGAAACCAGTTTACCACTAGGTGGCGCTGTACAAATCACATACAAATTCCTAGTAAACTCGAAACGCGCTCACGATCGAGTGCGAAAAGAAAAACTCACACTTAGCACTCTGCAGCCTCGACTGGGTTTGGTGACATGACCTTGCCTATTTCTGGCACAATAGCGTTGATGCTTGTTGCTGCCGTATTTCGATTTGGAGGGTAAGGTAGCCGGTAAAATAATCTATGTGACTTTTAAACTTCACCACACGGTTTTAAATGAACCGTTAAAATCTTTGCTGGCTATGGGCGATGGTTTTCTCTTTCCATCAGTTTCTCACGTTTACCACTAGGTGGCGCTGTACAAATCACATACAAATTCCTAGTAAACTCGAAACGCGCTCACGATCGAGTGCGAAAAGAAAAACTCACACTTAGCACTCTGCAGCCTCGACTGGGTTTGGTGACATGACCTTGCCTATTTCTGGCACAATAGCGTTGATGCTTGTTGCTGCCGTATTTCGATTTGGAGGGTAAGGTAGCCGGTAAAATAATCTATGTGACTTTTAAACTTCACCACACGGTTTTAAATGAACCGTTAAAATCTTTGCTGGCTATGGGCGATGGTTTTCTCTTTCCATCAGTTTGCTATAGCTTATAAAATAAAAAGAAACGTATATTATGATACAATACTATTCAACTTACATCCTTTCCAACGACCGTTTACATAAAAGTTATCGATAATCACGATCAGCCGCATTATCCGTTACAAAATTACATAAAAAATAAAATTGGCAGCAGACCGCCGTCTAACCTCTGTATTGATCATAATAATCGATCGTGTGCCACATAATTGTGCGGGAATCGAACCCGCGACCCATTATATCATTATATCTGATCGACCGAAACAATAGAAAAACTACTCAAGCTAAAATAGAACTACAGCTGATTGTTTAAGGATTATATTGTATTGTTACGATGTTCTAAATTACACTATTTCCGTTTTTGTCTGCAAAAATACATTTCAAGCGAAAAAATAGCCTAACTCTTTAATATTAAGGTTAATTTTGTTTGAAACATAAAATCAATAACAATTTCAGTTAAAATTAGCAATAAACTACTAGCAGGCGCCGGCGCACCTGTGACGTCATGGCGTGACAGTCGTTAAAATAGTAATTATATCGTTAAAGATTATTTTCTGGTTTTATGGAGATGTCCGCACCTCGTAATAGAATCTGAGAGATAACGAGGAGAATTTATAAATACATAGAATTACATAATTCAAAATAAACGCAATTTAAGAAATTAAATCGATTTCAAATATCTGCCAACTATACCCATAACTCAAAAATTACTAAACTTATTTTGATAAAACTTATTGTTTTATGAGTTTTTTTCCTAAAATGGAATATTTCTAATTTAAATCAGAAAGATTTATCTCGATATGACTTTTAGTCCCCGAGAAATTCCTGGAATATAAATACACTTACGAAATTAGGTACGCATGCTTTAGCGTTCAAATAAAGAGATCATACTCAAATATTATTCAATTCTTACAATCTATATTATAAACTAGCTGCGCCCGCGACTTCGTCCGTGTGAAAAAAATTCTAAAATAAAAGTAGCCCAAGTTACTCCTTATTACATCATCTATTTGCCAATGAAAGCCCCGTCAAAATCGGTCCAGCCGTTTCAGAGATTAGAAAAATATTATTTAGGTATACGTACCGTGTATACATCCATATGCATTTGGTAAAAAGCGGTTATTTTAATATTACAATCAGACACTCCAATTTTATTTATTTGTATGTATGTATAGATGCGAATGTTCGGATTTTTGGATGTATGGATGGATGGATGTTTGTTACTCAAACACGTAAAAACTACTGAACGGATTCAGATGAAATTTGGCACACAGGTAGATGATAACCTGGAATAGCATCTAGACTACTTTATATCCCGGAGTAATGAGTTTTTTTTCGCGGAATTCACCAAAAACTTTGATATTGCAGCGGACTGCAGGGTGCAGCTATTATTATTACATACATATCAAACTGATAAACTCCGTTTTTTTGTACGTTGAAAACACTGTCCCGGTTATTTTATCTGTAATGTTCTCTCACAAGTAGGCTCTAGAGTGTTTATAAAAAAAGTTTAGATAGCCAAAGAATCTACGACATAATGCGTGTTTAATCGGAAAAAATAATACGAGAAAGACTGCTTATGCGCATTGGTAAAGCAAAATATGTCCATATCTATTTATGTTATCACGTGTTAGTCCTTCCCCTTTAAAGAATAGACTGTCTGCTGATTTGCCAGGCTGTTCGTAAGACGTGAATTGGCTACCGTCTAGGCTACTAGGTGTTTAAGTTCTTTATTATTTCGCCCGGGTACCACCGCCTACCTACTCCTGCTGCAACAGCGGCAATGCTGCTGGATCTGGTTCCGGTTAGAAGGGAAGGTTAATCCCGCTAAATTTATGCATGTGCCATTAGGATCCTGCCAAAAGGATTGCAATCTTTCCATCAGAAGTCATCTTCCATAAATCAATCCATAAATTACGTCACACGAATTTATTGTTTTTTTGTCCCCTCCCCTGTCCTTGTCACAGCTGGTTACATTTGTGAGACCTTGCCTAGTGTGATGTCACATATTTTACAATTTTACATTAGATAAATGATCTCCTTCGATTATTTTTTATCTATACAGGTATTATATTTGGAAAAAAATGTGATGTCACAAAATTTGGGACCCCTCCCTACCCCTTTTTACACAATGTCACACTTCTTCGACCCCCTCCCTCCCCTTTAACGTGTGACGTAATTTATGGATGGCCCCTAATGAGATATATAAAAAAACTAAAAATTAAAGAATTCGTTTGTTGTCTTTTTTAATTAACTTATTTTTTAACATTCATCTAATTATTATTGTATAATTAACGACATTGAGTTAGAAAGCCATTGAGTTGAAAAGTGTTATCGTTCTTATCATAATATACATACTAAATTTGCTTTTTTTTTTGAAATATGTATACGATTGTCATAAATAAGGGAAATAAACTTTTTACGCTTCATTGCAATACATATATTTTGTCTCCTTTGAATTAAAATAATTTTTATGGGTCTATGTATAAGATTTTACAAAATGTTGCATATTTCCTAGCTTCTTAAGTGAAGATGATAAGTGTTAATAAAAAGTTCACCTAAATAACAACCTACTCTCTTAGATGCTTACCATTTTACAATGAATCGGTAATTTTCTCTATAATGAAAATAGTATCATTCAGATTTCTTAACGCAGTCAAGGAAGTGTGTAAGGTTTGCGGTTACTTGAAATTAACACACGACTTCCAATAATTAACATCCTCATCCATACTATTATTATAAATGCGAAAGTCGGTCTGTCTGTCTGTCTGTCTGTTACGCTTTCACAGGTAAACCGTTGGACCGATTTTCCTGCAATTTGGCATGGAAGTAGTTGAAGAGCTGAAAAAGAATGAAATTTTTTCAATAATCAACCCTTAAAGGGTTGAAATAAGGGATGAAAAGCTATCTCGACGACATGCTAATCTACTCGCGGGCGAAGCTGCGCGGGTCAGCTAGTAATATATAAATTGCATCTTCTATATCAAAAAAATATTTTTAACTGCTTATAAATTATATGCGTACCTCGTAGTCGGTTTTCCTGTGTATGCTTTGCCCTACATCTATACATGAAACAATAGTAGGTACATGAAACAAATTGTGTTTATAGGGAAACGTCGTCACCACTTCAGATAATTAAATTTGATGTTTAATTAAAATAACTTCTCTTTTTACCTCTTTTTTATTTATTGCGTTCTATATTCACTTAATAAAATGGAATAAATAAATAAACAAAAAAATTCTGACAAATTATGTAGTGAAACAATGTTTTGTGTTGACGTTTTTTTTTATTTTATAAAAGAAAACATATACAGAAGACCCAGCTAGAGATCAATGCAATAAACATTCTCTTACTTTACATTCAATATAATATGCACTAAAAGTATATTTATTGTACAGTCTTAAAGAAGTTTTGGCTATTTTGATAAAATATTTCATCGCTTTGCCTGACAAATTCCATGTGACATTACAAATTTTTTTTACAAGGTTTTTTTGGAAGCAACAAAAACGTGTTATTAAATTAACAAATAGTATGTTATTTAATTACAAATAATAAATCGACAAATAGTCAATTTGTTAATTTTATAACAAATAAAAAATTAACAATATAGTCTATTTCTTATTTAATAACATGTTTTTTAAGTCGATTTATTATTTGTAATTACAATTACAAATAATAAATCGACAAATAGTAAATTTGTTAATTTTATAACAAATTAAAAATTAACAAAATAGTCTATTTGTTAATTTAATAACGTTTTTTGTGCATCCCAAAACCTTACAAATATGATCCTATGGAATTTGCCAGGCGCAGCGATGATTTTGCCTTTTCTTACATTTTTGTAAATTTTGTTAAACATTTTATACGTAATATTTTACAGTTTATGACAGAAAAGAAAGGTAAAAGAACGGTGCTTTAATGAACCTATGCGATAATAAGTAAAATGGAAAAAATATATCCAATACGTTTAAATATTTCATGATTTTTGGTATATAGTGTTTTGTACTTGCAATTGAATGGTTGGTTGGTTGAATTCTGATGTGGCTTAAAGACTTCATTAATCTTGTTTTTAAATGTCACATACAAAATTTTATTTAAAGTTTTGTGAAATTCTAAAACATTTAGAATAATAAACATGAAATCATAATGTTTTCTTGTAAAATGAATTGTTTAATAATGATTGTATGAAGGACAACTCGAATAAAATTTCTTTAAATTTTAAATAAATTAGTATTTGCAATGTTACACACATGAAAATAAAAAATAAGAAAACAAAATAACCTAAGTTTTTAACACAATGCATAATAATAAAACAAAAGCTACGGTGGAGTTGTCTTGCAGCCACATTTTTATAGGTTTATGAATTTGTTCGAGAGTCGGAGATGATTGGTGTGGTTTTCAACCGCAGACACCATGGGCAACCTTTGTGAACGCCGACGGCGCAAATATTATGAGAACATCCATAAGTTGACAATAAAACATACGACGTAAGACTCAACCGCAAATTATATACAAGGTGAAACATTACTTTTTAAAGTCATTACAATTATTGACTTTGTCGGGTGTAGATCGTGAAGACCCTTATCTTAGGATCCTGAGTTAGATTATAAAATGTATTTTCAAACAGGTTCTTTTCTATTTTAATACAATCAGAGTATAGGAAATTGTTGTATACACAACCATAAACCATAATCTGTCCAGACTTAGACTGCATTGGTGTAAAATCAAGCAATGTCTTGCCTCGGAGTACACAAAAGGTTGTCGTTTACAGATTTCACAATTAATGCGAAAGTCCCTATCCCCTGTGGCAAATATGGCGATGGTGACCACAACATATCTTACCAACAGACAAACTGGTGAATCAGAGTTAACAAGAAAATATAAAAGTTTAAATCTGCATAATTTGCAAGGAAACTATCGTAAAGATGGTGGTTTGGCGATACCCCTAAGAACATAAATTTCTGTTGGTTGCTGCTTGGTGCTATTAGTGACTGGTAATAAATTACACGTGATTAACGGTATCGGTTGTTGTCAATATTTTACACAAACATATGTAAAATGAGTATGTACCTATATGCGGCCATCATTCTCTAAATTGTTGTGTGTTTAGTATAATTCGATATTCCGTCACTTGTTTAAATTAATAAATGCTATACTTACCTTTTACCTAGTGGAGCGAACACGTGATTCATTTGATACATGTGATTCACACTACTAATACTGCTCAAAATAAGTAAGTAAGTATTTTATGGGGAAATGTATACGCTTTTAAAATAAAGTTCCCGAATAGAATCTGTAAGACATTTACCAGCCAATAAATTTCAAAATTATGATAAAACAAAACGATGTCAAAATGAGATTAAAAAACATCAAAGTATCTTCACGCCCGTATCCCCGAAAGGGTAGGCAGAGGTACAACAAGTGCACCCACGATTAGCCGAAGATACTTGGTCCCACTATGTGATAGGTGGCAAGCCTATCGCCAACCGGGCACTTTCCAATCCCGGGCAATGTTGTTTTTATCAGAAAACTGAAAAAACACATTTCTGAATTGCCCGACCCAGGAATCGAACCCGGGACCTCTGTGGTCAACTCCGACACCGGACCACTACACCACAGAGGCGATAAAAAACATCAAATTCTTTCGAAAACAAAAAATAAACACATATTTCGGCTTGATATGAATTTTTGTTACCAAGACTAGCATTAGCTTACCTTTCAACATTTTACGCCAAATCGTTAATTGTGTGCTTCACTACATAGTATAAAACAAAGCCGCTTTTTATGTCCCTATGTCCCTATGTATGCTTAAATCTTTAAAACTACGCAACAGATTTTGAAGCGATTTTTTTATAGATAGATTGATTCTTGAGAAAGGTTTTAGTATATAAACCTTTCCGATATTCCTACGGGAACAAAAGCTAGGCGGGTGAAACCGCGGGCAGTTCGCTAGTATAATAATAATCGTCACATAGTACTTAAAAATCTAAGGATTTTCAATTCGATTTTGGTTCGATTTCATTTTTATTTCAATGAAATAACGAAATAAATATTTATTAAAGCAATCAGCATAGCACTGATGTGTATAATATATTTATGTATATTATATTAGGTATTTCTCTAGACGAGAACCAATCCAATAAAAATGTCAGCACTATCATCAGCTAAACACGATTAATTACTACCATCTTAAATATAAATTACTAGTGCACGTCGCCATTAAACAAAATAATTTTACATACTAACATTTAATAAAAAGTCATTATATATCTTAAAGCTAACCAAAAAAATCCTTCACATGACTAGTAAAATCCTTCACATCACATAATTGAAGGAAAATAATTGAATGAAAACTCAAACGAAAGTTGATCTGGATTTTGGCCTATCGTTTGCCTTTTAAAAATTGCCTGCTAAAGAATTTATTCTTCACAAGCGGTTCAGATTAATAACGGGAATATTAAAACCTTCACTTTAAAATTTTATCGCTTTACAGTGTGTATACAATTATACATGACTGAAAAAATCTAAGGACTACTAAGCAAAGATAAACAAAACAAATTATTAATATACGAAGTAAATATTTAAAAACAATTAGCACAGTATTGACGCCTACATACCGCTATTATTAGATGGCAGTCAATGCAATAAAATCCTAGTCAGCACTATCCGTATAAACGACTACTAACTCAAATATAAATCATAATTGTATCTCAACATTAGATAATATAATGTTAAACAAAGTCAATAAACATAAAATTAACTACACACTTTTCACACAACCTACCTTTACGTAGTTAAAATCTTGTAAAAATACTTAAAAAATCATGAACATTCTAGAGATATTTGATTTGGACAGGTTTTGCCAATCTACTGCGTTTTTAAAATTGGCTGCTAAGAGATATATTCTCAACAAGGGGCTCGGATATCAATTTTAAAACTTTGACGCTATATCTACATTGTATGCTACATGATATGTGTATGTAAGTGCAAGTCAAGCAAGGATAGGTATACTAAATAATCACTAATAACCGATTAAAAAACGAAATAAATATTTATAAGCAATTAACATGTCGTTAACGCATATATAACGCCATTACTAGATGGTAGTCAATGTAATAAAAATGTCAGCACTGTCCTCATAAGCGACTAATAACTCAAATATAAATCATAAGTGCATATCGCCATTAAATAATATAAAAAAAGTATCTTCACGCCCATATCCCCGAAGCGGTAGGCAGAGGTACAACAAGTGCACCCACGATTAGCCGAAGATACTTGGTCCCACAAATGTGATAGGTGGCCTATCGCCAACCGGGCACTTTCCAATCTTGGGCAGCTTTGTGTTTCTCAGAAAACTGAAAAAAACACTTTTTTTTAGTGCCCGATACGGGAATCGAACCCGGGACCTCATGTGGTCAACGCCAACGCTGGACCACTAGACCACAGAGGCAATAATAAAATTGAAATATATATAATAATATAATTTTAAATAATATAATTTAATTATATATAAATAATATAATTTTAAATAAATTCATTATACATCTAAAAATAATCACAAACCCTTCACACGATCTGTACTTAATTAAAATAATTTAAAAAATTATGAATTTACAGTCCAAAGATATTTGTTTTGGACAGTTTAGGCCAATTTTTCGACTTTTACGAGCTGCCTGTCAAGTGATCTATTCGTCACATAGGTCCTTTACTTTAAAACTTTGACGCTATATCTACTTTATGTATATAATATGGCATGTGTATGTGACTGAAACGTCTGAAATTTGCTCAGCGAAGAAAAACACAAATCTGATTAAAACGAAATAAATATGTATCTATAACCAATTAGCATAGCGTTGATGAGTATACAACGCTATTACTTGAAGGCAGTCAATGTAATAAAAATGTCAGCACTATCCGCATGAACGACTACTATCTCAAATATAAATAACAAGTGAATATCGCCATTAAATAATATAATTTTATATAAAGTCATTAAAAATCTAAACTAACCACAAACCCTTCACACGACCTGTACATAATTAAAATAATAAAAAACCCATGAATGAACTCTCCAGAGATAGCTGGGTTCATGTTTATTAAAATCTTAGCTGGGATCGCGCGTTCGGTTCCCGTCCAGCAATGATTTATGTGCCAAGGAGCTTGCACCGCCTTCATTCATTTGTTTTTTAACCCTTTTCCAGCCCAATGTTTTGTTTATCGATTTTTGATAGACTTGATTAGTTTTACTTTGAATTAATCGATATTTTTAAACAAGGTGCCAGTTTTAAGTGAAGTTACATAATATTTATGATATAAATAATTATTAGGTACATATTTACATTATTTATTATACAAAATATTAACTTTCATACGTACGTATCTATAAAAGTTGAAAATTAGTGCAAAGATTGCCTAGTGAATTTCCACAACTTCAAATTTCTGTGCAAAATTTGTTTTTACTATTTGGTGGTGATGATTTTCTATTCGGCCGGCTGGCCTATTATAGGTCAGATCATTTCATTTCAATGCCTCTATTCAAGGCCTCCAGTTCAATTTCTAGCACGGGCAATGGTGCTGTTGAATTCTTCGCGTTTTCTCAAAAATTTTTATTTCTCTGTAATACCGAATACATAAAGTTGTCTAATTCTTTTATCACAAAATAAATTAACGTCAGCTAAATTAAAAATTGCGGCAATGTGACTGACCCGACTTGCTAACCGAAAAACAAACTTGCTAACCTTTGTGGTTCCGGGCTCCTTTGAAGAATAGACCAACTGCCGTTCTGTCAGGCAGGTCGTAAAAGGCGACCGATTGGGTATGCGAGTCACTACCATCATGACTACTAGGTGGTAGAGTTCTGCATTGTCTCGCCCGGGTCTGGTACCACCGCCTTACCTATTCCTGCCGCAATAGCGTCAGTGCTTGGCGCTGTCGTGTTCCGATTTGGAGGGTAAGGTAGCCGGTAAACTTATGCATGTGGCATTAGACCTCGCCACAAGATAGCAACGCACCATTAACACCTTTGGTGTCTGTAGGCGATGTTTGACTCTTTCCATCAGGAGACCCATCTGCTTGTTTGCTATCTTATGATATAAAAAAAAATACCATGGTGACCCAAGGTAAACCAAAACATACATATGCGTTCGATCCGCCCTGAGAAACCCTAAAGTTCTGACGGGAAACAAAATAAAAAGCATCTACGAAACTTTTTATATGTAAGTGTAGTACTTACTACGAAGTTCCAAGAACGTTACTAAATGTATAATAATAACCACAGAACAAATATATTCCTTTTAATATATAATAGTGATTGCCCTGTGGTCGAAGTTCAACCATTACTAAACAATAAAATTCTTTAAGTTTGACAACAGTTTTCAGACACAACAGATTTAAAGAAAATGGTACACATGAGTGTATATTAGTATTTATTATATATGCCACATAAATCTAGTGTGTGTATAAATGATTATCACTTTTATACCTTTTACCTATAAAAGTGATAAACATGTGTAAAGCAAAGTCGCTTTTCGCTGTCTGTCCCTATGTATGCTTAGATCTTTAAAACTACGCAACAGATTTTAATGCGTTTTTTTAAATAAATAGAGTGATTCAAGAGGAAGGTCTATGTGTATAATAACATCCATTATATAGAAGAGAAATACTGTTATAAACATATTTAGCAAAACAACCGTTACCGTGTACGCAGAACTCTGCCACTTAGTAGTCACGATGGTATCAATATGTACACGTACACATAATATGGCTTTTACGACCTGTAACTACTATACTGACCAAACCTGCAGAACGGTAGTTGGTCTGTTCTTCCGAGGGAGCCTTAACCGACACGCGGAATATATCGTGGTGGGGATAGTTCAATAGAATCTGTCGCAAATTTTTCACGCAATAGTATGAAATTATATCGAATTTTAATGTCCATTTTCCTTGCGCGCGTAAAACTCAAAATAAACATAGAATACGCTTCTATTTCAACATAATGTCACTGACCGCCCCGTTGGTCGAGTGGTTAGCGACCCTGACTACGCAATCAACGGGGCTCGGGTTCGATCCCCGACAGGGACAAGCATTTGTGTGATGAGCATAAATGTTTGTATTTTCGGGTTTGGGTGTTTATTATAATATATATTCTGGTATTTATATATGTATTTCTATGTATTAGTATCGTTGACTAACACCCATAACACAAGCAAAATATTTGCTTACTTTGGGGTTAGATCAGTAAGTGTAATTTGTCCTGTGAATATTTATTATTATTATTATTATTATTATTATTATATGACGCAAATTTCTCACGCAACAGTATTATGAAATTATATCGCATTTTAATGTCCATTTTCCTTGCGTGCGGAAAACTCAAATTAAACATAGAATACGATTCTATTTTGCTTTCTAATCTTATCTTCTCTCTCTCTCTCTATATATAAATATATATATATATATATATATATATATATATATATATATATATATATATATATATATATATATATATATATATATATATATATATATATATTAACTTCTTAAAGATCATCCCACATCCATCCGGAAGGACTTTTGCATTATATTTTTATTATTTATATTATTAACATTGAAATGATAACAACTTACGTAATAAGTTAGGCAGAAAGTCCCTTAAGTAGGGACTAAATAAATGAATCGACTTGGATCTCACAACTTTTTACGGCAGAAAAACTGAGCTGCGAGACTTGGTTTTTTTACAGAATGTTTTTGATGATATATATATATATATATATATATATATATATATATATATATATATATATATATATATATATATATATATATATATGCATATTTGTCTGTAAGTTTTTTATAGAATCATAAATTATGCCTTTGACCATGTGAAATGTTTAGCAAAGTTCTGCATAAGCCCGCGAAGGTTTCTGTGTTGGTAATGTAACGTCTTTTCTTTAAATTTATTTTAGTTGGTGGCGTAGCAACGCGCGCGGGGTACACCTAGTTATATATATACATAAATTACATGTCACGTTGTTTGTACGCGATGGACTCCGAAACGACTGAACCGATTTCAATGAAATTTTGTAGATATATACTGTTTGCTCGAACTTAAAAGATACAACAGTGTTTAAATCAATTACCCTCCGCCCCCTCGTTTAAACACCTCACCAAAATATTCAATACAAGTAATTTTTATGACAAAAAATGGTTAGCTAGTTGTTCTATATTTTTTCATAACATCTCTTATAATCAACCGCTATATAAAATACATATCGCTAGAAATCTGTGTACATCGTTTTCATAAAACCAGTATACAATCTGGATAAAAATAAAAGAACGCCTATGGAAAGCTGATGGGCGGTGCGCACACAGCAGCCTTAATTACGGGGTAGCGCGCCAGCTCGGCTTCTTGCCTCTACTTCTTAGTTAATGTGCGCTTCGACCACGTATCTTGTACACGATTCAACAATTATGATACTGTATAGTGTATTTCCCAAGAACTGATAGTATTATGTTCAAAAAGAAATACTTTTATCGTTGTAACGTCGAATTCGTATTTAATTCTGTCGCGAATCCACAAATCTGAAAGGTTTCGTGGTATCAGACTTTCTAAGTAATTAAACATCGAATATATTAAGAAACACTTAAGAAGCTCACACACTATCTTTAATTATAGGATAACAAATAAGCCGATACATTTGATGGAAAGAGATAACCATCGCCTATAGACCCCTATTTTTTCCCCGTCTTGATCCGGATCTCTTTGAAGAATAGACCAACTGTTATTCTACTAGGCAATTCGTAAAAGGTAAACGATTAGTTAAATGCGTCACTAATATCGTGACTACTAGTTATTACTAAAAACTCGAGTTCTGCAACATCTCACCCGGGCCCAGTACCACCGCTTTGCCTATCTCTTCCGCAATAGTGTCGGTGCTTTTCACTGTCGTGTTGCGGTTTGTAGGGTAAGGTAGCCGATAAATTTATGTATGTGGAGGAATAACCATCCCGCCATATGGATAATAATGCACAATTAACATCTTTGACGTCTGTAGCAATGGATTCTCATTACGTCTGACGACGACCTATTTTAAATCCACGCTTTGATGCCAAAAAATAAGTACGATAATTTTGTTATATTAGCTAGCGAGTAAAGACCAATATTTAAATAATTTAAATAATCCATCAAAAGCATGTTAACCACATTTTAACACTAATTAAAGATAATTTGAAAATTAAACCAATTTGAAATATCTATCAACTATATCCATATCTCAAAAACTACTGAACCTGTTTTGGTGAAATTTAGACTGTTCTCTAAATTAGAATATATCCAAAGAAATTACCTTTATATGATTTTGAATTCCCGATAAATTCGTGGACAAACACAAACATATAAATATACACCGCCCCGTTGGTCGAGTGTTTTGCGACCCTGACCACATAATCGAGGGGGTCGGTTTCGATCCCCGACAGGAACAAGCATTTGTGTGATGAGCATAAATGTTTGTATTTCTGGGTTTGGGTGTTTATTATATATATTCTAGTATTTATTTATGTATTTCTATGTAATAGTATCGTTGACTAACACCTGTAACACAAGAAAATAATTTGCTTACTATGGGGTTAGATCAGTAAGTGTAATTTGTCCCGTGAATATTTATTTTATTTATTTATTATTTATACAAACATACATACACTTAAGAAACTTAGTACACGTGCTTGGACACCTAAATAGATCATTGTACTCAAATGTTGCCCAATTCCATCAATTTTGCATGATAACATACATGTCAAGCATATAAAGTAATAACCTCCGTTGTTTTATTGGTGGAAAATGAAAAAAAATATATTTGCATGTCGAAGACGAAATCATCTTCAGCAACAGGTAAAAAACATGTAGCTTTGTAAACTAAATATAATCCTGCAATACCACTGAAACAAATAGTAGTGCAATAAACTTATCAATAATCTTGAAATTAAAGGAGACATTTTCCCCCACTCAAAAATGTACTTGACGTCCATTTCACTCCGTAACCGAATTATCTTCAAAAAAGGCGAACAGAACTTAACTTTTGAGATTTGAAGCATTTTTTGTGTTAAACGAAGAATACTGAAACACAGATACTACTTTATTCAACGAGAGCCAAAGTAATAATTCGGCTCTCGTTGAGTTAGTAGTATTCGTGTCTCCTGACGATGCTTCGGTTGCGAAGTGAAACGTATGTTGAGTGCGAATATTGTGTATCGAATTGTACATTATGCAACCAAGTGGAGCACATTTATCAGGTATTGTTGGAATGCGGCCGAAACGAAACGAAACGAGACTTAATTTTTTCAGAATTAAAAATTTATAATTTAGATATAGGTTTAATCTGTAGCATTTTGGCTGAACTATCCGATTCAGCCAGAATGCTATATGATCTAGTTAGTAAGTAAATAGGTAACTAAGATGTAAATGGACTAGACTAATTTAGACTATTAAATAAGTACATACATATTGTATAATATGATTACAGAACTGACATATGGATATTGCATATCCAAAAGTCCTCTTAAAAAATAAAGATTAAAAAAAATAATATTGTGTATCGATAGTGGATAACTGTGCCGCTGGAGTCTTCGTTATTTTTCAGGCCTACGATGAGTTTATTTCATTTCGTACACCATTATTTTATTTTTCCCTTCCAGTGGCATCACAAGTACACGTAAAAGTTTGCGGTACTTTGCTAGTTTTCATCGTTGACTTATGAATTTCCGCAAAGTAAGGCCTGAATCTATAAAATATTTTCATGTTGGTTTTCTCGCAAGTAAGCAAAGTAAACTGCGTGCTATTAGGCATCCCAATTCACTCAAACGATGAAGAAATTACTTAAATAATAAATAAATAAATAAATAAATATTCACGGGACAAATTACATTAGCGATCCTGACTACGCAATCAATGGGGCTCGAGTTCAATCCCCGACGGCGAAAATCATTTGTGTGATGAGCATAAATGTTTGTATTTCCGGGTTTGTGTGTTTATTAAATATATTCCAATATTTATATATGTATTTCTATGTATTAGTATCGTGGACTAACACCCATGACACAAGCAAACAATTTGCTTACTTTGGGGTTAGATCAGAACCCCAAAGTAATCAAATTATTTGCTTGTGTCATAGTATTCAGCGTAGTAAATGTGAATAGACGCTGATTACTAATCACTCGCACTGATCGACTGCTGTCTCACGTATTTTTTCTTAATACTAAGCTGAGTGAAAACGGGGCTTTATGTGCAGTAATAGTGTAAAAGCTTGTCATTGTGGTGTTTTAGATTAAAAGGTAAGGTAGCAGGTACGCTAATGTTTGTGGAATTAGATTCCAGCCATATCATAGCAACGCATCATTAAAATTATTATTGTCAAAGGCAATCTATTTCTTTCCATCGGAAGATTTTTTATTTTACTTAATAAGATAGCAAACAAGCAGATATTTTTTTACATAGCAATAAGTAGCCATCGCTCATAGACACCAAATATATTAATAGTGCGTTTTTATCCGTGTGGCGAGTTTGAAATGCGACATGCATAAATTTACCGGCTACCTCACTCTCTGAACCGAAACGCGACAACGAAATGAACCAATGTCATTTCGGTAAGAATAGTGTGTACTAGCAGTGGTACCAAAATCCAGTTAAATTGTTGCATAAATCTACCACTACTTAGGCCTTTTACAAGATGCGTTACAGTAAGGCAGTTTATTTATATATGAATAGATATTCATCAAATAAATCAAAGTGCTTGTTGGGCCACACGCAATGTGGCAATGTAGGGTTTCGAAGTTACGAAGTTCACAATAATGTGGACTAAGAAGAAGGCTTTCACTGTTTCATCCTAAGAACATTTAACCTGTTTAACTGTTGTTTATATTCGCACCGCAGATTCACCACCTATAGGAACTTCTCCAAGTACATTTTGTAAGTTGGTCGACTATTATTCAAAAACTTGTAAAGCATTCTATGCCTTGGTAGTTTTTTCTTTAACTTCGTTATATTAACTACTACCGTGATTTTTTCCCACTCTCAAAACCAATAGTTTAGGTGGCAAGAGGGGGAGGGACACTAGACTCTTACAAAAATTAACACTTTAAAGCTGACTATTTCATAAACCTCGCCTCTGTGGTCTAGTGGTCCAGCGTTGGCGTTGACCACATGAGGTCCCGGGTTCGATTCCCGGGTCGGGCACATAAAAAAGTGTTTTTTCAGTTTTCTGAGAAACACAAAGTTGCTCGGGATTGGAAAGTGCCCGGTTGGCGATAGGCTTGCCACCTATCACATTTGTGGGACCAAGTATCTTCGGCTAATCGTGGGTACACTTGTTGTACCTCTGCTTACCCCTTCAGGGATATGGGCGTGAAGATACTCATTTCATAAACGAGTTCCTTAATCGTAAAATTGTTTTTACAAACCTAAAATATTTTTTAAAACCTACTCAACAATACCCCACATTGTAGGGTACCCAAAAAAATTAACATCTCCATTTCACATGGAGACGTGTTACCCTTAAAAATATTTTTCAGATTTTTTGTTAACACTTTGTTGGCACGACTAATACGCATATTCATATTAAATCAGCTTTCTAGTAGTAAGAATCTCTGAGCTAGACTACGGATTGAGGGACGGGCGGACGAACATAACTTTAAGGGTTCCTAGTTTACTTCAGAACCCTAAAAAGGCCTAAATCAACACACGCAAGAGAAGAACTATGTAATTGTTTACTATTCTTTAATATAAATAAAATAAATCTTCCTTATATTGGTGTTAAAATGAGCGTGACAGAAGTTAGCGTAGTTTAAATCCAGTCAATGCACACCAGAATCGTGGTTAAATTATACAAGCAATGATAAATTTATTATGTGAATATAATTTATGTCATTTAATAAACCTGGTACTTAAAGTGATATGAACATTATCTGAATCGCTTTTACGACTTTACTAATAAAAATAATTTACGGTTCTGTGAAGACGTTAGTCTTTTAATAACATGTTTTATATATTATATGTTTGTGTTGTATCTAGAGCCGGCTCCTCGTGCAGGTACCGATTAAAATACCGTTAGCCTGAAGATGCAGAAGATTAACTTGTACACCTATTTCGCCATTGATTTTAAGCCTCGTTGGTCGAGTGGTTAGCGACCTTGCCTACGCAATCGACGGGGCTCGGGTTCTATCCCCGACGGGGACAAGCATTTATGTGCAAGCATACGTGTTTGTATTTCCGGGTTTGGGTGTTTATTATATATATTCTGGTATTTATATATGTATTTCTATGTATTAGTATCTTTGACTAGCACCCATAACACAAGCAAATAATTTGCTTACTTTAGGGTTAGATCAGTACCTAAGTGTAATTTGTCCTGTGAATATTTATTTATTTATAATGAGGCTTGAAATCGATGTCTAATTGTAGGAATTGTGCCTGAATGAACATAAAAATATATAAACATCTTCAAGTCGCTTTAACCTGTTACTGAGATTCTGCGGGCCATTTGTCTGTTTGACTGTCCGTCACCGTCTGTCTGTCATAAATCGTCAGGCTTGTATATCATTAACCGTGATAGCTAAATAGTCAAAATTTTCACAAACGATATATTTCTGTTGACGCTATAACAACAAATATTAACAAAAAAAAATATTTAAAGGGGCTCCATACAAGAAACGTGTTTTATTTTGCAATTTTTATGCACAACAAACGACAGCTGGCAAAAATATGCCTAAATATTATATTAATACTAGCTGACCCGCGCAGCTTCGCCTGCGAGTAGATTCAGATGTCATCTAGATAGCTTTTCATACACATTTCATCCCCTTTCAAGCCTTTAAGGACTGATTTTTGAAAAAAAAACTATCCTATATTTAACCCCGGCTCTTCAATTACTTCCATGCCAAATTTCATTAAAATCGGTCCAGCGCGAGCGCTTTAACCGTGAAAGCGTAATAGACAGACAGACAGACAGACCGACTTTCGCATTTATAATATTAGTATGGATTTAGACCGGCAACGACACTGCGAGACCTCTGGTATTGCGGGTGTCCATGGGCGGCGGTGCACACCATCATCTTCTGCTCGTTTGCCACCTCTTCCATAAAAAAATATATTCACAGAATATTTAATTATAGCGTGTTTTTCGACCGTCCCGTTGGTCGAGCAGTTAGCGAACCTAACTACGAATCGATGGGTTTCGGGTTCGATTCCCGACAGGGACAAACATTTGTGAGATAAGCATAGATGTTTGTATTTCTGGGTTTTCTTGTTTATTATGTATTTTACAGTATTTATATATGTATTTCCATGTATTAGTGTCGTTGACTAACACCCAAAACACAAACAAATAATTTGCTTACTTTGGTGTGAGATAGATTTGTGTAATTTGTACAGCGATAACTTGTATTATACATTCACTTTAAAAATAATTAAGTTAAAATAAAATTAATATTTAAAGGGGTCTTATATCCCACACAACAAAAGCGATTTTTTCTGTTTTTATAGATTGCCCACGACTTCGTCCGCGCGGTTTTCGTTTGCTCCGCACAGTGATAATATGTAGCCTATATGTTGACCCGACCTGTTAGTAATATTCCTGCAAAAGAAGTAAATCCATGCAGTACTTTTTGAGTTTACCCCGGACATACATTGACTTTCCTACAATTTTATCATATGTATATATATAGATGTTACGGCACCCTTGGAGCGCGAGTCTGACTCCCACTTGGTCGGTTTTTTCGGAACACAAAAGATAGCCTGAAAATATCTGATAGACTTAAGTGAATTAAACTTAAGGGACGTGAGTGAATAAAAATGTTATCCTCAGAAGGTTTCAGAAGGAAATACAATTGCCCATGCTATGCTCTGCCTTGTGAGATCGATCGATTACGTTTAACCTTCACGGCCAGACCCCAGAACCGATTTTGTTGAGTCTACTACCACTAACATCGTGGCTACTAGGTGGTAGAGATCTGCATTGTCTCGCCCGGGTCTGGTACCACCGCCTTACCTATTCCTCCCGCAATAGTGTCAGTACTTGTGGCTGTCGTGTTCCAGTTTGGAGGGTGAGGTAGCCGGTAAACTTATGCATGTGGCATTAGACCTCACCACAAGATAGCAACGCACCATTAATACCTTTGGTGTCTATAGGCGATGGTTGACTCTTTCCATCAGGAAACCCATCTGCTGGTTTGCTATCTTATGACATAAAAAAATCGGCAGACAGATAATTGAAAACCCGGGGACCAACATAGACTATTTTTTTGTTTGGTCAACGTTTAAGGAGTTTGAATATGAAATATAGCGCAGTTAAAGTTCGGAGGACTGCAGAAATCTAATATTTTTAAATAAAAAGCATTAGAAATACATTAAATTATTAAAGATGAACCTTACACACATTATATTCATGTGACATACATGATAATATATTTACTATTTTCTTTACGGCTATAGTCACTTGTTAAAAGAGGTTTTATTGTTTATTCTATGGTCGAATTTCGGCCACAGGCGATCGCTAGTTAAATTAGATATCCCTCTCTGGTAGAAACCATCTCCAAAGAAAAAGTAGGTACAATAACAACACCAAACTAAAGCTGTCCTTCCTAAAAGTCTCCTTAGGCTGGTTTTCGAGTTTACTCTCGAAAATCTTAATAGCATTTTTGGTGAACAAATGGATCGAAACCAAGACCTTGTGAAAATCATAATGTTCACAAGGCTAATCACAGGATCATGAGGTTGTGAAATATTAATATAAAATATGGATAAATTATGCATTCATATTTTAAAAATAATATTTTTTTAATTACATGGATTTATGTAAGCTCAACTTCGATCAGAAATTCTGATCGAAGAACCTCAAAGTAAGCAATTACTCAGTCGGCCTTTTTGTATATTTCTACGTCTTCAAAAATTTTGACACTTTTCAGGTAATATTTCGGAATGTGAGAAAACCGTTCTCATTTTATACCGACTTTCAAAAATGAAGGTGGTTCTCGATTTGGTTGTATTTTACGTCGGTTAACCCGGAACTAGGTCATTGAATAATCATTTCAAATACATTTTTTCAATGAGAAATCGGATGTTATTTGTTGCGTTCAGTTAAGTTCAGTCATTAAATTTTCAGACATTTTCTTCCATTCTCTTATAATAGATGTGTAAACAAATGACAAATGTTCTCAGAACAAATAATTAGTTTTACGAATAAATAAACAAAAACCAATTTAAAATGTGTTTAGTAAGTACATAATGACTATTGCGACTTGCAATCTCATGTTGAACAGAAGTCATATAACTAAAGTCACTAATGGAGCCAATAGAATCGTTCTATAAAAACTACTACCTATTGAAACAGTAGATTAAAGTATGATTAAATTTTATTCGATATAAAAAGTTGAAAGACCCAGTGACCAAGCATTTCTCGCGGGGCGGGCTCGGTGGGAAAGGCGATCAAAAGCGATTTCATGTAGGTTGGTCAGACTCTTATCAATAGTAGCTATATATTCTTGTTGTTTGACCTTTTTTTAGAAAGTTGGGCATCGAAATGTGTTAAGTTTTTTTGTACATGTTTTTTGGAATACAAATGTAAAGCTTTTCAAAGATTTTTTATACTGTGTAGGATAAAAAACGAGCAAATGATTTTCCTGGTGGGTAGATAAAACTTACATTCAGGCGTAAAGATATGTATTTTCACCTCAAATCTCTTACGTGGCAGGCAGAGAGATATAAGTGCTATACATCATAATCCATATAGATTTGGCTGTTTTGGAGACACGCCGGTTTTGGAGACTCACACCAACTTCAAACAGCACACGACCAATTAATTTTTTTTAACTTCCCACTTTGTATGTATGTAGATAAGGAAGTTACCGATTTACCCCGATTTTCAAAAATCGAATTTTCACCAGATGTCCAAGTATTGAGGTCCTAGGAACCTTTTCCAACTATTTTTACGATGACGTCAGTATGTCTGTGTGTACGTACGTGTGTGCGTATGTGTGTATGTAAACATTTCATAACTTATGAGCGGCTGGACCGATCGAAACGCGGTTGATAACATTCGATCGGATTCCGCTCACCTTAGACTTCTGAAAATTTGAACCAATTCGGTCCAGGAGCTTTTGAGAAATTTTGAACAAACAGCAAAAAAAATGTTGGCGAAACAGTATTTTTTTTAATATAACTTCCAGATTTATGTACCGATTGAATACAAAAACTAATCAGCTCTATTCCTAATAAAATTACGTCTAATAAATAAATTGCGCTAACATCGGTTTATCCGTTTGGGAGTAATCGTTGACGAGAAATTTTGAAAATGTTTTTTCGACATAGCTTCGAAATTTTTCAACCAATCATTTTTTGGTATTCTACGATATTTTAGTACTAAAAAACTACGTCAAATGCCGTTTCAAAAATTGAAATCGAATCTAATTCTCAAAACTTATAGCTTTTCAAATATTAAAATTACATTGTTTGTAGCAAACTTACTTAATTATTTTAAATAACTTTTAAGTTAATTCACTGATTGATATTAAAGTTTTATCTGCTTTTCTCCTTTAAAAAGGCGTCAAATACCATTTATTTAATTTAAATCGGTCAATTTGATTGGGATTCATCAATTTTATCAATGAAGAAAATTAAAAATAAAATATCTTTTGACATTGCATCGAAATTTTTCAACCTATCAATTATTGAGCTAAAGCAATATTTTAGATCTCAAAAATTGAGTTGAATACCATCATCATTTTTAAAATATACAGCTTTTTAAAAATTAATATACTGCCATTTTTAACAAAATAGATGTTTCAACTGAAAAATCTATGCTTATATTTTTTACTCTATTGAACTTAAAATACCTCAATTTAGTGGGAAGTTTCAGGGATGGCCTGCAGGGTCAACCGCTTACACATTTTTTTGTATCATAAGATAGTATACAGACAGACGGCTCTTCTGATAGAAAAAGACAAGCATCATTTATAAACAACAAAGATATCAATGGAACCTTAATACCACATGCATACGTTTAACGGCTATCTTACCCTCTACGCCGAAACACGACGATGTCAAGCACTGACGCTATTGCGGCAGGAATAAGTAAGGCGGTGGTACAAGACCCGGGTGAGACAATGCAGTACACCTAGTAGTCACGATGGTAGTGATTCGCATAGCCAATCGGCCGCCTTTTACGACTTGCCTGGTAAAACGGCAGTTGGCCTTATTAATTATAATAATTATGAATTTATTTGATATTTAGAATAAAATTTGAGGGTATGTTTTTTTAATGTATTTGGAATACAAATCAGATACCTTTCAAGGTTTAGGTCGACTTACCTAACAGGTACTCAGCCTGTAATATAATATAATTTAATATAATAGGTAAGATGGTGGTACCAAATACCCAGGCGTGTCGTTGTGGAGCTCTACCACCTAGTAAAGCCAAGTATTCGATCGCTTACGACCTGTCTGGCAAAACGGCAGTTGGTATTTTCCTCAAAGGAGCACGAACCAACAAGGGGGAAATTATTTTATACTCCTCCGTTCGCATGTTTGTCATATAAAGGAGTACAGAGTTTAAGATTTACGTATTATTACATCTATATACATAAAACAAAGTCGTGTTACACCATTTATAAATTAAGAAAGACTGGATACATTTTTACGATTTTGTGTTTTTGGATTTGTCTTCTTCGGGATTAGAATCTATCGCCTCTGTGGTGTAGTGATCAGGTGTCGGAGTTGACCACAGAGGTCCCGGGTTCGATTCCTGGGTCGGGAAATTCAAAAATGTGTTTTTTCAGTTCTCTAATAAAAACAACATTGCCCGGGATTCGAAAGTGCCCGCTTGCCACCTATCACATTGTGGGACCAAGTATCTTTGGCTAATCGTGGGTGCACTTTTTTTCGGGGATACGGGCGTGAAGATACTACTAGAATCTATATATATAAAAATCAATGCCACTCGTTGTAATTTTATAACTCAAGACCGGGCTCACCTGTCCAAACCAAATGTTTAGGCTTTGTTCGGACTATTTAGTAGATGGTTTATGTGAAGTTTGCACAAAATCGGTAGAGCGGTTCTTCATTTATCACATTATTTGTAACAAATGAATTCAATAAATGGCGAAACGTTGCGAAGCACGTAACGGACTGTTAGTAATAAGTATAAAAATATCCAGTAATCGAGTAACTTATGCCCGTAGGGAGTAACTTCTTTTATTTTAGAATATTTTCCACGTGGACGAACTCGCGGGCACAGCTAGTAAGTCAGATGCTACAGAAAGAAATATATTCACAAATATTAAAGACTATGTTGCTTCTGAAACTAAGGACCTTACTGACAAATACATACAATTTGGTAGAGCCTCCAGCAGAGGCGGATAGCGCTACTTGTTAAGAGCCGGCCCTGCTCGCTGCGGGCTACGCCACTCCCTTGTCTGCGGACTGTAATTTTCTATTCCCATTATATTTTAGTCATTTATATTATCAATGTAAGATTTTTAATCTGAAATTACTTTTTTTATTCATTAACCTAACGCTAATTGCAGGTTGTTTATTAGGGGTAGAGTTCTGGAACGCCTAGATCGGGTTTATTTAACTTACCTCATTTTTTACCCGACTACTTTTTAGAAGTATCTTCCCGCTCATATCCCCGAAAGGTTAGGCAGAGGTACAACAAGTGCACCCACGATTAGCCGAAGATACTTGGTCCCACAATGTGATAGGTGGCCAGCCTATCGCCAACCGGGCTCTTTCCAATCTCGAGCAATGTTTTTTTATCAGAAAACTGAAAATTCACATTTTTTTGAAATGCCCGAACCAGGAATCGAACCCGGGACCTCATGTGGTCAACTCCGACACCGGACTACTAGACCACAGAGGCGATACTACTTTTATCCCGTGTTTTAGCCCACTTTAAGGGATAGAAAATTAGCCATATTGCCAGGCATTTTGTAAAACGTGAACGATTGTTTATACGTGTCACTACCATCGTGGCTACTAAGTGTTAGAACTCCCCAATGAGGATCTGGGTATAACCTCCACCTCCTCCACCTTAACTTATCCTGCCGCAATAGCGTCAGTACTTGTTATTGTTGTGTTCCGGTTAGGAGAGTAAAGTAGCCGGTAGACTTACGCATGTGGCATTGCTATAGCGCCATAAGGATAGCAACGCACCATTAACAGCTTTGGTGTTTATAGGCGTTTCTATTTCCATTAGGAGAGCCTCTACTTTGCTATCCGATAATATATAAAAAAAATATCCGACTGCACTAAATGTGGCTTATGTTTTTCAAATGTATGTACATATGTATGATTATTTCTTTGATACGCTGTGGAAACTAAATGACTAGATTTAAGATAAAGAGGTTTTACATCGACCACACAGCCCATAGACGCCTAATGTTCGATTTTCCGTATTGAATGCATTCTGGCAACTAGCTGAGCTGAGCTGCAACATCGTGATTGGCTTACTCAAGGCCACAGTGAAAGATGTGATGTACAGAGAATCTGATTGGTCGACACTGATTGGGTATTGGTGCATGGACATTTACATCGGAACTATAAGACAGATGTGTTGACAGAAGCCATTCGTCTGTT
This sequence comes from Apodemia mormo, assembly GCA_036924255.1. Taxonomy (NCBI): domain Eukaryota; kingdom Metazoa; phylum Arthropoda; class Insecta; order Lepidoptera; family Riodinidae; genus Apodemia; species Apodemia mormo. The sequence goes on from JAUPFN010000020.1 coordinate 12,367,270, forward strand.
ATTAGGGGTCTATGGGTTATGTGGTCGGTGAGGTTTTATGACATTAATCTTAATTGTAAGACAACATAGGCTATATAATTTTTACTCTCCTAAGGTTACATTTTTTAAATCTGTTTGTGGTCGGTTTTTGTAATTTATAATAATTACTTTATTTTTCATTTACTTTATGCTAATTTACAGGCTATTTATTAGGTGGTACCTAGAACCCTGTAGCGGCTCGCTCGAATTTATTTAACTTTACATATTTTAAATCAATAAATTTCCAGCACGAATTGTATGAATTAGGAAATATATGTATAGACACGATTCTCCTTATCCTTCTAACTACCTTTAATATCAATCCAATTAATTGAAATCAATAATTAAATAAACATTTCTGGATAATTTAAGGGATTCAAGGGATTCAAATTATTACCTTGTAATATAGTTCGCTGTTCGCTTGGGTTCTGTTACGCTTTTACAACTTAACCGCTGAATCGATTTTGATGACATTTGGCATGAAGACAGTTCAATGTTTGGGATCAAAAGAAGATGTACCATTCTGGGCTGGCAGGACCTCATGTGGTTAACACAGTCTCCAGACTACTAGACCACAGAGGCGATAAAAACATGCAATTCGTAAACAACTGCTATAGTTGCACGACTGTACGGAGTGGACGTAAAAGGCTGCTTTTGCGTTCACTCCGAAACACGGAGGAAATATGATATAAAACATAATACATCCTAAAACAAGCATTATCCAGTTTATTACAATCTAGTTAGCCTAACAACACAAAATATTCCAGAGTATAAAGAGTGAAAATAAGTAAGTTAAAAGTCAGGGTCTCTAATCATTTTACCAACGAGGTGACTTATACCTTATAATAATATAAGCTTATACTCATCTCTCTCTCAGCTTATACTTATAATAATATAAGCTTATACTCACAGACCAAATGAAATACTAATAGACACGTCATTGGGAAGGAAACATGTCGCGTATATGATCGTTTGCTCCTGGTCAAAAATGTTATATTTTGTAGATATATTATATCATGAAAAAATAGAAATAAGCCATGTTCTTTTATCGTACCGAATAAGATGATAAGGTTTAAAAATTACCCTTGGAGTGATTTTTTTTTCATTGGTTAGTAATATAATTCTGTATTTCTGTGTGTGATTGCAAGCTACATTGATATACTAAGAAATTGCCTTGAAAACGTGTCCATTTAATCCGTGCTTATACTAAACCTTCAAAGAGACATTACACGTACGCTAAAAATCATTTCAGATAAGGAAACGGGTTAAAAGTGAAAACATCGAAGAATAACGCCTTGTCTTGAATATTCCCTTGGCGATTAATAAAGTCCCGTCTCACCTCCTACGAAGTAGCGATTGCTCGAGGTTGTAGGCGGTGGTTCGCCCCCATATAATACCAGACTGATATCACCCCTGGGCATTTCGAGTTTACGCCTTCATAACAAATGAAAACAAAAAATGTTCTTGTTAAAATATTAAACTTTTGGTTTTAAGGTTCTACAACCACAGGTAAGAATAAATCGTTTAAGGTTATGAATTAACATTTTGTGCAACTTTACCTATTACTAGCTGTTGCCTGCGACTTCGTCCCGCGCGGACTTCGTTTACTCCGCACAGCACCTCCCCCGTAGGTGATAGCGTGATAATATGTAGCCTATATGTTGACCCGACCTATTAGTAATATTCATGCAAAATTTGAAGCAAATCCATACAATACTTTTTGAGTTTACTCCGGACATACATACAGACAAATAGACAACGTAAATCACGCCCCAAGTATTCTTTTAAAAAATATTCAATGTACAGTTTTGATTTTCCTATGATTTTATTATATGTATAGATAAGATAGCAAACAAGCAGATGGGTCTCCTGATGGAAAGAGTCAACCATCGCCTATAGACACCAAATGTGTTAATGGTGCGTTGCTATCTTGCAAGGTCTAATGCCACATGCATAAGTTTACCGACTACCTTACTCTCCAAATCGGAACACGACAGTGACAAGCACTGACGCTATTGCGGCAGGAATAGGTATGGCGGTGGTACCAGACCGTTTTGTGTAACTGTTTTAAGAATTTATGTCATACACGAAAATACAATCATCAATATATATCTACTGTAGTTTAGAAAGTAATAAATTATTTTTTAAAAATCTTCACTTTGTTGTTGCTTCCTACCCAAACAATATAAGCGTTGTTAAAAAAATATCATCACACCCAGTTCTCTTGTGAGGTAGGCAGAGTATACCGAACGTCTATAGATTTTTCTGTTCACCACGATTCACTGGTTTGTCGGTTGGCGAGATGAGTGGTAAGACGAAAATTAAACCACTCTCTGTGATTTTCTGACTAGCTGTATAGTTAGCTGGTAGAAAATGCTTTGTGTACGTTGTGTTGTGTACTCTACGTTCTGTATGCGGTTCAATAAAGATTAATAAACAAATATATAGTCACATGCTGTCATAAAGTTGTGGTCGAATTTCAACCAGAGGTCGAATTTCGGCGATCGCTAGTATTTAGTAATCAACAGATGACTACGAAGCACGTTTACAATTTTATTTTAATTACACCATTAATTTAACACACAACAAGCTTACTCTGAGAAATAAATTTAGTTATTCTTTTCTCTACTATTGTCTCGCCCGGGTCTGGTACCACCGTCTTACCTATTCCTGCCGCATAGCGTCAGTGCTTGTCACTATCGTATCTGGTTTGGAGGGTAAGGTAGCCGGCAAACTTATGCATGTGGCATTAGACCTCGCCACAAGATAGGAACGCATCATTAACACATTTGGTGTCTATAGGCGATGGTTGACTCCTTTCATCAGGAGACCCATCTGCTTGTTTGCTATCTTATAATATATTAAAAAAAAGTTAGTGTGAAGGTTGATACAGTTTTTAATTTCACTTTACAATTATTTGTTACCCCTAAAATAGATGTATTATCTCCACGGGGGTAATTAATCCCAGAATCAGAATTTGTGGTTATAGCCATCTGCTTTTTGCTGCTCTGTGATATAAAATTCTCATATTAATTAATTGTTTAGTTCGAGATTTACTGTTAATTGTAGTAAAAAAATCGTAAAATGTCAAACGCGCAAGTAATCATTCCGTGTCCTGGAGGCAATCACGTATCATTTACATATTTTGTTTACGGGTTGTCTGTCGGTATATGTTAATGACATACGAACAAATATATTCGCTCTGGAGGCACGACTACACTCTTTTATATTGTTTTGTAAGATAAAACCGATTTATTAAGACCGTCCAAAACTTAAAATAACAAGACATGTAAAGACCTAAATAAAGTGGATGAATTCTCTTTTTATAAATCGTGGCCGGAGATTTGTTTTTATTTTAATAAATTTTGCGGAGAAGCCCCAGGCGTAACAATTGTAGATACTCGTATTAAAATTAAAGATATTTATGAATTGCGATGTTAACTCGCAAAAATAAATCTATTACTCTCATTTTTAGGGTTCCTACTTAAATGGTAAAAATAGGACCCTATTACTAAGCCTCCGCTGTCTGTCTGTCCGTCTGTCTGTCTGTCTGTCTGTCTGTCTGTCACCAGGCTGTATCTCATAAACCGTGATATCTAGAAAGCTGAAATTTTCACAAATTATGTATTTCCGTTGCCGCTATAACAACAAATATTAAAAATAAAAAATAAATATTAAAGGAGGGTCCCCATACAAAAACTTTTTTTTTTTCGTTTTTTTTGCTCAATATTAATAACGGTAACGATACGGTAACGGTAATCAAACAGTAAACGTCTACCTGAGACGGTTAAAAATTTCATAAATTTACCTTTCTAAACTCATCTATCTATACATATAATAAAATCGTAGGAAAGTCAAAACTGTACAGTGAATATTTTTTTTTAAATAATACTTGGGGCGTGATCTACAATCGATATTGAAGCCAAAAATATAGTTTTTAGAATTTTTGTCTGTTCGTCTGTTCGTCTGTTCGTCTGTTTGTCTGTTCGTCTGTTCCTCTGTTTGTCTGTATGTATGTCCGGGGTAAACTTAAAAAGTACTGCATGGATTTATTTCAAATTTTGCATGGATATTACTAACAGGTCGGGTCAACATATAGGCTACATATTATCACGCTATCACCTATCACCACGGGGGAGGAGCAGTGCGGAGTAAACGAAGTCCGCGCGGACGAAGTCCCTGGCAACAGCTAGTAATTAAATAAAAATGAAGTATATATTAAAGGGGGGTTCCCATACAAGAAACGTATTTTTAAGCGATTTTTTACTCGATCTTAATAAGCAGGTAGAAATTTGAATAGGGATGGTACGGAACACTTCGTGCGCGAGTGCGACTCGCATTTGGCCGATTTTTTTAATTTGTTTTGTTTAAGTAACAATATAATATAATATAATATAAAAGCCGACTATGACCCGATCAAAAAAAATATTAATCCTATATCATTCTTACAATAAGCGAATCAGACGACACATAGCAAGCTAAAATGTTTCACGCTGTTTAGGCTTTAGAGCGTGCCAAAATAATAAACGTACATACACGTGTACGTACGTACAAAATGTACGCTTGTTCAACGCACAAGTAAAAAAGCATTAACTTAGTAGCTAACTTCTAGACAAATAATACCTTTAATCAAGATGCGTCGTAGATAGCATCAATAGCTAAATTTCTTAACTTAATTTAATTTTTTTTATTTAATTCTTTTGGAATGAAACTTTTTAAGCTGTCGACCTGAAATCTCAACTAAAAATAATTCCTGGAAACCATTAAATGTGCCTGTATCAAATTTTTCGTTGAAACAATGACAGATAAAGTTAATGCAAATCTGAGAGTCCGTGGGCGTGGCTAGTCGGATCCGACGCGATCCGCAAAAAGACAATGTTTTTTACTGTGGGAAGTGTTTGCCTTGCGATTTCCTCAAGATCTGGTTTCTTGTGATTGAAAATAAAATTAATAAATATGTATCATTACGCTGATTCTCCTACCGGGTAGGCAGAGTAATCTGAATCACAATAGACGCTTAGGTATGCAGCTAAATCCATCACCACATTCGGAATTTTTAACGATTATTTCAAACCAGCCCATCAGTCGAGCGGTTAACTAATTTAACTCAGAATTGACAGGTAATTAACTAATTTAACTCAGAATTGACACTTAAACTCTGGCTGAACATTCTACTCACCCAAAAAGACCGGTTTTGTAGCAGACCAAATGCCTAAATTCTTTCGAAAACAAAAGCTTTTGACCCTTAAAACTAACTTGGAACTGCCGGTTGCTAGAATGTCAGGACAACATAGTCAGTACACTTATGTTGCAAGACACGCCACAGGCACAACACACGCATCTTTAATGTCTATGTGTTACTACCATTAATCAATTTTTAATACCTTGTGACACCCATATTCTTGCAAATAAATATTTTTCATTTCATTCTACCAAATTTATATGGGGCTAAATAGAAAGCAAGAATTTTCCAAACCGGTCAATAAATGACAAAGTTCTAAGGTGACAAAAAAATATAGCCAAATTAAGAAACTCCTCCTTTATAGAAAGTTGAGTAAAAAGCGCCAAAGGCGGAAAGTAAGTCAATGCATTGATGCTATTGGAAAAGAAAAAGGTAAGGGCGGTGGTTTCAAACCCAGGCGAGATGTTGCAGAACTCTATCTCCTAATAGTAACGATAACACTTATGTGTATGCTTATTTAATCTTCTATTTGTTTGCCAATCTTTCGCTTTTTACTTTGTTTTTTACGAAATTCCTGGCAGGAAGGCAGATGGTTTGTTCTCCAAAAAGGGTCCGTTCCAACACCGGCAATTATGATATTTAATGTGAAAATTTACGAGTATCGAAGGTTTACGAGAATTCACACAAAAACTATTAAACATTTGTTTCATATCGTGGGATAGCAAAAAAGCAGATGGCTTTCTTGGTGGTAATAAACAGCCATCGCCTATAGACACCAAAGATGTTGATGGTGCGTTGTCATCCTTTTAGCGGGGTCGTAATGCTACATTTACTAGTTTACCGGCTACCATACCCTCCAAACTGGAACGACCGTGACAACCAATAATGCGATCTGTTATAAACTTTAATTCTTTGATATACAAAATTGCTGAGTCAAACTTTTACTATATAAGCCGTGCATTTCCAATGCACTGGCAGTCAGTACTTGAACTTATCAAATCCCTGCCCAGCAACGGACCTTGTTGGTTTCGGGCTCCTTTGAAGAAAGACCAACTGCCGTTCTGCCAGGCAGGTCGTAAATGGTGAGCGATTGGCTATGTGAGTCACTATCATCGTGGCTACTAGGTGGTAGAGTTCTGCATTGTCTCGCCCGGGTCTGGTACCACGGCCTTGCCTATTCCTGTCGCAATAGCGTCAGTGCTTGTCACTGTCGTGTTCCGGTTTGGAGGTTAAGGTAGCCGGTAAACTTATGCATGTGGCATTAGACCTCGCCACAAGATAACAACGCACCATTAACACCTTTGGTGTCTATAGGCGATGGTTGACCTTTCCATCAGGAGACCCATCTGCTTGTTTGCTATCTTATGATATGTAAAAAAAAGACCTGGTTTCTGTCCGCCGGCTGACCTTCAGTGAGGAAACTAGGAAGTGACCACCGCGTCGTTACCCCTCTAACCGCGTGCACAAATAGTAATAGTGTAATCTGAGTGCTTAATAAAAGTAGTTAATTAAATTATTAACTTAATTAAATTGTAACAAGTGAAGTCGAATAGTTATCTCGCAAATTAGTTTTTTTTTCAACACTACAACGCTGACACCCTAACAGATCGAAATAGGTAAGGCGGTGGTACAAGAGCCGGGCGAAACAATGCAGAACTCTACCATGTAGTATCCAAAATAATAGTGACTCGCGGAGCCAATCATTCGCCTCTTACGAAATTCCTGGCGGAACATCAGATGTCCTTCAAAGAGAGCCCGGACCAAAACGGGGAAATATTATAAAGAGGCTAGATTTGCTTATAGTGAATAAACCCAAAAACAGTTGAACCAATTTGCAAAATTCTTTTAACAGTATAAAGCTTTCAGTATCACCAAGCACCTGAGTAATAGGACGCGTGTGGGTTACTCGAATGAAGTCACGGGGAACAGCCAGTAATGATATCTTTTATATATATAAAAATTAATTGTTGTTCGTTAGTCTCGCTAAAACTCGAGAACAGCTGGACCGATTTGGCTAGTGTTGCTTTTTAAATATTCATGGAAGTCCAGGATAATTTTAAAACCAACCAGTAATGAACGATAATAGTAATCGTTTAGTTCCGATTACTCATCACTATGTACATAATTCAGTTACTGACAACATAATAATAAAGAAACTAGGAGTTAGTTAATAATTACAATCGACCTTACGATTCTTACAACACAAAGACTATTTTTGAGTTTTACTTTCACTCGTTTTTAGGCGCACTCGTAATTTATTTTCCACCCAAAACCAACAAATCGTTGCTATGCTACATCAGGCCAAAAGTGGTCTTTAAAAAACAATTGATAACTATCCTTGAAAGCAAATATTTTGTAGGAGTAACCTCGTATGTTGTGCTTTATGATATTTTTTTTTAATTTGACTTGCTGCTAACATATTTATTAATATAAATATGTAAATCTTAATGCATTCACGCAATATACCTAATGTACTTAATGTATTTCAATTCACGCAAATAATTATATTGTTAAATTAATCAAACGGTTTTGTTTTTAAAGCATCTTCATTTTTTAACTAATAGTTTAAAGTGGGCAATCTTGAATATTAGAAATCTGCACTGTCACATTTTGACAATGGCTTGAAACATTTTACGCTAAAATATTATTTTTAACCGATTTCCTAAAAGAAGGAGGTTATTAATTCGGCTGTATTTTTTAATATTTTTTACCTCAGAACTTCTCATTCATTTATTCTCTCTTGTCAGTCATTTATGAACCATTTCTTTTGTCTGGAAGGTATAAGTTCTTCCTGCGTGTGGTCTTTTTTTGTTGAAGATCGAATGCAGTGTTTAAGAGGTACGAGAAATAGGAAATTTGTTTATTTTACTGTATTTAAATTATTCATTTTATAATCTTATTCTTGTATAATCAAATATATGAAAATATCTTCTTCACACACTTACACAGAATACTAGAGACTCACAGAAGCCAATGTTCCATACAAGTAATATTCGAGCATAGCACACATAGAAACCTCTCACGGTCGCGATATCTCGGACTGGTACGGAACAGACTGTCCCGAACCATTCCGAGATGTCGCGTCCTTGAAAGGTGTCTATGTGTGCGTTGTTCGAATATTACTTGTATCTAGATTGACTACTGTTAGTCTCCAATATTCTGTGACCCATATCCTCGAAGAGGTAGACAGAGGTACAACCAGTGCAACCATGATTAACCGAAGATACTTAATTATAATTATTATGTCCCACAATGTGATAGGTGGCAATCCAATCGGGCATTATTCAATCCCAGCCAACGTTGTTTTTTATCAGAAAACTGGCAAAAACCCATTTTTGAATTGCCCAACCTGGGGATCGAACCTGGGATCTCATATGGTCAACACTGACATCGGACCACTAGACTACAGAGGCGACTAATATTATATGGTAATTAAAATAATATGGTAAACTTCTTGTTTTATATATTTAGGACAAAATGCGGCTATCAAATAATGTATTTTAAGTCTGACGGCGGACAGGGGAACGATCTATAAAATCCAAAAGAAGAAGCAGTGGCCGCCAGACTCATTAATGTTTTTTCCATAGAACTATATTAATCACATCTCGTCCCGCCCTCTGGCGGCTAAACACCAAATAATTTCTGCTATAACATTCTCAAAGGCCGCATAAAAAACAATAATTAATTTTATTCTTTGGCATTTTAGGGGCGGACGGTATTTTTTTTTCAGTTTTTGAAAACAGGTGAAGGTTATGAAATATAACGACGATTTATAATGTTTGATTTAAAAAATGTAGATGTTTAAAGTGTTTTTGTATAAAATGTGTTTTAGTATCATTTTGCCATTTATTGGCAACGGAAGTAGCGTTAGAATGCTAAACATAAAAATATAATATATGGAACATATGAATAGAGACTTCATTTTAAATTATCTTATTATAATTTTAACATGTTAAAATATAATACAGTTATGTTAAGTCAGTTTAATATTATTATAATGTATTTACATATTTACAGTGATTGTATCAATGTTTAAAGCAACTTAGTTTAATAATCATATGACCCATAGGACCGAGTATTAATTATGCTAAAGTTCTCAATGCTATAAATAATATTTGGTCATAATCGGTTTAAATCAGACCATCGAGTGTGTAACCAGTAGAGCGGTTATGTTGTTTGTTTTGTCAGAAAACAAATTCCGCCAAAACACTACGCCGGCTGTAATGCTATGATAGGCCGACTCAAGGTTAATGTGATAATGACGCAGCAGTAGTAAACGCGTATTTTTTTATATCATGAGATAGCAAACAAGCAGGTCTCCTGATGGAAATAGTCAACCATCGCCTATAGACACCAAAGATATTAATGGTGCATTGCTATCTTCTGGCGAGGTCTAATGCCACATGCATAAGTTTACCGGCTACCTTACCCTCCAAACCGGGACACGACAGTGACTAGCACTGATGCTATTGCGGCAGGAATAGGTAAGGCGGTGGTACCAGACCCGGTCGAGCCGATGCAAAACTCTACCACCTAGTAGTTACGATGATAGTGACGCGCATAGCCACTCGGTCGCCTTTTACGCCCTGCCTGGCAGAACGACAGTTGGCCTATTTTTTAAAGGAGCCCGGGACCAACACGGGGAGAAATTGAATAAAATGAAATAATTGTATATAATCGCCTCTGTGGTCTAGTGGTCCAGCTTTGGAGTTGACCACATGACGTCCCGGGTTCGATTCCCGGGTCGGGCACTTTAAAAAAAAAGTGTTATTTCAGTTTTCTGAGAAACTCAAAGTTGCTCGGGATTGGAAAGTGCCCGGTTGGCGATAGGCTTGCCACCTATCACATTTATGGGACCAAGTATCTTCGGCTAATCGTGGGTGCACTTGTTGTACCTCTGCCTACCCCTTCGGGGATATGGGCGTGAAGATACTTTTTTTTATTTGTATATAGGTTACACCTAGGCAAAAGCAAGACGCATCAACAAGTGTCCACGTGTTTCGTGTTATCTGTCTGTTTAACTTGAGCCATATTATATGAAAGTAAATTAAAATAAAATCAATATTTATTGATGCCGATGAAATGTAATTCCGTCTGTTTTATAATTCGACGTTTTGCTGCTTTTTCCACACCATTTAATAGAACAACACGACATTATGCGGTATAATATACCAAACTTTGAATATCTTCGAGAGTATCGGAGACGTACACACTGGTCACTTGTTGGTGCGGTACTGTTTAGTGCGAGCATGAATTACTATTTATCAGTGGCAAAGCACTGATCAGTTTCGGAATTAGATGGCTCATATTGCTACTCTATTAGGTTACACGCTCGATGAATTTTGTAAGCGTTTTGTAAGCGTTTTATTACTTTTAGAGTCGGAAGTATTAACAATGGGTTGATACGGTTTTTATATCTTTGATAACAAACAAGCTGGTGGCTAATGACAAAGATATTAGTTGTTGTCAATATTTTATTCCACATTCGTTATTACTGCGGCGGCGTTATTATGGCTACCTTCCGGCGGCGGCGGTAAAGGTGAGGTACCTACAAAACTTGAATAACGTATTGTAGAAATCGTCTAACCAGTATCACTTGGTCGGAGATTTCATACCTAACATTGTTTATCATACATACATATCCTTACGCCAAATCTCTCACGAGTAGACAGAGATAATTGTCGTAGGTACATTACGATCCAAACAGACTTGTCTTGCTTGAACAATCAAGACTCTCTGCTGCATGAAGGTTGGTTTTCGACCCTCTTGACAACACTTTTGGACCTAAAGAACTTTACATCAATCCATATTCGCTTTGTCTATCTGTTTCGTTAATCGTTCATCTACCATTCTTACAACACGTCGGTACCAACGGAGCTTACCTCTTCCCATTTTTACATGTATATTGTCTTTAAACCTAACCTTTCTCTCACTTCGGTATTACGAATGTTTTTCCACCCCACAATTGATCACCCCGTTAGTCGAGTGGTTAGCGAACCTGACTACACATCAATGGGGTTCGGGTTCGATTCCCGACAATGAGAAATATTTATGTGATATATTAATATTTTTCGTAGTGTTTTTGTGAATATTTTTTGTATTTCTGGATTTGGGTGTTTATTAAATATATTTGAGTGTATATGTATATCTATGTATTAGTATCGTTGACACCCTTACTACAAGCAAATAAATTGCTTACTTTGGTGTTAGAACAATTCGTCTAATTTGTCAAGTGATATTTATTTGTTTACTAGCTGATCCGACAAACGTTGTTCTGCCTTTTAACCTACTCTTATTTTTTTAAATATTTTCACACCTTTTAAATCTTCCCTGGACTTCAGAAATTAATTCAAAACCAAAAGTAGCCAAATCGGTTCAGTCGTTCTCGAGTTTTAGCGAGACTAACGAACACCAATTGATTTATACATATATATATATATATATATATATATATATATATATATATATATATATATATATACAGATTATTTATTGTATAATAAAAATATCTCCCTTCTTCCCTACTGCATAACTAAGAACTATACAGTCTGACATTTAAAAAGACGTATAGATAAATAACCAATGATGCCTAGCGATTGGTAATTTTATTTGTCTACAGCACTAAAAAGCTAACCTTTGTACGCGATGAATAAATTAAATGCACCGAAGTCCGAACGCATCGTAATCACGCACGCTTCGGAAAGATCACACGCGACTGACCAATGGGGTGCGCTCACGCAAATGTCAAAATCAAACACGTGTGACAGAGTATTTACATAGAGTGGTTACTGGTCGATAGGACGTTTTATTTTGCATCAATCTATGCCCGCGAATAGATTAACATGCTGTGGATTAGTGTAGTTATTCATACAATCTTTCATCCTCTATTTCAGGTTTTTAGGGGTTGATTTTTTAAAAGTTAGACTATGTCTGGCCGCAGATGTACAAATATTTCAATGCTAGATTTCATCAAAATCGGTTGATTTAGCGTGGAAGCGTGACTGTCAGATAGGCCATCAGACAGATAGACTTTAGAATTGATAATATTAATATGGATCATTTTATCCATACCTGTAAAGGGTAGAAGCAAGGAGAGCCGTCTTATATTAGGTTAACAAAATGTGTCCACAGAAAATAAATGGGCCCGGCTGTAAGATATTTTAAATTGTTCCAGAAATGGACAAATTGGTAATAGTGTAACATGGGGGTTTAACATGAAAAAAGCAACTGTAAAGACGGATTCGTTCATTACGTAAAACTATTTTTGCTAGTTTTTGAGCCACTTCTCTATCTAGGTATATAGGAAAAAAACGAGAATTGAACGACCCTAACTTCCCGCGTTTAAGTTGTTTTACGTAAGAATCTAAAAGAAAAAGTGAATATACTTTTTTTTATAAATAACTATTTTCAGGGATGTTGATTTTTAATTACAAAGGAAATAATAATTTTTATTTTTAGGTAGTAATAAAAATTGGCTTTAATCGTTCACCTAAACGCATCCGAACGCACCTGGGCACTTGCGCGGTTAGCCGCGTTTTCAATATATAATTTTAACTTTACGCATTTTTGGGATCTTATGTAAGAACTATTGAAATTTCCTCTCACCCCCTTATAAAAAAATAAGTCATGGTTGACCTCTTCTCCCCTAAATTTTCTTAAGTAATTCAATGTCCCAAACAAAGTCAAGTGTGCTGAGCGGAAGTATTTAACAGCGTTTTTAGCTCTATTTTAACACTTTATTGTACATGTATGTAATATATGTATAAAGCATAAAACTAGCTACAGCTTGCAACCCGCTGTATTATCGGAATCCAGGAAATCACCCAATTTTTTCGAGATAAAAAGTATCCTATGTGCTATTCCAGGTCCTTATTTACATGTGTGTCAAATTTCATGCAAATCCGTTCAGCAGTTTTTACGTGATTGAATAACGAACATACATCCATTCAAACATCCAAACTTTCGCATTTATAATATTAATATTATAAATGCGAAAATTTGGATGTTTTTGCTACTGTAGGTAACGCCACTATTTGATGCTTTTTTATTGATACCTCATATACACTGACTTGGTTCTCCTTACCTGTGACCTCAATATGCATACCTTTGATATAATGAGGTCACATAGCTAATATAATTCTCATAAAACATTTTAGAGCGATCTAAGCAGAGTAAATTAAAATCTTTCATAAATTACAACATTTGTCAGTTGATTGGTCGTAAATAATACTCAGCTTACACATAAAACTTTAGTTTTAATATCCATGTGATTATTTGTAGCTATAAAATACAAAAGTACGTATCTAACTGCAAACTCATCGTTTTTTACGATACTCTGATCTTGGAAAATTGTTTGAAAAATATTTTTGTTTGCAATGTTTTGCGCAGTAGAAATTAAAGTAGTTAGGGAAAATAGGAAACTATAAGCTTTATTACTTTATTGTAACCAATGTATTTTCCCAGAAAAAAATATTTTTTTACAAAGAAGGTTATTTTAGTCTGGACAGCCGAAGATACTAGCTAATTGCACTAACCTTGTTATAGCTTAGGACAGTCTTTTGTGACATGCTGTCACATTCTTTACATTTAAGACAAAACGTGACAGCATACTACTTAAGATTTTTCTAAGCTAAGACCATGTTAATGCAATTGGCCATTAGTCCCACAATGTGATAGGTGACAAGCCTATTGCCAACCTGGCACTTATCCAATCCCGGGCAACGTTGTTTTTATCGGAAAACTGAAAAAACACATCTTTGATTTTCCCGACCGGGAATCGAACCCGAGGCCTCGTGTGGTCAACACTGACACCGAATCACTATACAACAGATGCGATTTATTAGTTAAGTAGTTAGATAGACAAATATTTTTTAAATTATTATTAACGCTGAACATATTACCTACACAAATTTATCTAAATTATTGATTGCCATTTGGCCAAAATTTGACCATAGCTTGAACAGAAAAATCTCATCAGTTTGACAACAGGTATTAGACGTAAAGAAAAATGTGTGTGTATTATCCACGTGAAAGTAGTGTATGTAATGTTTATTTTTAATTAACTTCATGTAAATATTTCTAGTGCATAATGTTTGCTCTCCTCAGCTATGTAAACATAACTGCATTTAAATTTCAAACTCCTCCGTTCACGTATTTTTTATAAAAAGGGGTATAAATTATTTGCTTTACGTATTACTATATAGATTCAAATTTAACAAATTACATCACAAGCAAATAATGGGTGTTAGTAAACATTAGGTACCAATATATAATCATCTTAAAAACGTTTACAGTACCCGGCGATAAATATTGCACATCGACCTTTGGAAAGAGACAATCGGCTAATTTCGGCTTCGTAGAGCGTTATCTCTGTCGCACAAAATACAAACAGTCCGGTACCTATTAGGAGCTGTTAAAACAAGTATGATTTGCTTCTTTTGATATTTTTATTCTTTGTATAAAATACACTAATTTTTCTATAAGTGATGGCTTTAGGTTGGGGTAAAATAAAATAAAAAAACATTTTTACATTATGTTTACGTATTTAATTATTTTGGAACATTACAGCTTTAGTGTACATAATAAACACCATTATACCTATTGCTAAAATGAGACATTGCAATAAAAATAATAATAATTCTAATTCTCAATTACTTCCATTTCACTATCTGTGCTCTCAAAGAGGTCAATATCACTGTCACTATCAGCCGTATTTATTACTAATCTATCAGTGTAATTGTCTAAACTGTGTTGAATGCTTCTATATTCATTCTCACATTTGATTGCATGATCGCAAACCTTTTTCCACTCTTCAGCGCCGATCATGTTTACTTTTTCAGTCAATAATGTTTTTACTGTAGTTAAGTTCATACCCACATTTCTAGAGGCTACATAGCCTTTCAGTTGAGACCATATATTTTCAATTGGATTAAAATCCGGATGATATGGTGGCAATCGCAACACAGTGTGCCCATGTTCGGCAAGTATTTTGTCCACAGAAAACTCTGTATACCTCTCCTTGTGCTGACATATAATAGCGTAAATCTGGGTTTTTGTTAATTTTGGATCAACTGGAATTTCATGTCTGTTTAACCAGTTGATCATTTCCCGTTTAATGGTGTTTGAGTTGGGGGGTCTCTCAACATACTTGTTGTGATAGGGTGCGTTATCGATAACCAGAACAGAATCACTGGGTATATTTGGGATTAATTGGTTAACCAGCCATTTCTCATAGTTATCGTTATTCATTTCATTGTGATAGTCACCTGTAGTGTCCGTGGATTTATACGTTAAAAAAGCACCGGGTACAAAGCCTTTTTCATTTCCCGCATGAACTATTATCAAACGTTGACCTTTTGAAATTGGCTTTTTTACTCCTTTTTTCTTATCGTCACTCCAAGATTTCCCTTTAGTGTGGGATGCATGTATATATGACTCATCCATGTAGACGATATTTTTTCCTGTTTCGCGAAATTTGCGTATTTTATCAAGGTATTCCATTCGTTTGAGACTAACGTCGTGCTTTTCCATTAGAATTTTTCGATTATCTTCCATTTTAGTGAACTGAAATCCCATGTCATGAAGTATTTTTCTCAACGTTTTTTCAGACCCATTGTAATTAATAGCTTCAGATAACTTAGCTTTTAATGATTTTATTGTTGGCAGTTCATTAAATCGTAAGTGAAAATCATACACCATTCTTCGAACAACATCGTAATCAAAATCGTCCATATCCAAACGAAATTGCTTTTTTGGTCTCCCTTTTTTTGGAGTGCTGAACTTAATTTCAGTCGAATGTGTTTCAGTACTGACTTCGTTTAATATATTGTTCAAAGTTCTTCTTGAAATTCCAGTGGCATTTGCAACTCGCTCTTGAATCTTCTTAAAATAACAACTTACATTTTCATCTACTTTTTTTTTAAATCTATCAGCTTCGCTTACAAAGTATTTATAAACATTGTAGATAATTTCACGTGACTGACCTCGTAAAGGTTTCCCTCTTTTTCCGAAAGATGCCATATTACAACTTTAAATTATTTAAATTTGTGGGTGTTATCAACTCTAAATATATATTTTTTTCGGGACGCGACTGCACTCTATCGTACTTGAACAACGACTGACTAAACGTCTCATAGGTAGTGTGGGACAGAGATAACGCTTTACGAAGCCGAAATTATCCGATTGTCTCTTTCCAAAGTTCGATGTGCAATATTTATCGCCGGGTACTGTATTTCTGTTGGTTGTCAAATCCGAATCCCATCTATTGCGTAGTCAGTATCGCTTACTACCCGACCAAAGAAGTGGTTATATTAAATTGTAGTGAAAGAAGCTCTTAGAAAAAAGGGTAATTTCACCTAATAACTGTCATATAGATAGTAAAATAGCAGTACAACAAAAGATATAACGCGCTAACGGTACCATATTATGGTTATTTTCTAACGGGACTGTTCAGTATATTTATGTAACACGTAAATAATATATTCAAGCTAAATAACTTACCCGATTAAAGGAGATATTCAAGTGTAATATGTCTTTAATAGGGCAATGGACCCACCTCTCGTTCCCATCACTGTAACTTCTGTAAACCAGAATCAACAACGGCAACCGTCCTGATAATCTCTGGGTTGCGAGCTCAGGGTGCCCTGGGGAAAAGTTAAGCTGTCTTGGATCCCGCAACGAAATTAATCAGAAGTATATAGGAGGAGTAGGAAAATACATCCTGTTTCCCTCCCTTTTTAGCAGGAGACAGCAAAATGTTAAAAGCATAAAAATGCTACGAAATGAGACTTTTACAATCAGGTTAAGCCTGATTGCTATTGCACCACGGAAGTTTTAAAATTAGGGACCTACCAGAATGGCCTACTTAATTTTGCTTCCAGTAGTAAGTATCGCTTGAAGGCACGGAAGTTCTCACGTGGGTACACGTGGTCGGAGTAATAAATTACACTGGATATACATTGGATACTATTAAGCATTTGGCGACGTTCGTTTTGCCAAAGATTACACTCCCAAAGAATGTGATGTACAGTTTGTTCATATTTACAATTTAATGTAGAGCACTCGCAAAAAGGAGAAGGAACTAATTTAAACGTGAATAATTTAGCTTCAAAATTACCGTGGCTAGTAAGAAACTGTGCAACACAATGATCTATTTCTATTCAAGATTTACTTAAGCGATCCCGGACGCATGAGAAAAAGTTATATAAATGCCGTCCTTTGGTTGAACAACACCAACGCGACTGCCATTCATCAATTAATTCATTAGTAACGTCGATAACGGGGTTAAAAAGGCGACGTATTTTTGTGTGAGCTTGCGAGTTGATAAATTCTGGGTTGGTAAAATTCCTAGAATCGTAATACATTGAAGCCCGACGCTGAATTTCTAAATCTAATGGTAAGACGCCTGATATAACGGGCAAAGCTTCGGAGCTTACAGTGTGACGTTAATTTTGGAGTAGTTTGCGCCGGATCGCACCACACGTAACTTTATCTGCCAAGGCTGAACAAGCATAACAAATACAACCTAAATACGTTGCGTTATAAATTATCTTTAAAGTGTCAAACGTGTAATATGTCTTGTTTATGATCTGTTTCTTTTTTTAAATTTTACTATAGAATTAGACGCTATTGCATAAAAGGCGGACTTAATGCCTTACGCGTTATCTCCGAATCAACCTTAAGGCTCAAAAATATTAGTAAGTAGGTACAACAATGTATATGAAAATAAAAAAAATAACATAATAAATAATTACAGTAAATCAGAATCAACATATACATCATCTTTAAATTATAAAGCAGACTAGCAAACTAAATTATAGTAAATTACATATAAAATTACTTACTATACTTATAAATTTACATAATATTACAATATATAAAAAAATTAACATAAACACCTTGGAGTATGATTACCAAAACAATTGTAATAATATATGTAATAAAATCATGATATATATTGTTCAAATAAATATAAATGAACATTCTATTTAAATAGTTACTTATAACCGTCAAGGCTAGGCCATCCTAGTCCATCGAAGCAATCTAGC
This sequence comes from Apodemia mormo, assembly GCA_036924255.1. Taxonomy (NCBI): domain Eukaryota; kingdom Metazoa; phylum Arthropoda; class Insecta; order Lepidoptera; family Riodinidae; genus Apodemia; species Apodemia mormo. The sequence continues at coordinate 12,385,516 of JAUPFN010000020.1, forward strand.
CCAATTGATAAAATATGTTTTTTGTAACATATATATTAAAAAGATGTTTGTAATGGATAAATCCAAAAACATCAGTCGAGTAGTTTTTGAGTTTCTTACCTTAATCTTTAAGATAATAAACAAGCAGATGACTCTCCTGATGGAAGGATATATGCATCGCCTATAGACACCAAAGATGTTAATGGTGCGTTGCTATCCGTGTGGTGGGTTCTTAATGTAACATGCATAAGTATACCGTTTATCTAATTATCCAACCTGAAACACGACAGTGACAAGTTGACACTGACGTTATTGTGGCAAGAATAGGTAAGGCAGTGGTACCAAACCCGGGCAAGACAATGCTGAACTCAACCACCTAGTAGCCACGATGGTAGTAACTTACATAACCCTTCGACTCTTATGAACTGCCTGATAGAACACTAACATGGATAGCAAAATAGCATTCCAACAATAGATAAGGCGTATGTGTACCGCTAACGGTAACATCTTTAGTCTTAATTTCTAACGGAATTGCTTAGTATATTTACGTAATATTCAAGCTAAATAAATAATCTAATATTATTAAAAATATGATATTAATATAGATTAAGAGACTTATAAAATGCTCTGCATCAACTACGCTTAAAAAACGGAAATGGGATAAGTCTCGTTTTAATAGTTTACGTATGGTCACTCTACATAAGGTAGGGGTGGCTACCCAACAATTTCCTAATTAATGGACAGTTACGTTAGACATTCTCGTGCCGATTTGTCATTGGGGTGTCCCGAGTTATCTATTTCGTGGGCTACGTTAAAATACTCGTCATTTCCGTGTAATCTATACAGGTTATCTCTAATTAAGCTTGTTATAGATTATATCAAAATATGAAAATATTTTTAGTATTTCAATTATATGATTATTTTATCGGGCTATTGTATCTGTATATTATAATGTGAAGAAAAAGATATTTACGATTGTCATATACAAGGTGTATCACAAAAAGAAATCAATTAAAGCAACCTTTTGCGGGCTCTCAAATGTGACTTCTCCAATACCCTATTTCTCCGTATTGATCCGGGTACCCTTTGAAGAATAGAACTTCTGGCATTCTGCCACGCGAAGCAAATTATTGGCTACACTTGTTACCTACGTGACTTATAGGTGGTGGAGTCCCTAAATGTCTTGCTCGAGTGTATGGGACCATCGCCTTAACTTTTCCTGTGTTTAACATCAGTGCTTGAAATTGTGCTGTTTGGTTAATGCCTCAGTCGTACTTGCGTCTATCGTCACAAAGTTTCGTGCAATGACACGATAACTGCATATGTGACCGCTTGTTATCGGCTATTTTCGCATACATTCTGGACTGCGTGTGCCTTAGCGCGTATATAACATCGGGACGTTAGACACAATTAGTGCACTCTAGCATCACTACATTTGACATAAGTATGTATAAAACAAAGTCGCTTTCCGTTGTCTGTCTTTATGTATGCTTAAATCTTTAAAATTACGCAACGGATTTTGATGCAGTTTTTTTAATAGATAAAGTGATTTAAGAAGGAGGTTTATATGTAAAATACATCCATTTTATAGTAGAGAAATACTGCTATAAATATATTTAGCAAAACAACGTAAGTAATTTGGTGCTGATCTACTTGCATTTAATTAATTATTTGTAATCAGTTTTTTTTCCTATTTTTTTTCTTCTCTCCGAGTAAAATTGTTAGATGTCTGTGGACGAAATTAATTGAATGTTTCTATTCAGATTTCCTCTAAAATATATCTGTAAGTTAAAAAAATCCCTACGTCTTCAGTGTTTTTGTACATTTCAAAAAAATATTTAAAGCTAAATGTTTTTTTAAATAATTATGTATGGTTAGTATTTATTGGTAATTGATTTTGAATTGTAAACCATGTTATATTTTAACACGTTCGCAGTCCAGTATACAGATTCTGCCGATAATAATGATTAAAGTCCGACATTTTTATGGTGACTTTAATAAGGTTTTTATGCAAATACTAGTAAACGAATATTACTTAAAATATACAATCTAAATAGATACACTGAATAATACTAAATTTTACATATTATCTAGACATAATACTTCCCAAATTAATCAAACGTCATGGTGAGTGTACGGGCTGATTTAATACATTTATGGACACAATGTCCGAAGTAAAATTATTTTATTTATTTATTATATGGATGCAGTGAACGTGTAATGAACACGTTTCATAAATTCTTGAAATTTATGATGTGTAGCACTCAATGAATCTGCAATGTATTTTTCAATCTGACAGAGAATGTTAAACTTGCATATCTATATATATAAAAATGAATCCCTATTTTCCTTGGTCACGATATCACGCCTGAATGGCTGGACCAATTTCGGTAATTTTTTTTGTTGTGTTTGTAATTGTAAGGAAAAGGTTCTTATAAAAGAAAATATTAAGAAAATTGCGCGAAAAGATAGAAAATCTATATATATAAAAATCAATCCCTATTTTCCTTGGTCACGACATCACGCCTGAATGGCTGGACCAATTTCGGTAATTTTTTTTTGTTGTGTTTGTAATTGTAAGGAGAAGGTTCTTATAAAAGAAAATATTAAGAAAATTGCGCGAAAAAATAGAAAATTTAAGAATACTTAACCACCACATAAAGTTTAATGCAATTTTGGCTGCGTGGAAGGACAATCCCGTAGGGCGTAGACTTATATAAATTACGTGTCACGTTGTTTGTCCGCTATGGATTCCTAATATTGCAGCTAGTTGCATATAATAAAAGCCAGTAAACACTATATCCAAGTTAATTTTGTATATTTATCTGCGTAAGACTCGAGCAAGTGTATGCATAACAACGGCAGTTGGTCTATTCTTGAAATGAGCCCGTCTCCGGATAGGTTCAGTACTTTTTGAGCTTATTCGCTATAGACATACAAAAATACAAATGTTTTCTCTTTACAATACTAGCTGACCAAACAAACCTTGCGTTGCTATACAAATAACTTGTATTGAAAGTTGAGGATGGGGGGGGGGGGGGGGTTAATGGAAATAAAAACTATTCTATCTTTTAAGTTGGAGTAGATATCGATAAATTTAGGAATCCATAGCGGACGAACAACGAGACACGTAATTTTTATAAATTAAGAAGAAGAGATAAGAAGATTAGTATAGAAGCAAAGATATAAATTTGATATATTTAAAAAGTATTCAAAGTAGTGGAGAAAGGCAACTGCGGTCAGACTTTGACCACTGACTGATCATTAATCTCACTATTATTAGGTATAAATGCTGTTGCGAATATTCTAGAAAAGTGAAGTGTGAGAATACTGGAAAAATCTAGAAATAAAAGAAAGAGACAGCTGCTATCGCTAAGCAACAACTGCCGTTACCCAAACAGCTATGCTATATTGAATCTGCTCACATTGGACAAAAATAGCCTGTACTATAACTTTATTTATATCATAAGATAGCAAACAAGCAGATGGGTCTCCTGATGGAAAGAATCAACTATCGCTTATAGATACCAAATGTGTTAAAGGTGCGTTGCTATCTTGTGGTGAGGTCTAATGCCACATGCATAAGTTTACCGGCCACCTTTCCCCTTCAAACCGAAACACGACAGTGACAATTGTTTTTATAAAAAAAAAAACACATTTTTTTAATTGACAGACCCGGGAATCGAACCCGGGATCTCATTTGGTCAACGCAGACACCGGACCACTAGACCATAGAGGTGATACTGAGTAACATAACCTACTTTTTTCCCAAATAAATAAAAATAAGTATGTAATGAACGTGTGGAGGGAGGGGGCAGACATGTGAATGAAGTCGCTAGGTAGACCTAGTTTATAATAATTACTTTATTTTATTTTTAATGGATTCTATTTGTACAATACGTACGTCAATTGTATCAAGGTATATGTACCTACTCGCGTATCGTACAGCCGATTTCCAATCAATCAGCATTCGTCACGGCCATTGAGCGAGTCCGAACATCATGACTATTGCGGAGGGTTTGTAAAGACATGGCCTTCGAATTATCTAACGTGTTAACCGATTTTCGAAAAGAGACTGCGTAAATATAGCTGTAAAAAGTTATTACCATACTCATAGCATCACTTTGTTCCAAATCAGGCCGGGCTTTGCCACGGTCTGTGGGGCTTGTCCATGCTTCGATCATGATCTTTTTCACACATTCTTAAGAAATGATTCGGAATTGTTAGGTTTCAACAAAGAATCGCCAATGGGAACGCGTTGCATTAGTTTTCTCTCAGTGAGATCATGTGGTACCCAAATGTCAAGTTTTTTCTTGTACCCAGACTTTCGTAAATGACGTAAAACTGTTTTATGATCAACATCCACTTCTTCAGCAATGTCGTAGCTACTAATATGTTGATCTTACTCCACTTTCTCAAAGATGGCACCGATTTTATCAGTGACTGGGCATCCAGAGTGAACCTCATTTTTCACATTTCCGCATCCTAAAATTTCCAGACTTGACACGCTTGAACTACATTTGTGCTACTCTTATTGATACCGTATTAGGTCCGTTAACCCATTGACATGTATAATATTACCACTATACACCTATACACGTCAATGCGTAAACCGCACAAATTTTATTCACGGCGTTCGTCGCATTTTTACCTTTTTATACCTTTGTATTAAAACATTAAAACCAGCCAGTTATTACATTTAGCACAGCCGAATAGGTTTGACTATTAAAAATACATTCAAATACGAAAATATATATATATATATATATATATATATATATATATATATATATATATATATATATATATATATATATATATATATATATATATATTGTATTGATCAACACTTTTGTGTTTCTATATATATATATATGTATATTAGGGTGAGCCAAAAAAACTAACCTATCGATTTTATGGGTTAAAATGAACCTATATATCGAAAAAAAAATTCCCCTGCAAGGAGAGATTTTTAGCTTAATTTTGAAAGGCGTCGGTGAGCATTCAAAGTTTCCCATTTAAATAAAACGTAAAAAAATCTTTTTTCATTAAAAATAATGTAACTTTTGAACCACTTGAGATAAAAAAATTTTGATGGCAGATTCTTGAAGGGCATTAAATTTCCTACAAAATTATACCTAATTCCATTTTGGCTCTGGCTTATGATGTTTGATCTGCGAGTCGATTAAAAACGTATTGAGGTTTATTCGATGTTTTACTCAAAACTCAAAATATTAGCATAAAACTAAAAATAAATTGGAGTCTAGTAACACCCGACACTTCAGATAAACACGAAAAGCTATCGGTCCCAACTATCGACAAAAATAACTAAATATAGTTTCAAGCTGATAAAGTTCGCATATAGGGATCACCACTCATCACGCCAACCGACAAACCGGTGAATCGTTAGGAATCGGAAAGTCTACTGGCGTTCGATTCAGTTTGCCAACCTTGCGAAAAACGAAACTTAATCACAAGAATCATTTACTTATTCATTTCCTCTTCTTTAATTTAAAACAGTAGCCCAATTATTCTATAGATATACTAACATTATCTATATCTATGTATATAAAAATCAATCACTGTTCATTAGTCTCGCTAAAACTCGAGAACGGCTGAACCGATTTGCCTAATTTTGGTTTTGAATTAATTGTTGAAGTCCAGGGAAGGTTTAAAACGTGAGAAATTATAGAAAAAAAATAAGAGTAGTTAAAAAAAGTCAGAACAACGTTTGCCGGATCAGCTAGTATGCTATAAAAATCTACTAGTTTTCTAAATAATCCAACTCCTTATTAACAAAGTATATACTTTACTATAAATATTATAAATACCACACGTTAAATTCCCTTTCTATCATCATTGTGGAGTTATCAACAAACAAAACATCCAATTACATAGAAACCGTTGTCGGATCGCGGAGTTAATTCGGGGGTGTGAAACACCACGTGTTGTCGTGCCCTTTGCCTAAATTCCAATTTTCCTTTACGACGTCCTAACCGGAGGGTGGCTTTGCTATTACACGTTTGGTTATAAAGTTTACCAAGTAAAGATGATAATAGCACTCAACCACACAATCTTAGAATGTTGTTTGGTGGCGAGTGCGTGTTTTGATGATAAAACTTTGAAAGAAGTAATTGTTGTTTAACTTCCCGCTACGTATGTAGATAGGCAGTTACTGATTTTGCCCCAATTTTCGAAAATCGAGTTTTCACCAGATGTCCACGTTTTAAGATCTTAGGAACCTTTTCCGGTTATTTTCACGATGACGTGAGTATGTTTACGGGTGGGATACGGGCGGAAGAGGTAGGTAGAGGTACAACCAGTGCATCCACGATTAGTCAAACATACTTAATCTTTTTTTTATGTCATAAGATAGCAAACAAGTAGATGGGTCAACCATCGCCTATAGACACCAAAGATGTTAATGGTGCGATGCTATCTTGTAGCGAGGTTTAATGCCAAATGCGTAAGTTTAACGGCTACCTTACCCTCCAAACCGGAACACGACAGTGACAAGCATTGACGCTATTGCGGCAGGAATAGGTAAGGCGGTGGTACCAGACCCGGGCGAGACAATGCAGAACTCTACCACCTAGTAGCCACGATGGTAGTGACTCGCATAGACAATCGGTCGCCTTTTATGACCTGGCTGGCAGAACAGCAGTTAGTCTATTCTTCAAATCTTCAAAAGAGCCCGGAACCAACACGAGGAAAATCCCACGATGTGATAGGTGGCTAGCCTGTCGCCAACCAGGAACGGGCAATCCAATTCCGGGCAAGTTTGTTTTTATCAAATAACTGAAAAAAATATAATTTTGATTTGCCCGACGTGGGAATCGAACCCGGGACCTTCTATGGTCAACAACGACATTGGACAACTAGACCACTTTCTAATTAATTATAATACTAGTATTTCTTTTAATTATGTTTATGTTATAGCACTCACCCCGTACTTGGGAAAACTTGAAAAACTTTATGAACAACAAAGAAAAATTTCGACATGTAAGATTCGAACTTACGACCTTTCCCTCAAGCCGGGACGCTTTAGCCAACTGAGCCAGTGTTGATAGTTCATAGTGGCGAAATTCTTCTTTGTTATATGATCGATCACGTCGATTGTACTGATCGCTAGGTATACATACGTATAACTAGTTAAATAAGTTCATCGTTACAGATGAAATTCACATTTATAATGTTGATCAATACTTTCGTGTTTCTAATTATATAATATAGTCTTTCTTTTTACTTACTATATTTGTTGGCAAATTACCCCCTGTTGGTGCCGGGCTCCTTTGAAGAATAGGCCAACTGCCGTTCCGTCAGGCAGGTCGTAAAAGGCGACCGGACTAGGTGGTAGGGTCCTGCATTGTCTCGCACGGATCTGATACCACCGCCTTTTTATTCGCGCTGCAATAGCGTCAGTGCTACTCGCTGTCGTGTTCCGGTTTGGAGGGTAAGGTAGCCGGTAAACTTATGCATGTGGCATTAGACCTCGCCACAAGATAGTAAGGCTCCATTAACATCTTTGCTGTCTATAGGGCGATGGTTGACTCTTTCCATCAGGAGACTCATCTACTTTGTAATTAAAACAAAACTAAAAGTACCTGAAGACTCGGTCTAAGCTTGGCAACGTATATTTATTTTAATAGCATCATATTACAAAATCTTTAAGTAACAGTTCCTTACCACCTGTAAAAATAATCTCCATACCAAATAAGATTTTCTTAAAAAAGAATAAAAACTGCCAAACGAAAGTAAAATATCTGCCCATGGTTGGGTTCCTTACCCATAGCTAAATCGCCATCCTTGTTCGCCAACTTTTCATTAATTAGATCCTAATTACGAATAGATGGGGCTCGGGTTCGATTCCCGACAGGGACGAACATTTGTACCTAAATTATGTACATTATTTTTCCTATTTTAATGCGTGCCTTTTTTTTAAAATAGATTAACTCTTACATTTCGTAAAAGTCATTAGAACGCTAATAGATACGTATCACTAGTATCGTTACTCGTGGTTACTATTAAATAGTTGGTAGAGACACAGAATACTTAGAGACTAACAGAAGTTAATGTTTCATACAAGTAATATTCGAGCATAGCACCCATAGACACCTCTCACGGACGCGATATCTCGGACTGGTCTGTAACTGTACCAAACCATTCTAAGATATAGCGTCCGTGAGAGGTGTCTATGTGTGCGTTGTTCGAATATCACATGTATGTAGATTGACTACTGTTAGTTTCCAGTATACTGTGGTAGAATTCTGCAATGTCTCGACTGGGTTTCGGTACTGCTGCTTTACCTATTCTTACCGTAATATCATCGGTGCTTTACACTGTCGTTTAAGGTAAGCAGGTAAACTTATAGATGTGGAATTCTGTAGAAACAACCAGAAGGTTATCCTAATAGAAAAAGATAAAAATCATGATTGTTATCTTTATCATTTGCTTGTTTGCTACCCAATTATACACTTTTCATCGAAAAACTTATATTTTATCAATATTTACTCGGATGGCTTCAGATTAGACGAGAGTCATGAAAAAGCCACAAGTTGAGAGACTCGTTCTAAAGTCATACTGCTTTTTGTTTAATACTAAATAAACTGGAGATAAATTAAAAAGAAAACTAATGAATCAATCATAAAGATTTATTCTTACAGACAATTCCATTATTATTTTATTTATTAACTAAATACAGATAGACAACAGTTAGGTATGTACTGATTATTAACAGTTATTTAAGTACATACTTAGTAATGCCGTGATTATATATATTTCGGTCACGAATTTCAAATGTATTTAATTAGTCTTTGCCCAATTTTTGTTTAAAATAATATTTTCAAATAATTATTGCGAATCATCTATACTAATAAATAAAATTAGAGTGTTTGTAATGTTAAAATAACCGCTTTTTAATTTATGCATATAGATGTATACATGATACATACACCAAAATAACATTTTTTACAATGTTTGTCTGTCTCTCTGTCTGTTTGTTTGTTCCGGCTAATCTCTGGAACGGCTGGACTGATTTTGACGGTACTTTCACTGGCAGATAGCTGAAGTGATAAGGAGTAACTTAGGCTACTTTTTACTTGAAAATTTTCCACGCTGACGAAGTCGCGGGCTCAGCTAGTTTAAAAATAATATTATAAAAACCCAAACATTTTTTGTCAATATTTTTTATTTAACTTTATATTTGTTGCCTGCAACATTGTTTGCGACCCAAAAATATTTCTTCATTTTGGTTAGTCAAGGGAAAAATACCCGATAATAGAGGAATAATATAGCTTGCAATAGGTGAGAGTTTTTAAAAGTTTTAGGTTAATCGATTAAACACTAACAAACCATAGAATCTTTTTTCTTTATAATATTGGTGTAAAGTAAGTAAGAATCTTCACGCCCAAATCCCCGAAGGGATAGGCAGAGGTACACAACAAGTGCACCCACCATTAGCCGAATTTACTTAGTCCCACAAATGTGATAGACGGCAAGCCTATCGCCAACCGGGCACTTTCCAATCCCGGGCAACTTTGTGTTTCTCAGAAAACTAAAAAACACTTTTTCTAATGTGCACGACCCGGGAATCGAACCTGGGATTCATGTGGTCAACGTCAACGCTGGATCGCTAGACCACAGAGGTGACTTTTATATATTTTAGATATTGGTGTAAATTTACCACTACAGCACTAAAGCAAAAAATAAGTCTACGAACTAGCGATTTTTCTCTCTCAATAGAAATAAATAAAATAATTGACTTATAAACTTTAACAAAAGCGTAGTCGTATATTAATACGACTAAGCTTTTGTTAAAGTTTAAAATTTTAAAACAGTTTTAAACTGGATAAATTTGTTTTTGCTCTCAATATATCATGTAATAACTCAGTGGATAACTATTACTGGCTTTAATTTGTAATCCATTTTATTTAATAGTGTATGTACTTAAATGCTGTTGTTATCCTGAATAAATAAAAATAAAATAAAATAAAATAAAATAAAATAAAACAAAATAAAATAAAATAAAATAAAATAAAATAAAATAAAATAAAATAAAATAAAATAAAATATAATTTATATATGTAAAAGATAAGAATGTAAGGTAATCCTGTCATAGATACCTAGGGCCCTATTCACGTGACAAAACTTCAATCAAATCGTAGCGCTCAGGGCTCTCACAGTTTTCTTACAGATTGTGCCGCGCTGCGCGTCGTAGCAAGACGCGACGTTGTGTCGTATTTATAAGTGTAGGAGTATGAGTGTATTCCAGTTTTATTAAGTGAATAAGGACAATATGCATTTGATTATAAAACATCTAGGTACTTTGAGTTTACAGTATATAAAAATTCGTGACTCGAGATATAATATTATTCAAGTTAACATTGCAATAACATAATGTATATGCTTTTTCATTCCAAAAAATATTTCTACTTACAAATATAATACATTTTTACAATTTTTTCCAATGTCATCGGCAGTAGTCTATTTAAAAGTACTGGATTCATTTATTGTGTAACAATGGGGAAATGAGTCTCAAAACTCCTATACATTATGTGTATGACATCATAACAAAGTTATCAGTTTAAAAATTATTGAATATTAAATAAGCTGCTAATTGAGTGCAACGATCTTTTGAATCATTTCAGCAGAGAAGATAAAAAAAACAATTTATAAATTATTTTAAACTGATATATAGGCAACATATAATAAATATCAAAATAATTAGTTAAAATATTTTCTCAATACTTTCTAACATGTGTGTCGGAGTTTAGAAAGCAAAAAAAGTGGACTTACTTATTTTGTGTGTCTGTATCACTTCTATATTATAAAGTATATAGAACTTTCTCTTTTACTTCTTTTATTAGGTGATCGTAAGAGCAGGAGAATTAAGTATAAGTATAAGAATAACGGAGATAAACAATAAGGGTCAACGACTAATTTTTTTTCAATAGTGTATACGTATACACATTATATTATATAGCTCATTTTTATAATTCGGTCTAAAGAGTTTTCAGGTATATTTAACTTTTCAAGGATTATATATAAGGCGTTGTTCTGCCGTGTTATGAAAAAAATATTATTTTACTATACCTATCTCGCGAGAAACAGTACTTAATAGGTATGTATTGTTAAAAAAAGATCAAAAATGGTGTTAAGTACCTACAAATAAAATGAACTACAGATATATTTGATGTTGCATAATACTCTTATTGACTTACAGCTAAGAAAAATAAAATGTTGCCAAATTTTTTATATACAAATATTTATCATATTTACAATTAGTGATATTTTGATTAACATCTATCAAATCATCTTAGCTTATGTTATCTAATGGTTAGAAACTAATAAATATGCAAAAAATTAAATTTCATAACCACTATCTTAAAATAGGAACCAAAATATCTTAAATATTAGCAGTGGTTTCACAAAGTGAGCGAGTAACCTTCCGGACCAGAACAGACTAAAATAGCCAATCACAGTGTCAAAATGACAGTGGTCTAATTCTGATATATCAAATCAAACACACTATACGATTATGCATTAAATTCGTAGTTAAACTTCATGCAAATAATCCAAACAAAAGGTTTAAAATAATAAGCAGTGCAAACACAATAAAGACCTTACGATACCAATTCAAATGATTACGAATACAGGAATAATTTAATGCGTTGGTACTTTGCAGGTGCGGTTTGATTCGGTTTAGGTTTCGATTTCGATTTTTGCATCGGTTTTACTTAATCATTAGTTTAGCTTTGCAATAAAATGCAGTTAGAGTTGCTTTTAATACAGATTGGGGACTTCAATCTCAGTTGACCTAGTATGATTAGGTACGTTATTATCTATTATTTGTATGAAGTTGCATTACCGTTGAATACTTGTGTAGGTTTAGGTGCATGCTTTTATTGCGAAGCCACTTCTTCAAATTGTAAAATAAATTATTTTATTAACTTAATATAGATTTCATATCATATACATTTTAATACCTGTACACTATTCACATTAAATTACAATTACATATTAATTCATACAAAATATTTTAAATTATGGAATATATTATGAGCTTTGTAATTTTCGATTTTAGATCACCATTTTTATTTGTATTTACAAGAGAAAAGGCAAGATGAGCTTAAATTAAGCAATAGCATTATAACCTGACTACGAATAAAAATAAGCTATTTAAAAATACAGTCACTTGTTAGAGTTCATTAAAATACAACATATACATATTTTAATGTAATTTTACTTATGGTTTTTTGTTTTAAGCAATATTTAGTTAACATTACAATAATATAAAATCAAAAAAGATATTATATTTCTGATTATAATCAATTTTAAAAGGAAACCGAGGTAGTGTACTTTATATTAAATTAGTTATTGTATAATTTTTGTGAGTTTACTTAATATAAAGAGACACTACTTTTAGTAAAATTTTAAAAGTACCGCTCAATGACAAGTTGTCTTTAGGGCTACTATAATCATGTGAGGCTATAGGCATCTCTGATTTATTATTCGCTGCACGTCCAATACTTATACAATGTACATATAATACAATAAAAATGGTATAGAGATAGCGCCGTGATGGCAAAAAATCTTGAAACGGTAAAACCTGCCTCATGTCCCCCTATTTCTTCACACGTTCCCTAAGACACATTTGTGTTCAATCTATAATGAAAACATTTAAAGTATAGCTTAACTTTTAAACATAGACAGGTTAAAACACTAAGTCACATTAAAAATACATAATACAAAATACAGAATCACAGGGTTTTACACCACAAAGCAGGTAACATAAAATGAATGTGGAATATATGCTGTACACAATCACAAAACGTCACTGCGTTTAAAATAGTCCACTTAATAGCCCGACGAGCCGCATCAGTCGTGGTAGTCTCGCGGCTCCGGCTTCAGCTACCAGACCAGACCCTCAGGCCCGTGCAAAGGTGGAGGGGCATCGCTGAAGGTGAACTCGGGAGATGATGGCCGAGGTAGCACTAGGTGATCAGGCGGCGGAAACTGCTCGGGAAACTCGCCTCCTTGGAGTGAATCCATCCCGCCTGCGAAACGACCTACTCCAGTTAGTTTACTCCAAAAATTTACGACCTGCCTGGCAGAACGGCAGTTAGCCTATTCTCCAAAAGAGCCCGGGACCAACACGGGGAAGAAAAAGAAGAAGTTTTTAAAAGAATGTTAATGTAGTAATTTACAGGCATATTATATTGTATAGGCATATGATTATTGTATTTTTATATTTACACATATTATTACACTAGCTAACCCGCGCAGCTTCGCCCGCGAGTAGATTAGCATGTCATCAAGATAGCTTTTCATACAAATTTCATCCCTTATTTCAACCTTTTAAGGGTTGATTTTTGAAAAAAAAATAGCCTATGTTTTTTTTGACCCCGGCTTTTCGACTACTTCCATGCCAAATTTCAGGAAAATCGGTCCAGCGGTTTAGCCGTGAAAGCGTAACAGACAGACAGACAGACAAACAGACTTTCGCGTTTATAATATTAGTAAGGATATACTGTATAATAACTTGCTCCCGTGTAACTTTAGATAAACATACTCGTAAATAGTGTCTATTTATTGAGTAATTATTTACAATTGTTCGGTAAGACTTTTCTGCTACTTCAGAGCAGACAGGCAGGCAGGCAAAAAATGTCCTCACACGTTAAGATCGCCTGTTGTAAAATTTGTACAATAACGAGTTTAAATAAAATCAATAAGTACAAACTATTGAACAGCACTATTGTGCGTCAGCTTGGACTCGTCATCCGAGTCTGATAGCCTTGCGACCCCGGAATTTTTACTCCACCATAACATTACAAATATTATTTTATTATTACTAACTATTTAATTTTCCTTATTTATCTAAACTTTTTAGAGGAAATACGATACAAACGGTATTTTTAACGTCCCGTTATATTAATAGTACAAGGATAACTTCCCTGATTTTGTGTGGACATTTCATAAATTTTAAACGGCTTAACCTAAAAAGCGCGGTTGATGGCATTCGATTAGGTTCCAACAAACTTTTAAAAATCTGAACCGATTCGACCCAAAAGCTTTAAAGATTTTGAGAAATTTTGAAAAAAGATCGGCAAAGCAATGTTGTTTAAATAATTTTCAGATTAATATGTAATGTTCTCATTGATTACAAATTCTAATTAGCTTTTTTTATTAAAAAATTGCGTCCAATGGCACAAGTTGCGTCTCAAGCGGTTTATTCGTTGGGGAATTATCGTTGGTGAAAAAATAATTGTTGTTTTGACGTAACTTCAAGATTGACCGCCTCGTTGGTCAAGTGGTTAGCGAACGTTACCACGAATCAATGGGGCTCGGGTTCGATGTTTGTATTTCTAGGTAAGGCTGAATATTATGTATGCAGCAATGTATAATGCAATCTTCCAGGATAAAATGTAGTTTGTGTTAGATTTAGGAATATACTATTTGTATATCTTTATCCGCATGTTAGCGTGAAAAGTTATAAACAATATACACATTATACACACATTAAAAAAACCTTTTACATTTGTAATATTACACACACACACACACACATACACATAGATTGACGCCAGATCCCTTACGGGGTAGGCAGAGAGAACCGAGTGCCATACATCACGATCCTTGCAGGCTTGTCTCGCTTCCTCCACACTCATCACTCTCTTCATACACACACGCCGGTTGCTTGTAATTTGTAATATTAGTATTAAAAATTATCTTTCAAGTTATTTCTGGCCCTTTTTGAAGAATAAGTCAACGTCATCTTGTCCAGCATCTTTTGCAACAGTAGTGACTACTTACTAAATTGTAAAGTTAAATATTGCTCAAGTTTGGTACCACCATTTCACCATTCTTGCAAGCAAGTCGTAAAAGGTGAACTGGCTAATCAAAGATTTAGGATGCTAATTCCATATGCATAAGTTCACCGACTACGTTTCCCTCTAAGCCGCAACACGACAGGGACAATCATTGATGCTATTGCAGCAGGAATAGCGATGGTACCAGACCTTGGTGAAACGTTGTAGATATCTATCACTTAGTAGTCACGATGATAGTGACTCGATAGCCAATCATGCACGTTTTACGAAAAGCCCAGCAGAATTTCAGATAGTCTATTATTCAAAGATCAACACAAGGAAAAAATATTGGTTTTACAAAATATAAGTCAAGAAAAGCTTACTAACCTGGCTGATTGAAAGGCATAGCCGGTGGAGGATGGAAAAAAGGAGCATCATGATGGAACGGCGGGCCATATCCAAACTCGAACTTTCCATCCGCCGTCGCGAAGTAAGGAAACCCCGGCGGCCCCTCTTCCAGTCCTCCTGGTGATAGATTCATCGGAAACCCTCGCATTTTTCGAGAAGAGCCGAAAAACGGACCCCTGCCCATTGAAGTCAGTTGCTTTAACCGCCTTTCTTTAGACCGCTTGTTTTGAAACCACACCTGAAAGAAAAAAATGCGTTATGGAACGTAACACAAGATCTACTAGATGGCGCTGTCACCCAGCATCTAATTGACGTTTGCTGAAACGCTTTTGGCGGTGGAACGGTTGAAGTTTAGAGCAGAAAAATGTCATTGTAAATTATTAAAACTCTATTCTAATTGAAGTGTTTTGGTTTTAACAGTGTGCCATAAAATAGCCTAACTATAAATAGATAGATATAGATTTATTTTAAGACCTTGCATCAAATATAACAATGAAAATCAATGAAGATTGTAAACAACAATTATCTATGTTAGACAAGTGATCTTAAAACTTTAATATTTTATTTATTTATTTTAATTTTATTGTACACCTAAAAATACAGCTTTGTACAAAAAGCGAACCTTAATATTTTCGTCGTTGTAAACTAATTATTAGTATTCATAGAAAAATTGGCGCTTTTGAAACCATATTTCTAAATATCATCAGCTTGACACCTTTTAAAAATTGTTCTATTGGTTAATATAATTTTTTAATCAAATATTTATTTGCATCTTTACAAATGGGCTAAAATAAGGTACATAAGTAGGTAGACTATAACACAACTTGAATATATTTTACCCCAAAACACCTTCATTTAAAAAACTAGGGGATTTCTAAAGCTGCGTGCGCACCTGGTTTTACTAATTTCAATGTTTGGATGTTTGTTTTTCAATTACGCATTAAGTGTTATTCACAAACATTAAAGTGCAAGTCACTTCTGTATATTAAAAACAAAAACGTACCACGAATGGATCCCTGTGGGATACCCATGGTTTTGCATGGTATTCCATTAAAGTTAATCTTCTACATTCTTCGTCTTGGCTCGGCTCCTTTGAAAATTCGACCATCTGCCGTTCTGCCAGGCAATTCGTAAAAGGCGAATGATTGGCTATGCGAGTCACTACTATCATGGCTACTAGGCTACTAGGCGGTAGAGTTCTACATTGTCTCGCCCAGGTCTGATACAGCCATCTTACCTATTCCTGCTGTAATAGCTTGTCAGTGTCGTGTTCCAGTTTGGAGGGTAAGCTAGCCGCTAAACATATGCAAGGAGCATTAACACCTCGCTACACGGATAACAACGCACCTTATACAGTTTTGGTGTCTATAGGCGATTGTCGTCTCTTTCATCAGGAGACACATCTGCTTGTTTGCTGCCCTATAATATAAAAAATCCGTTTCATTAAAAAAACAAAAGATTGAGCGAGAGAGGGCGAAAGCCAGCCTTAGATGAATCCAAAAATTACCTTGAGTGCATCCTGTGCAGAGTAGGTAGTGAAAGACAAAGCACACAGGTTGACTAGTGAAAGACTATACATACTAGAGGATAGTGTACTTGATCTGATACCGAATATGTAAATAAATGGGTACTTAAATTTTGATTTAAAAAGTATCTTCACGCCAGCAACGCCGAAGAGGTAGGCAGAGGTACAAGTACTTGGGTACTTGCTCCCACAATGTGAAAGGTGGCAAACCTATCACCAACCGGGCACTTTTCAATCCTGGGAAATGTTGTTTTTATCAGAAAACTGAGAAAACACATTTTTTGAATTTTCCGACCCGGGAATCGAACCCGGGAATCGAAATCGAATCGAACATCGAACCTCATGTCGTTGGTTTTTAGGGTTCCGTACATAAAGATAAAACGAGACCCTATAATAAGACTCCGCTGTTTATCTGTCCGTCTGTCTGTCTGTCACCAGGCTGTATCTCATAAACCGTGATAGGTAGAAATTTTCACAAATTATGTATTTCTGTTGCCGCTATGACAACAAATCCTTAAAATAAAAAATGAACATATTAAGGGAGGAATCCCCATAAAATAAACGTGTTTCTTTCGTATATATTAAAGACGATGGAACGGAACCCTTTGTGCGCGAATCCCACTCGCACTTGACCGGTTTTTTATATTAATCTAATTTACTTATTGTTTATAATAATGTTTTTTTTATTTTATGTAAGTTGTAATTTATAGGCACTAACATTTTTTTGTTATATAATTTAATCTATACATATAATAAAATCGTAAGAAAGTCAAAACTATACATTGAATATTTTTTTAAAAGATTACTTAGGGCGTGATCTACTATCGATATCAAAGCCAAAAATATAGTTTTTAGAATTTTTGCCTGTTTGTCTGTTTATCTGTTTGTCTGTTTGTCTGTATGTATGTCCGGGGTAAACTCAAAAAGTACTGCATGGATTTGCTTCAAATTTTGCATGAATATTACTAACAGGTCGGGTCAACATATAGGCTACATATTATCACGCTATTAGCTAGTGGTCAGGTGCTGTGCGGAGTAAACGAAGTCCGCGCGGACGAAGTCGCTGGCAACAGCTAGTTAAATAATAAAATTGTTGTAAGACTAGAAGAGCGGATTCCTCTGGAACTGGTATATTGTTGCCTAAAAGTGGACTCCAGCCTAACTTTGTGGCTTAAAATTATGGTTAATGCAAATAAATACAAATGTATTTATTTGCATTAACCATAATTTTTATTATTAAAAGAAAAAAAAATACTAAAAAAATTGTTTTTTCAGTTTTCTGATAAACACAAAGTTACCCGTGATTGGAAAGTACCCGGTTGGCGATAGGCTTGCCACATATCACATTTGTGGGACCAAGCATCTTCGGCTAATTGTGGGTGCACTTGTACCTCTGCCTACGCCTACAGGGATATGGGCGTGAAGATACTAAAAAAAATGTTGTCGGCACCGACACCGGACCACTAGACCACAGGAGTGATTAGATTTTGACCTAATTATCCAATAATGTTTAGCACGATTGCCGCCGTGGCACAAGTTGGTGTAAGCACGCGCCTATTGCCTGTACGGTGACTAATTTTTAAATATTTCGCCACTGATTGTGTTAAGGTTTACTATATATTTTACCAATATTCCCTTTATATTATATTTTTATTGGTTACTATTAACAATAATGTGTCATTCAATAAGTTCAGTATTTTACCACTCAACCTGTTTAATGAATTCAGATCAAGTCCGAGTCTATCGGCCAATTTCCGAAACGCAAATTAATTTTAACAAGCAATTAATATGTGTTTAACAAATTAATTGCTCGTAAAAATTACGTTAAACACAGATTGCTTGTTAAAATTAATTTGCGTTTCAGAAACCGGCCGTATCATGTGTACCTACGTCCGAGTCTATATTACAAGTTATTTTAAGATTAATATATAGTATTGCCCTATATAAAAAATGTGGTCCTAAGTTTGATTCTCGGATCGGGTAATTAAAAAAAAGTGTTTCATTTAGTTTTCTAACAAAAACATTGTTGCCCAGGATTCGAAAGTGCCGGTTGGCGATAGGCTTGTCTATAACATTGTGGGAACAAGTATCTTCGGCTAATCGTGGGTGCATTTGCTGTATCTCTGTCTACTGCTTTGAGGATAAGGGCGTAAAAAACTTTTTATAATCAATAACATATTTCAAAAGAAAAGAATTTAAAAAAATTAGGTATAACATTTGAGTCAATTTTTATCTCGATAAAAATCAATTTTTCCTGTGAAACTCACAAATGCTTTCCTAACGCGACGCGGATCGTAGCTAGCATAAAACAGGGAAAAAAATAGAAAAAAAGAGATATAATTTTACAGTATCACAGAAATACGTAAAATAAAATACGGCTTAATTCATTCACGGCCTTGATTAAGCAATAACACCTTGAACTCCGGGCAATAAAGCTAGACTATGTTTTCTGTTTTTAATGATTTATTGTAGATTACAAAATCATGTGCAGGTCGTTGAGAATTCACGGCGAGTTATTCGCGCCGCCGCGCGTGCCGCCCGCGCGTCTAATCTATAACCTCAGAGTAACGGCCGGTTCGCACATCTCGTGATTGTCGACAATTATTGTTAGGCATGGACATTGATCAGAAAATAGAACATGATTTAATAAGTCTGACAGTGACATTGAATTTTACTAGATAGGCAGTTTATTTCGATCAGGTTTCTAATTTAAATTTCTTTTTAAATTCATAGGATAGCGAATAGACACCAAAGATAATAATGGTGTGATACAATCTGCATGGCAAGAAAGTAAAGTCACAAGTACATATTTATCTATCAGCGTATATTATATCAGGCCTATCACCAAAGCAAAGACCCATGACAAGCAAATTTGGTGTAGATTCGAGGATTGACAAGATGGTAGCACTAGAATTGAGCAATAATACAGCAAATTCTGTTACATATTAGCCTAGTTACCCATAAGTGTCAGTATCTACTTATCATCAGGTGAGCCTCCTACCCGTCTGTCCCCACGTCTATAAAAATCGATTGGTCCTGCTATTATGTACTTGTTTATATTCGTTCTTTTTTATCATAAGATAGCAAACAAGCAGATGGCTTAGTTCTTTTTTTATTATAAGATAGCAAACAAGCAGATGACTCTCCTGATGAAAAGATGCTAATGCTGCGTTGCTATCTTGTGGCGAGGTCTAATGCCACATGCATAAGTTTACCGGCTACCTTACCCTCTAAACCGGAACCCAACCCGTACCAGACCAGGGAGAGACAATACAGAATTCTACCGCCAAGTAGCCGCGATGGTAGTGACAAGCATATCCAATCGCCAGACTACCAGGCAGGTCGCCTTTTACGACCTGCCTGGTAGAACGGCGTTGCCCTATTCTCCGAAGGAGTCCGGACCACCACGGAGTAAGATTTTTTGTTTGGATTTGCCCTTTTCCTGCTTAAACAAAGAGTTCAAAAATATATATTTATATTTTAATTGTAAGGGATATCATAAGAGATATAAGTTAACGCATAAATGAACGTGTTAACTGTTGCAAAATTTTATCATAATTAAATCTACTTTTCCGCTTGTTTTCCTTCCTTCAAACTAGCTCTTAGATTTCGAGTATTCTTAAGATTTTAAATGATAGTTCTTAGAGTACCTATCTAGTTCTTTGATAAGGTATGTTGTTTAGTATTTACTATAAATGGCCACTTTTTTCTAAGTACAGCAAAATTTAAAAAACTATTATTAATTTTGCTAATGTAATTGTATCTAAGATACAAGTCCTATAATAGCATTAGGTAAAGTAAATTATGTAACATTTTGAAGTTACTTTTAAAACTGCCATCATTTAGTTAAATTAAGATTTTCAAATACGCACTAGTATAAAGCTACATATAGGTTTTCATATTTTATCTTCACGTGGCATCATTTTCTAATTTTAAAATTACACTACTAAAATTACACTAAAAATTACACTGAATCACTGAAATATCACGTCGAGCCTGAACGCGTGAATTAAGAAAAATGAAATTGTACACATAGAATAGGAAAGAAATTTTCAAAATTCATCCTTTAAGGTTAAATAGAGGGTGAAATACTGTAAAAAATTTCATTGACGTCATGTTTATTTAGTTACGGCCGAAGTTGCGCGGGTCTGCTAGTGTAAATTTATGTTTTTTTTTAAGTTTTAGGCCGATGTAAAGTCGATAAAATGAAAAATGTGGTTCAAGAACGAAACACGCTAAACTTGTACCCAATAGGTACAAGTTTAGCGTGATTCACGCCTCGTAAGCGGAGCGTTGAGATAGTGCTTTACTCTCGAAATGTCAAGGTCAAATATGTTTCTGTACTAAAATTGTATCAATTGTACTCATATTTTACTAATACAACAAGTACAGAGATATAAAGAATAGCCCTTATGACAAGTATAATATACATGTATTGATGTTTATATTGGAATTGATTTAAAAGAAATAGTGGACGTCCGGATGTATGTGTGTATGGATCTGCCATGATTACACTCAAATACTTAAATGTATCGTTACCATTTATTTTAACATCTTCAGTATTATTCAAAAAATTACTATGTGTTGCAGTGTCATTTGTTTCAATTAAAAGAGCGTTATTCCAAACTTATTTAATTACTTTAAGAGTTCAAGTCGTATTCTTTCGGCAGAACAGATGTGATGGTACTTGTATAATAATAATACAAATAATAATAATAATTTATATCTAAAATAGAAAAAGGAATTTAAATAAAGAGATAATAATAATAGCGCTGGTCAATTCCCACAAATTGATCTAACCCCAAAGTAAACAAATTATTGCTTGTGTTACGAGTATGAGTGTTTGTCAACGATATCAATACATAGAAATACATATATAAATCCTGTTACATACGTAATAAACACCCAAACCTATAAATACAAACATTAAGGTCATCATATAAATGTTTGTCTTTGTCGGGAATAGAACCCGAGCCCCGTCGATTTGTCGTTAGTTTCGCTAACCACTCGACCAAAGGGGCGGTCAAATTGATGTTTGAGGTGAATTGATTGATGTAAGCAGAGAAATATTAATTTTAGGGACAAGTTAGTTTCCATGCCGTATGTTTACGCCATTCACACGATCTATAAACTTTGTTCTTCACTAATTAGAGTCGTAATTCATACTTAAGACTTCTCTAGAATTTTAGGATTATCTTAAATTACATAATTGTTAGCGGTTTATTGGTATGAATTTTTTATGTTACATTTTATCATTAAACATTTTTACAAAAGATATTTAAAAATTTAACATACGTACTTAAATAAAGACAAACAAATAAGAATTATTTTTGTGTTATAACACTCACCCGTGCTTGGGAAAATTTGAAAAACATTAAAAACAACAAAAAAAATAAAGAGAAATATCCTGCATGTCGATATTTTTCTTTGTTGTTTTTAAAGTTTTTCAAACAAATAAGAAGTCAGTACAATGTAAAATTCTAGAATAAATAAAAAAGAATTGAGAATTTTACAAATATCGAATTATTCAAAGAAAACTTTAAGCTCTGTCTGGTAAATAATGTATTAATTGTATATACGTGTTAATATAATAATTATGATGTACAATTGCATTTATATAGATATAAGCAAGGAATAACTGGAAAACTCCAGATGTTTCAATAAAATCCCTAAATTACGACCTGGATCCCTTCAGAAAAAAAGTCTCAATATCCTCGAAAGGAATGCATAAGTACAATTTATTGATATGTATAAGAATGATTGAAAAGTGCATTTTACTCCTTTTTAATATTAAAAAATATATAGAAGCCTATTCGACTTGACAGTTGAACCGATGATGGATCTATCGTGACAACTACATAAGGTCATTCCATAATAGGTGAAAATATTTTATGCCAGCATTCGGTATTCGGTCTAATCAAAGATATCCAGCTAAAAACAGATGTCTTTCAAGAGTGTAAAACTTTTTGATTTGTACAAATAAAATTTCGTATACGAATAAAATTACATACAAAACAAAAAGTTTTAAACCCTTGAATGACATTTGTTTTTAGACGGGTATTATCTTTGGTTAGACGTACCGAATGCTGTGTTAAAATATTTGCACTTATTATGAAATGACCTTATACAGTGTGTAAAAAAACCCTGTCCAATCCGAAAGAGGCATATAGGCAGGTCAATGCCATTATTAAAAAATAATAAAATAATTCTTTTTATTAAAATAAAAAAATAAAAATATCGCATTTTAAAGTGGCTCATTTTAGTACTAAAATTGAGCAACTTCCCCTTAAATCATGCAAATATTTTAAAAATTTATCAATAAATATCCTTAAAATAATACAACAAATATGATTGTATTAAGCTACCAAATAATGCCTTTGACGATCGGACAGGGTTTTCTTTACACACTGTATAACATAACTAAATTCATGCCACAACACAGGCACTTGTGGTATAAAAGTCCTATAGTATTAGGTTTAAAGATAAAATAAAGATTATGGTTTAAGTATACATTTTTCAAGTTACCGCCGCTTCACGTATTACTCACTATTACCATAATTACAAGGTTGCAGAATTTTGTAACTTTTCGCACGGGTTAATGACGCCATCTTACCTATACTTTGCCCCAACAATGTTACTTGGTGCTTATCGCTGTCGTGTTCCGGTTTGGAGGTTCACAATCTTATACAAGGATTTAAGTATCGGTATTTGGTGGTAACGTTATTGCTCGCAGCATGACATAACGTTATTTTCAAGCATAGTGTTATCCAAAAATGATACAAAATTTGTTACTGTTTAATAACATTATTCATTACGTTCTATTATACACTACAAATTAACGTTATATACCAATATGGTATTATGACGTTGTCTTCTAGCGCTAGTTGGCGAACCCATCACGAAAGAGCATAAAACGCGGCAACGTCGCATCCACATCGATATTATAACGGTATTTAGTGTTAACAATTTCGTTCTGTTTTTGATTAGCGACTAGCAATACATAATAATATAGTGTTTGAAAATAATTTTGTTACTGAGGTATCGCTACGGTAATAACGTTAGGCATCGTAAAATAAGTTCTGTTATTTGATAACGTTTTAAATCCTAGATCTTATACACTGAGTTATTACCTGTCTTTATTGTACGTATAGGCAATAGTTATCTTTTTTTGAAAGGTTATTTATTTTCAGAAAATACTTAGCAATATATTTTCTCCCGTGTTGGTCCGGGCTCTTTTGAAGAATAGACTAACTGTTGTAAAGTGACTAGAACAAACGTTATGAAGTGAATAGACGCTGACAACTAATCAATCCTATTAATCAACGCCTATCTACACTTGGTTTTCGCTTAAAGCCCCGTTTTCACTTTGATTAATACGAGTGTGAGTGTTTAATGCAGGTGCTTAGTATTAAGCTAAAAATACGTGAAGGCAGCCGTTGATCAGTGCGAGTGATAAGTAATCAGCATCTATTCACATTTACTACGCTGATTACGAATCACTCGCACTGATCCACAGCTATCTTCACGTATTTTTTGCTTAATACTAAGCACCTGCATTAACCACTCACACTCGCACTAATCAGAGTGAAAACGGGGGTTTATACGAAGCACACTCGCTCTGGCACTAATCTCAATGTAACCGGGGCCTAAGAGTGAATTAATTCAAAATACACAGTTAAACGAGTTATCGTGCTTATAAATATTACAATAATTTCTCACATTAGTCGCACTTTGCACGGTATTTATAATACATGATACTTGTTCAAGATAAAGAATTTAAATGGCTTTATAAGGTACAACATATTTAATTTGCAGATAAAAAAATATGTTCAATTTCCAAAGCTTTAAGATTATTTTCAACTGACTTTCCAATCAGAAGGTTTCCAATTTGGCTGTATTTTTTATGTTTGTTAGATTAGAACTCCCTTATTTATTGACTAACACTCATAACACATGCAAATAATTTGCTTACTTTGGGGTTAGATCAATTCGTGTTATTTGTGTAATAATATTATTGACTTACATTTTATATTATTATTTGGAAAATGCTTTTATTATTTGGAAAAGTATACTTTTCATTTAGTCTCGTATAATTTTTTAACTGCATCATGGTCTATTGGTAGCCTATTCGTCTCCGATCATGAAAAAGGGCAAAAGTGTTTTGAGGTTTTTTCGAGATTTTTCTCGATAATCTAAAATCTCAGTAGCAGCTTGGAGTCTGTCGGAGTGATGCATTATCACTCCCGTGCCTCGGATGAGCACGTAAGACTATCAGTCATAGTTGTCGCTAGAAATAGTCGATAATTGTTAACATGTCGGTAAATACGGTGACGAGGGATCATCTAATTTTTCTGGAATAAAAAGTATTCTATGCGCTAATGGCGGTTATCATCTGTATGTGTGCCAAATTTCATTCAAATCGGTTGGGCCGTTTTTACACGAAAGAGTACCAAACATCCATCCATCCACAAGATAGCAACGCACCAATAACATATTTGGTGTCTATAGGCGATGGTTGACTCTTTCCATCAGGAGATCCATCTGCTTGTTTGCTATCTTATGATATTAAAAAAAATATATTGGACTTAGTTTTTTATATTTAAATAAAATAATAAGAAGTAAAGAATCAGTGTCGGTGCCGCGGTGTAGGTTGTAGCCCGCTGCGGCTTGTGCGTGTTTGATTTTGCCGCCTGTGCCTACGCACGCCATTTGCACAGAAAATACATTTACAACCTGTTTGACGCAGCTGATCTCACTGCATACTCATTATGATAAAACATAACCTTTCATTCGATATTTCATAGGATGGAAACAGCATTTCACATCCTAACATGTTCATTATGAAAAGTTTGTGACCTTTGTATGCACTGAAGAGGAAGGTTTGTTAATTTTGCGTAATTAATTAGGACTTTTTTAAATGAGAATGATTTTTACCAAATTTTAGCTTACATACATATATTCATGGGCGTACGCAGGTTGTGGGCTAGGGGGGCAAACATAACACGTTAAGACTATATTTTTTTTTATTATATATTTATCTACAACAGTAGATAGGTAGTAGGGAGGTAACCAAATTCCAGGGGAGGGCAGTAGCCAGGGAGGGGCCTCCTCGGTACGCCCATGCATATATTAACACCAGATCACTTATGCAACCTCACATACCAGATAAACAGCGTGAGATATGTCGTGCGCAAGAGAAGATGTATTTGCCGACGTAGACTAGTATCTCATTTTATATAATTTGCGTTCCACGACAAACGCTTTCTCATCGCAGAGACAAATTAGTCAAGTAAACAAACCAATGTGTTCCTTAGAAGCATATCCATATAAAAAAATTCTATAAACGTCGAACACCAATTTATATTCTGCTTTTTTGCCCATTACAACATAAATACCACAATCCACGTGAATACTTATAGATTTGTCATTGGGCAGGAAACGTGTCGTCACCCATTTGAGCAAACGCTCCTATCACTGTCAAAAGTATCATACATTTTAGATATATTGTGAAAAAATAAAAATAAACCATTTTGTACTGTTTTATCTTACTGAATGAGATAAGGTTTCAAAGTTACTTTTGGAGTGATTTTGTTTCATCGGTATATAGTACAACTCTGTATTTCTGTGTGTAATTGCTAACTACACTGACAAACTA
The DNA here is from genome assembly GCA_036924255.1 of Apodemia mormo. Lineage (NCBI taxonomy): Eukaryota > Metazoa > Arthropoda > Insecta > Lepidoptera > Riodinidae > Apodemia > Apodemia mormo. The sequence continues at coordinate 12,411,890 of JAUPFN010000020.1, forward strand.
AGAAATTTTCTTGAAAGGCGTATATATTTAATCCGTGATATAATACGTTTAGTTTGTATTTCATGTTCTAAGTTTTATTGTAATTACCATTACTTTTACGAAACAATAATGTGTTAATGAAGTATCAAACCTGATATAATTAAAGTGACTAATAATGGTAGATAGACAAAACGGCTACAGATAAGTAAACGTGATTATTATTTTTACTTTTTAAGTATTACTAGCGACCTGCCCGCGGTTTCACCCGCGTAGCTTTTGTTTCCGTGGAAATATTGAAAAGGTTTTTATACTAAAACCTTCCTCAAGTATTAATCTATCTATTAAAAAAAACCTCATCAAAAAAACGTTGCGTACTTCTAAAGATTTAAGCATACATAAGGACATAGGGACAGACAGAGAAAGCGACTTTGTTTTATACTATGTAGTGATGTCAAATGATGTGTTCAACGCGGTAGCATAAGTATGATATAATCTTTAACGGTTGTAAGTAGAGAAACTCTACATCTTTAATAGTTAGTAGTCACGTTGATAGTGACATATTCTCGCCTTTTACGAGATGCCTAAATGTTAACACATTCTTCATAAAGAGGCCGAAATCAACACGGAGGAATCATGTGTGCAGCCGTGCTAGCTGCAGTAGATAAGTAGCATTCAAGAAGTTCAAATTAAATATATATTTAACGAGCATTCCGTCTTTTTCATTACCACGAATATCTACCTCGTAATGGATGCGACAAAAAATGAAATGAGCCACATAACGATTAGCGACTATTTATAGTGATAACCGCTGTCGGCTTTACGTGTTTATCCGAGGTACGGGAGTGATAATACACCACTCTGCCAGACTCCGAGTTGCTACTGAGATTTTGGATTTCAGAAGACAGCCTTGGAAAACCTCAATAACATTTGCCCGACCCAGGGATGGAACCCGGAACCTGATAATTTATGTCGAATAGGCAATCCCCTAGAACACAAGGCCGTCAAGAACATCATAATGCTTTAATAAATAAATAAATAATAAATATTCACGGGACAAATTACACTGACTGATCTAACCCCAAAGTAAGCAAATTATTTGCTTGTGTTATGGGTGTTAGTTAACGATACTAATACATAGAAATACATATATAAATAATGGAATATATTTAATGTTTGTACACCGAAACCCGGAAGTACAAACATTAATGCTCATCACACAAATGCTTGTCCCTGTCGGGGATCGAACCCGAGCGCCGTCGATTGCGTAGTCAGGGTCGCTAACCACTCGATCAACGGGATGGTTTAATAACAGAAATACTAGTAGATAAAATTTTCTCACGTTGCTTATTCTAATCAGTCAGGAGAGACATTCTGTTTGCTTTATTCTAAATATATAAAAAAGTATCTTCACGCCCGTATCCCCGAAGGGTTAGGGTGGGTGCATTTGTTGTACCTCTGCCGTACAACAAGTGCACCCACGATTAGCCATAGATACTTGGTCCCACAATATGATAGGTAGAAAGCCTATCGCCAACCACGCACTTTCCAATTCCGGGCAACTTTATGTTTATCGGAACACTGAGAAAACACTTTTTTATGTCCCCGACCCAGGAATCGAACCTGGGACCTCTGTGGTCTGGTGGTCCAACGCCAACGCTGGACTACTAGACCACAGAGGCAACCAAATATAAAAATATTGCAATATATATAATTTATGTGACCTTTTTCAAATAATACCTACTATGCGTTCCAAATAAGAATAGGACTGCCAGGATGACATATTGCTCCGCATTTTGCAAAAACTTCATAAGCGATAAGTAAGGTGTGCAAAAAAATTCTAACAAAGAAATACTTTTACTATTTTCATTCTAATTGGTATAATTTTTATTAAGATTCCCATTAGATCATGTTACCATGTATTAAAATAAGGTGTAAAATAACTAACACGACTTTTATATATACATATACATAGATGAACGGCTAGACTGATATATTTTACTGTTTTTTTATAGATGAATATTATATTTTCATCGCAACAAAATTGGCTCTGTCGTTTTTGACTTGTAAGTGGTGTAAATGACACGACATATTTATATAATTTATAGATGAACAGCTAGACTGATGCTTTGTACTATTTTTTTATTGATGAAAATAATATTATTTGTTTTTTAATAAATCAGCAATATTTTTGGAACAAATATTTTTTGCTGACATTACTAATTTCACACTTGTGGTATGAAGTTGATAACAATCGCGATCCTATTCTCAGTTGGAACGCATAGTATTTCATTTTATGCTCTATTTAAATGTGATATTTTTTTTTTGTTTTGTAATCGACCTCAAATGTGTTGAATATTTTGCACCCCGATAATTGATAGAGATAGAGCTTGATTTTCATTTCCAACAAAGAGTAATATTTGTGTGATGCGCATAGATATTTGTGTTTCTGGGTTTGGGTTTTTATTATGCATATTACATTATTTATATATAAATATGTATTTTAACACATTAGTATCGTTGACTAACACCTATAACACAAGCAAATAATTTGATTATAGATCAATCCGTGTAGTTCGTCCAGTGATATGTATTATAAACTTATTTATATTATTAATTTCTTAAAAAATAATTCAAATCGATTTAGTACTTTTTTAAACATTCATGCACACATTTACTTCTATTTTTCGAGATGTACTTCAGCAGTTGATCAAAATGACCGCTACTGCAAGTTTCACTTCTATGAGAGGGACTTTTCGACAAAAGATTTGCTGACGTCTATTATCTAACTCTTCGATTCCCTTTCGACATTATAGAACGACGCGCAGTTCGTGAGTAGAGTATTGGGTCATCATTAAAATCTTTCATACAAATTTTATTTACTAAAACAATATGAGCTGTATATTTGCAGAATCAAGTGTTTTTCGTTTCCCTTTATTTTGCTGTATTCTCCGAATGCTTGTGAATTGATTATGACGTATTAACAATATCAAATGTTTTATTTAATTTTATTATTTTAATTGCAAGTCTCTAAGCGCTTTTGAATTGATTATAATGTATTGCAGCATAAAATGTTTCCTTTGTTTTATATTAACTTAATGTACTCAATTCTCCAAATACTTGTGAATGTATGTATTTTGGAAGTTCATGTGTGTTTTTTTATTTTATTTTATCTTGATTTTAAAAATACTTGTTAATTATTAATCTAAATATTATGTTTATCATAGTCATAGCTTTGAAAGGCGAAACCAGTCGGCAGATATAAAGTTAATAAAAAATGTTTTGTTAATAAACATTACAATCTCAAAGTGTAATTCACCACAGCAAATGGAGTTCCACCAAGTGCAGACCACAAAAAGTATAAAATATAATCATTTTAATATATTTGCAGCATCAGTTTTTTTTTTCGCTGTGCCATTTTAACAGTGCGCAGTTCGCTTTCGCAGGGTCTGCCAGACATTTAAAGCCAATATAATCCATATATGCAGTCACAAATTTTGTTATTTTGGAAAAAATGATGTAAATTTTAAAGGGTGACGATGCTAGAACTCCGGCCAGGACAACCGATCACTGCGGGGCGCCACCCGAACATGCCGAGTGGTGTTAAACTCTATATTTCATACATACACCGCTGTGAAGGTCCATTCTTTTACACCAACACTTTATAAGCCAAAGATTACCTAAGTATATCAAAGAGTTATAAAGAGATTTTTAAACACATAATCGCATTAAAATTAAATAACTGAGAAGGCATCTTGTAAATCTTTGTAAATAAAAAACACATTTCTGTAAAAACTAATAAAATTTAATTAAGTATGAATTAACATAAGTTTTATGAAAGATTGGTGTTTTTGTGTTGTTCATCTTTTTACTACTAACCACCCATTAAAGGCCATTGCATAATTATGGGTATTTAAACAGAGCTCGCGTTTACATAAAAAACAAACATTTTTTGGTGTTTTTTCAAAATTTCTCAAAATCTCCTAGACCGAATCGGTTCAAATTTTAAGGAAATCTAAGTTGAGCGGAATCGAATCGAATCGCGTTTCGATCGGTCCAGCCGTTCAAAAGTTATGATATGTTTACATACACACATACCTACACACACACACACATACATACATACAGACATACCGACGTCATCGTGAAAATAGTCGGAAATGAAATCACCTATGTCATTCTGGATAATGTATCTTTCTAAAGGTGAAATAATTTAAAAAAAGCGGTCAAGTAGTTTTTGAGTCGAATCATAATAACCAAACAAAAAAATCTTTTTAACTACACTAATATTTGTAATATTAGTATAGATGTTTGTAAAATTTATACATTTCCATTGAGTTTTAACGCTGAAGCATTAATTTAATGTTATTATATTTCCCACAATAATAAAAGCAACAATAACACCTATTACAAGTAGAATAACCCGAGCGGCTCTGAATAAAGAAATGATTAATAAGATATCGGCGTGGACATTGTTCTCTCTGCCCTCAATATAAATAACGCCATGTGCCTACCTGCGGTTAGAGCGCCCCCTACTGCTAATGAGTCGACATTACACTAAAAATTAACCATAAATGTGGATTTGATTCGAAATAATTAGAATTTTTAGACGAGGGGTAAACGGGCAAGATATTCGCCACCGGAGCATTGCCACATTATTAAGAATTAGTGAGCTTCTTTGTTTAAGATCATTCGGTTCCAAATTCGTGTCCGCTTGGAAACATCCCTGCCGACAAGTGGTTTTAGTGGGAGTAGTGGCAATAATTGCCTGGATGGTCGTGAATTTCTAGATATCGAGATGGAAATTTTGTTGCGATATCTGACAGTGATATTTAACGGTACAAAATTAATCCGACCAGTTCCAGATTTTATTAGTGTTAATAATATCTGGAACTGGTCGCCCAATAATAGAAACAATAGAAGATGCTGTGAAATCTTACCTCTCTAATCTCTATGCAAGAATTAAGCTCATCAGAGATATTCCGATCGCCAACGATGTGAGCTGATTGCTCTATGTTGACTATCCATATTTATCCTCGTTAGCACCTACCGTTTCTCTAAGCATACATTCATTGAATAAAATAATTATGTCGTTAATAATTGACTTATCGTTTGTGCAATTATATGGTCAGAGTGTATACCTTTTCTTATTAAAATGGGTCTAACCCATGAATTAAACTCGATACGCCATTCAAAGTAATTTCTTAGATTGTTAATGTAGCTTGGATTTACACCTTGAAATAAAGAGTTAAATACTTACTGATAAAATAAAATTACTCCAGAGGTATTTTTTAAGCTTTGGCTTTTTATTCGATACAATAAAATATCACGATATGGCATATTTATATTTTTTACGGTATGATTTATCTAAAAGCGTTTGATATTAACATACATTTGCTCATATTACCGGCTACGAATTTTGTGTCCAGCACCATTTCTATTAGTATTTGTTTGGTCTGTGGTCGAGCCGTTCCTGTGTTATAACAAGACTCCCAGCCGACAAAACAAGAATTACAAAATGGTAAAATTAATGTCATAGCTCGGCCGCCTTTGCGTCTATTGTCACAAAGCTTTGTGCAATGACACGATAAATGCAGATGAGATCGGCTATTATCGGCTATCATCGCAAACATTCGGACTGCGTGTACGTTATCGCGTAGGCGTCGGTACGTCAAAGGGTTTTAGCGGGCAAACACATCGCGCTGCGTTGTCAGACTAGCGTTATTCATTTCAGCCGTTGTATTCAATCAGTTCGGACTTCAGACGTATGCGGATGGTTGTGTAAAATGGAGTAGAACGATGAAATGGTAAGTAGTGGTAATCCTAAAAATGTGAGTCACGCACAAAAATTCGTGCAAAATATCATTACCGCTAATATGACCACGGCTTTTATCGCGATAATTTTGTAGTGTCAAATCGTACAAAGCTTTGGCGCATATTACTTCGGGACGATACACGGAAATGCGGCCTCAGCATTATAAAAACAAAATTTATAACAAAATCTGACAAAACTAGAGACGATTTAGTACAATACCTACAGTATTGTAGATTAGTATTTCGCTCATAGTTCTGATGTCATGAATCTATTTCATAGTCATTGTCATCAAACTATTTAAGAGTTAATAAGAGTTACTAGTTACTATTATTATAAAACTCTGGATCCCTTTTATAGACAATTGCGTGAACGGTAGAGTACGAAATTTGGGACAATTAAAGTGTAGGTAAATTGTAGAGGACTGCGGAAACCTAATATTTTACAATAAAATGCATTAGAAATACATTAAATTAATAAAAGTAAACGTAAAACACACTACATTCATGAGACATATATGACAATATTTTACGGCTTTCTTTACGCAAATTCAAATTTCTTTACGGCTAAAGCCTGTAGTTAAACTGAAAAGAGATTTTATTGTTTAATCTATGGTTGATTTTCGGCCACAGACGATCGCTACTTTAATTAATAATGTCTAAAAAAAGTTTTAATAACTTTAAAGTCAAAGATAATATAATCTCAAAATACAGTTCGTTCTTGACTTAACAAGATATTCTTTTCACTACACATTAAATGTAAATTATTTTACTAATGAGCTAAATTGCTAGATTTCAAGAAATAAATATTAAATTTAGTTATATAGCGGTTGCACGGACTAGTAATTTTGGCTGAGAGTGGAGTTGTCTCAGCAGGCGGTCGGCGCCCCCCGGCGAACGGCACAATAAGCCTTACCTAACCATAATACTTAACATCCAACAGTTGTTCATACCTTGTTTTTTGTTTTCCTTTTCGTTTCGCCATAAACGACGTGTCATGGGCCATATGGAAACGGGGAACGCAAAATTTAAGGTCCTCTGCTATTGTTTTCAAGTTATATTTAAAACCTATTTGGAACGCGAATCACACCCGTATTCATGAGTTAATGTAAACATTACAGCGTATGTGTATGTGTTTGGGCAAATGTGTTTGATACTACTATATACTGAAACAGATAGTAGAATTTGGATGAATTTAGAAGAAGAATTAAAAATTGATGTAAAAAATCCATATTTGTTAAGAATATAGAACAATACAAACAGTTTGTTCTGTATTCTGAGATATTTGTTTATATCATAAGATAACAAACAAGCAGATGGCTCTCCTGAAGGAAAGGGAAGCCATCGCCTATAGACACTAAAGATGTTAATGTTGCGTTGCTATCCGTGTGGTGGGATGACAGTGTCACATGCATAAGTGTACCGGCCACCCAATCCTTCAAACCAGAACATGACAATGATAAGCATTATATTGCGGTAGGGATAGGCAAGCGGTGGTACCAAATACCCGGGAGAGACGTTGTGAAACTCTACCGTCTAGGAGTTACGGTGATAGTGACACGTATAGCCAATCAGTCCCCTTTTACGACCTACCTGGCAGAATTGCGGTTGGCTTATTCTTCAAAGGAGCCCAGACTAACACGAAGGTAAATGCTTCTATTTATCACTGAGAACAATTCCTTAACCCATACCAAACCAGTAGTTTAGTATAAAATTTCTCAAATAAAAATATTATTAAGATTCACCCGAATTAATTTACCATATTTCTACCGCCACCACACTAGTTGACCAAGATTCTACCGGTAAAATAAGAATGGTTTTCATGATATATTTCTTCAACGATTCAGTTTGCGACAATCATTCTTTATAATGTAATCTATATTATTATTAATTATTAATATTATAAATGCGAAAGTTTGGATGTTTGGATGGATGTTTGGATGGATGTTTGTTACTCAATCACGCAAAAACTACTGAACGGATTTGAATGAAATTTGGCACACAGATATATGATAATCTGGAATAGTACATAGGCTACTTTATATCCCGGAAAAATTAGGTGATCCCGCGGGATTCACCAAAAACTTTTATAATGCAGCGGGCTGCATGCTGCAGCTAGTAGTTCATAAACTCAATATTTTAAAGTGGCAGAATTCCGCGAAATTTCGCCGCTGCCACTTTATTAATTATATCACTGTCTATAACCTTGGTGACTATTATTGTTACGTTCTGGCTCGATAATTATTTGAGTTAACTTACCTAGCCAGTGAACTAATACAATCTGCTTTCCATTCCTATTTCCTACCACACGAATAGCATAATATCGTTGATGTCTTTTGGCAACAGAAAACGGTTACCTATTACAATTAGGAAAAAAGAAAGCATAGGTGTAGCACTCTTTTGTTTTTGTGATTTAAAAAATATTTCGAGCCCTTATACAATCTGAAAGTTAGCGAGAAACGTCGAATAAATAAACAGTTCGTGGAGAATAGCAAAAATAAATTCACCTTTTTAATTATGGATTTCCGCAAAGTAACGTCTGAGTCAATAAAATATAGCTTTAGTATACCCAATATCGCCCTCATTATGACAAATGGCAGTGCTCTATCTGTGTTTTCTTTTAACTCAGGCATTAAAAAGTAGTCTCGCTCATTTGTATACCCTATATCGTTTAGCGACTATATCGTTTCTGAAACGATATTATTGTACACAGAATACAATACAAAAAAGACAATATTAACGTAACATAAGTACAATGGGCGAGCTTATCTCTACTTAAAGAGATTTCTTCCAGCCAACCCGTTAAAGGAGAATAAAAAAATGAAAATAAAGAATTGAGTAGATGATAGTAGATAAAGAATTGAGTAGAAAAAATGAAAATAAATAATGTTGTGTGTGTAATGTTTATTTTTAATCATAAATGTATTTTTACTAATTATGTTTTTAAACATTAGGTTTCTACAGTTCTCTACAATGTATACTTTAACTGTGCAAAATTTCATTAAAAAGGGATACAAAGTCTTTGCTTCATGTATTAATATAAATATAAGATGTATTTTTAGATTTTCATTACATTAAAATGATGTTTGTTCATTCAAATATTCTGTTAAATTTTCGTGGAATGTTCCTAATTACTTACCTTTTGTTCATAACAATTAATTAAGAAGTGATTGAAGATGAGGCATTACACAAAAACTTTACATAGTTTCGACACACAAAAAATAGAAAAAAACTGTATTTCAAAGTAAATAATTGAAACAAAAGTAAATGTAACATAACAGCGACATGAAAAAGCGTGCATTGTAGATAAGCAATCTAAAGCCGTAAAAATATATTAACCTACGCAATAATGGCTTCAGATAAACGTCGCCATATTGAAAAGTGCGACCAATAATTGTAAGAACTGAATGTTATCAGTAAATGATAACAATTCGATTATGAATCCTGCGCGAGGATTGGTGGAAACATAGTAAATGTCATGTTATCGGGCTCTAAAATGCAAACTTGTTGTTAGAAATCAATTGTGGTTTATGATTTGTGGAATGAATTTTTAAAACTAGTTTTTATTACTTTTGTAAAGTAGGTAGCTTTTAATTCATTGAAGTTCATCTTTACATAATAGACACATTAACAACTCAAACTAATAATCATTCAATATGTTGATATTGCCCCATTGGTTGAGTGGTTAGCGATCCTAATTAGTCATTACACATCGATGGGGCTTAGGTTCGATTTGACAGGGATAAGCTTTGGTTTGATGAGCATAAGTATTTATACTACTGAGTTTGGGCGTTGTTAAATATGTATCAGTATTTACGTAGTATTTATATCCATGTGGCACCTCCGCTCAAATAGTATAACAATTCAAAAAACCGTAAAAGTCACTTTTTTGTACCATTCGTATCATATTCGTCATAGTTTTATCTCGAATGGTGATCTACTACTGTTTTCAATGATTTGATGCTATAACGGCGCTAGTGATGTTAGTGGCGTCGGCCTTATAAGCGAAAAAAATAGACAGGAGCAACTTTAAACCCCTTATACTCGAGAATCGTTTTTTTGACTTGACACTGTTTGATCGGAGGTGCGATGTATTAATATTAACACCGTATTGGTCCGGTCTTCCTTCTACCATCTACCGTCCTAAAAGGCCGGTCTTAAAAGGCGACTGATTGATTAAACGTGTCACTACCATCGTGACTACTATGTGGTAGAGCTCTGCAACGTCTCGCCTAGGTCTTTGGTACCTTCGCCTTACCTATTCCTGTAGCAACAGTGTCAATGCTTGTTATTGCGTATCCCGGATTGGAGGGTAAGGTAGCCAGTAAATAGTTTACTGGCTACTACTAACTATGCACGTGGCATTACCATCCCGCCATACAATCACTATAGATTGCAACACACCATTAATATCTATGGTATTTATATCTATGGCTTCCTTTCATCATCCATCAGGAGAGCCATCTGCTTGTTTGCTATCTATAATATAAAAAAAAAACAACGCAGACAAATAATTTGTTTACTTTGGAGTTAGATCAATTCATGTAATTTGTCCAGCGATATTAATAGTAATCTATACATATAATAAAATCGTAGGAAAGTCAAAACTGTACATTGAATATTTTTTTTAAGAGAATACTTGGGGCGTGATCTACAATCGATATCGAAGCCAAAAATATAGTTTTTAGAATTTTTGTCTGTTTGTCTGTTTGTTTGTCTGTATGTATGTCCGGGGTAAACTCAAAAAGTACTGCGTGGATTTACTTCAAATTTTGCATGAATATTACTGACTGGTCGGGTCAACATATAGGCTACATATTATCACGCTATCACCTACGGGGGAGGAGCTATGCGGACAAACGAAGTCCGCGCGGACGAAGTCGCAGGCAACAGCTAATACACAATAAACTAAAAAAAACTGGCCAAGTGCGCGTCGGAATCGCGCACGAAGGGTTCCGTACCGTATCTATAAAAGAAAATCACGTTTGTTGTACTATACGTACTACATATACTACGTACTTAAATATTTATTTTATGTATTAGGTATTTATTTTTATTGTTAATATATTTTCAAATACTTACTATTTATGAAAATATTCAAGTTTCTACCTGTTTATTAAGATCGACTAATAAGGGAGCCCCATTTTAATATTCACTTTATTTTTATTTAATTACTAACTGCAGCGTGCAGTTACTGTTAATATATTTTCAAATACTTACTATTTATGAAAATATTCAAGTTTCTACCTGTTTGTTAAGATCGACTAATAAGGGAGCCCCATTTTAATATTCACTTTACTTTTTATTTAATTACTAGCTGCAGCGTGCAGCCTGCTGCATTATAAAAGATTTTGGCGAATCCCGTGGGATCACATTAATTTTTCGGGATAAAAAGTAGCCTATATGCTATTCCAGGTCATCAGCTACCTGTATATCAAATTTCATTCAAATCCGTTCAGCAGTTTTTGTGTGATTGAGTAACAAACATCCATCCAAACATCCATCCAAACATCTATCCAAACATCCAAACTTTCGCATTTATAATATTAATATAGATTAATTAATTAATATAGATTTATTTTGAAAGGTAATATATACAACTAAATTTTCTGTGATAAGCGTCTACCTGATACTGTTATTAAATATTGAGCAAAAAAAAAGTATGCGGGTACATACAATAAACGTGTTTTTCGTTGATATTTTCATTTTTTTATTTGTAGTATTTGTTGTTACAGTGGCAACGGAAATACATAATTTGTGAATTTTTCAGCTTTCTAGCTATCACGGTTTATGAGATACAGCCAGGTGACAGACAGACAGACAGAATCATCTTACTTCACACACCGTAAGTATTATTTTGACTCATGTTGAGTGAAATTTAAACCTTCTTTGAGTCATAGATTTCCGCTAAGTAATGCCCGAATTATTAAACAACTTAAGAGCACCTTGTTCTATTTTAAGATTCTTCTGTACAAAAAGCGTGCTAAATGACGTAAAAATAATAAAGAACTGTTAAAATAGAAAGTGAAATTCAGTTACAACACAACCCCAGCGGGAACGTCTAATTAAGTGAAATAAGACAAGCCACAAATTGGAATTGCTGAAACGTTGAGCACGGTACATTTAACTGACAGAACATTGGAGATGTTTTAACTTGTTTATAATTATAACATATGACAAAAGTTGATGTGTGTCTTTTTGGAATCAAAGATCGACGAGTTATTTTCAGATGACGTTTGCTTAATGTCTACATGAACTATTGTAATTTGATACAGACTGAGGACTGTAATAATAAGAGGAAATTGATGAAATATGCCTACAAAGTACATCTAGAAATGAACGCACGTTGCTAGTTATCATTTTACGTAAAATTAGTAATTTCTTCCAAAATTTAAATAGTATCACGGATATTTTTAATGCTACTATTCACGAAAAATCTACAAGGCTTATATTTATTTGAATTCGGGAAATTGATAATAATTATTACATACTATTTTTTACCACTTTCATTCACATATACTAAATATTTATATAACCGGAACACTTTCTTTCTTCTTCTTTTCAGCTTCACTTTCTGGGTTAGCTGGAAGAAATCTCTGTTACTAGACACTTTTACTATTCCACTTGTACATCAATTTCACTTTACACAATTTTAATTATATTACTCGACCGGTTTCACTTTTTAAAGCATCTTCAGGATGTAATATACTTAACTATTAAATATACTTAACTATTAAGTATATTACATCCTGAAGATGCTTTAAAAAGTGAAACCGGTCGAGTAATATAATTAAAATTGTGTAAAGTGAAATTGATGTACAAGTGGAATAGTAAAAGTGTCTAGTAACAATGGAATTTCACCAAGTGCCGACGATGGAAAGTATAGAATATAGAAATCTCTGTCGTTAGGGATAAGCTCACCTTTTGTGCATTATTTTAAGTATCGTTTAATTGTTTTTGTCATTATATAAGTGTACAATAAAGTATTAAATAAATAAATAAATAAATAAATAGGTGTAGTAAAGACGTTTTTTATCTTTCGTAATAAAAACTATTTGGATTTAATCACTTAAAAGTTATTAGATGAACGTTATGAATAAAAGCAAAATATTTAATATCACTCACAGATTTACAGATGTTACTTTGTTGTCTGACATACCACGATCAGATTGATCGAGTACTGTCCAAAGGTGGTGTCAAGAGTGTGTGAGTCGGCGTGTGTGTATGAAAGGAGTCATGAATGTGGAGGAAGCGAGACAAGCCTGCAAGGGTCGTGATGTATGGCACTAGGTTCTCTCTGCCTAGCCCGTAAGGGATCTAGCGTGAGGATATGTATGTATGTACTTTGTTGTCTTTTTAGGAATATACAAAGATTATCTTGTTTACATATACAGCATTATGTGTTTTAAATTTTGACACACATTTTATATAGATAATATTTGGTAAATATTTTGTCTTACAAAACCTTTATTTTCCAATTGAATTTTCTAAATTGATCCAAAAAAATAAAAAAGTGTTTACTTATATCACGAAAGAAAGATTTTTGCTTGTTATAAAGCAAGAAAAAATTATACAAATTGTTCTCATCGTAAGATGTGTGTGTGTGTGTGTGTGTGTTCCTTTTAAAAATGTACTTGCTATTAAAAGCGCCCTTTAAATTTTAATTTGCATTTATTGTACATTAAACTAATTTAATAATTTTGGTTTAGGTATATTCTTGTTGGACTTTATACCGATTTTAAATATCTCCTTTATTTATGAGGTAGAAGCAAGAAAATGTTTCACTTTATTATTATGTGAATATTTAATTTTTTGATATTACAACGCGTTTATCGAATATTTTCTGGAAATTGTCACATTATTTGTATAAACGTCGTAAATCATTAATTTAATTAGTTAATAAGATTTTTATAAATATCTCACACTACTGTAGTGATGGTATTACGTTACACAATACATTTAAAAAATCTGTCAATTTGGACAGGGATCCAAGTTTTTTATTTTTCTTTATTGTTGTGATAGCGGCCAAAGCAATACGCATTTTGTGAAAATTTCAGGTTTCTACCAATTTCCATTTAAAAGATTGAGCCTTTTACCATACAGAGTGACAGCTGAAGCATATTTTCTTTTCATTTGTCACCCTTTGGGTACGGAAACCTAACTAGTGTGTGAGGCAACTAGGCTTTATTGCCTTAACTTTATGTACCTACCTAATATATAAATTGGAAATAAAGTTTTAATATAATCTTACCTTAACTATTACTATATGTTTAATGTTTATGCTATCTACTGGGTATGTTTATATTATGGTAAACCATGATGGCCCTGATGACTGCTAACAAGCCCGGGACCCACGACTGGATAAAGTTAATAAATAAATATTCACGAGACAAATTACACTTACTGATCTAACCCCAAAGTAAGCAAATTATTTGCTTGAGTTATGGGTGTTAGTCAACGATACTAATACATAGAAATACATATATAAATACTAGAATATATTTAATAAACACCCAAACCCGGAAATACAAACATTTATGCTCATCACGCAAATGCTTGTCCCCGTCGGGGATCGAACCTGAGCCCCGTCGATTGCGTAGTCAGAGTCGCTAACCACTCGACCAACGGGGCGGTTGGGTTAAGTTGGAGTAAAAGATAGTATCACTTTATTGTCCAGTCTTTTGAACTGATTTCTCTTTAATTGAATGAACAAACTATCTAATCTAGTTTACATTACGTCGCAAGAGTTGGAAGCTAGCTTGCGCCAGCGCCCGATCCTACCATCGCGTCGCTTGGCTTAAGCCAGACTCGTGGCTTTTATTTCCCGAAAAGAATACATTGTACTCACTTCAGAATCAGTAACACAATGTGTCAGATCAAATAAATATATAAATATTCACGAAACAAATTACATTTACTGATCTAACCCCAAAGTTAAGCAAATTATTTGCTTGTGTGATGGGTATTAAAATGTATATCTATAAATTTAATATATTCATTTGAATTATTATTAGCATAACAATTTTTGTACTAATTTAAGTAGGCATAACGTGTTTAGGACTAATGATAATTTACCATAACAACTAAACGCATAACTGTTTTAGCATAATTTTTATAATCTTTATACTTTTTATAGCCAGTCCGACACTTATTCTACTGTCTAGTTAGCAATCACGATGGCACTAAAATGTTTTTCATAATGTCATCCGTAATGAGATTTAGATAGGGAGCTATTAGAACAGTCTATATTCCCGTGTTGGTTCCGGCCTCCTTTGAAGAATAGGCCAACTGCCGTTCAGCCAGGCAGGTCGTAAAAGGCGACCGATTGGCTATGCATGTGGCATTAGACCTCGCCACAAGGTAGCAACGCACCATTAAGATCTTTGGTGTCTATAGGCGATGTTTGACTCTTTCCATCAGGAGACCCACCTGCTTGTTTGCTATCTTATAATATATAAAAAAAACTTCTAGATCAGTTCTTTAAAAGCGGCTCAAGTTAAGACGGGAAAGTATTTTATCTGTATACGAATTGACCGGTAAAAGATTCTACGTACTGAAGGAGGGTGCTCAGTACTCGAGTCTGATACCGAATATGTAAGAAAACTTCAATTTTGACATAGTTTTCAAATATAAAATGTTTAGTACGAACACTCGCGCAAGACGCATGGAAATTCATTATATACTCGTACAAAAAGTGATTTACCGAACTCGCGACTAGACTCTTCTTTAGTATATCGTGTTGTGACCTTACTTATTGAATATTACTACACTAATATTACTACACCGTCCCGTTGGTCGAGTGGTTAGCGACCATGACTACGCAATCGACGGGGCAAGGGTTCGATCCCTGACGGGGATCTATGTATTAGTATCGTTGACTAACACCCATAACACAAGCAAATAATTTGCTTACTTTGGGGTTAGATCAGTAAGTGTAATTTGTACCGTAAATATTAATGTCGCCCCGTGAACATAAATGAGGTTTACTCTGTGGTTAAGCAAAATTCCCTTTTTACCCATTAACAATTGTGGCCTTTAATATGTACAATAATTTCTTTACCAGTCAACCTGTATGTTAAATGTCATGACAAATTCAATAATTCACGTTACTTAACGACGTAAATAGTCGACACCTTTGATGTAAATTATAAATTATGATGTTCGCTACATCGATGAATATTCACATCACTAAGAATCCAACCTATGTATCTTGTTTGATAATCAACATAATCGATTTTTTTCCACTGCTGTTTGTATATTTACCAGCTGGCCCGGTAAACATTGTTCTAAAAATAAATTATTTGTATTAAAAATTCTAGTCGGGTGTGGATTAATAAGAGATGGGGTAGGTACTTAAGGGGTGAAAATTCGAGGATACTTCAACCTGTTAGGTTAGTTAGGTTAGGTAACTGATTTTTGAAAAAAGTAGACTTTGTTTGAATATAGGCTGTCAATTATCTATACGCCGAATTTTATCAAAATCGATTCAGTGATTTAGCAGTGAAAACGAAATAGCGTCAATTATCTATACGCCAAATTTTATCAAAATCGATTCAGTGGTTTGGCGGTGATAACGTATAGACAGTCGCATTTATATGTATTTTTAAATAATACATATTGCTGGACAAATTAAACGAATTGATCTAACCCCAAAGTAAAATTATTTGCTTGTGTTATGGGTGTTAGTCAACGATATTAATACATATAAATACATAGATAAATACTGTATATAACACTGTAATATAATAAATACCCAAACCTAGAAATACAAACATTTATGCTCATCACATAAAAGCTTGTCTCTGTTGGGAATCGAACCCGAGCCCCATCGACTCTTTGTTAGGTTCGCGAACCACTCGACCAGCGGGGCAGTCAAATTATATATTAATATTATTATTAGTACTAATAGAAAGTAGAAACATTAGATAGGTAAAAGCTGTGTTATGTATCGTAAAACTGTAAAATGGACTTTTGAGGTTAATGAACCTGCTTGGAATTTTTTTCACGTGTTAGTAGCTAAAGCTTCTACTTTCTAAAGCCTTATCAATAATAGGTGATAATGATACAAAGCAAGATGAATGATAGCCTCTTCATTTTTCCATAAATATTCATAAATATACCATTAATTATTCACACTTGAATTCTACCTTGCGTAACGCCAATTAAGAATAAATGGTGCGCGCACAACTCAGTGTGGGCTTGCCGTCAGTGACGCCAAAACTTTATTTAGGTATAGGGTATACAGCTTTTGTAGATGATCTAATTTGGATTTAACCAAGAAATGGTAGAATTAAAAAAAAATAGTAAAGAAAGAGTTAGTGTGGCTCGCTTAAATATAAAAAGGTGAAATTAATTAAATTTACTATTCTCCGTGAACTATTTATTTTTTTTACTTCCCAAGGAATTAGTATGGCTCGCTTTAATATAAAAAGACGAAATTAATTAAATTTCACAGTCTGTGTGATCTTCGCGCTGCCACAGTATATTGGAGACTCAGTAGTCAATCTACATACATGTGATATTCGAGCAACGCACACACGACACCACTCACGAACGCGATATCTCGGAATGGTTCGGCCGGGTTATCACGTAACTCGCAATGCTAAATATTCGTAATGGTTTAGTTACTGCAAGACACATAACAGCTAATGTATATTAGTGGCAGTATATTAGTGGTTTAGCAGTGAAAACTAAATATATATCTAAGCTTTGTATATTAGTGGCAGTCCTTGCCGCTTGATTAGTTTTGGTGTTGTGACATCGCAAAAAGTGTATGTAACGACCAGCAAGCAATTGGTGACGTTTTTGATGAGTTTTTCGTTACGTTTAAAAGTCATCGCTGATCGCTGGCGAATTGCAAACGTTAGGTGATATGTCTGCGGGACAGTTTGTTCCGCACCAGTCCGAGATATCGTGTCCGTGAGAGGTGTCTATGTGCTATGCTCGAATATTACTCGTGTGTAACATTGACTTCAGAGTGCTAAGTGTGAGTTTTTCTTTTCGCATTCGATCGTGAGCGCGTTTCGAGTTTACTAGGAATTTGTATGTGATTTGTACAGCGCCACCTAGTGGTAAACTGGTTTCTCACGTTTAAAAAACTCACACTTAGCACTCTGTTAGTCTCTAAGTATTCTGTGGCCCTGCCACCGAAAACAAAGACGTCGGCTTAATAAATGGATATAACTCAACGATGGTACAGACATAGAAGAAGACCTTAGCGGGACAATTATTCACTCACATCCATCCGTGGGTGAAAGCGTACTGTGACGTCTATCTTGTCGGTAGCAAAGCGAGAGTCACATAGAACAGCTCGCAATAGCAATAGCACATTTAATTAATTTCACCTTTTTGTATTAAAGCGAGCCATACTAATTTTTTGGTAAATAAAATAAATCTATACATATAATAAAATCGTAGGAAAGTCAAAACTGTACATTGAATATATTTTTTTAAAGAATTCTTGGGGCGTGATCTACAATCGATATCGAAGCCAAAAATATAGTTTTTAGAATTTTTGTCTGTTTGTCTGTTTATCTGTTTGTCTGTGTGTATGTCCGGGGTAAACTCAAAAAGCACTGTATGGATTTACTTCAAATTTTGCATGAATATTACTAACAGGTCGGGTCAACATATAGGCTACATATTATCACGCTATTACCTAGCGGCCAGGTGCTGTGCGGAGTAAACGAAGTCCGCGCGGACGAAGTCACTGGCAACAGCTAGTAATAAGTAAACAGTTCGTGGAGAATAGCAAAAATAAATTCACCTTTTTAATTATGGATTTCCGCAAAGTAACGTCTGAGTCAATAAAATATAGCTTTAGTATACCCAATATCGCCCTCATTATGACAAATGGCAGTGCTCTATCTGTGTTTTCTTTTAACTCAGGCATTAAAAAGTAGTCTCGCTCATTTGTATACCCTATATCGTTTAGCGACTATATCGTTTCTGAAACGATATAGTCGCTAAACGATATAGGGTATACAAATGAGCGAGACTACTTTTTAATGCCTGAGTTAAAAGAAAACACAGATAGAGCACTGCCATTTGTCATAATGAGGGCGATATTGGGTATACTAAAGCTATATTTTATTGACTCAGACGTTACTTTGCGGAAATCCATAATTAAAAAGGTGAATTTATTTTTGCTATTCTCCACGAACTGTTTACTTATTACTAGCTGTTGCCAGTGACTTCGTCCGCGCGGACTTCGTTTACTCCGCACAGCACCTGGCCGCTAGGTAATAGCGTGATAATATGTAGCCTATATGTTGACCCGACCTGTTAGTAATATTCATGCAAAATTTGAAGTAAATCCATACAGTGCTTTTTGAGTTTACCCCGGACATACACACAGACAAACAGATAAACAGACAAACAGACAAAAATTCTAAAAACTATATTTTTGGCTTCGATATCGATTGTAGATCACGCCCCAAGAATTCTTTAAAAAAATATATTCAATGTACAGTTTTGACTTTCCTACGATTTTATTATATGTATAGATTTATTTTATTTACCAAAAAATTAGTATGGCTCGCTTTAATACAAAAAGGTGAAATTAATTAAATGTGCTATTGCTATTGCGAGCTGTTCTATGTGACTCTCGCTTTGCTACCGACAAGATAGACGTCACAGTACGCTTTCACCCACGGATGGATGTGAGTGAATAATTGTCCCGCTAAGGTCTTCTTCTATGTCTGTACCATCGTTGAGTTATATCCATTTATTAAGCCGACGTCTTTGTTTTCGGTGGCAGGGCCACAGAATACTTAGAGACTAACAGAGTGCTAAGTGTGAGTTTTTTAAACGTGAGAAACCAGTTTACCACTAGGTGGCGCTGTACAAATCACATACAAATTCCTAGTAAACTCGAAACGCGCTCACGATCGAATGCGAAAAGAAAAACTCACACTTAGCACTCTGAAGTCAATGTTACACACGAGTAATATTCGAGCATAGCACATAGACACCTCTCACGGACACGATATCTCGGACTGGTGCGGAACAAACTGTCCCGCAGACATATCACCTAACGTTTGCAATTCGCCAGCGATCAGCGATGACTTTTAAACGTAACGAAAAACTCATCAAAAACGTCACCAATTGCTTGCTGGTCGTTACATACACTTTTTGCGATGTCACAACACCAAAACTAATCAAGCGGCAAGGACTGCCACTAATATACAAAGCTTAGATATATATTTAGTTTTCACTGCTAAACCACTAATATACTGCCACTAATATACATTAGCTGTTATGTGTCTTGCAGTAACTAAACCATTACGAATATTTAGCATTGCGAGTTACGTGATAACCCGGCCGAACCATTCCGAGATATCGCGTTCGTGAGTGGTGTCGTGTGTGCGTTGCTCGAATATCACATGTATGTAGATTGACTACTGAGTCTCCAATATACTGTGGCAGCGCGAAGATCACACAGACTGTGAAATTTAATTAATTTCGTCTTTTTATATTAAAGCGAGCCATACTAATTCCTTGGGAAGTAAAAAAAATAAATAGTTCACGGAGAATAGTAAATTTAATTAATTTCACCTTTTTATATTTAAGCGAGCCACACTAACTCTTTCTTTACTATTTTTTTTTAATTCTACCATTTCTTGGTTAAATCCAAATTAGATCATCTACAAAAGCTGTATACCCTATACCTAAATAAAGTTTTGGCGTCACTGACGGCAAGCCCACACTGAGTTGTGCGCGCACCATTTATTCTTAATTGGCGTTACGCAAGGTAGAATTCAAGTGTGAATAATTAATGGTATATTTATGAATATTTATGGAAAAATGAAGAGGCTATCATTCATCTTGCTTTGTATCATTATCACCTATTATTGATAAGGCTTTAGAAAGTAGAAGCTTTAGCTACTAACACGTGAAAAAAATTCCAAGCAGGTTCATTAACCTCAAAAGTCCATTTTACAGTTTTACGATACATAACACAGCTTTTACCTATCTAATGTTTCTACTTTCTATTAGTACTAATAATAATATTAATATATAATTTGACTGCCCCGCTGGTCGAGTGGTTCGCGAACCTAACAAAGAGTCGATGGGGCTCGGGTTCGATTCCCAACAGAGACAAGCTTTTATGTGATGAGCATAAATGTTTGTATTTCTAGGTTTGGGTATTTATTATATTACAGTGTTATATACAGTATTTATCTATGTATTTATATGTATTAATATCGTTGACTAACACCCATAACACAAGCAAATAATTTTACTTTGGGGTTAGATCAATTCGTTTAATTTGTCCAGCAATATGTATTATTTAAAAATACATATAAATGCGACTGTCTATACGTTATCACCGCCAAACCACTGAATCGATTTTGATAAAATTTGGCGTATAGATAATTGACGCTATTTCGTTTTCACTGCTAAATCACTGAATCGATTTTGATAAAATTCGGCGTATAGATAATTGACAGCCTATATTCAAACAAAGTCTACTTTTTTCAAAAATCAGTTACCTAACCTAACTAACCTAACAGGTTGAAGTATCCTCGAATTTTCACCCCTTAAGTACCTACCCCATCTCTTATTAATCCACACCCGACTAGAATTTTTAATACAAATAATTTATTTTTAGAACAATGTTTACCGGGCCAGCTGGTAAATATACAAACAGCAGTGGAAAAAAATCGATTATGTTGATTATCAAACAAGATACATAGGTTGGATTCTTAGTGATGTGAATATTCATCGATGTAGCGAACATCATAATTTATAATTTACATCAAAGGTGTCGACTATTTACGTCGTTAAGTAACGTGAATTATTGAATTTGTCATGACATTTAACATACAGGTTGACTGGTAAAGAAATTATTGTACATATTAAAGGCCACAATTGTTAATGGGTAAAAAGGGAATTTTGCTTAACCACAGAGTAAACCTCATTTATGTTCACGGGGCGACATTAATATTTACGGTACAAATTACACTTACTGATCTAACCCCAAAGTAAGCAAATTATTTGCTTGTGTTATGGGTGTTAGTCAACGATACTAATACATAGATCCCCGTCAGGGATCGAACCCTTGCCCCGTCGATTGCGTAGTCATGGTCGCTAACCACTCGACCAACGGGACGGTGTAGTAATATTAGTGTAGTAATATTCAATAAGTAAGGTCACAACACGATATACTAAAGAAGAGTCTAGTCGCGAGTTCGGTAAATCACTTTTTGTACGAGTATATAATGAATTTCCATGCGTCTTGCGCGAGTGTTCGTACTAAACATTTTATATTTGAAAACTATGTCAAAATTGAAGTTTTCTTACATATTCGGTATCAGACTCGAGTACTGAGCACCCTCCTTCAGTACGTAGAATCTTTTACCGGTCAATTCGTATACAGATAAAATACTTTCCCGTCTTAACTTGAGCCGCTTTTAAAGAACTGATCTAGAAGTTTTTTTTATATATTATAAGATAGCAAACAAGCAGGTGGGTCTCCTGATGGAAAGAGTCAAACATCGCCTATAGACACCAAAGATCTTAATGGTGCGTTGCTACCTTGTGGCGAGGTCTAATGCCACATGCATAGCCAATCGGTCGCCTTTTACGACCTGCCTGGCTGAACGGCAGTTGGCCTATTCTTCAAAGGAGGCCGGAACCAACACGGGAATATAGACTGTTCTAATAGCTCCCTATCTAAATCTCATTACGGATGACATTATGAAAAACATTTTAGTGCCATCGTGATTGCTAACTAGACAGTAGAATAAGTGTCGGACTGGCTATAAAAAGTATAAAGATTATAAAAATTATGCTAAAACAGTTATGCGTTTAGTTGTTATGGTAAATTATCATTAGTCCTAAACACGTTATGCCTACTTAAATTAGTACAAAAATTGTTATGCTAATAATAATTCAAATGAATATATTAAATTTATAGATATACATTTTAATACCCATCACACAAGCAAATAATTTGCTTAACTTTGGGGTTAGATCAGTAAATGTAATTTGTTTCGTGAATATTTATATATTTATTTGATCTGACACATTGTGTTACTGATTCTGAAGTGAGTACAATGTATTCTTTTCGGGAAATAAAAGCCACGAGTCTGGCTTAAGCCAAGCGACGCGATGGTAGGATCGGGCGCTGGCGCAAGCTAGCTTCCAACTCTTGCGACGTAATGTAAACTAGATTAGATAGTTTGTTCATTCAATTAAAGAGAAATCAGTTCAAAAGACTGGACAATAAAGTGATACTATCTTTTACTCCAACTTAACCCAACCGCCCCGTTGGTCGAGTGGTTAGCGACTCTGACTACGCAATCGACGGGGCTCAGGTTCGATCCCCGACGGGGACAAGCATTTGCGTGATGAGCATAAATGTTTGTATTTCCGGGTTTGGGTGTTTATTAAATATATTCTAGTATTTATATATGTATTTCTATGTATTAGTATCGTTGACTAACACCCATAACTCAAGCAAATAATTTGCTTACTTTGGGGTTAGATCAGTAAGTGTAATTTGTCTCGTGAATATTTATTTATTAACTTTATCCAGTCGTGGGTCCCGGGCTTGTTAGCAGTCATCAGGGCCATCATGGTTTACCATAATATAAACATACCCAGTAGATAGCATAAACATTAAACATATAGTAATAGTTAAGGTAAGATTATATTAAAACTTTATTTCCAATTTATATATTAGGTAGGTACATAAAGTTAAGGCAATAAAGCCTAGTTGCCTCACACACTAGTTAGGTTTCCGTACCCAAAGGGTGACAAATGAAAAGAAAATATGCTTCAGCTGTCACTCTGTATGGTAAAAGGCTCAATCTTTTAAATGGAAATTGGTAGAAACCTGAAATTTTCACAAAATGCGTATTGCTTTGGCCGCTATCACAACAATAAAGAAAAATAAAAAACTTGGATCCCTGTCCAAATTGACAGATTTTTTAAATGTATTGTGTAACGTAATACCATCACTACAGTAGTGTGAGATATTTATAAAAATCTTATTAACTAATTAAATTAATGATTTACGACGTTTATACAAATAATGTGACAATTTCCAGAAAATATTCGATAAACGCGTTGTAATATCAAAAAATTAAATATTCACATAATAATAAAGTGAAACATTTTCTTGCTTCTACCTCATAAATAAAGGAGATATTTAAAATCGGTATAAAGTCCAACAAGAATATACCTAAACCAAAATTATTAAATTAGTTTAATGTACAATAAATGCAAATTAAAATTTAAAGGGCGCTTTTAATAGCAAGTACATTTTTAAAAGGAACACACACACACACACACACACATCTTACGATGAGAACAATTTGTATAATTTTTTCTTGCTTTATAACAAGCAAAAATCTTTCTTTCGTGATATAAGTAAACACTTTTTTATTTTTTTGGATCAATTTAGAAAATTCAATTGGAAAATAAAGGTTTTGTAAGACAAAATATTTACCAAATATTATCTATATAAAATGTGTGTCAAAATTTAAAACACATAATGCTGTATATGTAAACAAGATAATCTTTGTATATTCCTAAAAAGACAACAAAGTACATACATACATATCCTCACGCTAGATCCCTTACGGGCTAGGCAGAGAGAACCTAGTGCCATACATCACGACCCTTGCAGGCTTGTCTCGCTTCCTCCACATTCATGACTCCTTTCATACACACACGCCGACTCACACACTCTTGACACCACCTTTGGACAGTACTCGATCAATCTGATCGTGGTATGTCAGACAACAAAGTAACATCTGTAAATCTGTGAGTGATATTAAATATTTTGCTTTTATTCATAACGTTCATCTAATAACTTTTAAGTGATTAAATCCAAATAGTTTTTATTACGAAAGATAAAAAACGTCTTTACTACACCTATTTATTTATTTATTTATTTATTTAATACTTTATTGTACACTTATATAATGACAAAAACAATTAAACGATACTTAAAATAATGCACAAAAGGTGAGCTTATCCCTAACGACAGAGATTTCTATATTCTATACTTTCCATCGTCGGCACTTGGTGAAATTCCATTGTTACTAGACACTTTTACTATTCCACTTGTACATCAATTTCACTTTACACAATTTTAATTATATTACTCGACCGGTTTCACTTTTTAAAGCATCTTCAGGATGTAATATACTTAATAGTTAAGTATATTTAATAGTTAAGTATATTACATCCTGAAGATGCTTTAAAAAGTGAAACCGGTCGAGTAATATAATTAAAATTGTGTAAAGTGAAATTGATGTACAAGTGGAATAGTAAAAGTGTCTAGTAACAGAGATTTCTTCCAGCTAACCCAGAAAGTGAAGCTGAAAAGAAGAAGAAAGAAAGTGTTCCGGTTATATAAATATTTAGTATATGTGAATGAAAGTGGTAAAAAATAGTATGTAATAATTATTATCAATTTCCCGAATTCAAATAAATATAAGCCTTGTAGATTTTTCGTGAATAGTAGCATTAAAAATATCCGTGATACTATTTAAATTTTGGAAGAAATTACTAATTTTACGTAAAATGATAACTAGCAACGTGCGTTCATTTCTAGATGTACTTTGTAGGCATATTTCATCAATTTCCTCTTATTATTACAGTCCTCAGTCTGTATCAAATTACAATAGTTCATGTAGACATTAAGCAAACGTCATCTGAAAATAACTCGTCGATCTTTGATTCCAAAAAGACACACATCAACTTTTGTCATATGTTATAATTATAAACAAGTTAAAACATCTCCAATGTTCTGTCAGTTAAATGTACCGTGCTCAACGTTTCAGCAATTCCAATTTGTGGCTTGTCTTATTTCACTTAATTAGACGTTCCCGCTGGGGTTGTGTTGTAACTGAATTTCACTTTCTATTTTAACAGTTCTTTATTATTTTTACGTCATTTAGCACGCTTTTTGTACAGAAGAATCTTAAAATAGAACAAGGTGCTCTTAAGTTGTTTAATAATTCGGGCATTACTTAGCGGAAATCTATGACTCAAAGAAGGTTTAAATTTCACTCAACATGAGTCAAAATAATACTTACGGTGTGTGAAGTAAGATGATTCTGTCTGTCTGTCTGTCACCTGGCTGTATCTCATAAACCGTGATAGCTAGAAAGCTGAAAAATTCACAAATTATGTATTTCCGTTGCCACTGTAACAACAAATACTACAAATAAAAAAATGAAAATATCAACGAAAAACACGTTTATTGTATGTACCCGCATACTTTTTTTTTGCTCAATATTTAATAACAGTATCAGGTAGACGCTTATCACAGAAAATTTAGTTGTATATATTACCTTTCAAAATAAATCTATATTAATTAATTAATCTATATTAATATTATAAATGCGAAAGTTTGGATGTTTGGATAGATGTTTGGATGGATGTTTGGATGGATGTTTGTTACTCAATCACACAAAAACTGCTGAACGGATTTGAATGAAATTTGATATACAGGTAGCTGATGACCTGGAATAGCATATAGGCTACTTTTTATCCCGAAAAATTAATGTGATCCCACGGGATTCGCCAAAATCTTTTATAATGCAGCAGGCTGCACGCTGCAGCTAGTAATTAAATAAAAAGTAAAGTGAATATTAAAATGGGGCTCCCTTATTAGTCGATCTTAACAAACAGGTAGAAACTTGAATATTTTCATAAATAGTAAGTATTTGAAAATATATTAACAGTAACTGCACGCTGCAGTTAGTAATTAAATAAAAATAAAGTGAATATTAAAATGGGGCTCCCTTATTAGTCGATCTTAATAAACAGGTAGAAACTTGAATATTTTCATAAATAGTAAGTATTTGAAAATATATTAACAATAAAAATAAATACCTAATACATAAAATAAATATTTAAGTACGTAGTATATGTAGTACGTATAGTACAACAAACGTGATTTTCTTTTATAGATACGGTACGGAACCCTTCGTGCGCGATTCCGACGCGCACTTGGCCAGTTTTTTTTAGTTTATTGTGTATTAGCTGTTGCCTGCGACTTCGTCCGCGCGGACTTCGTTTGTCCGCATAGCTCCTCCCCCGTAGGTGATAGCGTGATAATATGTAGCCTATATGTTGACCCGACCAGTCAGTAATATTCATGCAAAATTTGAAGTAAATCCACGCAGTACTTTTTGAGTTTACCCCGGACATACATACAGACAAACAAACAGACAAACAGACAAAAATTCTAAAAACTATATTTTTGGCTTCGATATCGATTGTAGATCACGCCCCAAGTATTCTCTTAAAAAAAATATTCAATGTACAGTTTTGACTTTCCTACGATTTTATTATATGTATAGATTACTATTAATATCGCTGGACAAATTACATGAATTGATCTAACTCCAAAGTAAACAAATTATTTGTCTGCGTTGTTTTTTTTTTATATTATAGATAGCAAACAAGCAGATGGCTCTCCTGATGGATGATGAAAGGAAGCCATAGATATAAATACCATAGATATTAATGGTGTGTTGCAATCTATAGTGATTGTATGGCGGGATGGTAATGCCACGTGCATAGTTAGTAGTAGCCAGTAAACTATTTACTGGCTACCTTACCCTCCAATCCGGGATACGCAATAACAAGCATTGACACTGTTGCTACAGGAATAGGTAAGGCGAAGGTACCAAAGACCTAGGCGAGACGTTGCAGAGCTCTACCACATAGTAGTCACGATGGTAGTGACACGTTTAATCAATCAGTCGCCTTTTAAGACCGGCCTTTTAGGACGGTAGATGGTAGAAGGAAGACCGGACCAATACGGTGTTAATATTAATACATCGCACCTCCGATCAAACAGTGTCAAGTCAAAAAAACGATTCTCGAGTATAAGGGGTTTAAAGTTGCTCCTGTCTATTTTTTTCGCTTATAAGGCCGACGCCACTAACATCACTAGCGCCGTTATAGCATCAAATCATTGAAAACAGTAGTAGATCACCATTCGAGATAAAACTATGACGAATATGATACGAATGGTACAAAAAAGTGACTTTTACGGTTTTTTGAATTGTTATACTATTTGAGCGGAGGTGCCACATGGATATAAATACTACGTAAATACTGATACATATTTAACAACGCCCAAACTCAGTAGTATAAATACTTATGCTCATCAAACCAAAGCTTATCCCTGTCAAATCGAACCTAAGCCCCATCGATGTGTAATGACTAATTAGGATCGCTAACCACTCAACCAATGGGGCAATATCAACATATTGAATGATTATTAGTTTGAGTTGTTAATGTGTCTATTATGTAAAGATGAACTTCAATGAATTAAAAGCTACCTACTTTACAAAAGTAATAAAAACTAGTTTTAAAAATTCATTCCACAAATCATAAACCACAATTGATTTCTAACAACAAGTTTGCATTTTAGAGCCCGATAACATGACATTTACTATGTTTCCACCAATCCTCGCGCAGGATTCATAATCGAATTGTTATCATTTACTGATAACATTCAGTTCTTACAATTATTGGTCGCACTTTTCAATATGGCGACGTTTATCTGAAGCCATTATTGCGTAGGTTAATATATTTTTACGGCTTTAGATTGCTTATCTACAATGCACGCTTTTTCATGTCGCTGTTATGTTACATTTACTTTTGTTTCAATTATTTACTTTGAAATACAGTTTTTTTCTATTTTTTGTGTGTCGAAACTATGTAAAGTTTTTGTGTAATGCCTCATCTTCAATCACTTCGTAATTAATTGTTATGAACAAAAGGTAAGTAATTAGGAACATTCCACGAAAATTTAACAGAATATTTGAATGAACAAACATCATTTTAATGTAATGAAAATCTAAAAATACATCTTATATTTATATTAATACATGAAGCAAAGACTTTGTATCCCTTTTTAATGAAATTTTGCACAGTTAAAGTATACATTGTAGAGAACTGTAGAAACCTAATGTTTAAAAACATAATTAGTAAAAATACATTTATGATTAAAAATAAACATTACACACACAACATTATTTATTTTCATTTTTTCTACTCAATTCTTTATCTACTATCATCTACTCAATTCTTTATTTTCATTTTTTTATTCTCCTTTAACGGGTTGGCTGGAAGAAATCTCTTTAAGTAGAGATAAGCTCGCCCATTGTACTTATGTTACGTTAATATTGTCTTTTTTGTATTGTATTCTGTGTACAATAAAGTATTAAATAAATAAATAAATAAACATTCATGTGACATACATAATAATATACATACATGTAAGTATACTATTTTGTTTACGGATAAAGTATATTGTTAAATTTAAAAGAGATTTTATTGTTTAGTCTATGGTTAAATTTCGACCACAGAGCGATCGTTGGTAAAATACGTTGTATTAACTGACTTGGAATAATCTTACTCAAACTTTTATTGTAGTCTTACTAATTAACTCATTCATTGAATGTACAATAGTAAGACTCTTAGAAAAGAAGATTATGAGCTATCACGAAGCTCTATTCAGTGGATACAAAATCATAACTGTGGTTAAAACCTTAGAACAATTTAATTCAGCAGATCCCACTTAACACCAAGGTCATCAAATTTAACATACTACGCGGAAGAAAGGCTTTATAGTTTTTGTTATATCAAAAGAAATCAAAGATAAAAAAGAATGTAGGAAACGCTAAATTTGACGTCACAATACGGAATTGTTGAACTGAAGTCAATCAACCATGATGGTTCGGACATTGATTGTAGTGGTGGATTCTAAATGTGCATACAATCGAAAAATATAAAAGGAAATGATGACTGCATTTTTTATGAATCTTTATTGTCTATAAGCAATGGTTACCTCTTTACACCAGTAGAACCACCTACTTATTTGCTATCCTGTTTTCTAATACGAATTATTTTTAATTTTTATTTGTAACTAACTTGAACCGCACGACATACAAGGGCGGATTCAGGGGGGTCATGGGGTTCATGACCCACCCCCCCCCTGGGTAGGGCTCTAGGTATGGATTTATTAGGATAAGATAAGGATTAGAGCCTATCATGGCTGAACCTCAAGGCTTAAATATGTGACCCCCCTGAACTAAAGGCTGTATCCGCCCTTGACAACTTCGCCAGTGAACTATTGTTTTATTGAAAAAAAGAACAATTGAAAATTAATAAAATTTATAAGGATAGTATCTATACATATAATAAAATCATAGGAAAGTCAAAACTGTATTGAATATTTTTTAAAAAGAATACTTGGGGCGTGATCTACAATCGATATCGAAGCCAAAAATATAGTTTTTAGAATTTTTATCTGTTTGTCTGTATGTATGTCCGGGGTAAACTCAAAAAGTACTGCATGGATTTACTTCAAATTTTGCATGAATATTACTAATAGGTCGGGTTAACATATATGCTACATATTATCACGCTATCACCTACGGGGGAGGAGCAGTGCGGAGTAAACGAAGTCCGCGCGGATGAAGTCGCTGGCAACAGCTAGTTAAGAAATAAAATAGTTTCTATCATCAAAATAATGATTATGTTTACCTTTAAACACGCTGAATACAATGCTACTATATCTAAATATTCAGCGGATTTTGCGCTTTATAAATAGCTATATTTTTATAAATATACTATAAGGTATAAGAATAGAAGATGAATAAATTACGAAATAATTCTACTATTACTGTTTAACTATTACTACTTAAAAAAATTACTGATAGAAATAACATAATACCAAATAATAAAAAAGTATAAATAGTACCAGAACTCTAGTTAATAGTTATAGTATTCATTAATTTTTTTTAAAGTTCTATAACTTTCTTCCGCCACACTTTACTAGATTGTGCCTTATTTATGTTATTTTATTATTTATATTACTGTTATCTTTCGTTTGGGACTGACATAATCGCCATAGCGACACAAGTCCCTAATAAAAAAAAAGAATAAAAAAAAGTTATCTTTCGTTTGGCATAGGTTTGATCAATAGCCGCGACAAAATAAAAATTCATACTCAGGTATTAATAAATTAATCGTGTTTTAATATATATCACTAGTTTTATTTTGTTTTGTATGCCATAACTACATAGTGCAATCCAAAATCATAGGATAGTGTAATTCAATGGCACTAAGAAAGCGTCACACAATCCCGGAAAATGCACTACATATTCCGATCTCTATCATTGAGTAAGATAATTTAACATATTTTATTTAAAAAGATCCATTTTATTTCATATCCATGGTAACAACATTTTATAAGCAGATAATGCGTGCAATTTATAATTTTATTCTTGCGTCATAAGGATTTTACTAGTATTTAAAATATGTACTAAAATTGTAAAAAAATCCGGCCAAGCGCGAGTCGAACTCGCGCACGAAGGGTTCCGTACCATCTTAGCAAAAAAGTATACGAAAAAACACGTTTATTGTATGGGGTACCCTCAATATTTTTTTTTAATTTCTAGTATTTGTTGTTATAGCGGCAACGGAAATATAAAATTTGTAAAAAAAAATTAACTTTCTAGCTATCACAGTTTGTGAGATACAGTCTGGTGACAGACAGACGACCAGACAGACAGTGGAGGGTTAGTAAAATAATAAAATATTATTATTATTAGTAAAAGGGTTCCGTTTTACCTTTTAGGTATGGAACCCTAAAAATGTGTAAATCTATAATAGGATATCACAGATTAATAATGTCATTTTACATTTATTTTAATAACAATTTATCAGTGTCTGAATAACAAAGGGAAAGGTCTTGCTAGAGGCAGAAACTTAGAATTATAGTTTTACAACGCTTAGTTATTTTAAAGAAGCTTCTCATTTATGTGCAACATACAATTAGCAAATGAAATATTTCATGTAACATTCAATGCACAAAATTTTAAAAATATATTGAACACTTAAAAATATTTTGCGGTCCCACGGTAAACTTATTCAATCTAAGATAATCTTGAAAACAGAAATAATACAAAATTCTATCACGTAACAAACACTCACTATTCATTGGTATTAAAAACCACAAAAATCAATCATCGACAATAAAACGCTCTGTTGACGTCGATATCGTCACGTCACTAGCTGCGTGAAGCGTGAAAAGCTACGTGCCTATCTCTGCAGCTGCAAAATGTGTCAAAATCTCTCAAAATTGGTCAATGAACTTTTTATGAATTTCTTGTAAAATAAAAACAGCAAGCAAAGCAAAGGGAAACAGAACAGCTTTGAGTAGACGTGTAATATATCTATGCAGAAGATAAATAAATATCGTTTAATAGTAAATAAATATCATTTTTCCCCTATGTTGGTCTGGGTTCCTTTGAAGAATAGGCCGACTGCTATTCTGCTGGGCAGGTTGTAAGAGGCTATGCGAGTCACTACCATCGTCGCTACTAGGTGGTAGAGTTTTTAGTTACAATGAAGTCATTGCTTAGCTACAATGAAGTTAATCATGCCATTCCCGTATCCCCGAAGAGGCAGGCAGAGGTACAACAAGTGCACCCACGATTAGCCGAAGATACTTGGTCCCACATTGTAGTAGGTGGCAAGCCTATCGCCAACTAGGCACTTATACAATCCCGGGCAACATTGTTTTATCAGAAAACTGAAAAAATAGATTTTTGAATTGCCCGACCTGGGAATCGAACTTGGAACCTCATGTGGTCAACACCAACACCGGACCACTAGACCACAGCGGCGAAACTTGGTCAAAGGCGACCGCTTTTTTAAAGTCCGTCAAATTGTGTATACGGATCTACGCAAAAAGTAATCGTCTTATTTTTATCATAAGTTCATAAATCTATCAATAAAATTTAAAGCATTATCTAATTTAAATGTCATGTGGGATTTAAATATTTTTTATTCATTAAAATTAGACATAATCGGTATGATATATGAATAAACTGACGAATATGTTATGTGTTTTTAACATTCAAATTTTGTATAATAAATATCATTTATCTAAGTTAGAAGAGCAAAAAATCCCTATTATTATGAAAAAAATTGTAATCGTTTAGATTTTATCAAACAACAACAACAAACAACACGTCTTCATCAAATCCCTTACGGGGTAGTCAGAGAGAATTAAGTGCCATATGTCACGGTTCAGGCAGACTTTATTTATACTTTATATAAATACTGTTTTATTTTATTGAATAGGAAACTAGCAGATCGATTTCCAGAAAAGAAAGAAATAACCCAACAAATGGCGCGTTGCTATTAGTGTGGTGCGATATTAATTCCATATGCATAAGATTACCGGCTGGCATACTTTCCAAACTCGAACAGGATAGTGCCACACATTGACGCTTTTACGACAGGAATAAATGAAGCGGTAGTAACATACCCAGATGATATCTACCACATAGTAGTCACAATGGTAACATTATGACCTATCGTTTGCTTTTTATAAACTGCCTGGTAGTGAGGCAGAAGGTATTAAATCAGTATTCCCGTGGTAGGGATGATATTTTTAAATTGAAAAAAAAAAATCAACACTTTGAATTCGTGCAGTAAAATAGAGATTCAAAAAATATATTAAATGTAGAACTTCTCATTATATGTACATGCATAGTTTTATTACATCCGCCGCCTTAGCACAATTAAGGTTATATATGTCATAAATTATTACAAACAACACATAATTGACAGCTGACAATAATGATGTCATTATCTGCATTCCTTTGTATCGATATTCTAATTGGTACTAACTCTTTATTGCATAATATTGAC
This sequence comes from Apodemia mormo, assembly GCA_036924255.1. Classification (NCBI taxonomy): domain Eukaryota; kingdom Metazoa; phylum Arthropoda; class Insecta; order Lepidoptera; family Riodinidae; genus Apodemia; species Apodemia mormo. The sequence goes on from JAUPFN010000020.1 coordinate 12,445,385, forward strand.
ATCGTTTTGGTTCGATGTGAAATCGTAACTGTGTTTTAATTTAGGTTTGATATTTTCAACACAAAAACAACTTTTAGCACGCAACAACACTTACAAAGGTCGCGATGGTATAATAGTGCATAAAGTTTGGAATTATTTTTTCTGTGCATTGTTCTGTGATTAAAGTAATAATACACATTCAACAGGTTATCGGTTTATCACATATTAGTGTAGTATTATGATTACATGAATAATATACTTTTTAACTATTATCGTTTGAAAACAATAATTAGACACAAGCACTGCCCCGCATCCCGCAGCAACATAAAAGATTATGATGAATTCCACGGTAACAATATGTTTCTTTTTTCAGAGTAAAAATCTTTTTCAGACTATAACTGTCTTTGTGTCAGATTTTATCTATATTCGTTGATATAATCTGACACAAAGACAGGTAGTAGGTGTTGTGCGACAGAACAATAAACATGTATATATATATATATATATATATATATATCTATATATATATATATATATATATATATATATATATATATATATATATATTAGCCATTATCACAAAATATTTTTGACTACCATTACGTACTTCTTACATACTATTAGAGTATTGAAATAACATTTATTATAATTGTGATACAATATTGCATATATGCAAAATCCGATTCAAATAAATAGATAATCGTAATAAATACATTAATATTTAATCAAAATTACCACTACATGCAAAATATTTCATTATAGAATCTGATTTTTGCCAGATTTGCAAATGCGTCAAAATAATAATATATAAAATATACATTTATAAATAACCAAATGAATAAAATTTATAAAGGAATAGCGAAACTGACGGATGGACGGCCTAGGGCGATCGGAACATTAAGGGCCTACGCAATATTAATGTAGCACATTCTCACCCAAGGCAATAAAATAAATGATGTCATTTTTTGTCCGCGCGGGGATATCTTTTGTCCTCTGACCGCTTCGGTTATTTTACCTTTGTACGTATACAGGACTACCCGCAGGACGTCAGTAGACAAAAGATTTTAGGCGCCGCTGTCCAGTTTTTATATTGCAGCGAATATGGCTTGTATGACGCGGCTTTCTATCATAATTAATAATTTATTGCTTTCGTCAAGCGTCTTTATAATGCCGCACCTGCAGGCATAACTTCAGGTGCTTCTGTGTCATAAATCATTATTAGTGTATCCAATAAATAGACAGCAAACTTTCTAATTTCTAGACATTATTAGTTTGAAAATAAACGATATGATATTTTTTTAACATCATAGGAATGTTAAGAAGCAGATGACTCTCCTGATGGAAAGAGACAACCATCATTTTTGGACACTAAAATTGCTAATGTTCCGTTGTAATGGATATGGTAGGAATGTGTTGCCACATGCATAAGTTTACCGTTTAAATTACCCTCCAAACCGGAACGCGACATGACAAGCACTGCTGCAATAGCGTCAATACAAAAACCGGACGAGTTTTTGCAGAGCTTCACCACTAACAGAAGGTAAGTTCTACGTTGACAACGATGATTTAAAAAAAAATTCCCTGAATTTACCAGAAAAATAAATTTTGCTTTTTATGACAGGCCATCAAAAATCGCTTCCTCGTAATTGATGTATCGTATAAAATCGTTAACTTCACAATTAGTGATAAATATTTCCTAAAATGTGCAAATTAATCGCGTGTCCATTTTTATGACAGCGGGTTTTGAACCTGTTATAAAAAAACTATTTTATTGTCTCTTCATGCATAATGCGGATCGTTGTAATAATAAAAATTAAAAGTATAAATTTATTGCAATAACATCAGCTATTGTAGAACGTTTTAAAACGTGAAATCACCAGCGGGATTTTGGTAATATTAGGTTGACGATAATCGTTATCGGGACATTTCACGTGCGATGACATCGGCTTTTGATGTGATATGTGATATAATAATAACGATTCGGTATTCCGGTATTATTTTGTGAGACGTTTAAGTGCGGGCGATTAATTTTGTTTTTTTAACCTCATTTGTTTATATGTTCGTATTTTTTTAATTTTCTGTATTTTTTAAATCAAAATTTTGCTATCGATAGGAAAGCGGTTGACCGCGATCTCGCCTGATGGTAAGCTAGGATGCGCCTAGGATGGAACGCGCTTCCCTAGAAGATACCTGTTCACTCTTCTATTGAAGATCCCTAGATTAAACTCGTCGGGGAACACAAACTCAGGAAGCATGTTCCAGTCCCCTGCAGTTCGAATGAAGAATGTTGAGTCGAACCGCTTTGTCTGGGTACGTGGAACGTCCACCATATGGCGATGCCTAGAATCTGTGCGCCTCGACGATCGATAGAAAAGCAATCTTAAAAGGGTGCATGCACTCTTCTAAAAAACATCAATATAAAAGCATATTGGAAAAATGAAGTAGATAATTCCGAAGTCTGATAATTTATTATATACTAGCTGGAAATAATTCTAAAATAAAAACCCGCATAGTTCCCGTTCCCGTGGGATTTCCGGGATAAGAACTATCCTATGTCCTTTCTTGGGTCTCAAACTATATTTGTACCAAATTTTATCCAAATCGGTTCAGTGGTTTGGCCGTGAAAGCGTAATAGACAGACAGACAGACAGACAGACAGAGTTACTTTCGCATTTATAATATTAGTATGGATTTTGTATAATAAAAATTAAATGTTATATGGCGTCGTTTGCTTGCTTCCGGCGTTGTATAATATTTAGGTCAAATCCTTAGGCAGTGCTTAGATTATTCTATGCTTTGAAATCTACCAGACGGCTTTACTTGAGGAGGTAACTGCCGCGTAGAGTAAAAAATTTAAACAAACAATTACATATGATGGAATAATATACCGCCGGTTTGGTATTTTACACATTCATATTGCTTATACTTCTAAGTAGGTATATGTACTTATATTCCCGGGTAAAATATACGGTAGTTATCACTTTTTGTCTATTAATATATCTCGTCCAAGTCTAATAAAAACAATTAGACGTATTTAATTATTCGACAAAAACTTGGGCAGGTGTTTTATTTGGCCGATATATACCATTATTACTTTTGTACGTAATGTTTACTACTATAATGGTAGTAAAAGTATCACAGATTATAATAATAATTGCAAGAAGTTTGTTGTAAGCTCGCACGGGTACGGAAAGCCGGAAAACGGCGAGCCGTAAGCGATCTTGACCCGAGGTGAAGCGATGTCGTTACATTTCCGTTTAATGTGCGTTTAACTCGGTGGTAGAGTCCTGCTATATCTCTCTCGAGTTTTGGTACCAACGCCTTACATATTCCTGCCACAATAGCGTCAATAATTGTCACTGTTGTGTTCATGTTGGGAGAGTAAAGTAGCAGGTAAACTTATGGTTGTGGCACACGGAGAGCAATTAAGCATCAATGACATCTTTAGTGCTATATTCTATGTTTGTGCTATATTTTGTTTACAATAAAGTCTTAAATAAAGTAATATGTACTCATCATTTCAAAAGTAGTATGATGTCCTGCGGACACACACTATTTTTGAAATGATGACACATAACAGGTGGCCAACCTCTAGAAAAATCTTGCACCCATCCAGTCTCATGTAAATCGCACGTCTCGACGACAAAGACCTCTTTTTTGCTTCTCGCTTAACGCTGAGTGTAATGCAACGTTGAAGCACCTATAATAATATATTCGATCCCTTATGTCACTTTATGTTATTTAAATATCATTAGATAGATTTGTAAATAGAGCTGGATATAATCGTATATAATCGTATCTCTCCATTTTTCAATTTAGCACAACACCACGACAATCCCGATCATCACTACTTCGTTACTGAAAATGCCACTCTAAGGCGAGGTTCAGTCTTACAAGAGACAGCTCTTAGCTCATAGTAACCTAAATTTTATATATACTTTGACTTTTGGACTTTTAAATCGAGCAAAGAGCTTATATTAGCCAGTAATATAAGCTCGTTGCTCGTTTTAAAAGTCAGTTGTTACAGTTGCAGCTAGTAACTAACTGCAAAATAGTCATGTTAAAAAGAACGTTAATTTTTCCATTTAAATTTAAATTCGCCAAACGTAGGATTCCAACCCACGACTCCATGAGAGAGTATGAAAGCCGGTACCACTGGACCACAGACAATAACAATAAGTTATCGAAATTCTTGTTTCTCTTATTTGTGAAGTTAAAAATAGTAGCGTCATAAGAAACCACTCAATTTCAGACAACGTAGGCTGCATAGAGGTTGAATGAGCAGTACGTTTGGTCGCACGACCATATCTCTTCTTTTAATGTTTGTCGGCCGCTTTGAACTGCCCCAAATACTATAACATTCACAAGTTATGGTATTTACCGGCGTAAATGCATGTATAACCGCATGTTTATAGCGAGGATATAACTTACGAGCTAAATTAATAATACAAGTAATATTTTTTATATTATAAGGTAGCAAACAAGCAGATGGCTCTCCTAATGAAGAGACAGCCATCGCCAATAGACACCAAATATATTACTTAACATGGCATTACCATCTATCCGGGTGGACAGATGGTAATGCCATGTGCATAAGTTTACCGGCAAAATTAGCCACAAAACGAATATTTTTCACGAACAAAACTTGAACTTGAAAACATTTACATAGCATGTAAATGTTTTATATTTATATAACCTACGTCTACACATGCATATATCTTTATAAATAAAAAAGAATCACTAAATATGTTGCTGAGCGCAAAACTCGGGCACGACTGGTCCAATTTGGCTAATTTTTTGTTTGAAATATTCGAAGAAGCCCGATAATTGTTTATATGGAGAGAAACATGGAAAAACTGCCAGAAAAATATTGAAAACCAAAAAAACTACAATTTTATTTTCCTAATAATTCCTAGTTGTCAAATATTAATCTGTTCTAAGGTGGTACAACGTTCGCTGGCCCATAAATACTTCTTTATACACAATATATCTTCAGCTCAGATTATTTAAATTTACGATTTGTGAAGCGTAATTGAAAACAGCAATAATGCTGAATATTTACTTCAGATATTATTTCATGTCGTCTGGCCAACTTAACGTGAAAAACGTTTGCTATTTGCAAGCGAAAAATTAACGTTTCCTAAAAACAGTTTATTAATATGATTCGCTCCCAATGCTATGGAACTCACGGTACTGGAGAACATAAGGTTGTGTTCACAATAACATGCGGTGCGACATTTGACTTTAAATAGAACGTGATCCCGGGCAGTTACTTAAACAAAGCACGAGTACTAAAAAAGTATCTTCACGCCCGTATCCCCGAAGGAGTAGACAGAGATACAACAAGTGCACCCACGAGTAGCCGAAGATACTTGGTCCCACAAATGATAGGTGGCAAGCCTATCGCCAATCGGGCACTTTCCAATCCCGGAAAACTGTGTTTATCAGAAAAGTGATAAAACACTTTTTTTTATGTGCCCGACCCGGGAATAGAACCCGGGACCTAATGTGGTCAACACCAACGCTGGACCACTAGACCACAGAGGCAACTATAATAATCTCATTATAATATTAGTATTGATATATCTATTATCTATTTTTTATATATTATTAGGTAGCAAACAGGCAGAACGGCAGATGACCTTCAAAAGGGGCCCAGATCAAAACAGGTACAATACACTATATTATGTATTATAATGAGGAAATATATATTTGTTGTTGTAATGGATAGATCGTAAAATATTACAAGATAACATAAATACATTCGTTTAAAAATAACCCACTAAATTCATAAATTTGATGCACCGAGTCTTGTAAATGAACTCTGTAATGCTGGCAGTGTGTCATTTTACATTTACCTACAATTAAAATAGCTATTATGTAATCTGTCGCTGTAAGTAAATTTTTTCTGAACACTTTTAATTTGGTTGAAGGCACATAAATATTTAAGTTCGAATTTTGCGTAATTGAAATTCGTTCATATTAGGATGGATTTATTGCTGGCAAAATTGCGGGCGGCTGGCAAAATAAAATTTTACATTATCTCAAAAGAAAAAAACTTTTATTTCTTTTGAGATAATGTAAAATTTTAATTTTTTGTTAATTTTTTGCATACATACAATTTGCAATAATGTATAAATAAATTAAGTGTGCGGCGAGAAAGGTTATAGGAAAATAGTTTCTGGGTTAGCCTCATGATCTTTGACTACCGTATGTACGATAAAAAATATATGCTGTAAATGACGCAATAGCCTGGTTATATACTATATCTTCAGAAATTGGCCAATTCCTATCATAATGTCGTCGGTGCTTGTTGCTTTCTATTCAGTTCCGTTTGAAGGGCAAGGTAGCTGGTAAACTTGTATGCATTTGTGCCATATGGATAGCAGCGCCTTATACCAATCTCTGGCGCCTTTAGATGCTATACTAACCCATAACCCATAATATTAAAAATATGCTACTGAGTTTTTACTAGCTGTTTTTAGAAGTAAAAATACATAGCAGTTGTGAGACCGGTAGTTTGTTCCCGCTATCGCTACCGCTCCATTTTACGCTGTGATCGAGGACTATTATTTAAGGTAGCCTCACGAAACATTAATCAGACTGTATCTCATCAGTGGACAAGAGCTAGTGACATAATAACATGTTCAAGATGCTCTGACGAGCGGTTTTATTCCCAGTTGGGCGTCGACACAGCTTCCGGGTTGAAATAATTGCTTTCTCTTTTAATGTTTCAAACACATATTTTTTTAGATTAATGAACGAGTGAGTGAAGTGAGCGAAATTATCCGAAACTACTGAAATTATCCGACGTTTATATAAATCATGTATGTATGTTTAAATGTTTGTGACGTTCCGATACACGATAACTCGAGTATCGTTAACAGGAACGCCGTGAAATATGGTAGGCAAATAATGAATTAATAAATGACACAAAAAAATGTTTAGCTTCGAACATGAGTCAAATCGATCACGGGCTTATTGAGAAACAGGGGTTGTAAGATGGAGTTCAAAATCTCGTTTGAAACCTTTGAAATTAGTTATATTTACAGCCAAATTGTAAAAAGACAATATGACGCCAATCCTTTTGCGAGGTAAGAAAATCTCTGCAGATGGAAAAAAATACATCTTCTATACACATTACAGATGATAATAGGGCATTGCTATCCGTGTGGCAGGATGGCAGTGCCATATGCCTATCTACTGGAGTATAAGGTTATCCTCCAAATCGGAACACGACAATGATAAGCATTGACGCTATTATGACAGGAATAGGTAAGACGGTTTGGTACCAAATAATCAGACAAGACGTTATGGAACTCTGCCACCTAGTATCTACGATGGTAGCGACACGTATAGCCAATCGATTGCAATCGATTGGCTTCCTATTCGTGAGCGCAGGAACACCCATGCACTATATTTTCTTTATAATGTTTTATTTAACTCAACCTTTCCTAGCTATCTTCGTGAACGCTTTAACTTTCTATATAACTTCGACTCAAATTGTCGCTCTCAATTGCGTGGACTTTTACAATATCCTACTAACTCTTCTTTAATCTACAGTAATTCTTTCACTATCAATTCTGTGAAACTTTGGAACTTATTTCCTTTACATATTAGGAGCAGCAAATCATTAGTCACCTTTAAGAAACCTTTAAAAGAATTTTACTTATCGGTCTAATTTTTAAGGCAGAAAGGCATTGTAGGTACGTATTAGGATTAAATAATAGAAAATAAGTTTTTTATTTTATACCTATTGTATATATTTTCCAATTTAATATTATGTACACATGTATTCTACATTTCTTTCATGCTTTCTCACTGTTTTGGGTTTGCTGGAAGAAATCTCTTACAGAGATAAGCTCGCCTTTTGTGGAGCTTTTCAAGAAATAAAATGTAATTTTGCCTCTATGTGTACAATAAAGTATTAAATAAATAAATTGTTTTATTGTTTAAAGGAGACCGAACCAACACGGAGGACTTCGGAAGTCTTGTCCTTAACAAGAAGGAAATTATTCTTTTTATCTAGTTATTCTTTTTGAAAGACAATGTGAATCATGTACTTATAAAATACTAGCTGGACGAGCGAGTTACGCTCGGATATTTTTTATTTTATTATCAAGGAGATAACACTTACCTAGATCAACAATTAAAGCATATTATAGATTTGTATAGAATTCTAGATATAAACTGGAATAAATTACAAATATTTAACTCATGTTTTATATATATATATATATATATATATATATATATATATATATATATATATATATATATATATATATATATATATATATATATATATATATATATATATATATATATATATATATATATATCATAAAATAAAACAATTTAATAAGCGTTACATATTTATATTATGTTTTTAAGAAGATAGATAAAAAAAAAAAGCTGCGGAACCAAGCTGTTAAATAACAATTACCCGTTATTTCAAGATATGCTCTGCCAAGCAACTCGTCTAATTAGGTATAATTTATGTTTTGTAGAAAACGCTTTTCGGATTTAATTGCTAATTATATCTATTTGTTAAAATGACACCACTTTTCATTTGTTATGTTTGATCAAATCAACTGAAATAAAATTAATTGGTTAAGCTACAATTAAAGTGTTTTTTTGTTTTGTGTTATAATGTATTGTGTTATAATAAATGCTTTTTGCTAGAATTTTTTTTTTTTCGAATCAGGATTCTCATTTTATGGACATCTGAATTGATTGAGTAGCCTCTATTAAAATAGTGTTTATCTATTAGTTTAGTTAGTTCTTCTTTTATAATATCGTATATTAGGATTTTTCTTAAACGAAGTTCCAAAATTTATTTAAACATCTTAATATTTGTACATATTTCCCCGTAGGTATTAATTTCAAGTTTATTCGGGCCTCTTCTGAAGAAAAGTTCAATTGCCTTACGTCACGGATCTCGTAAAAGTAAGATCATTACCACAGAATGCTGAAACCAGTGTTCTGTCACTACCATCACGGCTATTAACTAGGTGGTAGAGTTCAACAAATTCTTATCCACGTTTGAGCTTAAATCCCTACCTATTATTTTTTATATCAAATAGCAAAGATAGCAAACAAGAAGATGGCTCTCCTGATAGAAAGAGAAACCATCGCCTATACATGCCAAAGATGTTAATGGTGCGTTAATATCCATGTGACGACATGGTAATGCCACATGAATAAATCTACCGTAGGGTAAGGCTACCCTCCAAATCGGAACACGACAATAACAAGCTGTTATATTGCGGAATAGTTTATATATATATATATATATATATATATATATATATATATATATATATATATATATATATATATATATATATATAAGTAAGGTGGCGGTGCCATATACCCTTACGACCTGCCTGGCAGAACGGCAGTTAGTCTATTCTTTAAAGAGGGCCTGGACCCACACTTAGTACTGCCGCTATAGCATCATGAAATCACTGTGGTCTTCTGTCGTTACTGTTGTGTTCGTTTAGTCGATAAACATATATTATATTATGTTTTAAGGATGTCCTGCCACGCTAACGCATCACTAAATTATTGGTTGTTTAAAACCATTTTCATGAAGAATTTTTTTTAGTTTGCTACTTAAAATTAAAAAAGTGAGGTATAATATAATAAAAAGTTAACAAAAATAAAGCCTGTTAAGTACACAAATGTACCTTTCTACAGTGATAGACAACAAGTCAGATAACATAATAACATTTATCAGGACCAAATTATACATTTCACGAAATGTGACAGATATATTTGGCCTAATTTACTAAAAAATGTAAATTGCTAAACAAATTCGTTAGTATTTTTTAGTAACAGCTGCTGTACAATTATTAAATTAGATTATTATCTTGACTGTCCTAAAACACCTTGCAATCACTATTATATAATACAGATTAAAAATATTTGAACAGAGAGTTTAAAGTCATTGACTATTCCTGGTTGACATTAATTGTACAAGCTGTCAAAATAATATATGAGCCAATAAGGACGCGTTGCTCGATGACAGGGCTGTCATGCTGAAGGAATAAGGATAAATGAACTTATTAAAATATCTACACTTTTTTTCTTATTTCGCGGTCGGGTGACATCAAGGTGAGTGTGTCAACTTGAGTAGATTTTTTGTGTAAATTTTTAATGGAAATATCTTTGAATAGGAATTCAAAAGCTTTGTCAGTGTGAATTTTATAGACTAAAATGTAAGTCTCAGTAATTGTCATGTTTTAAGGTTATAAACGGAAACCTATTAATATGCATACGCTGTCTGGTGTCTGTGTGTCTGTATGATACAAGACTTTATCTCTTGAATGTAAATAGGGACAGAACTGTAATCTTAGAATGCGTATTCTTGTGACTTCACGTTTACACCATAACATTTAAAAAAGTAAAAGAGCTAGATCCAAAGAGGGACTCCCCCATGCGAGTAATTTCAGTATAAATAAGTATATATCTATCGTTTGATGGTGCAAAACTATGCGTTATTCGACTCGTACTTTCTGAGTTTTTTATCATGATATTCGAAACCGCCAGGCAAGAATATCGAGATCACGGTGTTTCTAACTTGGTTCTATATCCTTATTTTAAGGTAAATACGAGTACTTGAGTGTACATAAAATATAAGAAGCTATAACACTCCCCATATTTTTCATGAGGACTGTCCCGACAAGTATTTGGATTAGTTCCTGCCGCCGAATTCCGTCATTTCTTCCGAATTTTAAATTGCCGCGTCAAAATTTGAAATTCCATCCTAACCATCTCAATGTCTGGAAATCCACAACTGTGCGTTTTTCTCGGCGCTTTTTGCCTCGCACTAGTCTGTTGTGGAATCAATTACGACAGGGGCGTTTCCAAACGGATACAACTTGGGGGCCTTCAAGAAAAGAGCTTACTCATTCTTAAAATGCCGGCAACGCTGCAAGACCTCTGGTATTGCGGATGTCCATGGGCAGCGGTGATCATTTACCATCAGGTGCACCCCCAGCTCGTTTGCCCACTCTTCTATAAAAAAAAATGTGTAAACAGGTGACACTGCAGGCCATCCCTGAAACTTACCGCTAAGTTAAAGCTCAAACGAGTAAAAACTATAAGCATAGATTTTTTCAGTTCAACCATCTATTTTATTAAAAATGTCAGTATATTGATTTTTGAAAAGCTATATATTTTGGAAACGATGTTCGATTTCGATCTTTCGAATAGCATTCAACTCAAATTTTGAGATCAAAAATATTGATTTAGCTAAATAATCGATAGGTTGAAAAATTTCAAAGCAATGTCAAAAACCATACTTTACAAAAATTTTCGTCATTGATAAATCCCAAACAAATTGACCGATTTTGGTCCAATTAACGGTATTTGACGCAGTTTTTAAAGGAGAAAAGCTGATAAGATTTTAATGTCAATCAGTGTATTAGGCTGAAAGCTATTTCAAACATATTAAGTAAGTTTGCTAAAAACAACGTAATTTTAAAATTAGAAAAGCTGTAACTTTTGAAAAAAAATACGTACGTACAGTCAGCATCAAAAGTTGATGATCACATTCAAATTTTCAAAATCGCTATACACCGTATTATACCTAAATTGCTCGACATGACAAGTGCCAGAAATGAATGATTATGATAAAAGGGCATAAGTAAGTGATTATCACTTTTCAAAAGTCGCTTAACAAAGTTATAGTAAAAAAAGCATAACATTCTTCGTCTCTAAAGACTCTGAACAAATTTTTGGCAAAAATAGCTTACCATCGTTTATCTCTAAAGTTCCTGAACAAAATGAAATGTTTTTTGGGTTTAATATATTATGTGTGTGTATTTTTTTCGATAGGAATATTATGTGTTGGTATATAAATTAAGTAGACACATACACATGTAAATCACCACCTTTTTATTTATTATCATCAAAATTAAATGATTCGATAAATCAATACAGTTAATAATAATTATTTGTTTTTATTACAAATCAACAAATTTAAACTTTCATAATCAAATCAATGTTTTATAAGCAAATACATGGTTTAATTTTTTATCAATTACAATTATGATTAGGCTTAAACTACTTAGAATTAAAACCTAGTGTATCGGCATCGATAACATTTTGGAGACGTTCTCGCATGGAATTTATTATATTTGCACAAATATCACGTCCCCTAAAATCTTCCCAGATTTCTATGGCGTGATTAAGTAGATTTTCCCTTGTTCGAGAAGTGCTTTCATCCCAAGCCTGGATCATAAGCCACTATAAGTTTTCAATGGGGTTAAGGTCTGGGCTCTTTAGTGGGAATGGAATTTCGACAATGTTAACAGCGTTATCCCGGAACCAAGTACTGCACACTCGGGCCATGTGGATTGAGCAGTTGACAAAAAATGTAAATAATTGCAACCGCAATGGTTTACATCCGATACAAAGAGATAATTAAGTAGAAATTAAGAAATAATTAAGTAGAATACATTCAAGGGTAACTGGTAGAAAATGTCTTTAGACGTTAAGTTCGCCTGTTGTATATTTTGTGCAATAAAGAGTTTAAATAAATAAATAAATAAATAAATAAAATAAGGGTAAACTGTTTTTCAAATACCCACAACTATAGTAGGGGAGCCCAAGATTGGATTTTTGCCTTCACTCGAGCGCGTCAGATTAACATAGGGGAGGTACCTCGCATGCTGTTAAGGCTTTCCACCAAATATAAGAGCTTTATATACAGGAGGGTGGCTAGAGCAGAGAAAAAAACAAAATTCCAATAACTTCGGCTTGTGAAAATTGTCAGATTATATTTTTTTTCGTCATTCTTACATCACTTCCCCTATAATAAAAGAACATTCAGACGTGCTCGAGAATGTCAAAACAACATTTTCTTTGCAACTTTGTGACCCTCCCACTCCCTAACGCTATACTCGAATCGTCAGATTTTCTAAATTTTAGGTGGCAACTAACCCACCATACTTTAATATGACGCGATTTAGCGCGATTTAGTGTTTCCAAGCCACAGTTTTTTTCAAACATTTTTGTATTTATAGATTTTTTCTCCACCACTGAAATGAAAAACATTATATAACTTTTTATTTTCCTTATCACTCAATTTATAAAATCCGATAGGACCCTACGACGCTCGAGTAACTACCCATTTAGCATCTGCAGTTCCCCTACTATTACGTATGTTCCCTAAAGAGTTGAATCGAAACGAAAATTGTGTGAATTTTGAAAATGAGTCTTATGTATGTAAAGAGTAGGTTCTAATTCAATCGTTTTATAGCCATAGTTTATATATAAGTTTGAGCTACTTACGCTCGCGCTAAGGACAGTCTCCTGTTAGACCGGACTTCGGATTAGTTCGGCAATAGAATTATAGTGAAGGAGTCGTGGCATTGCACTAAATTTTAAAAAATATATATGTAACATGTCAGCTCTATTTTTAAACAGATTGATCCGTGACATTTAGTGATGTAAATAAATATCAAATACTTCGATTTTGTTTACAAATAAATAAAATCGACATCGACGCCATCGAGGCCAGACATTGACATCGCAATTTATTTGACACCCACAATAATATTCATAGAATAATAACGCAGAATAAACGCTGTAACATAGAATAAATAAGATAAATACTATCTATACTAAATATTAATGCGCAGTCTGTATGTCTGTCAATCTGTTTATCTATTTTTTTTTAATCAACCCCTGAAAGGATGAAATAGGGGATTATGATGAATGTGTGTATAAAAAACTATATCGATTTTTAGGTACAAGTTTATATACTCGCGGAGAAAGCTGCGCGGGATAGCTAGTGAAAAATCTTACAACAATGATTACCCCCGCTCTTTCTTTCCCGATGCTCTTCATAGGAACCCGTACCAACATGGGGAAATTCTTCAAGTAATTGGTGAACATATCTACATAAAAAAATGTGTAAACAGTTGACCCTACGGGTCATCCCTGAAACTTCCCACTAAATTAAGGTATTTTAAGCTCAAAAGAGTAAAAAATATAAGTATAGATTTTTTAGTTCAAACTTAAAACTTAAGTAAAAATTTTGTTAAAAATGGTAGTATTATTAATTTTTGAAAAGCTGTATATTTGAAAATGATGATGGCATTCAACTCAATTTTTGAGATCTAAAATATTGTTTTAGCTAAATAATTGATAGGTTGAAAAATTTCGATGTTATGTCAAAAAACATTTTATTTTTAATTTTCTTCATTGATAAATCCCAAACTAATTGACCGATTTCGATTTAATTAACGGTATTTGATGCAGTTTTTAAAGAACAAAAGCTGATAATATTTTTAAGTCAATCGGTGAATTAACTTGAAAGTTATTTAAAAAAATTAAGTAAGTTTGCTAAAAACAACGTAATTAATATTTGAAAAGCTATGTTTTGAGAATTAGATTCGATTTCAATTTTCGAAACGGCATTTGACATGGTTTTTTAGTACTTTTAGTACTATATCGTAGTATCGTAGAATACCAAAAAATGATTGCTTGAAAAACTTCGAAGCTATGTCGAAAAAACATTTTCAAAATTTTTCGTCAACGATTACTCCCAAACGGATAAACCGATTTTGATGCAATTTATTTGTTAGACGTAGTTTATTGAAAAAATCTACTAGACCGAATCGGTTCAAATTTTCAGGAAATCTAAGTTGAGTGGAATCCAATCGAATGCCATCAACCGCGTTTCGATCGGTCTAGCCTTTCAAAAGTTATGAGATGTTTACATACACACATACACACACACACACACATACGTACGTACAGACATACTGATGTCATTGTGAAAATAGTCGGAAAAGTTTCCTAGGACCTCAAAACGTGGGCATCTGGTGAAAACTCGATTTTCGAAAATCGGGATAAAATCAGTAACTTTCTTACCTACGTAGTGGGAAGTTAAAAAAAATCCGACGAACAGTTAACCTCCTCCTTTTCGGGAATTCGGCTGAATAAACGAATCACTAACTTTGAAACACATAAAATAAGATTTGTCTAGGCCGCCTGTCATTTACGTCTAGTCTTATTCCGATTTCCATGTTTTAAAAGTTCATAATATGATTTATCGACGCATCGTTATCTTCATCTTACTGTAAAACGAGCTATAAACATTTATCACCTAAAATTCTGTTATTAATTGCTGATTTGTCAATTTAAATTCAACGTGCTAAATAACAAAAATGTAAATTTATTAAGCGATCATTTTTTATATCTCAAATAACAAGAATTACCGGTTGTAGTCATCAAAGATACCGATCTATCGGCATCTTCAAATGAGCTATCGTTCACACGGACCGGTGTTAACTAGTTAAATCTGGATTATTTGAACAAAAACTTTACAGTTAGTAACCACATGTGGTTTACAAGCATTTGACACGCGCGATCTGGCGGGACTTGACGAATGGATACAAAAAACGTTGTTTATGAATCCACTTAACATACCCGACATTGTTACTAAACTAATATTGTTACAGCACTTGTGTACAAATATTTATGTCGTGAAAGATAAATAATATGGTTAGTTGGTATAGCAATGCTCAGTAGCTTTTGTTTTTTAATATAACACTAGTGGCAAATAACTTTTAATAGTATCGGGCTTAATATACAAAGACATTTTCAAAATATTACAAGAATATACATTTGTTATATATGAATAATCAAAAAAAAAAACTTTTTACAAAAGTAAAAATATCATCGTGTATTAAAGTGTTCCAGTTTTGTACAAAAATTAAATTAATTCTCATAAACTAGCAATTAGTTAAAAAAAATTGTCTATTAATATCCATAGATTAATGATAATAAAAATGTAATGCTTATTAACTTCACATACGTAAATGAATGTATCTATAGGAATACAGATACAAGTTTGTACATACATTATGTATTATATAGGTATTTAAGTAACTTCTGAAGTTCTGATACTGCATTTACGCCAAGTACCTACCCACGATGGAAAATATACTTTTAGAAAATTATAGAATTAAAATAATTAAAGTATTTTATCATATTACTTTTTTTACATTATATTATTTTAAAACCTAAATTTTTTAAATATTTTTATATTATAAAATATTTAGGTTTTAAAATAATATGTCGCCTCTGTGGTCTAGTGGTCCAGTGTTGGCGTTGACCACTTGAGGTCCCGGGTTCGATTCCCGGGTCGGGCACAAAAAAAAGTGTTTTTTTCAGTTTTCTGAGAAACACAAAGTTGCCCGGGATTGGAAAGTGCCCGGTTGGCGATAAGCTTGCCACTTATCACATTTGTGGGACCAAGTATCTTCGGCTAAGCGTGGGTGCACATGTTGTACCTCTGCCTACCCCTTCGGGGAAATGGGCGTGAAGATACTTTTTTTTTCTTACTTTAAAATAATATAATGTAAAAAGGGGAAGTGAAACAAGCCCTGGTAATGCTTCTATAGGCAAAACCGGTGGCTGTAAGATTAAGTAATTTTGATATAAATAAAATATAAATTACATTTGTGAAACAGTACAAGCGTTTATATTTAAAAAATCGATATTTAGGTGCTGTTATAGAAACCCTTGTCGTAGAACAATAATTATATATGTGGAAAATAAGGGTTTTAAAAACATATCTCCTCAGATGGTACAGTCGAAATTCACGCGCAAAGTCTCATCCAATAGTTATTTCTTTATAATTAATAAAATTGTAATATAAACTAAATAATGTGTACAATTAAAATATAAATAATATTTAGTGGTGATTAATAAATGCAATTACTTTCATTTAACAATGATAACCTACATATATTAAATCAAATACACCTGTTATATGCCATTAAATTTATTTTGCGTGTTATTAATTTAAATAAAAGCCGCAAAAGGTTTGCTCTACATTATTCCCCCTTCTATTATTAATGCGCAGCTTTTGTTCTTGTGTTTGTTTGTAACCTTATCGCTCTTCAATGGCTGAACGGATTTGGATAACGTCTAGTTCATAGCGTAGTCCATATCTAGCCTAACAAATAAGCTACTTTTCATCCCCAAATCTTGTTTTTATATCATAAGATAGCAAAGAAGCAGATAGCTCTCCTGGTGGAAAGAGACAATCATAGCCAATAAGTGTTGCTATTTGTGTTGTGGGATGCTATCGCTACATGCGTACATTTAGGTACTTACCTTACCCTCCAAACTAGAACACGTTAGTGACAGTAATAGATAAGGTGGTGGTATTGTACCCGGGCGAGTCGTTACAGAACTCTACCACTTTTTACAAACTGCCTGGAAGAATGGCAAATGATCTATTCTTCAAAGGGGCAGTATGTTGTAAACCCAGAGGATTATGAAGCGCAAGCCTAGCGCTAGCTCTGGCGTAGAGCAAAAAGAGGGAATGCTCTAAACGACAGGTGTGGCAAGTGGCATTAATAACAAATCCAAGAAACAATATAAAGAAAATAATTCTTTCCTGATAGCGGCTTTAAAGGATTGCTAGTATTTGTGCGAGTATATGCGGAGATTCGAACAAAGTATTTATTTTACTTTGGTCGAAAATGCGGAGGAGTACACTCGCATTGTTTGTAAATGGTGAAAATCTCGAAAGTATAGACACTGAGCGACAATCTTGCTTTATAGTAGGGGAGTCCAAAAGGGGATTTTGGTATTTACTCAAGCGCGTCAGATTAACATAGGAGGAGGTACCTCGCATACTGTAAAGGCTCTCCACCAAATATAAGCCCTTTCTATAGAGGGGTAACTATGGCAGAAAAAAATAAAATTAAGATAACTTGGCGATTCTAACAAATATTCTATTTACAATTTTTTTCGAAAGCGCTGAGTTTTACCAAATGAGGAAATACAATATTTGCCGAATTTAAAAGTTTTTCTTCCTTAATGGATCATTATCTTCATCATACAGCACACATCAATTCTACGAGTTTATGTGTGTTGCTTAATCTAGGAAAACTAGATAGGATTTTTCTATAGGTATATAGGTATGTTCTATAGGTATACCAATAATCTGTGGAAATTCACAATAACATTTGAATGATTTGATGAATACACACTTAGAATTTCGTGCGTGGTTTCATTTTGTCGAGTCTACTAAACTTTCTATTAACTACTTTTTGAGGGCGCTGATTTTTTTCAAAAAAAAAAGTTTGAATTTTTCAAATGTGCATAAATAAAATTGACCGATTTTCCGAAGGTTTTCTTCCTTGATGGATACATAAGTAATTTTAATGCATTAACAAGATAATTTGATAAGTGATTCGAAAACACAGATTATTTTATATTTTCTGTGATAATATTGTGCACAAAAAATTCCAAACACATAAAAATTTCACATTTATATTTTTAGTATTCGTGTAACTTAATGAAAATATGTATCTACAATCAGGTATAACTTTCGTCTGTCTATCTGTTTGTTTAGGCTAATCTCTGAAATAGCTGGACCGATTTTGACGGGACTTTTATAGGCAGATATTTAATGTAAATTGTGTAACTTGGGCTGCTTTTATTTTAGAAAATTTTCCACGCGGACAAAGTCACGGGCACAGATAGTCATTTTATATAAATCAATAGCCATAAATGTTTATCAAGACATTACTTTAAAGTGGCTGCAACTATTTGATTTATTAATGTTTTTAATTGTCAAGAAAAGGTTTATATAGAGTTTTTTTTCGAAAATCATACTGTGGTATGAAAAAATAAGTTTAAACATCCTTACAAATAGCCGTACAAAGCCAGGTCAAGCAGCTAGTATCCTAAAATATAGTCCATATGGTAAAAGCAAAAAAAAACATTTAGTTATGCGTTCGGAAATTTTATGTAACAAAAACAAAAGAGGAAGGAAGGCAAACAGCGTGACGGACCGACTGACGGATGGATTTTTTGGCATCTGTCGCTGTAGTGTGGAGAATTGTGCGGATCCATGCATTAGATTAGATTACAGTTTTTGGAAAGTGATATGTCACTGTCGGGTCGGGTGCTAATTTTTCTACGATGATTCGTCTAGTAGGTAATATCATTCTAAAGTCGAGGCCACATTACCGTCTGAAGGTTCCTAGTCTGACTCCTAATGTGACCCCGACATTAGAAAATATCATCACATATAAAATACAAGTTATACTCAAAAGTAAAAAAAAAAACAATAAAAAAACAAAACATAAATGATAATAAAGACACACACGCGCACAGACACACAAACCAATATATTTAAGTAAACGGAATTAAAATATCGGCAGTATTTTAGTGTCCATGCTATGTTTGTGCCTCACAAATTATCTTTCTTATACAGATTGACTGTAAATATTCAAGGGCATGACTGTTAATGGTATATATATATATATATATATATATATATATATATATATATATATATATATATATATATATATTATTTTGTATTTTGTAACACCGTAGCCAATAATATGACTTCCCCGTGGCGCAAGGCTGCGTTCTGTCGCTGTTTGCTGATGACGCGGCCCTGGTCTCCGTCTCCATCAAAGCTGCCCATGCCGTCCGTAAGATGCAGACTAGTTTAGATCTTCTCCCGGACTGGCTTGACAAATGGCAAATCGCTATTAACGCAGGAAAAACTCAAGCTTTAACCCACAGGAAGAAGAAAGGAACCATCCCACTACTTCAACTCTGCAGCCACCAGATAGAATGGTCCTACAAGGTAAAATACCTGGGGGTGTACATTGACACCAACCTGAAATTTGCGCAGCACACCAAAGCAGTAATAAAGAAAACTCGGCAGGCAGCTGCCATCTTAAAACCAATCCTCTCCTCCCGGCTCCCTCTGCGGACGAAACTGGGTATTTATAAGACCTACTTAAGAAGCCGTCTAACGTATGCAGCCCCTGCTTGGTATAACTATCTTTCTCCAAGCAACAAGGACAACCTCGAGAGGCAACAAACCTTGCCCTCGGGAGGATAACCAACTCCCCCCGCTTCTTCCGCAATAATGTAATCCAGAGGGATCTGCGTATGGAGAGCCTTCAATACTACATCACCAAGATGTCCACTTCGATGTTCAGGAGAACGGAGTCGTCCGAGCACCATGAAATAAAGAAAATTGCTCCTTGGCACGCGCGCCCGCCGGACGCGAGGCCATACCCACGCGACCTCGCGCGGACCAACTTGACTACCAGTAACTCCTACCAGTAAGCCGCTGACTTAGTCCGCGGATCGCCCTGACTAGGCTTCCCCGAACGGGGTCTCACTTGGAGGGGCAGATCGCACGAGACGACGTGAAGACGGAGGAGGAGACCTACAAGGATTTACCTACCGGATATGACTACCTCGGATATGACACCAAGATCAAGACCAAGATTGATAACTAACGGAGTGACAACACTCACCATCAAGGACCGGGACGTATTTACGGTCCGCGGTTGCAACTAAGGTCAGAGGGTTTCTTCTTCTTGGAAACCTTCCCGAACCCTGAAACCTTCTCCCCCATCGCCTTGCGGCGGTGCGAGAATATCCACACGACGTGGGCTTGCACTTTGACCGACTCATGCCTCGGCAGTAAATCGCCGTTTGTAACAATGAACTTCGATAAGTATCTTTGCACGGGTGTTCGTATTAAACGTTAAATAATTAGGTCAACATTTAACTACCTTTTTCACATATTCAGAAATCAGAAATACTTTATTCAATAAAACTTTTTACAAGTTATTTTGACACGTCAACATATTTTTTTAAAAAACTACTACCGGATCGGAAACGCGGCCACACACTGAGAAGATCCGGTGGAAGAAACTCAGCGGGCTTGTTTTTTTTTCATATCATCTATTTTTTTACAATATCACAATATTACAAAAAATATATATGAGATTGGTATGAGGAGCAATTAATTCCAGGCTTTTTTGTCTTCTAAATAATCTGAGATTTTATAATATCCTTTTTTACACAGTTTTGTTTTTTACATTTTTTAAATTTATTGACTGGTATCTTACAGTTTCGGGAAGTTTATTGTAAAAGCGTATACATTTCCCCATAAAAGAATTACTTATTCTGTAGAGACGAGATGCATGCACAACAAGATTGTTTTTGTTCCTTGTATTAAGTGAGTGTACATCACCATATTTTTTAAAAAATCAAATATTTTTACGAATGTACATCAAGTTCTCAAGTATATATTGGGATATAACAGTTAGAATATTGATTTCTTTGAATTTTTCTCTCAAGAAAACTCTCGGGTTAAGGTTGTAAATTTATTTGTTGTAAGAATCAAGTACTGAATACGAAGGGTATTCAGTAAGTATTATTATTACAAAAAGTATAGTCTCTTATCAGGCGACCTGTATAATTTGGTAAGTTGGCGTACGAATACTGATCAGCTTATCTTATTTAATACAAACATAGCTAAGTATTTTCCCCTGTCGTGCATGCATAATTAAATTAATTATTAGGTGGAAAATATATTCTACGATGTATCGCTCGTTAACTTGCTCATTTCAAATTCGCAACGAATATTAATTATTATAGTATACATTGTACTACAAAATGAAATTAAATTTAATTCGCGTACATTCATAAAAAGTAAATACATGAATTAAGTTTTTAATAGACTTAAGGTGGCAGATTATTTAATATTTATACTTAAGAAAGGGTTTTTGCCCCGTTGGTTTGGACCCTGTTTGAAAAATTGGCCTGCCTTTCTGCCAGGTAGTTTGTGGATGACAAACGATTTGGTATCGTGTCATTATCATCGTGGCTACTAAACAAGTTCCGAATCGTCTCATCTGGGTATTTTATACCACCGCCTTACTAATTCCTGCCGTAATAGCGTCAGTGCTTATCATTGTCGTGTTCTGGTATGGAGGGAAAGGTTGCCGATAAGCCTATGCACCTAGCATTACCATCCTATCACATGAACAGCGACGCACCATTAACAACTTTGGTGTATGTAGACGATAGTCATTTCTTTCTATTAGAAGAAGAATCGATCGCATCGATTTGTTTGCTACCCTATGTTATAAAAAAACGGCAACTTTTTGAAATTCTTATAACACAAAATATTTTTTTTTACTATCATTTACATGTATTATTTTTCCTCTTGAATTACTGTATTCACAGGGCCTGATTACCCCCTAGGCTAAATTAGGCTGCAGCCTAGGGCACGAGAATTGGGAGGGGGGGGGGGGGGGGGGGCGTTGAAATCGTGTCTTCGAATGCACGATTAATCTAGCATCAATGGGTCATTCTTCGGAGAACAATTTTTGAGCGTAACAGGCTTTTATCTCCTATATAAACAAATAATGTTTGCATAAATCAACTATAACATTGTTTATACATTCTAAATGCATTGTGTCATACAGATTTTATTATGTTATAACCATTTATATAGGAGTTATTTACCCTCAACACCTCAAATTCGGTTAATTTTGCACGTTTTACACGCGTAGCACGTGCGCCGTCTTCTGATCAATCAAAAGATATTTTTTAATTCACTTACGCTTTTAATCAAATTTATACACAAAATTGAAAAATACAAATCATCTTACATTCTGGTCAAATTTTCCATCCTATTGAAGTGAAAGTTTTTATTTTATGAGTATAAGTAAGTATGTAACACACTTGGCAAAATTTTAGCTTCGCTTTTTGCGATGGGTACTACTATAAACTGGCGAGGTCTAGACGTACCGGGATTGGTTTTTGTGATACTGTAGTTACGCTGCTGTTTATGGGTCAAGTAGTCGTGGCCTTGAGTCCCTCTATTTTGGCGCAAGAGTCAGTTCTCCAATTTTTCAATTTTTGGTTCTCAATTTTTAGGAATTTCCATGTCACATTTTTAGAATGTAATCGAACTATTTTTAGTAAACGGGCATTGAGGTGTTAAACCCTAACTCCCAAATGTAAATAGCTAATAACAAACTAGCATCTTATATCTTTCCAATGACGAAAAATTTCAAAAATATATGCTTTTTGGTGATTTCCATGGTGTAATTTCTGTGTATAAAACACCATGAAAGTTACATAAAACCCATGGAAATTACTTTATTACATTTTATTTGCAATAAATAAAATGAAATATTCAATGTTTATACTGTAATTCATGCGATCACCAATTTAAGTTATGAAGTTTGTCAGTTTTTTTTTTAAATCTGCTAAACCAAAGCTCATTATCATTTAGACTGCCTCGTGGTCCAGAGTTGGATCCCAAAGGTGGTACTTAAACCTCAGTAATAGCTCAGAGTATGGTAGATTTGTGTATTACCAATCCCGTGACTCGGATGAGCACGCAAAGCTTTCGGTTCCGGTTATCGTTAGGGATAGTCTGAGGTATTCCACATACGGCACCTCTCGATACTTTTTTTACATAATAAATTATAATTTTGTTACGTATGTTTAATTAATACGTTATTCGTACATAAATATTGTTACGTACTTCGGGTTCGTAATTGTAAGTAAACACCACTTATATTAAATCCATGTATTTACAATAGAAATACACACAATACAACAGAACACAATGTAATACCTAAATACTCTGAATAACACTAGTCACTCACTGTACTATCTCCTAACTTAACCGACTACACAATAAAACACTTCTCGCTTCGCATGAGTCGATTCAAGTATCGCTCTCGATCGCTTGATAAAAACTGCCCTGTATTTGTCAACATATCTCTATTTATACCCGAGGTGAAGTTCGACAACAATCGCGAATATTCGTCAATTATCTCCTAAACAATAACAATAATAAGTTGTTTACAATAAACAACTTATCATAAACAAACAAGTCCTAGTACACGTTATTTTCCACCTTATGCCCTATGCCATAAGTCCATTATGGCATAGCTTAGGGTAACGGTCAACTATTTGTTTGTCAATAGGAGTAGCTATCTCTTTCTTTTATTTTTAGATCTCTCCAGCGTTCCAACTCTACACGTTTCTAGATTGTTCGTAACAATATGTTTTTAATCATCCAGGTACTTATTCAAATACGACTTACCTGTATGACTCTCATCGGCAATCCAGTCTCTTTCGCTAGCTGCTCTCGTATATGCCTCGTGGGTTTTGGTGTTTGCGAGAACGCTGACTTCAAGATTTCTAGCTGTTTCGCTTTAATCGTAGTTCTGGGACCCCTTCGTTTCGAGCCCCCATTGCCATCGTCGGGTGACTTGTTTTCCGTTTGTGAGTCCCTCGTTTCTGGATCACCATCAAGTGACCCCTGCAAGGAAAATAAGAAATACTGAATGCGACTATGTGGACCAGTCTTATGTAAGTGATATGGGATTGTCATTATATTGCACAAATGGTTTAATTGGACTTGGGTCCAAGAATATAAGTTATAACAATGAAGGTATAACATAGCCACATTATTTATGGATGTGACGGGAATGAAGTCATTAAAGCGATTTTATGGCATACAAAAAAACAACGCAACGTACAGAGGAATACGGTGAAATGAAAATGAACGCGAGTACGGCATTTTCCCCTTGTTAGTCCCGGGCTCCTTTGAAGAATAGACCAACTGCCGTTCTGCCAGGCAGGTCGTAAAAGGCGACCGAGTGGCTATGTGCGTCACTATCATCGTGACTAGTAGGTGGTAGAGTTCTGCATCGGCTCGACCGGGTCAGGTACCACCGCTTTACCTATTCTTGTCGAAATAGCGTCAGTGCTAGTCGCTGTCGTGTTCCGGTTTGGAGGGTAAGGTAGCCGGTAAACTTATTCATGTGGCATTAGACCTCGCTACAAGATGGCAACGCACCATTAATACCTTTGGTGCCTATAGGCGATAGTTGACTCCTTTCATCAGGAGATCCATCTGCTTGTTTGCTATCTTATGATATAAAAAAATCTACAAATGTATGATATTTTTGACAGTGATAGGAGCGTTTGCACATATACGCAGCGTCAATTTTGCTTCCCAATAGCATATCTAATAATATTCATGTGGTCTGTGGGCTACGCATTTCCCGCCCAACAACGTATGTATTAGTATTTGTGTGGTCTGTGGAGACAACTGTTACCAATTTCCACCAAAGATGTTATGATACTTCATATTATATTATGGTACTGGCTATCTAATTCTCCAAACTGAAATGCGACAGTGACGATATTGCAGAAGTAAGTAAAGGTAAAGTTGTGGAACCGGATGAGTCGTTGCGGAAATCTACCCCCTAGTAAAACTCCAGAGCCTCGCTCATCGCCGCAGAATGGCTAATTTATCGTTTTTTTATCGAATACTTTTTGGAGAGTGCGCTGCGGAATTGCACGACTTAATTCCGCCATCCCCGTTTTTCAATCGATCGTCGAGACGCACAGATTCTAGGCATCGCCATATGGTGGACGTTCCACGTACCCGGACAAAGCGGTTCGACTCAACATTTTTCTTTCGAACCGTAAAGGAATGGAACATGTTTTCTGAGTCTGTGTTCATCGACGAGTACAATCTGGGGATCTTCAAGAGAAGAGTGAACAGGTACCTTCTAGGGAAGCGCGTTCCATCTTAGGCCGCATCTAGCTTACCATCAGGCGAGATCGTGGTCAAGCGCTTCCCTATCGATAATTTTAAAAAAAAGAGTCACGGCTCACGATGGTAACAATATATTTGGCCAATCACTTGCTTTTCACGAACTTCCTGGCAAAATGGCAGATGGTGTATTCCTCAAAGGGATCTCGGAACAGCACGGGATATATTTAATATTAAAATTCGTTCATATGTTAATTAATTATCATCAATTAAATTACAGTCGCCTCTTCGGTCTAGTGGTCCGGTGTCGGTGTTGACCACATGAGGTCCCGAGTTCGATTCCCGGGTCGGGCAATTCAAATATGTGTTTTTTAGTTTTCTTATAAAAACTAAGTATCTTTTGCTAATCGTGAGTGCACTTATTGTGCCCGTTAGGCAACTCTTTGAGGGTACGGGCTTGAACATATTTTTTTACTTTTTTTCATAAAAACAACCTTGCCCGGGTAGGATAAGCGCCCGGTTGGCGATAGGCTTGACATCTATCACATTATGGGACTAAGTTTCTTCGGTCAATCTTGAGTGAACTAGTTATAACACTGCCTACCTATTCCGAAATACGAGCGTGAGAATACTGTTTCAAATTATAGTTACATATATCTCTTTACTTATTAAAACCTGGTTTTTATTACCAGCGGCAATTTGCGTAATTCATTAAGACATAATCCTATTTTGCCTTTTAAACAAAATTATAAAACTAGAATTGGACAAATGCTCTTATTAAAACCTGCTATTAAAGTTACGAGCAAAATATTATTTAAATTTTAACTTTAAGAATAAGATTATGTTTTTGTATTGTATTCTAAACAATGCTTTCAAATTAACTAACCGTGAATGTTATCTCGTGAATATTAACATATATTTACTTAAAATTTTAAAATATACAAGTTTAACGGTTTTGAGAGATAAGTATCTTAAACATGAAAGTATTATTATTTATTATAACTATTATAAGATTTTAACGTTATTTCACATTAAACTATTTGGTTAGGAAATGTTTTGCCAAATGTTAATACTGGATTTTGTTGGCGATTAACGTTTTATAGCTTGTTTAAGTAAAATTCTAATCATTTAATGATTATATTATGATAGTATTGACGGAAAATTAGAAATTTTTAATCTATATTAGCCCACTTAAACGTATAAATATGAAATTTTAAGTTTATTTTATATATTTTTTTATTAATCTATTTAATCGGAGAGCCAGATGGTTCTTCAGATGAAAAGATATATCGACGGGTCCTAGGTAAGTCGTCATAACTTAAAAAATACGATTTTTGTTTTACTTATTAAAATGACTCCACCTTTTTTTCTTTTTTAATAACACAAAGAATAAAAATGAAATTTCTATTAGAAGTTGGATTTTTCTAATAGAAATTTCATTTTTATTCTTCGTGTTATTGAAAGATCTATAAAATTGGAGTCATTTTCATGAATAAAACAAAAATAGCGTTTTGTAAGTTACGACAAGTTACGTAGGACCCGTCGATATGCCTAATCACCAGGCACCAAAGATGTATCCTGGTGCATGGTATCTTTATGGGGGTTGAAATGCTGCACGTTTATAGTGTATAGTTTACCTATACGGCACGATCACTTAACCTATTTTAGCCGATACAGCGTCAGCTTGTAATCATGATGGACCGGTTTGTAGAGTGAGGTATCGAGTCTTATACATGTACCATTGCCATCTCGCCATAGAGATAGCAATTAATACATTTGGTTAATCTCTTTCTCTGTCTATCATAATAGCCATTTTCATGTTTGCTATCTTATCCTATTAATATTATAAATGCAAAAGTATGTTTGGAAAGTGAAAATGAAAATAAAAAAATATTTATTTGCAAGAATATGGGTGTCACAAGTTATTAAAATAAATTAAATTACCGTCATATTCTACCATAATACGGCGTGCAAACTTTTTAATTTAGGTCGATTTCTTTATAATTACTACCGGATCGGAACGCGGCCACACACTGAGAAGATCCGGCGGAAGAAACTCAGCGGGCTTCTTTTTTTTCTATTTCATATATTATAATTATATGTATTACAATTTACTAGAATTATTTCACATCAAAAAGTTATTTTTACAATTTACGAAATATCATCTTATGCTAAATCCAAATTTTTACAATTTACAAAAAAAAATACCATTTTACAAAATTTGCCATTAAATTTTTATTACATTTAAATTTTAAGATAAATTGTACAAGTTTATATTTCTGTTTATTAACATTTAATCTTATCTGCTTAAAATTCTCTAATATCATAGTAAAAAAAAAAAAGTATCTTCACGCCCATATCCCCGAAGAGGTAGGCAGAGGTACAACAAGTGACCCACGATTAGCCGAAGATACTTGATCCCACAAATGTGATAGGTGGCAAGCCTATCGCCAACCGGGCACTTTCCAATCCCGGGCAACTTTGTGTTTCTCAGAAAACTGAAAAATCATTTTTTTTTATGTGCACGACCCGGGAATCGAACCCGGGACCTCACGTGGTCGACGCCAACGCTGGACCACTAGATAGTATGTAATATCATAGTATGTTTTATTTAACAGTAAATCGAACAATTTTTTGCGAAATTTATTTATCCATACTATAATATTATAAATTCGAAAGTAACTCTGTCTGTCTGTCTGTCTGTCTGTTACGCTTTCACGGCCAAACCACTCAACTGATTTGGATAAAATTTGGTACAAATATAGTTTGAGACCCAAGAAAGGACATAGAATAGTTTTTATCCCGGAAATCCCACGGGAACGTGAACTATGCGGGTTTTTATTTTAGAATTTTTTCCACGTGAACGAACTCGCGGGCACAGCTAGTAGGTAATCATTTTAGGCTATCAGGAATATGATTCTATATATTAATTGTCATACAATATGCATTTTTTTATAAATATTTAGTCTTTGGCTGGATGGATGGATGTTTGCTACTCTTTCACGCAAAAACAGCCGAACCATTTGGGTGAAATTTAGCTCGGGTACACATATATTATGACCTGAAATAGCACACGGGTTACTTTTTATCCCGCAAAAATAAGTTGATAGATAGAAAGAGAGAAGATTCCGTGGGATTCACCAGACTGTATATAATTCAGTAAGCTGCATGGCGTAACTAGTGATGTATAAATAAATTGGTAAAGTGCGTGTCGGATCACGCTCAATGTAGGATTTCGAAGTTGCTTATCACAATAATGTGGACTAAGAAGAGGCTTTTATAGTTTCATACTAAGAATATTTAAGCTATTCAACGTTAATGACGAATATATATCCGCACCAAAAGTTCACCGCCTATAAAACTTGTCTAAATATATTTTATAAAGTTGGTCGAATATTCCTCAAAAACTTGTAAAGCCTTCTAAGCCGCGATAGTTTTCTTGATTTAACTTGAACTTAATTATATTTACTACCACCACGATTTTTTTCCCTACCTCCAAAATCAACCGTTTAGCCTGCAGTGAGGGGGGCGACATTTGACTCCCACAGAAATTAGCACTTAAAAGCTTTACTTCGGAACCCTAAAAACGTGACATTGTCCGTCATTGTAACAAAAGTACCTTACAAACTAGGTATAATTGTTTTAAGTAGCAAACGGCCATTGGCAACTCCAATCTCCAACCATCCTGTAGACAGCATATACTTAATATGTGACTACTATTATTTAGAAGCTCACGATGTTTGCGATCCCTAGGAGCTATTTAGGAGCTCATGAATTTTGTGGGGACTGTAGAATAAATTATTTTCACAGGTTTTACCGGTACGCCAGCCGACGCGTGGGATGAGCGGTGATACATATCACTGCATTTGCTAATTATAATCTAACAATGATCAATTAAAATTGTGTTAACCAACTTCTTTTCGTATTTTTCCGGGGGACCCTGGTAGTCAGTCAATCGATCTGTTAACCTGATTCTGGACAGCCAAGGCACAAACGACTCGGTGATTGATTCCGATTCCTCGTGATCTAAGCTAAACAGACTAAGTACTGAACTGGTCTATATTGTATCTTAACCCAATATCTAGTTGGCCCAGATCGTGGGGTCCCAGGTTCGATAGCCGGTTCGGGCAATAGTGTTATTGATTTTTTTATATCCAAATCTTGGAATCTGGTGGTTGGTCGTTACATGTCCATTCCTCATTAAGGTATTGGTTGATTGTAAGCATTATCAGGTTGATAAAATTGCGGTCTTGGTGATCACCACCTATGTTATCAACCGCGAACCGGTGAATCTTGGTGAGCCGGCAAGACTATAGACATTTGATTCGCTCTGCCTACCCCAAAAGGAAACCGACATGATGTCATGTCAAATTGTGACTCAATTTGTGTGAAGCACGTTTGATGACTAACCTGGTCTTCCGAATCCTCGTGTGGTTTGGTGTCGCCGTTGTGTGACGATAGATCTGAATGTAGAGCAGGATGTGACGCATGCGCAGGACTACTTGAATTATTCGCTGCTCTTGATTCATCTTCTTCTTCATCATCAGATCCGGAGCCAAGAAGCGAATCCGCTGGAAATAAAATTTAGTGTGAGCATAATTTATTTTTTTCAAAATTTAAATCTATGCCACCGTAAAATAGAATTCCTGTGCCATACCAGATCTGGCTGGATTTTATTATACTAGCGATTGCCGGTAGCCGAAATTCGACCATATATTAAGTATACACATATGTATATTTTCATGTGTGTCACTTGAATGTAGTGTGTGTAATGTTTATTTTTATTAATTTAATGTATTTCTAATGCATTTTATTCAAAAATATTAGGTTTTTGCAGTCTTCCGCATTGTAAATTTTAACTGTGCCAAATTGCGTTTGTCACTGTTCGCGCAGTTGTCTTAAAAAGTGATCCAAAGTTTTTCTTAATTTTTTAAAGTTTAATAATTCGTAACAGCCCGTCTCTGCCAGTGTTTAAAAGAAGTCTTAGAAATTACTATTTTTCATTAAAATAAGTTTTGGTTATTTGTAATTATTTAATTTATTAGTCATAGTTAGTGAATCATAGCCTAAGTAAGTAATCTTTTCACTATTTCCTTATACGCGTTTTAAGTTTTAACTATCCTGTTTTAAAGTGTTGTATGTTGTGATTTACTTTTAGTTTTGTGCACAATGTCTGCTGCTTCTACTTAATAGCTTCGTAAACTGGGTAGGCTGGAAGAAATCTTTATACTGTAGAGATAAGTCTACCGTTTGTACGATTTTTCTTTCATTTGTAATTGTTATATTATTTACTGTTGTGTACTATAAAATATTAAAAAATAAAATAAATAAATAAATAAATAATCTGATTTATTTATTTATAAAATGTATTTATTGCGTTTCCATACAGTAATGCCAAAAGGAGACTTATGAGATCGGCCTCAAAACACTACAAGAATATAAGTAGTCGTTAGCTGAAATTATTAAATTAATATTATATGTATCTTCACGCCCGTATTCCCGAAGGGGTAGGCAGAGGTACAACAAGTGCACCCACGATTAGCCGAAGATACTTGGCCATAAATGTGATAGGTGGCAAGCCTATCGCCAACCGGACACTTTCCAATCCCGAGCAACTTTGAGTTTCTCACAAAACTGAAAAAACACTTTTTTTTAAAGTGCCCGACCCGGGAATCGAACCCGGGACCTCATGTGGTCAACTCCAAAGCTGGACCACTAGACCACAGAGGCGATAATATGTACAAAAGTCCATAGTAGAATTCAACGGACACTTTTTGATAGCAAGTAAATTTTAAAAAGGGAAAATAGTTGGAAATCATGAAACTATTGATTAGTTTGTGTTGTTACTTGTTGATTAGTTTGTGATGTTACTGGTACTCTTTTTGTTATTTCAAAATTAAGCAAACATTTTTTCTGCCGTAAGGTTAACGCTTAAGTTAGAAAAATGTTAGATAGGTAAGACGCAAAATTGTAAACAAAACACATGCAACAATACTGGAAGTGTTTATTACTATAGTCGAAACCAACAACACAGAAGGCTGTATAAACAAGCTACTCTTAGTATCATCCTAAAGAAAACAAAAAAAAAACGAGTGTCATTCTATTTAATCCGTGAACGAGTAAGGGGGCGTCCACAAATTACGTGAGATGTTTAAGGGGGAGAAGGGGTCGAGTCAAATCTCATCTAAACTTACGTTGGAGAGAGGGGGGGTCTCGGCAAATATCACGCAATTATTTTTTTCCGATTGAAACAAAAATTATACTATTTTGGTCAATTATCCAGATTGTACATGATTACGATTTAATCTTAAGCGTAATCGTAATAAGATTAAGATCATTTACTAATTCGTTCGAAAGAAAATAATTTCATTCATATACACATGGACATGTTGGTTCCAATAGTCTCTCTTGAGACCGCGCATGATTCTCCATGGACTGAATTACATTAGATATTCTTTTTTTTAATCGCAGTAGCTACGATTTAATTATTCTATTGTTAAATTTTTATTACACTTATAAGTCTCAGCAATATTGATTGCTAGTCTTAACTCACAGATTAGGGAGTGATATTACGTATGTCTTAACTAGTCGTAAATAAAAGCACAGAGTAATTTTTTTTCGTTTTACAATAACAATCCAACGCGTTTACAAATTAAGACACCCACATTTTGAAAAATCTCACGTGAGATTGGGGGATGGGGTAGGGGGTTGAATAAAGTCTCACGACATCTCACCAGGGGGGGAGGGAGGGACAGAAAATTTAAAAAAACACCTCAGGTAATTTATGGACGCCCCCTAACAAATATTTTACTGTAAACAAACGTTGTTCATCCTTTTAAGTAGTTAAAATCAAGTACTTTCTGTTCTTCTTCTTAATAAAGTACTTCTGATTTCTGATTTCAAATAATCTTCATGATGAGAAATACAAAAAGTACTGTATCTATGTTGAAGATAAATAGCGAAATATATATATATATATATATATATATATATATATATATATATATATATATATATATATATATATATATATATATATATATATATATATATATATATATATATATATCTATATATATATATATATACAAAAGTGATTTTGTTTGTTTGTTACACTTTCACGTCTAAATCACAAAACCGGTTTAAAAAATATTTCTCTGATAGAAAAGTAGGCCTATATCCCTACGACAATTACAATAACTATGCCAACGTATCAAGATTTTCCTATAAACGTCTTATTACGTCTATATGCTTCTTTGCTATCTCAAAATATTAAAAAAAACCAGCAAAAATGTTATTTACAACAGCAAATACATCGTCTTGTATTTTACATTTTAATAAATAACTAAGTTATAGCTCGAACGAGACCGACAATTGACTTATCGAAAGTAATCGTTCGACCCTCCACCCGCTTAACCGAATAAAAATGTAATTTCAACTCCCCTTCTGTTAGAGAGGAGAGAAAATTAGCCGCAAAAACAATTATATAAGGCACCTCTCTTGAATAAATATACTTTAAAGTATTATCGACGACAATTTTAGAGAAAATTAGCTGCAAAATCAATTATTATAACTTAGTCAACTATGTTGTATAAATATAGTTCAATGTATAGTTAGCGTCAATTTTTGAGCAAATTAGCTACAAAAACAATTATTATCACTAAGTTAACTAACTAACTGTTAACTATAAATTGTGCTTCAATGTATGTTTAAAGTCAAATTTTGGAGATAATTATTAATTAGCCGCAAAAGCAATTTTATAAGTCAACTATCTCCTATAAATATAGTTGAAAATATAATCAATGTCAATTTTTTTAAGTAAATTTGCCGCAAAAACTATTATATATGACACCTCTATTGGATAAATATAGTTCAACGTATGTCAATTTTTTTCAGAAAAATAGCCGCAAAAACAATTGCAGAAGGCACCTCTCTAAGATAAAAATAGTTCAAATTATGATTAATGTCAATTTTTGAAGAAAATTAGCTGCACAAACTATTATTATAAGTAAGTCAACTCTGTTGAATAAATATAGTTAAATACTTATAAAGTGACGTTGTCACTTTTTGTAGAAAACTCAACACAATCAAATATTGTAAAGAATAATTATCGGCTCCTTAATAAACTATTAGTTGTTTTCTGGCTCCAAATTGTCAGAATTTTTACGTTGTATAAAAAGTATCAGAACTGATCCCCGGGTAAACAAAATGAAAATTCTTGTGGTAGGTAGTGTGTTTACAAATCCGTTTCTCGGGTGATTACGTAGTTATCGTTTACGATCTTCACAAGAAACAAGCACAACTTTATTAAATAAAATAAAATTATGAACATCAAATTTTAAATTTGACATTATATTAAGTCTAGTATATTAGATATATATTTTTCGTGGACGGGATTTGCTGAAACTTCATATCAGTGCAATATTAACTTACTAATTAGCATAATTGTAATAAAGTCATAGTTTCACAAAAAAACAGTACAAGTGGTCGAGTGGTTAGCGACCCTGACTTCGCAATCGACGGGGCTTGGGTTCGATCCCCGACGGGGACAAGCATTTATGTGGTGATCATAAATGTTTGTATTTCCGGGTTTGGGTGTTTATTATGTATGTAAAAGTATTTATATATGTATTTCTATGTATTAGTATCGCTGACTGACACCCATAATACAAGCAAATAATTTGCTTACTTTGGGGTTAGATCAGTAAGAGTAATTTGTCCCGTGAATATTTATATTTATTTATATTAAAGTGTATTAATGGATAAATATTGCATTGCATATAATAAGTGCTTGGACAATTGACATGTACCCAAATGCCCCAATTTTACGGGTTACCCCATTTTTGGTGTAAAAATTGGTACCCGTAGTTATTAAAATTTGAATACGGGGTAAAGCTAACACATTTTTAAAATTACCGTCGTGGCTGGCCAGGGTAGGCAAACACAAGCATTCTGTCTGATTCGCCGCAGCTATTTGACTTTTAAATTCATTGGTTCGTGTGTTTACAACTTTAAAATCTTTAAATTTTTTACAATTGCTTTCCAAAATTAAGATCATTTAAAGGCTATTTCCTCTACCAAGAAATATAAATTTAAAAATTAAAGATTTTGTTATTAATAAACAATGCCGCTCTAATTATCCCCCGTAGAATCTAAAACCCGTAATTTTGTGCTGGTTACCCTTAAATCAAGAAGTGGCAGGTGGCACCCCTAGGTACGGTAGACATGATCTATACATCAAATAGTCGAACATAAAAAAACACTACCAATGTACAGTCATAATAATCGATGTCCGAAGGCCTGGGGCGAAGGACGGGGAAGACTAGCAAACATCTGTCGCGCAAAGAAATGAAGTTGTCTATGGTAATAAGGGTACTGTATGCAAATAACCATACATTTAACATACATTACAATTTAGCTCAAGAGCTTGAGTTGTAAATTTCACAACTGAATCAACCTGAAAGCAAGCATAATGTAATCTTCACCATTGTTGATATTTTATAGCATACAACAGCGATGATTATTTATTTTCTTGTTAAAATAGATAAGTATCTACTATAGCATCGACATCATTGGCCTATAGACACCAAAAATTTTAAGTATGCGTTGCAACCCGTGTAGTTGGAAGATCCATACTAATATTATAAATGCGAAAGTCTGTCTGTCTGTTACGCTTTCACGGCTAAACCGCTGAACCGATTTTCATGAAATTTGGCATATATATAGTTGAAGGTCTGGGGTCAAACATAGACTATTTTTTTTTCAAAATTCAAATCAGTCTCTGGTGGGCTGAAATAGGAGATGAAATTTTTATTAAAAGCTACTTGGATGACTTATTAATATACTCGCGGGCGAAGCTGCGCGGGTCACCTAGTAATGGTATAAGTCTAAGTTTATTCGCTACTTAGCCCTCCACACCAGTACATGACATGAGTGACAAACATTAACATTATTGTAGTAGAAATAGGTATGATGGTACGAAAAGTAAATCTCTAATGTATTAGCTTACTACCTAGTATCTACAACCTGGCATCTTATGTAAGGAATGTGAATGGTTTATTCAAAATTATATTTATTAAACTTGGAACGCTCCATAGACCGTTCAATATATTTTTTTTTGTAAATTACAAGAAAATAACACCCTTTAACTGAATATAACGTACACTTATTTATAAAAATTGAATAGGTCTACACGTATACAAAATATCATGTTGAAAATTGAATAGATCTATACGTATACATAATATCATCTTAAAAATTGAATAGATCTACACGTATACAAAATATCATGTTAAAAATTCAGTCGTTTAAACGCGCTTGAGTAGCAAATATTTAAACACCCATATATCTTAAAAATGTTGAAATATTTTGAAATTAACAGATTATCAAAAAAAAACTTACATGTACAGTTATTAATTACGGGCCTTCGAAGCATTACTAGCCATCACCCTATGGTCGAAATTCGACTATAGACTAAACAATAAAATCTTTAAAGACGTAAAGAAAATAGTACATGTGTGTATAATATTTATTTATTTATTTAAATTTTGCACACATACTTTTGCACAGGTAGACTTAACGCCCAAGAACATTCTCTGCCAGTCAACCTCTAAAGAGTACAGAGAGGGCACAAGGGGTGCACATAGAAAGAAGAAAATAAAAATTGAAACTTAATTTAGTACTAGTTGAACACACTAATTATGTTAAAACAAAACTCACACAATGAAAACACATAATTAAAACATAAATTTATATATAATATAATTATATAAATAAATACACATATTGAATTTACATGAATACAAATAATTCAATATATAAGAATAAAATACATATACTCATAACTATAGACAAATATATACTAAAATACATAGTTACCAATCCATACTATCCATACTTCCATACTAATATTATAAATGCGAAAGTAACTCTGTCTGTCTGTCTGTCTGTTACGCTTTCACGGCCAAACCACTGAACCGATTTGGATAAAATTTGGTACAAATATAGTTTGAGACCCAAGAAAGGACATAGAGTTTGAGACCCAAGATAGCTCTTATCCCGGAAATCCTACGGGAACGAGAACTATGCGGATTTTTATTTTAAAATTTTTCCACGCGAACGAAGTCGCGGGCACAGCTAGTATTATATAAATATTCTTTTATGTCTTCATACTACAACAGCAAATACATAAATAAAATTATATAAGCAATCAATCAGGAACAATGCCCAAGTAAAGATTTTTGACATGCCGTTTAAAAGAATACCTTGAACCATGTATGTCACATGAAGGTAAGTATAATAGTTGTAATGTTAATTTTTAATGTCACATTTATAAGTTTGCCGGATACCACACCCACTAAACCGGAACACGACAATGACGCTATAGCGTCAGAAGTGGGTAAGGCGGCGGTACCTATATAGCGAGACATTGCGGAGCTCTACCACCTAGTAGTCACAGTATCGTTTGTCTTTTACAATTTCCCTGGCGGAATGGCAGATGGTCTATTCTTCAAAAAGGGGTCCCAGACTAACCCGTGGAAAAATTATATTTTATCTGTAATTATTGTAACACCAAGGAACTTATACGTGACAACTGGAATTATTACGAAGCAATATCTGAAAAATAAAAACGTACTTTATTTCGTTACTCATAAAGTTGACATTTGTTTCTTACTTAACAGAGGGAAAAAAATCTGAGCAATCCAACGACAAGAGTGGATGTTGTCCCTTTCTTGCAATTGCCAGTGTAAATAAAACTATCTGATGGTAGATTTTTATATATTCGGTAATCGTTAAATCCTTTTTATTCATACAATTCGATAAATAAATTAGCATAAAATGTATAGAAATTAACATAATAAGTTCTAAAATGTGCTTATTTTAATTATTACGTAATTACTTATGCAATGCAAAGCTGTTTCTCAAATTAGTAGAATTACTTAGTAGTAATTTGCAAACTACACATGGCCGCACTTATATATGGCGATTGGCGCTTTATTTAGTAGAAAGAGACACACTCCACCCATGTCGTGGCACTCTTCGGAACGATTTTGAAGCGCGTGTGAACATCCTGGGTAGAATGTAACTTCCTTGTGAAACACTCATATTCTTACAAATATATTTTCTTTCTTTAGAAAAATTCTTAACGTCCCTGAGCTAAGGACGTCTGTACTGCGGTTTTGATAGACAACAAAGTTCGCTTGTGGATAACCACAAAATTGCAATCGTGTGACACATGAGGTCAAACACACGCATCCATTGTAAACTTTAACTGAGTTCAACTCATCCGCTGACAACCTTTACAATTGCTTAAACTAAATTAAAGGACTAGGTATGTTTTTATGCAAAAGTTTACCGGTATTCTTTCTCCGAAAACCGGAAAACAGGAACAATCACTATTGCGATAAAAAGAGCTGGTAAGTCAGTGATAACTTGCCCCTGCAAATTATTTTAAAACTTTTTTTTAATTATCGATAGTGAAGCGCTTAATTCTTAAAACTATATTACCAACCTTTATTGGTGATGCCTATTTAATATTATGAAAGCGAATGTAAGTTAGTTTGTTATGCTTTCACGCGAAAACTGCTTAATCAATGATCATGAAACTTTGTACACATATTCTTGGAGGTATTAGAAGTAACATAATATAATACTTTTTATTAAAAA
Source organism: Apodemia mormo (assembly GCA_036924255.1). Lineage (NCBI taxonomy): Eukaryota > Metazoa > Arthropoda > Insecta > Lepidoptera > Riodinidae > Apodemia > Apodemia mormo. Next base: position 12,483,423 of record JAUPFN010000020.1, read on the forward strand.
AATCTTAAATGCAAGCGAAGCCGCGAGTAAAAGCTAGTCATTAATATATTAAAGTTGTAGGCTTCTTTACTACTTTTACGACATAAGAAAAAATATACCTATTAAAAATAAGTTTCAGAAATACCTACTGACGGGCCATGAGTTGCACTTAGAACGTCGATCGACTTGACTTGTATTAATCATATAACTTTTTCCGATCCCGACTTGCCCTTTCTTCAAATAGTGCAAATCATTCATAGGGAGAGGGAATGTGTTCCTTAGTAGGAATTGAAAGGATAGAGTTGACAGTAAATTAAGAAGTCTGTCTTTAAAATGAAACAATTACTTTTTAAACAAATATCACGTGAACACAAAATGTTTGAAGATTTAAAAAGAGCATATTTTTCATCCTGAAAAACAATTTTTTAAGTGCACTTTTTCAGTTCTTTTTAATTCATAAGATAGCAAACAAGAAAATGACTCAGGAAATCTGATACCCCGAATTATAACTTGTGTGGAAAAGTTGAAGATTTTTTTTTTTTTTCATTTATTTGGATCAACAAACAGTAACACTATTACATTTAATTCGGTACAAAGTTTTAGATATAATTTACTAATAGTGATACCAACACCGTTGATCACCGATTAATTTTAATATTGAAAAGTGGCGCACAAAATATGTTGAAGTATGTGATTTGTGAAGATGTCTAATATTTATTACTTGAATGTATAAAATATGAAACCAATAGAAAAAATGTCTTAAATAATTTAAAACTATATAAACTAGATGTAGAGGTGCTGCAGAGCATCCTAGCGGAGCCCAACTCGAGCTCAGCTAATGTAGCATTATTTAGTATTATATCGTAATGTTAACAATTAGCTTTAGGGTATGATAGGGCTGACATGTCTTTGTGGACAAAAGTTCCGAAAGTAAATAAAGATAAAAACAAGAAGTTGACTTTCCTGATGGAAAGACACTAAAAATGCCAATTATGCATTGCGAGCCTTGGAACCAAATCTTAAGAGTACATGCATAATTTTACCGGCTACTTTACACTCCAAACCAGAACATGACAGTGACAAGCACTGACAACTATTACAACAACAGTAGGTAAAGCGGTGGTACCAGACCCGAGTGAAACAATGCAGAACTCTACCACCTAATAGCCACGATAGAGTTTTTTTATATCATAAGATAGCAAACAAGTAGATGGGTCTCCTGACGGAAAGAGTCAACCATCGCCTATAGACACCAAAGATGTTAATGGTGCGTTACTATCGCGTGGCGAGGTCTAATGCCACATACATAAGTTTACCGGCTACCTTACCCTCCAAACCGGAACACGACAGCGACAATCACTGACGCTATTGCGGCAGGAATAGGCAAGGCGGTGATACCAGACCCGGGCAAGACAATACAGAACTCTACCACCTAGTAGTCACGATGGTAGTGACTCGCATAGCCAATCGGTCGCCTTTTACGACCTACCTAGCAGAACGGCAGTTGGTCTATTCTTCAATGCAGCCCGGAACCAACACGGGGGAAATGATTCGCATAGCCCATCGTTAATCTCTTATAAACTGCCTGCCAGAACGTCAGATTTTATTCTTCAAAGGGAACCCGGACCTACACGGGGAACACTGCAGTTACTAATAATCAATTTGATTTCTTCATGTTAATCTGGGCACTTTTTTAGGGTTCTGAAATAAACTAGGAACCCTTATAGTTTCGCTAAGTCCATTCACAGGATAACTCAGAGACCCTTATTACTACAAAGCTGTAATTTGGCACGACTATACGTATTAGTTACGTCAACAGAGTGGTAACATAAAATCGTGAATTTTTTTTTGAGGGTAGTAAAAAAAAATAACATCCCCACTTTACATGTAGGGGAACTACATGTAAAGTGGGGATGTTAATTATTTTCACACGTACGCCATTGTATGGGGAATCGTTGGATAGTAAAAAAAAAGTATCTTCACGCCCATATCCCCGAAGGGGTAGGCAGAGGTGCAACGAGTGCACCCACGATTAGCCGAAGATACTTGGTCCCACAAATGTGATAGGTGGCAAGCCTATCGCCAACCGGGCACTTTCCAATCCCGGGCAACTTTGTGTTTCTAAGAAAAACTGAAAAATCACTTTTTATGTGCCCGACCCGGGAATCGAACCTGGGACCTCATGTGATAAACGCCACCGCTGGACCACTAGACCACAGAGGCGACTATCTTTGGATAGGTTTTTAAAAAATATTGTAGGTTTATGAAAACAAGTTTTCAATTAATTAGAGAAGGTTTTATAGGCAGTGAATCTGTGGTACGGATATATATTTGTCATTGAAGTTGAATAGCTTAAATGTTCATAGTATGAAACTATAAAAACCCTCTTATAAGTCCACATTACTATTATGGGCAACTTCGGAACCCTATGTTGCGCGTGGCCCGTGTAGTAGCTCGCCGTGGTCCGCGCGTAGTGGACGTACTTTACCAATTTATAGAAGAATAGATCTACTGCCTAACTACTAGGCATCTCGTAAAATGCAGGAGAAAGCTAATTAATGTGTCACTTATTCACTAACATCGTAACTACTGACTTTTTGGTAAAGAACACGGGCAAGACTTCATACATCGTTTTTTTAGTTATTATCTTAAAGTTTAATATATTCCATGAGATTTTATGTCAACTTTTTAACTTATCCGCATTTAATAAATATTTGTTAACTTGGGCAATAGTATCTAAATAAACTTGGATTTTAGGTAAGGTTAACGTAAACAATCAGCTCTCTCCTTAGTAGTCTGTGGTTAGGTATTTATCTTTTCACTGGATGTCTTCGGTACAACAGCTGCTAATCTCAGAAATCTAAGTTAGATTAAGAGAATTCTGAGCTAAGATTTTGCGAAGAAACTTTATAGGTACTTACTTAAAAGAACAAAAAATAAATAAGCATTAACTATTCTTTAATACAAAAACAGGGAGAATTTTTATTTGATACTTAGAATGAAAGTTGTAATGTATAAATTTATTGGTGTTTGAATGAAAATGTAATTAAAGATTTATATAATGGTTACACTTAAATATGAAGATAGAATTCAATCAAATTAAAGTCTCAATCTATACTTAATATTATAAAATTGTAGAGTTTGTTTGTTTGTTTGGTTGTACTCGGTAATCTCGAAAGCTGCTAAACCGATTTGAATAATTCTTTTTGAGTTGGATAGCCTGTTTATTGAGGCAGGTTATAGACTATATAACATCTTGCTGCGACTAGTAGGAACGGAGTAAACATAGTCCACGCGGACGAAGTCGCGGGCAACAGCTAGTATTTTAATATGATTGTTCTTAGCGATATATTTTATTTAATTGATTTAAAAATCGTAGAAAACTTTTCTAGTTTATCTAATACTAGCGACCTGCCCGCGGTTTCACCCGCGTAGCTTTTGTTCCCGTGGGAATATCGAAAATGTTTATATATCAAAACCTTCCTCACGAATCAATCTATCTATTAAAAAAACCGCATCAAAATCCGTTCCGCAGTTTTAAAGATTTAAGCATACATAGGGACATAGGGACATAGGGACATAGGAGCAGACAGCGAAAGCGACTTTGTTTTATACTATGTAGTGATTCATCGATCCAAAAAACACGCACGCAACAAAACCAAAACGGGCTGTGTTCTTTTCGCATCGTCTCGCCCGCGTCTTACTTATTTCTGCTGCAATAACGTCGGTTCTAACACAGTACATAACACAAGTAAACATTTTCATGTAGCATTTCAACCTCACCACATTGATAGCAACACACGATTAAACATCTTTGACAGTTATAGGCGATAGGCGATAGTTATCTTTTTTCATCAAGAAAACCATCTGCTTTTTGTAATCTTATAAAATAAAAATCTATATTAATATTATAAATGCGAAAGTTTGGATGTTTAGATGGATGGATGGATGGATGTACAGACAAATGCCTGTCCCTGTAAAAAACTAAAAACTAGCCCCAATAATCGCCAAGTCAGTTACTACTTTACACCAAGCAAAGGAGCGATAGCGGTTAAATCACTGGTAGGAAAGTTGATAAAGATGTACTTAAATTTACCGTGTGAATGTATCAATTGTTTGAAGGCTGCCGATCAGATCGCACTTATCTGAGGCAAACACTTGAAAGTAAAACGTCCGGGCATCAAGGGCTCTCACCCCACCCCTCTAGTTTCAAACTTATACAAACACTCAGCTCTATAGAGCTTGTCGGAAAAATTTACGAGGTTTGTTTTAGTATTATGCGCATGAATACTTAAACAGTGTTCCCGCTTCAATGAAAATTTGGTTCGAAAATTAAATTTATATTTTTTTCTTCTTTGTTGAAATGAAATGATAAATGAAAAATATTTATTTGCAAGAATATGGGTGTTTTTAAATATATCATAAGATAGCAAACAAGCAGATGGATCTCCTGATTGAAAGAGCCAACTATCGTCTATAGATACCAAAGATGTTAATGGTGCGTTGCTATCTTGTGGCGAGATCTAATACCACGTGCATAAGTTTACCTTCCAAACCTTACCCTCCAAACCGTAACACGACAGTGACAAGCACTGACGCTATTGCTGCAGGAATAGGTAAAGCGGTGGTACCAGACCCGGGCGAGACAATGCACAACTCTACCGCCTAGTAAAACAAGAGGTGTCACAAGTTATTAAAAATAAATTAAATTACCAACATGTTCTACTATGATATGGTGTGCAAACATTTAAATTTCGGTCGATTTCCTTATAATTACTACCCGGAACCCGGGATAATTAACCCGGAACACAGTTAAATTAACAACATGTTGCAGTAAGAGCATAAGTTGCATAGGTATGCATATAGATATTATATTATGTAAAATTGACTTGTTTTTTTTATTTTATTTTTAATAGGAATAGCTAGTACCCTACATGTTGCTGCCACTAAATAAATTTTACGGTACGTAAATTATTTTGTACGAGATCTACAGTAAATTAATTGCACTATAATATGCCTATTAGTTTCGCAAGCTATTAACTAAATTTTATTGCAATCATTATTTCTTTATTGCAATCATTATTATCAGAATTATATAGCAGCATACAAAATACAAACATTTATATTTTAAATATACGTATATTATTACTAGCTGTTGCCTGTGACTTCGTCCACGCGGACTTCGTTTACTCCGCACAGCTCCTCCCCCGACCTGTCAGTAATATTCATGCAAAATTTGAAGTAAATCCATGCAGTACTCTTTCAATTTACCCCGGACATACATACAGACAAATAGACAAACAGACAAAAATTCTAAAAACTATATTTTTTGCTTCGATATCGATTGTAGATCACGCCCCAAGTATTCTTTTAAAAAATATTCAATGTACAGTTTTGACTTTCCTACCACTTTGTTATATGTATAGATATAATAGCCCGTGTTGATCCGGACCTGTGCTAGTGTGGGTCCTCATTGAAGGATAGACCATCTGTCATTTTGCCACGCAGTTCGAAAAAGCGATCGATTTGCTACATGAGGGACTCGTTGAGTCACTATCATCATGATAACTAAGTGGTAGAGTTCAGCAGTATCGGCTGGATCTGGCACCAAATCCTTACCTGTTCCTGTCGCAATATCGTCAATACTTGTCAAGGTCATGGTCGATTTGAAAGGTGAGGTAGCCGGTAAATTCATCCATGTGACGTTAACACCCCGATACGGATAACAACGTACAATTAGAGCCTTAACTCACCGGGATGCCATGGCGACGTCGCCGACCACCGTATCCAAACAGTTTAAATTGAAATATTTGGCGACTCTTACTTGGCGAAGTAGTCAATTCGCAATTGGCCGAAACCCGCTGGCGATGTTGCCATGGCGTCCCGGTGAGCTACCGCCCTTACGGCCCTTAACATCTTTGGTATCTACATGTGATGGTTGTCTCTTTCGTATTTACATGTGATATCAAAAACTACCTTTCTATTGAGCATTAAGTAGAAAATAATTGAAGGCTAAATGTATCTTTACTGTTCCGACTACTTATTAGGTAGTAAGCTCTGCATCGTCTCGCCTAACGCAGGGTTCCTTTAACCTACAATTCGTCATTCGTAGCAGCAGTAACGATTAGCAACCAATTCCATAATAACGAGGCGTTCCACAAGTTTTTAGACCATTGGGTATTTCATTTCATTTCAAAACAATCAATACACAACACCATTCATTTAACACGCGTTATGTATCTATATTAATACTAGCGGCCGGTTACGTGCTTCGCTACGTTTCGCCATTTATTGAATTCATTTGTTACAAAAAAATGTGATAAATGAAGAACCGCTCTACTGATTTTGTGCAAACTTCACATAAACCATCTACTAAATAGTCCGAACAAAGCCTAAACATTTGGTTTGGACAGGTGAGCCCGTTCTTGAGTTATAAAATTACAACGAAAAGTGGCCTTGACTCTTATATACATATATAGATTTTAAATGGGAAAGTTTGGATGTGTGGGTGGATGTTTGTTACTTAATCACGCAAAAACTACTGAGCGGATATGAATGATATTTGGCAAACAGGTAGATGATGACCTAGAATAGCACATAGGCTACTTTTTATCCCGGAAAAGTTTGGTGATCCCGCGGGAATGCAGCGGTTAATGCACGCTGTAGCTAGTGTATAAAATTTTGCATATTTTTTTCTTTTATATTATGAGCAAACACGCACATGGCTCGTCTGATGGATAGCGAAACCATCACCTATAGATACCAAAGATGGTAATCGTAAAATCTTATCCGTGCAGTGGTATGCCACATGAATGCCACAGCCGTAAGTTTACTAGCTAACTTACCCTCCAAACCGGAACACAACAAAGGCAAGCATTGACCTTATGGCGGCAGGAATAGGTAAGGTGATGGTACCATATACCTGGGCGAGACGTTGCGGAACTCTACTACCTATTAATCACGATGGTAGCGACACGTATAGCCAATCGGTCGCCTCTTACAACCTGTCTGGCGGAATGGCAATTGGTCTATTCTATAAAGAAGCCCGGACCAACACGGTGGTTTAAGTCTGCTGTCACATAAAAAACATATATTACTAGCTGTTGCCAGCGACTCCGTCCGCGCGGACTTTGTTTACTCCGCACAGCCCCTCCCCCGTAGGTGATAGCGTGATAATATGTAGCCTATATGTTGATCCGACCTATTAGTAATATTCATGCAAAATTTGAAGTAAATCCATGCAGTACTTTTTGAGTTTACCCCGGACATACATACAGACAAACAAACAGCCAAACAGGCAAAAATTCTAAAAACTATATTTTTTGCTTCGATATCGATTGTAGATCACGCTCCAAGTATTCTTTTAAAAAAATATTCAATGTACAGTTTTGACTTTCCTACGATTTTATTATATGTATAGATTATTTAGTCTATGATTGATCAATTGAGTCAAATTGTGGTTAAATTTCGACCAGAGCGCGATCGTTAGATTCTTAGAAATATGTACCTGTTTGTTAGAACTCCAAACCTGCCTTACTGATTTTCAACCGACGTCAAAAAAGCATAAGTAGGGTGTTTTTATCATGTACACTGTAAACCTGAAATCAATTTCCACCCAGCCCCAAATAATCGACTTCCTTTGTCCCGTCTCTCCTTCCTAATCGAATTTTAGCAGCAAACAGCCTTTTATTGTACTCGATTTCAAATCGATCCCCTCCTTTGATATTTTAAACGATTTTTGAGGTTTCTACAAATTTAATTAGTGTTGTAAATAGTTTGTTGGTGCATTTGTTTGCGTATTCGGCTATGGATCCTATTTTTTTTTATTTTTTTTTATATCATAAGATAGCAAACAAGCAGATGGGTCTCCTGATGGGAAGAGTCAACCATCGCCTATAGACACCAAAGATGTTAATGGTACGTTGCTATCTGGTGGCGAGTTCTAATGCCACATGCATAAGTTTACCGGCTACCTTACCTTCCAAACCGGAACACGACAGCGACAAGCACTGACGCTATTGCGGCAGAAATAGGTAAGGCGGTGGTACCAGACCCGAGCGAGACAATGCAGAACTCTACCACCTAGTAGCCACGATGGTAGTGACTCGATAGCCAATCGGTCGCCTTTTACGACCTGCCTGGCAGAACGGCAGTTGGCCTATTCTACAAAGGAGGCCGGGACCAACACGGCGAGAACTAAGGGACTAGGTTCGATATCCGGATTCTGGATAAAAAATTATTCTCTTATATCCTAACTATAAAATGAATTCCGTCACGTACAATTCCTGAATAGATAGGCGACTCTTTTTACCATAAGATAGAAAGCAATTAGATGTGCAAAAAGAATGACATAACAAAAAAGATAGCTGTTCTGATGAAAAGAAACAAACCATCGCCTAGAGACACTAAAGATATCAATGGTGCTCTTGTATCCGTGAGATGGGGTTTAAATGCCACATGCACATGTTTATGGCTACCTTACCCTCCAAACTTTACCACAAATCTGCCGAAATAATCACTGACGTTATTTCGGCAGAAATAGGTAAAGCGAAGTTATCTAAGCCGGTTGAGAGGTTGCAGAAGCCATGATGTTAGTAACTCGAATAATGAGATGCTTAGAAGTTCTTGCTTACTCCTACAGTTGATCTATTCGTAAAAAGGAGGGACCAAAATGAAAAAAAATTTCTTATATCCTAAATGTCGTATATCTAAATATCGACACGTCCACATTTCTGACTAAGTAGACAGATGTGAAACACACGATTATCCTAATATATTTCTGCTTTGATCGCCTCTATAGTTTAATGGTCCGGTGTCGACGTTGATCACATGAAGTTCCGGGTTCGACTCCCAGTCGAGCAATTCAAAAATGTGTTTTTTTTAGTTTTCTGACAAAAACAACGTTGCCCGGATTGGATAAGTGTTCCGGGCTCCTTTGAAGAATAGACCAATTGCCGTTCTGCCAGGCACGTCGTAAAAGGCGATTAATTGACTATGCAAGTCACTAACATCGTGTCTACTAGGTGGTAGAGTTCTGCATTGTCTCGCCCTGGTCTGGTACCACCGCCTTACCTATTCCTGCTGCAATAGCGTCAGTGCGTGTCACTGTCGTGTTCCGGTTTGGAGGGTAAGGTAGCCGGTAAACTTATGCATGTGGCATTAGACCTCGCCACAAGATAGCAAGGCACCATTAACACCTTTAGTGTCTATAGGCGATAGTTGACTCCATCTGGAGACCCATCTGCTTGTTTGCTATCTTATGATATATAAAAAAAGGCTCTCCACCTATTACACTGTCGTACTTAATATCTTCAATTTATCGTGGATACACTGGTTGCACCTCTGGCCACGTCTGCGGGGATACGGGCGTAAGTATATTTTACTTTTTATTTTTGCTTTATCTATAACGAGTCTTAATGAGTCCGTAAATATTAAACGCCAGCTTGTTACAGGCGGTTTTTATCGGCTCGTTAACATTTTTTGTTGATGAGTAGGTTTTACTAAGTAAATATATACGATTTTATCACAGGTGAGGAATATAAATAATGCAAATTATATAAATTATATTAATTTAGTGCAAAAGGTGTATCAATTAGGTCGCATAACTTTACAACACATATCAACCAACGTCTAAAAAGAAGTAATGGTTTTTAACTCTATTAATATTATAAATGCGAATGTTTGGATGTTTTGATGGATGGATGGGTGTTTGTTATTCAATCACGCAAAAACTACTGAACGGATTTGTATGCACATTGGTACACAGGTAAATGATGACCTGGAATAGCACATAGGCTATTTATCCCGGAAAAATTAAGTGATCCCACGGGATTCACCTAAAACTTTTATGATGTAGCGCGCTGCGCACTGCAGCTAATCTATACATATAATAAAATCGTAGAAAAGTCAAAACTGTACATTGAATATTTTTTAAAAGAATACTTGGGGCGTGATCTACAATCAGTATCGAAGCCAAAAATATAGTTTATAGAATTTTTGTCTGTTTGTCTGTATGTATGTCCGGGGTAAACTCAAAAAGTACTGCATGAATTTACTTCAAATTTTGCATAAATATTACTAACAAGTCGGGTCAACATAAAACCTACATATTATCACGCTATCATCTACGGGGGAGGAGTAATGCGGAGTAAACGAAGTCCGCGCGGACGAAGTCGCTGGCAACAGTTAGTATATTATATAATTTTACATTATTTTTACGGTTTTTAAAATGTAAAGAGAAAATATTTGTTTGAGATTGACTAACACTAAAACCACTAATATTTTTTCGAACCGAGCAGATGGCTCTCCTGACATAAAGAGAAAACCATTGCCTATAGACACCAAAGATGTTAATACTGCGCTGCTAACCGTGTGGCAGGACAGTAATACAGTAATACCGCATACATAGGTACGTTTACCGGCTACCTTTCTTTCCAAACCGGAATATGGCAGTTACAAGCACTGACATTATTTAGCAGGAATTAATAAGGAGGTGGTACCAAACCTGGGCAAGACGTCATAGATCTTTATTTATATAACATGTAAAACAAGAAACCGGTTAAGTGCGAGGGTTCCACACAAACTTGTAGGTAACCGTAGCTACACATAAACTTCATGATTCTAGATCAAGAGGAAGTTTTTAGTACCCTATAGGTTTTGATTTCCTTGTGAATTTACAAAATATGCGACATAGGGGGTCCGAGGCTACTACGTAAGCCGGTGACAGGGATCCGGTCTGTCTCCCAGCTATCTGATAGCGGTAATAAGCAATCATATATGGTAAACATTAATGGTCAAATATGTCAAGAAAAAATATGCGACATAATCAGTCACATCTTTTGATCGAATTTTTTTTGTGTCATATACCTAAATAAAAATTTACGGTTTTCGGATCTTTTCCTTTACACGTGCTGTAAAACATAGTTTATTGCCATATTTCATAATTTAAGGTCAACGGGAAATAATACCCTACTAGTAATACCTAATAGTACCAATATGGTATTATTTCTCTTTTATCCTACCTGGAATCTAACCTAGGACTTCTAAGCAAAATATTATAAAAATAAATTTTAAATTTCCCCATATTAATCTATTTGAAGAATTAAATAGACCATAATATGCAATGCCGTTCTGCCAGGCAGATCGTAAAAGACGACCGATTTGCTATACGTGTCACTACCATCGTGACTACTAGGTAGTAGAGTTCCGTAACGTCTCGCTTGGGTATTTGGTACCGCCGCCTTATTTATTTCCTGTCGCAATAACGTCAATGCTTGTCATTATCGTGTTCCGGTTTGGAGGGTAAGGTACAGCTTCCTTAAAACTTATACAAGTGGCATTAACACCTCGCAACATAGGTATAAACGCACCACTAACATCTTTGGTGTCTATAGGCGATGATTTCTTTTCCATCCGGGGAACCATCTACTTGTTTACTATATCATGATATAAAAAAACAACTTCTAAAATAATTCTTAAGTGTTCAAATTAGGTCCTTACCTTCATGAAAATGGCTCGACATACATACATATTATTGTGATTTATGTTATCAACAATTAGGAGCCATTAACAATATAATTCAATCATTCTGACTCATGAATAATTATTCCGTCAAAATTACATTCCAGTATCTGTACATCTACAAGCTATTAGCGCAGCATAAGCAGTTAAAATCACAGATTATTTCGTATTACAGGCATATTAAAGTGTTATAGCGTGTTTATGGACTGACCGTTAATTCGAGACCACCATCTTAAATGTAAAATAAGAAACCGCAAGATAAGGATCTAAGAACATAAAAGATACGGGAACTCTTTGTAGAGTCGGTAGCCGGCGTATACTTATGTACGCCCATATACAAAACGCCGGGACACACACACTTGCACGTGGTCGCGGCACACATTTAAGGGCGCTGTACGCACACATCGAACACGTGATTGTGATTCGTCGATGTGACGGCGACGACCACGCCCTCTTTTATCGACGTTGCGCCGGGAACGTGCGTGCGAAACATCCTTATATGTAAAATAGGTTATAGCATAGCTTGAGACACGTATCGGGTGTCATTTTCACGCCTCTATTTGTCGTCTCTACAAAAATCTTTAAAGCTCAGTCTCATTTGGGATAGAAAATAATTAAGTTATATCCTGGATATCAATTTTTGGTATATTTTGAGCATTCAAATTAAACTAGTGATCTCCTAAGTCATGTGGTTGAAATTCTGCCATATATTTTTTTATTCTTTTTGTTTTTTACATTTTTCCATGAAAACTTAAAGTATGTTTAATTTAACTCTTCCGTGACTGAATCCAGTTTTTGTTTTGTTTATATGTATGTATATTTACCTAACTATTCCCCGCGACTTCCTTTTACTCTGTCAGGTAAAAACAGTGAATGTAACTTAATGTAAATGTAATTTTGTATCGATGAAGGAATTTTTAAAATCGATCCAGTAGTTTTTAAATTTTATCCAATACAAATAAATATTACCTACCTCTTTATAATATTAAAGTCTAGAAAAGTATTGACAGTTCTATAAATGCAAGCGTCATTGGGAATCAGACGCTGTACTACAATTTTTCTTTTGAAATTTTTTTTATTGAACAACTTTTTTATAAACAATTGGAAATATCGACTAAAATGAAATAATATCGTGAAGAAAATTTTCCCCGTGTTGGTTCCGGGCTTCTTTGAAGGATAGACCAACAGCCGTTCTGCCAGGCAGGTCGTAAAAGGCGACCGATTGGCTATGCGAGTCACTACCATAGTGACTACTAGATGGTAGAGTTCTGCATTGTCTCGCCCGTGTCTGGTACCACCGCCTTACCTATTCCTGCCGCAATAACGTCAATGCTTGTCGCTGTCGTGTTTCGGTTTGGAGGGTAAGGTAGCCGGTAAACTTATGCACGTGGCATTAGACCTCGCCACAAGATAGCAACGCACCATTAACATCTTCGGTGTCTATAGGCGATGGTTGACTCTTACCATCAGGAGACTCATCTGCTTGTTAGCTAAATTTCAATTTAATTTTATAATTATCTGTACGCCAAAACGGCAGGTCGTAGCGTCCTTATGAATATTCACATTTAACTCCTTCACCTACTACCACAGAACAAAAGAGTTTGAGTATCTATGATATAAAAAAAAAGAAAATAATCTCTTATTTTCATTGTTCAATATTCTATTAAAAAAGTTTCTTCGCGATTCTTATGCACCTACATCTATATTTTATTTGGCGACTAAATGTATTGTATATACATAATAATGCAACAATTCCCGTTTTTTTTTTGTAATTATTAAATGGAGATGAAGCATTAATTTCTGGGATACCTTGTATTGATGAGATCCCTTGCGAGGAGGCAGAGTTATAGACTTTACGATCCATCGCGATTCAGCGGCTTGTCTGTTGGCAAAATAAATTGTGATTCTCATCGCCATATTTACCAGCGTATTAACGATTGGCGAGTATTTCTAGCGATATCCTGGACTGACATCTGTACGTGCTCATCCGAGGCATGGGAGTGGTAATACACCACTCTTCCAGACAACAGAGTTGCTACTGAGATTTTAGATTTTCGAGAAAAACCTCGAAAAAACCTCCATACCTAATACTTTGCTCGACTCGGCGACCGAACCGAAACTCATAATTTAAGCCGAATAGGCTATCCCTAGACCACGAGGCAGTTGATTTTTAGGTATTTGTTTCAATTTTATGAAAAACATTACTTAACCTGAATGACACTTATCCTAATCCTATAGAGGCCTAATCTACCGATCACGATTTGACTTCACATTAGACATTACAAGTAGCTTAGCCTTACTACTAATAAACGTTGATTAAAACAATATTAGTTTCATCTTAAACATTTCCCGACTAAAGCTAACTACTTACTACATTAAATCCCTACCCCAAAGTACTAACGCAGTATGAATATTATGTGTCTATAGGCTACTGTTGTCACTTTCCACCAAGAGAGCCATAAAACTAAATTCACATGAAAGTTATATATATTAACTAGCTGACCCGGTAAACGTTTTATATTTTTATATTTTTTATATTTTCTCACCTTTTAAACATTCCCTGGACGGACGGACGGATTCTCATAAATTACGTGTCATATTATTTGTTCTCGATGGACTTCGAAACTACTGAACCGATTTCAATGAAATTTCAAAGATATCTACTGTTTGGTCCAACTTAATAGGATAGTTTTTATCCCAATCAACCCCCCCACCCATCCCCTACTGTCAAGTGCCCCACCAAAATTTGTAGGAGAAATCAACGTTTGCCGGGCCAGCTAGTATATTATAAAATAAAAATAAATATTTCATGATATATCATTAAAAAATATATAGCTTCTATTTGAAATGCGTTTTGTATTTGTAATGGCTTATTTACATAAAAATCATGTATTTATTAAGTACTTCTTTTCATATTTACGTTGTTCATTAAAATTCACAATGAACATTTTTAAAATATTCTATACCTAAACAAAAAATCGTTTGTATACCTACAGGCATAAATAATGCTCGTAATAAAATAGGTGGAACTTCTCTGGAACCCACTGGAACTTGTCTGGAATTCATATTTTGGATAGTTTATTAATTCTTTAGATTAATAATTAAATTTATTATATCCAGAATTAAAAACATTTATTGACATTTAGCATTTATTCTTATATAGTATACACACCTATATCTAATCTTAGAATCTGCACTATTGGTGCATTATACAAAAAATATATACTTTTTTAAAATCATTGATCACTTTTTATTTGAATAAAGTTAAAAAAATGAAAATGAATATTTATGAAACTAGACTTCATAATTAGGTATTCTTATTTTTATGAACATTTGTTTGTACGTATTTTCATATTTTTTTAAATGGAATTTAATTACGAAATCATTTGTTACGTTTATATTTTTTTTTAATGGAATTTACTTGCTGTACTAATAATATTTGATTGTGGATTATTCTCATATTTTCCTAAAATGAAATTTATTTTACAGTAGGTAATAATTGTAGGTGATTTTTATATTTTTCGTACAAAAGAATTAATTTACACATTAATTTACAGTAACTTTTTATATTTTTTTGCGAAAAGAAGCAATGTAAAATGTATGTAGGTATTCTACATGTGTGTATGCATAACAATAAACAGCACATGGAAATCTTTAATCTTGCCAATTAATAAACCGGTAAATCGAAGAAGGAGTATTATTCGTTTTCAACAGGCAAGCCATATGCTTTTACGCTTTTTTATGATATTTAACAAAACGAATACCCACATGACAGACGAATAACGGCATTGCGACTTACGTACAAAAATATTGAAATTGTATTATACTAAACACACCTTGAATCATCGTATCGTAATAAAATACATGACGGATTGAACAAAGTTTTGTCGATTGGTAATGATATTCAATTATAAAATGATAAACTCCTAGAGGTCAATTCTTCCGACCCTACGTGTCATAAATTCCCTAATTCCAAAGACCATAAACAAAGAAAACGTCATAAATAACTGAGGCAACATTCGAAAAAGTAATATGTCAGCGTCCATAGACACATTAGTGACGCCGTATTTGATTTAACACAATGGAATGCGCGGGCGCTTGCCCGATCCCCGGCTAGACAAATTAGTAGCCAATCTATCAGATACCTGTGAAAAATTGCTGTTAAATTATTTTTTTATACGGCGAAACGAATTCCGTGACCTCGTTACGTGTTTAATCCAATGGATAACTATTGTTTGTTCTAACGATTCCTCCGAACATTTCATTTGGTATCTGTTCCGTAACAGCTGACTAGCGCAGCGTCGCTCGCGAGTAGATATACTATTTCTCTACTCCTATTAACACAAGATTTTTTTTCACCTGTTTTAGCTCCTTAGGCGACTTTTACAACATTACAACTAGCTACTTTTTTCACAAATCAACCCGAATTTTTAAAAATGTAGCCTATGACTCTGGGTCTTCAACTATCTTTTATCTTTGATGTCTTTGTTGTCTATAGGCAATGGTTATCGCATTTTATCACGAGAGCTACCTGCATGTTTGGTATCTTATGATAATAAAAAAATACTAGAAAACTACACTATCTAGCAGTAATGTAGGCCACTTTTTAATCGACTAAGCAATAGGATATAATGATTTTAGTTCACACGAAAAAGTCTCGAGATAACAGCTAATCTATTTATAAAATTAACTTATGTTATCAACGTAGAGCAAATCTATATATATAAAAATCAATTGCTGTTCGTTAGTCTCGCTAAAACTCGAGAACGGCTGAACCGATTTGGCTAATTTTGGTTTTGAATTTATTGTTGAAGTCCAGGGAGGTTTCAAAGGTAAGAAAATATAGAAAAAAATAAGAGTACTTAAGAAGGCAGAACAACGTTTGCCGGGTCAGCTAGTATATAATATAATAAAGTATTCTTTTGGTACTATGACTCATTACCCATAACCATAGTCATGATATTACAGTGACGTCTTTTTATTCTGTTATAACCATTTAATGCAAGACAAAACGAAATTTCACGGCCAAGATTTTATAACAGTTAAAGTAATGCATACTGTAATCATGCTTTAGTATAGATATATATATACTATTAAGAGAGAACATTTAGAGAATAAATGATATGTGTCTACATATCTATACTAAAAATTTAATGTTTGTCTGTATATTTAATTTGTTTGTCAGATTTTGAAATAAATATTTTTTAAGACATACTGACATTTATTTTACCATTTTGAAAATGTTTGGCCATGTTGAACTGCTGTCGAAAGAACTATTCGAAAGAAGAACTGACCGATCTTGATGAAAATTGATATAGGTTTTGGTACATAGAAGACAAGTAATTGCTATACCATAATTGTCATATCATAATTTTTTTTTATTACTCACAAATGGGTTTCTGGATTTGGGTACATATTCACCAAGTATTGACAGTGAAAAATATAAAATTTATTTAACATCAAGTATAAAAGTATTTTATTCTTATTAATTATTACTGTTAAATGCTTGACTATTTCACCTTTGATTACCAACATGGACAAATACTTAGTGTGTAATGAATGTAGGTGGTTGTATTTCTGGATTTGTTTATATGTATTTAATACCTATCTCTGACTTAAACTCATATCACAAACAAATGATTTGCTTACTTTTGCTATCTTTTCGAGAAACTAGCAAATAATTTATATTTAGGTATCCATAGGTATCTTAACTATCTTTGCGCGAAAATAAAAAAGGAAAATTCCCCAAATTGATAATATTGATACTATGATCTATTTTGTACAAGCTACTTTTCTTAAGTTAGAATTGAAATATTATTTTAAACATATAATACGGCTTGTTAGCTCAATAATTATAACGTAATAAAACTGCAACAACTTTCACTCGAATCTCTGAAACTTAGAATCAGGTCTTTGCCAAATTTACATGGGAACAAATGAAAAGAGAAGGGAATGGGAAATTTATATATACCTATTAAAATCAACGGGATCTTATCGCGATTAGTTGATGAAATATCGGGGAAATTATTCATCAACTAATCGCGGTAAGATCCCACTGATTTTTAATAATTCGTTTAAATATACCCAAACAAAATATTTTTTTAATGAAAACTGTCATTAAATGATGGAGTTCTGAGGTAACAAACTAGGATTGCCACATGCCACTTCTTGATTTAAAGGCTACTTGATTTAAAGCATTGAAAATCGGGTTGCAGATGTTATACGGGAGACATTTTAAGCGGCTTTACTTTATACAAAACCCTTAATTTTTAAATCTCTACTACTTGTCACAGGAAAAAAGCCTTTAAAAGATCTTAATTTTGTAAAGCAAATCTATAAAAATGTATATAATAACACGCACCGCACATACGTCTCCGCCGGGCATACGAACATACGAACAAATGAATTCAAAGAGTAACTATTATATAATCTGATTCAAAGTCAGGTAGCCGGTGCGGGGACAATATTTATGTTAAGCCGAGCTCGCCAGTCTGGATGGAATTTGTAAAAATACTGGAGCTATATTTACCCCGGGTTTCTAAATTTTTGTAGAGCATAAAACGGGTACTAGGTGGTAGATTTCTGCATTGTCTCGCCCGGGTCTGGTACCACCGCCTTACCTATTCCTGCCGCAATAGCGTCAGTGCTTGTCACTGTCGTGTTTCGGTTTGGAGGGTAAGGTAGCCGGTAAACTTATGCATGTGGCATTAGACCTCGCTACAAGATAGCAACGCACCATTAACATCTTTGGTGTCTATAGGCGATGGTTAACTCTTTCCATCAGGAGACCCATCTGCTTGTTTGCTATCTTATATTATAAAAAAATGGGGTTATCCATAAAGTATGGGTTGTTTCCCGACCTCCAAAATTTTGGTACCAAGTCCTCCAAATTGCGTTTATCAAATTATATTACTAACACCTTCAATGAGAATGATTCAAATGTATATCCGGGGTAATCTACTATTCCGACCACTACTAGTACTAGTACTACTGAAAGCAGAATTAAGTAGTCCATTTTCGTAGGTCCTCAAATACCTAAATTACCATGGTGGAATAGCAATCAGGCTTAACCTGATTGTAAACGTCTCATTTCCTAGCAGTTTTTTGCTTTATCTTTACGCTGTCTCCTGCTTTAAAGGGAGGGAAACTGGATGTATTTTCCTACTCCTCCTATACCACCTTCAATTAATATGAAATGTAGTCAACATACCTAAACATAATATTAATACAATAGTAAGGTCATTGTATTAATAAAATAAAATTGTATTCCTGTTTTTCTTATTTCTTTTTGCATATATTCGACAACATTGCTCATTGCGGTCGTTAATTTAAAAAAGCTAACTTTATATGGCCTCACACGATATGTTAATGTTCAAATGAAAAAATCTTTATGTGTTTATGTAGTTTAATACAAGGTTGTTTGTCTATGGCAGAGACCAGGAATTATACCTTTTTTCTGGTTATATATAGATTATATAGATAACATTATTAACTATACACATAGACCTACATATTGGTCTATGTGTATAGTTAATAATGTTTTATATTTACGCATTTTTACAATTTAAAAACTTAACTGTGATTTTTATCGTTTTAGATATTTTAGCAAATTATGTTTATTTTTATTAGTACATATAATAGTTTTTAATAGTTAAAACTAAAGTTTTTTTTATATCACTTTACTGAAGTCATTACATTTTTTAGTTTTAAATCAGGTATTTGTAGACTCAATTGGAAACATATTAATGCAAATTTATAATTTTCACGCATATTCACAAACATTTATAATTTTATGAATACAACTGTAAATTTTATATATTTGAAGAAGATTAGTTAAAGCTGTGATGATTAAACCGGTAGTTTTAAGTTTAGTTTTAGTTTTTAGTTTTAGATATTTATTCTTTTGAAAACACTTTTTATCTAAAAATAATTTTGCATCAGGGTGATAAGTATTACTTTTGGTGATGACTGTGGCTGATTTGAGTACAATTTGGGGTTTCAAACAGTAGTTTCTACTAAATTCATACTAATATTATAAATGCGAAAGTAACTCTGTCTATCCGTCTGTTCTTCGCGCCTAAACCACTGAACCGATTTGGATGAAATTTATCACAAAGATAGTTTGAGACCCGAGAAAGGACATAGGATATTTTTGTCCCGGAAATCTCTCACCGGAAGTCTCACGGGAACGGGAACTATGCGGGTAAAACTGCGGCATACATAGACACCTCTCACGGAAGCGATATCTCCGACTGGTGCGGTACCAAACTGTACCGAACCATTTCGAGATATCGCGTCCGTGAAAGGTGTCTATGTGTGCGTTGCTCGAATATCACATGTATGTAGATTGACTACTGAGTCTCCAGTATACTGTGGTATAGTTCCGTCCAACTTAAAAAAAAATACGAGTAAATTCATGCGAAATTTATATAAATCTTTTATTATTAACTGTACTTAAAGACACTTGCTTGAAGGTCGCGGGAAGAAAATAATACTTATTTAAATTTTCATGGAGGTCAAATGAAATTTTATTTTTTGAGAATAATTTCCTCGGAGAAATACCTCTTTTTTTTGTTTTTTTATATCATAAGATAGCAAACAAGCAGATGGGTCTCCTGATGGAAAGAGTCAACCATCGCCTATAGACACCAAAGGTGTTAATGGTGCGTTGCTATCTTGTGGTAAGGTCTAATGCCACATGCATAAGTTTACCGGCCACCTTAACCTCCAAGCCGGAACACGACAGCGACAAGCGCTGACGCTATTGCGGCAGGAATAGGTAAGGCGGTAGTACCAGACCCGGGCGAGACAATGCAGAACTCTACCACCTAGTAGCTACGATAGTAGTGACTTGCATAGCCAATCGGTCGCCTCTTACGAACTGCCTGGCAGAACGGCAGTTGGTCTATTCTTCAAAGGAGCCCGGAATCAACACGGGGTAAATAACTAGGGGGTTATAAAATCACTTGAAAACAATGTTTATAATTCCAACCGGCAGCCTGATTCTATTTATATAACAGAATCAGGCAACGCATTGTCTCAACCACTGTACATATAATGACTCGTACACTATTCATAGCTACGTATATATTATACTTATAGTATAATAGTGGTATGAGATGGAAGCGCCGTGACCGCAGATCGTGACGGCACGAGATTGCGGCGCCGTGCGTGTTCAGTGGCTTATTTATTTTCTTCGCCTCGGTACTTTTGTTTCGGAAAATTTATGTATCATTCCCGAATTTATGTATAATTCACTACGAAATTACTAAAATATTAATTTAATATTCAACTGGAGATTATAATTATGTTTATCAAAAGAATTAGTATCGGAAGTGTTGAAATAAATATTTAAACATTAAAATTGTTTGTTTTGTTCTTTGTCATATTCAATTGATCGCCCCATTAGTCGAGCGGTTACAGAACCTGACTACGTATCATAAACCTACATAAATCACTGTTATACTTTTACGTTAGTTATATTTTGTTTAAATAACCATCAGCAAGAGTATAGCTATTCCCTGTGTTGGTCCCGGGCTCCTTTGAAGAATAGGTCAACTGTCGTTCTGCCAGGCAGGTAGTAAAAGGCGACTTATTGGCTATGCGAGTCATTAACATCGTGGCTACTAGGTGGTAGAGTTTTGCATTGTCTCGACCGGGTCTAGTACCACCGCCTTACCTATTCCTGACGCAATTTAATTCAGCATCAGCGCTAGTAACTGTCGTTTTCCGGTTCGGAGGGTAAGGTAGCCAGTAAATTTATGCATGTGGCATTAGACCTCGCCACAAGATAGCAACGCAAAATTATTAATTACCAGTTTTGGTGTCTATAGGCGATGGTTGACTCTTTCCATCAGGAGATCCATCTGCTTGTTCGCTATCTTATAACATAAAAAAACCACTAAGTGAACAAATTACAACTCCTTATCCATTTAAATTCTAAGTTGATTAGTAAGAAAAGAGTACGTACTCCATGAACACAAATAAATACCGCCCCGATGGTCGAGTGGTTAGCGACCCCGACTACGCAATCGACGGGGCTCGGGTTCGATCCCAGACGGGGACCAGCATTTGTGTGATGAGCATAAATGTTAGTATTTCCGGGTTTGGGTGTTTATTAAATATATCCCACTATTTATATATGTATTTCTATGTATTAGTATCGTTGACTAACACCCATAACACAAGCAAATAATTTGTTTACTTTGGGGTTATATCAGTAAGGGGCCGTTCATAAATTATGTAAGGCGTTTCGGGGAGGGGGGGTGTTGATTGAATATTATAACTTCTTACTATGGGTGGGGGGGGGGGCAGAGAATCTAAAATTACGTAAGATTTGAAATTGAAAATTCTACCACTTTCGCGCTAAAAATGGCTTTATAGAATAGCACCATCTCCGCATCCACCCTCTTCGCCTCAATCTCTTCAAAGCGTGTACATGTCCAACGTGTGGATTGTACTTCGCATAAAATAAAAATATTAAAACCCATCGTCAGTATCTCACAAGTATCAGTGTGCTCGAATTGAGAATGTAGAACCGATTAAATTATTGCGTCGTCGAGCTGGACAGAGTCTGTGTCTCACATCATACAATAATGGTACGACAATGAAGATATTGATATCGAAAAATTGGAAGATTCTCATGAAGATCAAAAAGAATCAGTCATTCCGGTAATTAGTTAGTTAGCCCGTGGGTAAATAATAGTTTCAGTTTTGATTTATTAACTATTTCTTTCAACACCTTAGGTTTTACTGAACACAAAACTGTGATAGGTTAATAAGATTAATATTATTATAGTTAGTTAATAACATTTGTAGTAATATGATTGCAATAAAGTCTATTTTCAGAATAAATGGAGTTCTATTTTACCAATATATACTTTTCTTACGAAAATTTCTTATCAAGGGGTAGGGGGGACTAGTCGTAAACTATGACGTCTTACATTGGGGAAGAGGTCAAATTAGCCCTCAAAACCTCTTACGTAATTTATGAATTGCCCCTAAGTGTAATTTGTCCCGTGAATGTTTATAATTATTATTATTTTTATAAATGTCGCCGTGTTGGTCCCGGCCTCCTTTGAAGAATAGGCCAACTGCCGTTCTGCCAGGCAGGTCGTAAAAGGCGACCGATTGGCTATCGAGTCACTACCATTGTGGCTACTAGGTGGTAGATTTCTGTATTGTCTCGCCCGGGTCTGGTACCACCGCCTTACCTATTCCTGCCGCAATAGCGTCAGTGCTTGTCGCTGTCGTGTTCCGGTTTGGAGGCTAAGGTAGCCGATAAACTTATGCATGTGGCATTAGACCTCGCCACAAGATAGCAACGCACCATTAACATCTTTGGTGTCTATAGGCGATAGTTAACTTTTTCCATCAGGAGACCCATCTGCTTGTTTGCTATCTTATGATATAAAAAAAATGTCCCGCGTTAGTATATCTAGAAGTTCCATACGCATATCTATATATTAATACGTGAAAGGAAAACTTTTGACCCCTTTTTAATACAATTGCGCGCACGGTGTAGTGTGAAATTTGGCACAGTTAAAGTTTACTTTACTCTAAATGCATTAGAAATACATTCAATTAATAAAACTAAAAATTACACACACTACGTTCATGTGACATACACGATAAGATACACACATGTATAATATACTTTTTTCTTCACGGCTAAAATCTGTTGTGAAATTTAAACGAAATTTTTATGGTTTAAACTGTGGTAGATTTTCGGCTATAGGCGATCGCTAGTATTATTTATTTTATACATTAAAAAAAAAAAATCGTTCTGAATCGATTAACAAAAATTAGGCACAATTTCTTCTTTACCAATTGTACTCGCTTTTCATATAATAACAGAATATATACTTATCGCCTCTGTGATCTAGTGGTCCGGTGTTGGAGTTGTCCACATAAGGTCCTGGGTTCAATTCCCAGGTCGGGCATTTCAAAAATGAGTTTTGTTCAGTTTTCTGACAAAAACAACGTTGCGCAAGATTGGAAATATGTCAGGTTCGCGATAGGCCACATTGTGGGACTAAGTGTCTTCGGCTAGTCATGGGTGCGCTCATTGTACCTCTGTCTACGTCTTCAGGGATACGGGCGTGAAAATACTAAAGCATATACTTAAGTGAAGGTTCTCTTTCCACGGGAAGAGTTATCTGTTAGCTTGCAATCAAGATATAAAAATGGTCTTAAGTTTCACCATATCAATAAATTTTACGATGTGTTAAGCACTAAAGATATTTGCTTCAAGACATTTGTAGAAAATGAACACAAAAAACGGCCATATGCGCCTGCGCACAATTGCAAAATAAATAAAACGGTGGGAACGAAGTTATCAAGCGGTAATGCGTTTGCATCTAATGGCGAATGAGCATATGAAATCGCACAATGAGACGAAGCGAAACATAGCACGCGTATGCGCGAGATGCGTGTCTAAACGATCCCTGGAATATTCATAATTTATTCGTTATGATGTAAACTTATAATATCAATCAGATTTTTATATTATAATATAGCAAATAAGCTTAACTTATGGAAAGAGCTGAGATAACTGTCGCCTTTAGCCACTAAAGGTGTAAATGGTGGGTTGTCATCTGTGTGACATATGTAATGCCATAAGCATGTACCGGTTACCTTACTTTCTAAACCAGAACACGATTGTGACACGTTGTACCACTCACGTTCATTTTGTGACACAATGTACCACTCATGCTCATTTTATGACACAATGTATCACCACTCGAATTCATTTTGTGACACATTGTAATTACCACCACTCACGTATATACTGGGAAAATAGGTAAAAATATTTTTTGTAGGTCTTTGAATCTAATATAAAATGTTATAACACAATGTACCAAAGATACTTATTTATGATGAATTGCTCGAGTCGGGATTCAAACACAGGACTTCATATGTATAAACTGAAGTCAGTACCTACCACCAGGCCAAATTGCTTAACTCGTATAATGAATAGCACGATGTATAGTAATAAATTATTAATAATATTATATATTTGACATGGTACAGGTGCGAATTATGTATACCAAAATAAAGTTTTTACAAATATATCCTAAATAAAGTCCTTATCAATTACAGTTATTACCATTCTTTTATTCATTCCTCCATTTTTAAATGGGAATGAATGACTTTAATTACAAATTATTAATAATAAAAACGTTGATTCAGACAGACCTGCTCGAAACGAACCGGACCGGACGGTATTTTACAATGCATAGGATATTGAGATGTGTAAATAGTAATTATAGTTCACATTTCCATTACATTCACTATCCACGATAGCTGAATTCTTATCAATTACATTTATTGCCATTCTTTAATTTATTTCTACATTTTAAATGGGATTGGCTTTGTTTACAAATTGTTTATATAAAAAATAGTGTTTTTTTGACATAATGATTTTTCAACCAAACCATTGCACAACGATGGTACGACTCAGACAGACCTGCTCGAAACGGACCGGGTCGGACGGTCTTTTACAACGTAGTGAAGGAAATTGAGATATGTAAACAGTAATTAAGAGTTCATATTTCCATTACACATTTTTCATATATCCAGGCCCCAGACGGCTTCAAATTGCCCCAATGGCTCCGAACGGACTCCACGGCAGAAAGCCGGCTCCGTCGATATGCGTCAAGTCCGTTTGGAGCCGAACGGCTATCGCGGAATATGAACGAAGATTAATGATGCAGCGAATCGAGTCATCTGGGTTGTGACGTATACATGCTAACGTATGCGGGTGCTTTCGTGGCTTCCGCGGCACGCGTACGTCTTCCGCTGCATATGTACGCTTCCGTTCCGACCTGATCCGATGCGAGCCGATCAGTATGAATCGTACCTAAGACAATCTTTTTAGAGCTCAAAATACTACGTTGAATGCCGTTCGGAAGATTAAGATCAAAATCATTCATCGAGTTCAAAAGTTAAAAGCTTTCCAAAAACTAATATTATCAGGGCGAGCGAAGCGAGCCCTACACTAGGCCACTTTGTATGCACTTTTGTGGTATCTGTTACTGAAAAAATATCGCACTTCGAGGTTTGAGCTTTGACGTGGTAGTTTAAATTTATATCTAGATATGTTATCTACCATTAAAGTACCATTTTATAAACATTAGAAAAAAAATACATGTATTAGAATTTTATTACTACTAACGCCATCTATTATGAAACTAACGAGTTAAAACGCTAACGAGTTAAAATGTTACTTTGGCGTGGTAGATTTAATTCATTTTCATTCACTCCATTTTAATACAATATTAATCTATTAATACACTTGTACTTTTTAACTTCTTGCTACGTATGTGGATAAGGAAGTTACTGATTTTGCTCCGATTTTTAAAAATCGAATTTTTACCAGATGTCCGCGTTTTGAGGTCCTAGGAACCTTTTTCGACTTTTTTCGCGATGACGTCAGTGTGTCTGTATGTATGTATGTGTGTGTGTGCGTTCATGTGTGTGTGTGTTTGTATGTCTGTATGTAAACATCTCATAACTTTTGAACGGCTGGACCGATCGAAATGCGGTTGATGGCATTCGGTTGGATTCCACTCAACTTAGACTTCCTGAAAATTTGAACCAATTGGGCCCAAGGGATTTTGATAAACTTTTGAAAAACCCAAAAAAAAATTTTGGTGAAACAGATTTTTTTTAATATAACTTCCAGATTGAGTACAAAGACTAATCAGCGGTATTCTCAAAAAAATTAAATCTAATGCATCAAATCGATTTATCTATTTGGAAGTAATCGTTGACGAAAATTTTGAAAAAAGTCTGTTTTCGACCTAACATCGAAATATTTCAACCAATCATTTTTTATTATTCTATAATATTTTAGTACTAAAAAAATTACGTCGAATGCCATTTTAAAAATTAAAATCGAATCTTATTTTCAAAACTTACAGCTTTTCAAATATTAAAATTACGTTGTTTTTAGCAAACTTACTTAATGTTTTTGAAATAACTTTCAGGCTAATATACCGATTGACCTCAAAATCTTATTAGTTTTTCTCCTTTAAAAACTGCGTCAAGTACCGTTAATTGGATAAAAATCAGTCACATTGTTTGGTATCTATCAATGACGAAAATTTTTGAAAAAATGTTTTTTGACATTGCTTTGAAATTTTTGAACTTACCGATTATTTTGCTAAAGCAATAGTTAAATTGAGTTGAATGTCATTTGAAATTTGATCAATTTGATCATCGTTTCCAAAATATACAGTTTTTCAAAAATCAATGTACTGCCATTTTTATCAAAATAAACTGCATGTATGATTGTTTCGTTGGTCATTCGTGTTTTCTTGCTGTTTTTTGTGACATAGCAATTGAGATATTTTAATATTTCTTAGAACTGAAAAAAAAATCTATGCTTATAGTTTTTACTCTTTTGAGCTTAAAATACCTTAATTTAGCGGTAAGTTTCAGGGATAGCCTGCAAGGTCAACCGTTTACAGATTTTTCACAATATGATTATTGTGAAACAGTACAAGTGTATTAATTGATTAATATTGTATTAAGATCAATTTTCAATTTAACCCAAGGGTAAAAAGCTACAAAAAGGTATGGTCATGCCCGTATCCCCGAAGAGGTAGGCAGAGGTACAACGTGTGCATCCACGATTAGCCGAAGATACATCTTAGTCCCACAACGGGATAGGCTTATCACCAACCGGGCATTTTCCCAATCCCGGGCATCGTTGTTTTTATTAGATTAAATTTGTCTGTCTCGGGAATCGAACCCCGAGGGTTTCCCTAAGAGAAAAATTCGAAAAATTTATTCGCTGAGTTTCTACCTCCAATTCTTCGTGCCTGCGGTAAGTCCAATATTAATCCTAAAAATTTTGAATGTTAATTAAATAAATAAAAAATATTTCAAAAATCGATCTCAGCAAAATTTTAAAGAATTATTCTTGTAAGTACTAAAAAAATTGTCTTAGAAACATGTTTTTTTATTTTGGTTTTATTTTCCTGCGCCATTCTAGACAAAAGCCTGACGACGCCTTTGATGGAAATATAATGTTTGGGTAAAAATACGCTGGCTTTTTAGGTTAGATAATTATAAATGAAGTCCATACATTATAAGATGTAATTCTCATAAAAATACTTTCTTAACAGTATTACTAGGTAGTATTACTTTGCGAGCCCTTACAAAAGCTCTGCTTTTTGCTAGTTTTGTCGTTTTATAAAACAAGCAGATGGCTGCTTAAAGCTCCTGATGGAAAATGACAACCATCGCCTAGTCACGTTACCCATCCACCATAGTCACGAAAAATATTAATCGTGCTTTGCTATTCATGTAGCAAAATGGCACTGTCTCTTGCATAAGTTTACCGGCTACTTTACTTTCCAAACCGAAACACGACAGTGACAAGCCCGCTTAGAATAAACAGCGTATGATTTGTCACGCGCGATAAAAGAAAAGTTTGCTCAATAAGAAGAAATTAGGCATATGCTGTTTATTGTTACCACAAATGTGTCCTCCTTGCGTCTCATTGAATAAACAAGATATTGATAAGAGCTTCTTATTTGTCAAATAAGAAGAATTTATTGTGGCAGGAATAGGAAGGCGGTGGAAGCAAATCCAGGCGATACATAGCATAGACCTACTGACTCTACTCACCTAGAAATCACGATGGTATATCATTATATCACTACATTTTAATATAAACTGCGCTTTACTCTAATAAGGGAGTGATAACATATTGATTTATTAATAATATCATTATATATCCGCAATAAACCAGTAGAAGTTATTTAACCCAATCAAATATCATTGCTCATACTCAGCACAATAAGTAGCATTCGCCGCACAGTAGAAACACAATACACAAAGCCTGAATGCGATATAATTAAAAGGGTTGAACTAAACACGATCAATCTCATCTCCATCTCCCCACTTAAAGTCAAAATAATAGATGGCCAACTCTAATGTCATTTTTTTTCAGACGTACAGCGTACACGATGAAATTGACAGGTCATCAACGTCGGTGCAGGCGCACAATGACGTCGCTCTTTCTTTCGCTCGCGCCCATTACAAATGATTTAACTAACCATCCCTTCATACAAATGTAAACCTTATTCAGAAGCTACAAGAAGCGCTTTCGTCGTAAATGTGCAATGCAGTTAAGGTTTTTTGTTTAGGAACGAGTGCCTCCTGTTCGGTACTTTTTTCCAAAGATTATCTTCGCCGGTCGAGGCGTGAAGGCCGAGTGCCACACAACATGGCGTCGACAGGTTTCTTCCCGCTTTTTAATCTCTTTGTTTCTTTTCATTATTGTCTATAGACGTTTTGTTCCCATCGTTTTATATATTTTTTTGTATTAATTTAAACGAGATTTTAATACATTTATTATTTAACTAGATGTTATTGTTATTTTTGCTAATTAGAAATATCTCTACACTACCACGTAGTAACTTCATGTAGTTATAGGGTACCTGCCACTTCTAAATGTAAGGGTTACCTGCAATCAAAATGCAGACTTTTTAACGGTAAATAATTGTAGCAGCATTATTTTATGTAATGCATCATAAAATCTTTAATTTTTAAAGAACACGGGCGAGACTTCATAATCCTTTTTTTAGTTATTACGTTAAAGTTTAATATATTCCGTAAAATTCTATATAAACTTCTTAACTTATCCGCATTTAATAAATATTTTTTAAACTTGGGGAATAGTAGAGAAGAAAGAGATACCGTAAAGCAATAAGTCTATTCATTAAAGTTGATATACCTACCTACCGACACGGCAATGGGAAACACCATACAGTTTATTAGTCGACTATGGTACCTAACTATATATTAAACTTAAACATGTAAGGACATTCAGTTCACTATGACTACCCTACACGGAAGCAAACTTTAAATCATTATTTAAAACTACCAATCTTCTAATTTTTACTGAAGATTTTAAATAAACTAATGTAGAAATGAATATTTTCAGAATTGTTGTTACTAATATAAAGTTATGAAAAGATAATCGCAAAATCTCAAGTTATTTCTGAATAGCTAAGACTTTCCGAGAAGCCAGTGATTTAGTGGTCGTAAAAGTTTGAAAACAATAAAATGGCGGAGGTCCGAATCAGTAGCGCGAAGTCTTTGAATCACGAAATTCATTTGAGACCTAGATGATTGAAAGATTGGCAAATTTATGGTTATTCTTACTTCTCTGGCGAATAATAACAATATGAGAAACGGACTGAATTACAATTTGGAATATTTCCAAGATGAAATTTTTCAGAAACCAACCCGTTAAAGTGTCAAATGTTTTCTTTTTCATTTTATAAGCAGATTCTTCCTTTATAAGGTCCTGCTCATACCTTGTTGTTCTAAGAGGTATTAACTGAATCTTGTAATTATAAAATAAAACTTATTAGAGACTCGACAAGTAGGTAACAAATTTGTCAATAAACCTAGTTCATAATATACTTTTTCAGTCGATATGGGTAGTCGACAATTTACCTCAATTTGCTTCAATAAGGTTTTCGAGTAATAAATATTTCAAAAATTACTTTTAGCTTCAGAGAGTAAACAAAAAGCAAGAACAAGTTCGCCATCAATCATAAATTATTTTTGTGTTATAGCACTCACCTCGTGCTTGGAAAAACTTGAAAAACTTGAAAAACTTGAAAAACAACAAAGTAAAATACCGACACGCGGGATTTGAACCTCCGACCTCCCCTAAAGGAGCTTTAGGGGAGGTCGCAGGTTCAAATCCTGCGTGTCGTGATTTTTCTTTGTTGTTTTTAAAGTTTTTTAAAGTTTAATAAAGTTTTCGAGTATTGTTTAAAATATGTATTTTAATCACGAAGCCACATCGATAATAAAATTTTAAACTTTCTCATTTCCGTGCTGAGTTCTATTTTCTTTGTTTTCTACCTGACATACGATGTTTAAATTCTATGAAAGTCAATTAGCATTTTGCAATCACGCAAATTTAATATGAATTTAATAACAAAATGGATTAGGTTGTTATTCCGTTGTAGTGTTGTGACTGTACGAGGAAGCAGAATGAAATGAGGCGTTGCGGGCTCGATTCCCGATCCAGGCTATTAAAGTGTTAAGGTTAACTGGAATAATGCCACGGTCGGTTTGTTAGCATATGTTTTGTGTATGAATGGGCCATTTTGACTGAACAAGCGTTGAATTGAGTGTCGGATGTCATTATGTTTTGTATAGATGTGAGTAATGCGATACTGAGAATTAATTGTAAGAGCCCGAGGTTGTTAACCTACATAATTTTACCTATTTACATATACCAATAGTTAAAATTCGAACATCAGTCACAATCATTATTGATTTTTTATACCTTACTCTAAAAATTCTGCAACATCTTCGATTTTGGTATCACTATCATATTCTATACTTTCCATCGTCGGCACTTGGTGAAATTCCATTGTTACTAGACACTTTAACTATTCCACTTGTACATCAATTTCACTTTTACACAATTTTTATTATATTACTCGACCGGTTTCACTTTTTAAAGCATCTTCAGGATGTAATTACATCCTGATGTAATTACATCCTGAAGATGCATACATCCGGATGTAATTACATCCTGAAGATGCTTTAAAAAGTGAAACCGGTCGAGTAATATAATAAAAATTGTGTAAAAGTGAAATTGATGTACAAGTGGAATAGTAAAAGTGTCTAGTATCACTATCATACCCTACCCAAACACAACACTGTCATGTTCTGACTTAGATAGTAAGGTAGCCGAATCCAATTTAAGTGACGTTACATCCCTATCACCTGATAGGCAATTTAATATTAACATCTTTGGTTTTTAGAGCCTATCGCTTCTTCCACTCCACGGTAGAGCTGTGTATTTATTTGATGCCCTCTTATCTATATTAATATTATGAATGCAAAAGTTTGGATGTGTGGATGGATGGACGTTTGTTACCAATCACGCTAAAATTACTGAACGGATTTAGATGAATGTTGACATTTTTTTTTTTTATATCATAAGATAGCAAACAAGCAGATGGGTCTCCTGATG
Organism: Apodemia mormo; assembly: GCA_036924255.1. Classification (NCBI taxonomy): domain Eukaryota; kingdom Metazoa; phylum Arthropoda; class Insecta; order Lepidoptera; family Riodinidae; genus Apodemia; species Apodemia mormo. Next base: position 12,514,942 of record JAUPFN010000020.1, read on the forward strand.
GAAAGAGTCAACCATCGCCTATAAACACCAAAGATGTTAATGGTGCGTTGCTATCTTATGGCGGGGTCTAATGCCACATGCATAAGTTTACCGGCTACCTTACCCTCCAAACCGGAACACGACAGCGACAAGCACTGACGCTATTGCGGCAGGAATAGGTAAGGCGGTGGTACCAGACCCGGGCGAGACAATGCAGAACTCTACCACCTAGTAGCCACGATGGTAGTGACTCAATAGCCAATCGGTCGCCTTTTACGACCTGCCTGGCAGAACGGCAGTTGGCCTATTCTACAAAGGAGGCCGGGACCAACGTTTCATTTCATCCCGTAAAATGAGTTGTTCCCGCGGGATTCACTGAAAAAATGATAATGTAGCGGACTGCACGGTGTAGCTAGTATATTATAAAATACCCAGCTACGTGAGAGTCCGACTCGCACTCGAAGGGTTCCGTATTATCCCCATTCAAATTTCTACCTGTTTATTAAGATCGAGTAAAAAAAGGCTTAAAAATTACGTTTGTTGTTTGGGAACCCCCTTTAATATTTAATTTATTTATATTTAATTATTTATTTTGAAAGGTAATATACAACTAAATTTTCTGTGGAAATTATAAGCGTCTAACTGTTACCGTTATTAATATTGAGCAAAAAAAAAAACGAAAAAACACGTTTATTGTATGGGGACCTCTTAATATTTTTTATATTTTTTATTTTTAGTATTTATTTATTTAGTATTTAGTTATAGCAGCAACGGAAATAAATAATTTATAAAATTTTCAGCTTTCTAGCTATCACGGTTTATGAGATACAACTTGTCGACAGACAGACAGACGGACAAACAGACAACGGAAGCTTAGTAATAGGGTCCCGTTTTTACCTTTTGTGTACGGAACGCTAAAAAACAAACCGAAAATAATTTTCAGTTTGAAAAACAATTCTGAGGACATAAAATACTCTAACACCAAAAGCGGAGTGCAATTAGAACACTAATGGGTAACAACAGAATATTTTATACTTTTTGTCGTCTAACATTTGGTGAAACTCCATTTGTTGTTATGTTGTATGTGGCATTGCTTCAGAAAACACTTTGTATTTAATTTATATCGCCAACCGGTTTCACTTTAGCATCTTAATGGCTATAAAAATATTTTGTGAAACAGTGCAAGTGCATTTTAACATACCAACTAATTAACCGTATTCAGTTCCATATTGTGGTATTCGGCAAGCCTTTTGTCGAAGCAGGAGCATAATCTTTAATTTAGGGAAACTATTAGTTTCCTTAACTGAAAATATCAATTCACCCAAATTGGAAATTGAAATTTGGACCCCAAAATTTAAAAAAAACGACATTATATTGCCGGGTTCCTATAACCAACTATTCGTCATTCGTAGCAGCAACCAATTTAGCAACAACGAGGCGTTCCACAAGTTTTTTGGACATTCAGTAGTTTGGTTTTTATAGAAACAGTTTGAGCTTACGCCTCGTAGAAAATTTTGCTACTCGTCGTTTTACTGATATAGGAATCAGGAGTAAAAATGAATAGTAGCATCACGCTGATTCTCTAGCAAAGTTGGCCGAGAAATTGAAAGTAAAAGTAAAAAACTTAAACTTATCGAACACTGAACCTCACGATCCGAACCCCAAATCTAAAACTACGTGATGCTACTAATTTTTAATTGAACTAGATCCAAATAATTATGGATGGACAAGATTAACACGACGCAATTAAACTGTTGAAATTTTGTCATTTAACTACGGAACTCTAAAAACAGTATAAAGAAATAAAGGTGGCGCCACCTGGAGAGTGGTTTCCTCAAATGAGGTCACGTGACCCCCTACGGCAAAACTTTATATCATAAAACGTATAAAAAACGTGTTATGTATGTTTTGACCTGTGGTTGTTTTTTCTATATCTAATTAGTTTTGACATTTTATTGTAGGAAATGTCTCCAAATGAGACGTCTCGCTGTTATTACGAAATCCGCTATTATTCGTGAATTTCATTTAAAATATTTATGTTCTGTTGTTTTGTAAGGTAGAAACGCTGTTGCAATTAATTAGATTCCTCTGTGGTTTAGTGGTTCGGTGTCGGTGTTGACCACACCGAGTCTCGGGTTCGATTCCCTGATTGGGCAATTCAAAATATGGTTTTTCAGTTTTCTGATAAGAACAATATTTCCCTGGATTGCATAAGTGCCCGGTTGGCGATAGGCTTGCCACCTATCACATTATGGTTTAAGTTAAGTATATGGACTAAGTTTCTTCGGGTAATCGTGGGTGCACTTGTTGTACCTCTGCCTACCTCTTCGGGGATACAGGCGTCAAGATACTTATATTTGTGTTTTAGCACTTACCCCGTGCTTGGAAAAACTTGAAAAACTTTAAAACAACTAAGAAAAAAAATTTTTTTCGATCCCATGTGTCGAAATTTTTCATTATTGTTTTCGAAACCTTTTATGTTTATTTTTAATAATTTACTGTATTTCTAATATATATTATTTAAAAATATTAGGTTTCTGCAGACCTTTGCAGTGTAAACTTTAACTGAGGCAAATTTAAACAAAGAAAAATTCCTACATGCTAGGATTTGAACCTGCGACCTTCCCTCAAGCTGGGACGGTTAGAGCATCCAGTATATAGCGTTAAACTCGTTAAATTTCTTCATTATTTTTATAACTATTTTATTGTCTTCAAATCTTACAAAACTGATAATAAATTTTAATACATAATTCCAACAAAATTGTCTCTTCACTCAATGAAAACTAGAATAAATAAAATAAGCAATTATGTAATTTGCAGACAAATGCAACAAGTTGCGCTACAGTTATTTTATTTCTATAAAATTTATCAAGACTATTTCTAACACTAGCAGCAGCGTGCAGACCGCTTCATAATAAGAGTTTTTGGTGAATCCCGCGGGATCAGCTAATTTTTACGGGATAAAAGTAGCCGATGTGCTATTTCAGGTTATAATCTACCTGTGTGCCAAATTTCATTCAAAGTATTAGTAGTTTTGTGTGATTAAGTAACAAACATCCATCCAAACTCCAAACTTTCACATTTATTAATTTCGCATTAATAAGAACTAGCTGACCCGCGCAGCTTCGCCCGCAAGTATTATTAAAGTATATTAATAAGTCGTCCAAATAGATTTTAATAAAAATTTCATCCCTTATTTTAGCCCTCCAGGGACTGATTTTTGAAAAATTAGCCTATGTTTGACCCCGGATCTTCAACTATGTCCATGCCAAATTTCATGAAAATCGGTCAAGCGGTTTAGCCGTGAAAGCGTAACAGACAGACAGACAGACAGACAGACTTTCGCATTTATAATATATTAGTATGGATATAAATAATTGCAACACTAGAGAAAGCACAGTACAAAAAGTAAAACTGCAACGGAGTAGTCACGGGATTCGTTGTAACACAAAGTTTTCTACGCTAGCGAATAGAAAAACAATTTAAAAACGAAATCTATTTCAAAGATTATTTTTTTACAGAACATTGCCGCCCTGAAATTGTGGAGGGTTTCGGTAACGATATTGAACCCTCACTTCACCCGAGGGGGCTTGTCGGGGGTAGATAAGGAAATAATATTTTCTTTCCTTTCCGACCCCAGCGCTGTCTCCTTTGAGATAATAGGTTATAAAGATCCGAGTAAAATGATTTATAGGTATATTTTACTTAAAATGAGTGTTTAAAACATATACATTTTTATATATACGTTACTAGTTTTTAAAGAGTTATAAGTAGACTTTTGATGCGATACACTAAACTTATATGTTCTAAAAAAGATTAAATGTTTTCACGTGTAAAAATCACACAGTATACCAGCACCGTAAAAGCACAATAACAGTATTGCACTGCCTCAGATTCAAGTTATTGCTATCTGCTCATGGGCGTACCAAGATTCTGGGCCAGGGGGGGGGGGGGGTAACCTTAACATTTCAAGACTATATTTTTATCTTATTATCTACAACAGTAGATAGTTATTAGAGGTAAGGGGCACCTGCCCAGTTTTGACTTTTCTAAGATTTTATTATATGTATTTTATTATAGTATTAGTGTAACAAAAACCTTAGCTTTGCGTGTTTTGTTTGACTAGCGATGCTTTGTGGTCGAAATTCGACCAAAGACCAAACAATAAAATCTCCTTTAAATTGGAGAATAGACTAAACGTAAAGACAATAGTACGCATGTGTATTTTCATATCATTAAATAGCAAACAAGCAGATGGCTCTCAAGATGGAAAGAGAAACCATTGCCTATGGATACCAAAAGTGTTAATGGTGCGTTGCTATCTGTAGAGCGGGATGGCAGTGCCACATGCATAAGGCTACCTTACCTTCTAAACCGGAACACGATAATGATAAGCATTGACGCTATTGCACCCAGGAATAATAGGTAAGGTGAGTGGTAATAAATACCTGGGAGAGACAACGCGGTACTCTGCCAACTAGTAGTCACGATAGAAGTGGCACTTATAGCCAATCGGTCGCCTTTTACGATCTGCCTGGCAGAACGGCAGTTGGTTTATTTTTATAAGGAGGACAGACCAACACGGGGGTGAGTCATATGTCCCACATCAATGTAGCGTTTGTAATATTTATTTTTATTAATTTACTATATTTCTAATTGATATTATTTAAAAACATTACCTGGGATTATCCTAGGAAGAAAATCCTTTGTACCATATTCGTAACACATTTGATAAAACAATTTTACGGACAAAAATTCTTTCGCTATTTAATTCTTTGAAAACTAGCTATAATAATATATCTGACAAAATTGATATATTCCAACTCTCATTTATTCAGTTTCGAGCGAAACTAAAAAACTTTGCGTGATGGGATATGGCTAATCCCTTTTCTGTTTGTTTATATACATAAATATTTTCTTACTTTTTTATTTATATATAGTATTAACAATACCAATAGCTTTTTTGCGTCAATTCATTATGTGTACTTATAAATTTATATAGCTGTACATACCTAAAATGTGTTTTCATACGGTCTTATGTTTTTAATATATTATATTTCAATAGTTAATGTATCATGAAAATGCCATGATATGTCTAATTAATAAATAAATAAATAAATATTAGGATCCTGCAGTCCTCTGCAGTGTAAACTTTAATTGCGCCGGATTTCATACAGTATCGTTCGCGTAATCGTCTTAAAAAGGGGTATAAACTTTTTGCTTCATGTAGTATTTTGTTTAATTAAATAAATATATTTCATTACTGCTATAATAAAGTAAGTATGGCTTATCTCTGTAGAATTAAAATTTATTCGCTGAGTTGAAATAGTGCCGTTATAATGTGCCATGACCCTTAAAAGTTAATTAACCAACGACGAAAAAATTTCTCGACGCATAAAGGCTTTGTGACAAAATAAAAGGAATTTTGTGAATTTTGAAATCAAGTGTTGCTCGAGATCTGATCTCTAAGTCTATTTGTCTTTGATATACCGAACACAAGGAAGTTACATTCTATCCGGAATGTTCACACGCGCTTCAAAATCGTTCCGAAGAGTACCACGACATGGGTGGAGTGTGTCTCTTTCTAATAAATAAAGCTCCAATCGCCATATATAAGTGCGGCCACACGTAGTTTGCAAATTACTACTAAATAATTCTACTAATTTGAGAAACAGTTTTTGCATTGCATAATTAATTACGTAATAATTAAAATAAGCACATTTTAGAACTTACTGTGTTAATTACAATACATTTTATGCTAATGTATTTATCGACGTGTATGAATAAAAGGGATTTAACGATTACCGAATATATAAAAATCTACCATCTAGATAGTTTTATTTACACTGGCAATTGCAAGAAAGGGACAACATCCACTCTTGTCGTTGTCTTGCTCAGAACGTCTTTCCCCTCTGTTAAGTAAGAAACAAATGTCAACTTTATTGGTAACGAAATAAAGTACATTTTTATTTTTCAAATATTACTTCGTAATAATTTCAGTTAACGTATATAAGTTCCTTGATCGAACATGAAAAAGAAATGAATATGAAACGAATGATGTAACATTGGCAAAAAAAATATAACTACAATTTCATGTATGTAGGTACTGAATGAAAAGAACGTATCGCGATCACGAGCAACTTCCGAGTTCCAAATATTCAAAACCCGCGTGTATGCGTTATGCTGGGGCCGCACTTGCGTCTATCGTCACAAAGATTAGTCCAATGAGACGATAAATGTAGAGATCACATCTGCATTTATCGTATCATTGCACGAAGCTTTGTGACGATTGACGCAAGTGTGGCTAAGGCATTGTGAGATGGGGATGCGTACGAATGCCACATGCATAAGTTTACCAGCTACTTTATTCTCTAAGCCAGAACACAACAGGGACACGCATCGACGAAATTGCTTCAGGAATAAGTAAGGTAACAAATCCAACCAGACGTTGCAGAACTTTAATACCTAGTTAGAAACCACAATGTAAGTGACACCTCTTAAGCCTTTTCTTGGCTTTTACGTGATGCCGCCTCTGTGGTCTAGAGATCCGGTATCGGTGTTGACCACGTGAGATCTTGGGATCAAATTCTGGGTCAGGCAATTCAAAAGTGTATTTTTTTTTTCAGTTTTCTAATAAGGACACCTTTGCCTGAGATTTGAAAAATGCCCGGTAGGCGATAGGTTTACCACCTACCACATTGTGGGACTAAATATCTTCGGTTAATCGATAGTGCACTGGTTGTACCTCTGCCTGCTTCTTCGGGGATACGGACGTGAAGATACTTTTTTACGAGATACCCAGCAGTAAGGCAGTTAATTTATTTTCTGAAACGGGCCTGGATCAATACAGTAAAAACTGCCGATGCCGAGTTTAAATATGTATAAACTAGCAAACGAACACTGGGATTCTTAGGGATTCATGTAAACCAAGGAACCCTAAAATGGGATCCGAAATTTCCTATCCTTGTAATAATAATCACAAGATGCAACTTAGGTATGTTATCCCAGCTTAGATCAGCAAAGCTCTATGAAAATAGACTAAAACTTTCACAATCTTTGAACCGCAATGTGAACACAAAATCGATCGAAGGCCGTCGTATTTGAAATCAACTGCAAAAGGTCATTGCGACAGTTACAGTTTTTAAAACTCCGGCTTTTGTAATGTGTTATGCAATCTATATGAGGGTTATATGAACTTTCCACTTCTTTTAATTTACATCCTGAGATAGCACGCAAGCAAATATACCAATTAGTCCTTGATGCTGGGACGTTAGATCTACGGACGTCAAGGAACTTTGTGTAGGTAATACAATGCAGTCGTAATCTTATATTACGAAGACCTATACATAAAATATATCTATAGCCGATCAAAAAGCTTGACAAATCTACTTAGGCCGGGCATATGCTCTAACTAGATCCGATCACAGGTACAATACTAATCTAAGCAAGTAGCTTAGATTAGTATTGTACCTGTGAGACCAACAATTAAGTATCTTTATGCTCATATCCCCGGAAAGATAGGCAGAGTTACAACAAATGCACTCACGATTTGCCGAAGATGATTAGTCCCATAATGTGATAGGTGGTAAGCCTATCGCCAACTGCCCAGTTACTTATTCAAACTTCACTTACTTACATACTTCACTTATATACTTCACTTATAAAAACAAATTCAACTTATTCAATCCCGGGCAGCGTTTATTTTATCAAAAAACTCAAAAATAACGTTTTGAATTGATCGACCCGAGAATCGAGGCCGGGATACATATCATAAGATATATTATATTTATATCATAAGATAGCAAACAAACAGATGGGTCCCCTGATGGAAAGATTCAATCATCGCCTATAGACACCAAAGATGTTAATGGTGCGTTGCTATCTTTTCGCGAGATCTAATGCCACATGCATAAGTTTACCGGCTACCTTCCAAACCGGAACACGACGATAACAAACACTGATGCTATTGTGGCAGGAATAGATAAGGCGGTGGTACCAGACCCGGGCGAGACAATGCAGAACTCTACCACCTAGTAGCCGCGATGGTAGTGACTAGCACAGACAATCGGTCGCCTTTTACGACCTGCCTGGCAGAACGGCAGTTAGCCTATTCATCAAAGGAGCCCGGGAGCAACACGGGAAAAAAACACACGCAAAAAGTCACAAAACCATGATAAATAAATATTCACATAATATAAGAGAAATATTTGGTCGGCGGTCCCTTTGAAGAAGATCTGCCGTTCTGCCAGTAAGTTCGTAAAAGGTGAACGATAGGATATAATAATAGATTACTAGCTGCAGCATGCAGCCTGCTGAATTATAAAAGTTTTTGATGAATCCCGCGGGATTAGCTCATTTTTCCGGGATAAAAAGTAACTTATGTGCTATTCTAAGTTATCATCTACCTATGTACCATATTTCATCCAATTCCGTGCTAGTTTTGGCCTGATTGAGTAACAAACATCCATCCATCCAAACATCCAAACTATCGCATGTATAATATTAATCAATATAAATACCCATCGTGATTACTAGGTGGTAGAGTATCGCAAAGACTCGTCCGGGTTTTTGTGTCACTGTGGGTTTCAGTCTTACTTATTCCTGCCACAATAGCGTCAGTGCTTGTCATTTTCTTGTTCTGGTTTGGTCGGTAGTAGTAGTTATGCATGTGGCATTGTCATCTTACCACACGGATAGGAACTCACCATTAATATCTTTGGTGTCTATATACGATAGTTTCTTTTTTCATTAGGTGAGTCATCTGCTAATATTTGCTATCTAAAAATATTATCGCTTATATTGATCGCCTCTGTGTCTAGTGGTCCGGTGACGGTGTTTACCACATGAGGTCCTGAGTTCAATCCCGGGTCGGGCAATCTAAAATGTGTTTTTTCAGTTTTTTGATAAAAACAACGTTGCCCGTGATTGGATAGTGACGATAGGCTTGCCCGTTTGACGACGGGCAAGCCACCTATCACATTGTGGGACTAAGTATCTTCGGCTAATTCTGGGTGCACTGTTTTTACATCTGCATACTTCTTCGGGAATACAGGCGTGACAATATTAAAAAAAAAACACTTTTTTACGTAAAGCGCAAATATAATTTGTGTTCAGATTTTTCTGTTTCAATTCTTTGAATGGTCGGAGTCTCTTTAATATTAAATATGCGTATAATTAATATTCTCCCACCCATGTTCCCGAAGACGTAGGCAAAAGTGAAACAAATGCACTCATTATTAGCCAAGGGTGTTATCTAATGAAGTAAAATAGGTGGCTTATCTGCATCACAAAACAATACCTAATTTGTTTAGTGCCTGCACATATCGGGACTTCAGGGAAAGATAAGTACGTGTTTTTTTAAAAAAAATGTTAGCAGTTTATTCTGAATGAATTTTTGGCCTAGGATAAGAACGCACCACAAAATTGACGCTTCTGATTATCATTTATGAATAATTAAACTACATTGTAACACATGATATAACACAAAATCGTCGAGCTAAGCTTCATGAAGGCTGCAGAATATTTTATCAAAGTAAAAATAGAAGTTATGGAGAAAAATAAAGGTATTATACCAATAATTGAATTTCCAGCTTGATTCAAAATGTAGTGTATGTAAGGTAGGTATGGCCAACACTGGCCATCAATTTCACGCCATTTACCTGTTCACAATACTCGCGCAGAGAGAAATAAAGTTATTTGAAAAGGAGGGACGTTTTATTGCTTTATTTTGAATTGTAAAACACTTATAATACATAATATTAGTAACATATATAAACGTAACTGAGATCGACTTTCACAAATTTGGATAAAAGCTGGAGTTGAGAAAACTTGGTATGCGTCGAAAGTCATGTAGGAAAGCATAGTAATAGCTATTTTATTATACACAAAGCATGAGATCAATATTGTTGAAAAAAATGGTGGAATTACTTTTACGAAAACCAGTCAGAGTCGAACATTACACGAAGGATTCAGTATGGTATAAGAAACAAATACCTACGAAAATAATTTCCATCATATCAACTATTAAAAAAGTGCGACAATACTTTTGCATGCGTGAAAGAAAAAAGAAGGGTTTTAACGGGAGAAAAAAACACGCAAGAACGTCAACCCATTTTAGCTTTTCAAAAATCAATCAAGTATTCATGTGCGTGTACATCAACGACAGAATTATTTCATTAATTATTAATATTTTGTTCAATGCGGCCTATACCAGTATTTATACAGAGCTGGACTGATATTTGCAGATTTTTACTCTTTTTATATATATATATATATATATATTATATATATATATATATATATATATATATATATATATATATATATATATATATATATATATATATATATATATATATATATATATATATATATATATATATATATATATATATATATATATAATTTATTTAAAGAATCTCTGTGGTCTAGTGGTCCAGCGTTGGCGTTGACCACATGAGGTCCCGGGTTCCGATTCCCGGGTCGGGCACATTAAAAAAAAGTGTTTTTTCAGTTTTCTGAGAAACATAAAGTTGCCCGGGATTGGAAAGTGCCCGGTTGGCGATAGGCTTGCCACCTATCACATTTGTGGGACCAAGTATCTTCGGCTAATCGTGGGTGCACTTGTTGTACCTCTGCCTACCCCTTCGGGGATATGGGCGTGAAGATACTTTTTATTTAAAGAAAACTCCACTTAACTAAAGCTTGATCTAAAGCTTGAAATCAATGTCTTCATGTATCACAAGTCGTAAAATCTAATGGAGTCAAGTCCGGCCTTCAATATCTAATGCTAAATATAAATGCAAAATATAATATAAGCTCGGAACTTTATTTTTTATTTTTTTCATCAAGAACTTCTTTAAACTGCAGCTTGATAAATCAATCTTTTTGTGTCACACCAGAGTCAAGTCCGGTCTATAATATTTAATGCTTATATAATATATGAATTTGTATGATTTTTAACGACTTTGAATCCCTGTCAGCATTTAAGCATCACCAGATTTATATGCAAATAGAGTGCTCAGCCAGAGTTCAGCAGGATGTTTAGGTTCAGACCTTGTTTCAATTGTATTATCAGCAACACCGAGCTCAGATTAGACTAGTGTCTTGATCGTTAGTGGGGCAATAAGTAGAGCGTGGTGTCTAGATACGTTTGGAATAAAGTATTTGTAAAGTAAAATTATGCATTGTCTCGCCCGGGTCTGGTTACCGCCGCATCTATTTCTGACGCAATAACGTCAGTGTTCGTCATTGTCGTGTTCCCGTTTCGCGGGTAAGGTAGGTTGTAAACTTACGCATGTGGCCAAGGATTTAAAACGTTATAATATCGATATGTTTGCGCATTTCATGCTGTTTCGTGATTACTTCGCCAACTAGCGCTAGAAGACAACGTCGTAATCATATACCATAACAGTAATTCGCTACAAATTAACCAATCACGAAACAGCATGAAACGCGCAAAAATATCGAAATTATAACGTTTTAAATCCTTGCACGTGGCATAAGGACCCTGTCACGATGATAACAACACAACATTTACATCTTTGTGTTTATTGGCGATGATTGAATTTTATCATCAGGAGAGCCATCTGCTTGTTGCTACCTTATTATAGGTATGAAAAATAGACCCAAACAAATGTCCTCGTGTGCGCTAACAGCAATACCACAGTATACCTACTGGAGACTACCAGTGTTCTATGGCAATACCTTGTACATTATAACGTGTTCTATAACGGGGTTATCAGAACCGAAAATAATTGTACACATTCTAAACTATTATAAAAATACAAAATATCTAAATCGTGTATCATTCGACCCCACAGTTTAACAACTTATAATTACTAATAAGCCATTCAAAGCCCAAACCGACCAAATTACGCTAAACACCGGAATTTAACCCTCAAAACGTCGCCAACTATTACAGTTAATAAATAATAATTTAAATAATAAGCGTATACAAAAAATGAACACCATTATAATATGAACTCCTGGGTGCTTGTAAAATGAGGCCTATTAAGAAGCGATGCTAGGTCATAAAGATTGGTTCCGATTTAAAATTCTGAGCACGTCCCATAATGGCGACCGGCAACAATCACGCGGCACTAGCTATTATAACGATTATTGTCGATAACTTGTATCGACACCGGCTATTTGGTTAGTCCGACGATTATCGATAATTTGCCCTGAGGGTACGCTCCTGACACTGTAAATCGCTCATCGATTAGTTTTTTACCGTTTTCTTTTTATCTTTGTAATTCCCAAGGCTCGGAAAACACCTAAGTGTTGTTGGGGATTATAAAAAATAATAAAACTACTGTATATGCTATTGCTTCTATCCAGAATCTCATTTTCCGCCTTAGTTAAGGTACGTATTACGTTTTTCTTACGTATTCCTGCCATAATAACATCAGTGCTTATCGATATCGTATTCTAGCTTGAAGGTAAGGTAGCTTCTAAAGTAAAACACGTGGCATTTCATTGCGGCCTAATAGAACGCACTATATTTTGATGACTGTAGACGATGTGGGTGACCTTTTGTGCGTGTGTGTATGTGTGTTTCTTAACTGTTACTTTTTTAATACCATATTCTATGGTATTAAAAAAGTAAGTGGGACGGATTTTATTATATTTTGTAAAAAAAATCGAATTTAGTTTATTTTGGAAAAATCTTTTTATTTTATATAATGTGTTTTATTGCCAAACCCATTCGTTATTACTTCGTAATCAAAAACCATGGTTTAAAGATCGCCAAATAGTTATTGGATAGAAATTGTGACAATTTAAAATCTTACTCAATTTGTAATTTTTATTTATTAACTAAAACCGTGCTATTATTATAATGAAACTTAGAGTAATAACGCTAATGCGTTATTATTTTATGTAAAGAGAGACCATCTATCTGGATGTCTATTTGTTTGTGTCTGTTTGCCTGTGCTGTTGAAAATATAAGCTACTTTTTTTCAAAAATTACCTCGAAATACCTCGCTAATAGGGAATGAAATGTTGTATGAAATTTTATACTGACAACATGTTATATTACTTGCAGGTGCTACTCATCAGCTAGTATTAAAAATATAACATTTATTCGAATTTCAGTTTTTTATATCAATGAATTTCAGATACCTCTTTGGGAATTTCATTCAAATTTGCTTTTTGCAAAAAAAAGTAAATTCAAAATGTTGGCTGAAATTTGGAATTAAAATGAAACTTTTTAGTGTATACCATTTTTGTATGATACTTGCATTTATTGTATTACTTTAAGTGTATGCAAAATAAAATAAATTAGTTAATTAGTTAGCAGCAATAAATATAACGCAATTTCAACGACCGACGATCCATAGAGGTTTTAATTCTACAACAATTCTATTCGACGCGACGCCTCGGTATAAACTAGAAACTCGGAACTCACTTTCAAAAACGCTATATTAAAACATCATAAAACTCCAACATAAACGTTTACTGCAGAGATTTTACGAGCATGCTACCTATCGATCGTTTTAACGATAAATAAAAATTAATGATCAGACATGGGACGAAATCGCAGTGGCCGCGTTTGGTGGGAAGCAGAAAGCATTTCTAAAGAAACTAACATAACTAAACGTTATATTGCTGTGAGGCTGCTATTATCGACTTCCAATTCCCTTGAGACTCTAAGAATATGTCATTTTAGCAAAGGGCGTTTTATATCATAAGATAGCAAACAAGCAGATGGGTCTCCTGATGGAAAGAGTCAACCATCACCTATAGACACTAAAGGTGTTAATGGTGCGTTGCTATCTTGTGGCGAGGTCTAATGTCACATGTATAAGTTTACCGGTTACCTTACCCTCCAAACCGGAACACGACAGTGACAAGCACTGTTGCTATTGAAGCAGGAATATGTAAGGTAATGGTACCAGACCCGGGCGAGACAATGCAGAACTCTACCACTTAGTAACCACAATGGTAGTGACTCGTATAGCCAATCGGTCGCCTCTTACGACCTGCCTGGCAGAACGGCAGTTGGCCTATTCTTCAAAGGAGCCCAAGACCAATACGGGGAAAAATCACGGATCAAACTGGATACGCCTTTCTAGGCAATTCCTTAGGTTATCAACGTCGCTTGCAATTAAACAGAGAAGTACTGAGTTATAATACTTACCGATTAAATAAAATCTTTCGAGAGGTATTCCTTAAGCCTTAGCTTTTTATTAAAAACACTTCAATTATTTTTTAAAAAACACTAAAAACTCACAATAACAAACAAGATTAACCTAAAATCAAAACGACAATTGGTTTAAAATGAAAACCGTTCCGGTAATAGGTCTAAGGTCAACCTATCGAAATTCGATTAATTATTAATCGATTTTATAAAGTGATATGAGAAACCGAAATTTCAAACCTTTAAAAGAAAACACTGTACATAGCGCCAACTCAAATTTGATAACTTTCTTTGCCTATCCTTCGATCACTTTTTTTAATATATCTTCTATACATATAATAAAATCAAAGGAAAGTCAAAACTGTACATTGAATATTTTTTTAAAAGAATACTTGGGGCGTGATCTACAATCGATATCGAAGCCAAAAATATGTTTTTAGAATTTTTGTCTGTTTGTCTGTATGTATGTCCGGGGTAAACTCAAAAAGTACTACATGTATTTACTTCAAATTTTGCATGAATATTACTAACAGGTCGGGTCAACATATAGGCTACATATTATCACGCTATCACCTACTGGGGAGGAGCAGTGCGGAGTAAACGAAGTCCGCGCGTACGAAGTCGTTGGCAACAGCTAGTAATATTATATAAACGAAAATCATGATTCGATCAAAAATCATTTCTCATTGAAAGAATCGTTCTTGGAATTACTATTGTTTATTATTTTTTGAATGTATGACAGTATATAAAAATGTTACCAGTGGACAAAATAAAATATCAAAAATATATTTTACATCGGCTACACTGCTTATGACCCACCGCACACATACACATAATCGCACACTTATACAATTTTTGATATCAAAATTCCTCCACATTAGTTAAAACCCCTTGCTATGCCCATGGCCTTTTTCGAAGACTGGATCCGCGCCTGATTTTAAACCACAAAATATACATATACAATAGCATGCAGCTTTATTAACTCTATCAGTCTGTCGGATGCAGAATCGCGAATAACTCCCAAACACCCCCACAACTGGGGTGGTACTGGCGACGTAATGGGATTTTATCGCTCTCTTCCATTTCACGTTATTCGTATCTACTCTACGTAGTATAAACACGACGATAACTTGATCCTTATTGTAATGGAATACGGATCAAGTATTTGTAGATCTTTACGGTCTCAATAGTTTTGTTTACGTCAGTTATTTCGTGTTTTTATTTTTTTCTGCTTGACATTCGTGTTACTCGAAGATCGTGAGCACATTTACTACAGTAGTTTTCGTGTCAAACACAAAAGAAGATAAAATATTTCTTAATAAAAACTCGTAGTTTTTGTAGGATTTTTGTGAAAAGTTGTAAAAAATAAACTACAATACAAATGGTTACTTATTTGTAATATTATTAAGTAAATGAAAGTAAATGCCAGAAAATGAAATAAAATGGTATAAAAAGGTTGCTTTTTAAGGTAGGCAGAGTAAACTGAACGTTGAAAAAGGTGCCGGCCTAGAAAGAGTTTCCCATTTATCCAACCAATTATGGTACCAACCATACCATGGATTAAACTGGATACGCCTTTTAAGGCAACTTCTTAGTTTGTCAGTGTAGACACCCCGAAGTACAGTTAGAGTACTTCATGAAATAAAATCACCAGTGGTAGATATTTTCTAAGCCTTGGCTTTTTATTTGGCACGATAAAATAGGACAACAAGACATTTTACCTTACATGCCCATCCAAAGTAAGTATGGGCGTGTTAAAACACCAGCACCAGATTTGAAGCTGATTTGATCCGAACGAATAAGTTAACAATTATATTACGAAGCTAACCAAATAGGTACCAAATTTTCAAAAAATCATTTAGATAGAAAATACAGAACATGAAACCTTCTCTTAAAAGGTCGGTTAAAAATACGTAAAACAAATACACTTAACCCTCTGAAGTACGAGCAAGTACCATGTCGCCTACCACCCTCATCGCGGTAGTCGATAATCCTTATCAATCAAACGCAGGCGTAGGGATAGATCCCTTTAAAGACCTTTACAACTACAGATTTATTGCGGTTAATAAAAACATTTTTTTATAATTTTATTAGGCATCAACGTTAGGCTACAAAGTCCGCTGCTTAATTTAACATTTTTGTAAATATAATCTATACATATAATAAAAACTTAGGAACGTCAAAACTGTACATTGAATATTTTTTTAAAAGAATACTTGGGGCGTGATGTACAATCGATATCGAAGCCAAAAATATAGTTTTTAGAATTTTGGTCATTTGTCTGTTTGTCTGTTTATCTATTTGTCTGTATGTAAACATGTCTGTATGTCTATGCGGAGTAAACGAAGTCCGCGCGGACGAAGTCGTGGGCAACAGCTAGTAGATAAATAATATAGATAATTTGGAAAACAAAATAGCCTGTTGATCCCTCGTATTGGTTCGGACACCAGATTATCTTTTATTCTGTCAGACAGCTCGTAAAAGGTAAATGATTAGCTATATATCACGACTATCATGACTACAAGGTTGCAGAGTTCTGCAATGTCTCACCCGGGTCTAGTACCACCACCTTTCCTATTCATGCTGCAATAACGCCACTGACGTTCCGTTTTAGAGGGTAAGATAGCCGGTAAACTTATGCATGTGGCATTAACTATTCATGCTGCAATAACGCCACTGACATTCCGTTTTAGAGGGTAAGGTAGCCAGTAAACTTATGCATATGGCATTAAGACCTCGCCACACGGATAACAACGCACCATAAACATCTTTGGTTGGTAGGCAGTGGTTGTCTCTAATTCTAGCAGCCTTCTGCTAGTTTGCTATCTTATATCATAAAGGAAAAGGTTGGATATAGACCTACCAGTCTCTAAATACTAAATTCTAGGTAACTTCAACTGTATATCGTGAATCGTAATATCATGAAAAAGTTGAAACATACTCGTACACACACATACATGCATACTTTTGCTTTTTTATTTGTTAGGAATTTCTGTGGACAAATACACGGATAAAGCTATCGAATTGACGTCAGCACTGTAAAGGTTGACAGTCACAGACAGGTCACAGATCACTCAAGGATGGCTGGAAATTGCAAGGAAAGATACTGGCTGGGGAATTTTTGCTTTTTTGGAAATAACAATAACTGATCATATTAAGGACTGCAAAAGCGATACTGGACTAGAAGGCGAGCAGAGTGCTTAGCCAGAGTTTAAGTTTAAAATTGGTGTCCTGAAAGTATGTTGGAAATGTGTTGAAACTTTTATATATATATATATATATATATATATATATATATATATATATATATATATATATATGTGTTACAAAATAAATTAAAAAAATACTTAAAGTTGAAGGATTGTATGATGATTTATGATTGAAGGATAGCTAGTCTAAATATCGTCACATCCATGAATCTACCATTATAATAAAATCGGTATTTTAATGAAAAACTGTACTAATTAACATACATTTACACACCTTGGTGAATTTACGTTTTTCGATCAGAGTATTATCCAAAACAAGGGCGGGTCCAGGGGGTCATAGGGGTCAGAACCCCCCCCCCCTTCCCCCTCGCTAGACAGAGGTCTAGGTATGGATTTATTATTGCAAACAAATAAGGATCTTTACTGAACCTCAAATATGTGATCCCCCTGACACAAAGGCTGAATCTGCCCTTGATCCAAAACCACATTAGCTAGCACATTAGCTAAAATCAAAAACCTTTTTCTATGCTTTCAAAACGCTTATTTTGCAGATTCGTAAATTTGCCGTGGATGTGATGATATAAAATCTTAACAAATGTCGACGTTGCGAACGTTTACAAATCTATATTAATTTATTTCTATATTAATATTATAAATGCGAAAGTTTGGATGTATGGATGGATGTTTGGACGGATGTTTGTTACTCAATCACGCAAAAACTACTGAATGGATTTGAATGAAATTTGGCACATAGGTAGATGGTGACCTGGAATAGCACATAGACTACTTTTTATACCGGAAAAATTAAGTGGTCCCGCGGGATTTGCCAAAAACTTTTATAATGCAGCGGGCTGCACGCTGCAGCTAGTTATA
Organism: Apodemia mormo; assembly: GCA_036924255.1. NCBI lineage: Eukaryota > Metazoa > Arthropoda > Insecta > Lepidoptera > Riodinidae > Apodemia > Apodemia mormo. Next base: position 12,533,143 of record JAUPFN010000020.1, read on the forward strand.
AATATGTAAAATGTATACATTGGACTAAACGAGAAGTATACTGAATTTTGCAAATCCGTAATTTACATAAAAAGAATTGAGCAAATCCATCTATATCTGACGGATATAAATCCAAACACAAAAAAACCGGCCAAGTGTGAGTCGGACTCACGAAGAATTCCGTATCATCGTCCATCATCTATAAAAAAACGGCAAAGAAATCATGTTTGTTGTATAGGAGCTCCCCTTAAATATTTATTTTATCTTAATTTATTTATTTAATTTTAAAGTGAATATATAACTAAATATTCTGTGAGTATGTTAAACGTCTATATACCAGATTTCATTATTAAGATCGAGAAAAAAATGCAAAATAGTCACCGTCAACTGTCTATAATAATTCATAAAATTCAGCCTGGCAACAGACAGAAGGACAGTGAAGTTTTAGTAATAGTTTTAATAATAGCCCCCGTTTTACCCATTGGGTCCATAACCCTAAAAATTAAACCTGAATAATGAAAACCTCCCTCTTTTTGAGATGTCGGTTTAAAAATTACTGATGAAGCAAGAAAAACAGGAATGGATAGCGTAAAATACATTTGAATTAACTGAACCTTAATATCATAACTGCTTACACTGAGTTTCTGTCCCTAAATAGGGTCGCGCCCCACTCCCCAAACACCCGCAAACCAGCCTCCCGGCTGTTTGTCTTGCAACCGATACGGAGAGTTCTGGGTATGTTTTTGTTTGAAATAGGCACGCTCTAACGCTTCTACGATATGACTGGCTAGAAATCTTTGTAACATCTTTTAATATAATAAAAGCTTTTTTATTTATTTTTAACACTTCCGGCTTTTTTTAATAAAAAAGTTTTATCGTGTGTTTAATTTAGCACTTATTCTATCTCGTTCATTACTATGTATGGCTCTAATATAGTCGATGCTATAGAATAATTCTTAATCTGCACGTATACTCAATTGGCTCATTTTTTATATTTTTCTGTCATACACACAAAGATTTTTTAAATTCGCCAGGTTTCTGCGTTCAAATAAAATAATTCTTCTTTGTGTTCCATTTATTAAGAACAATCTGAGTAAACAATGGTGTTATATTTATTAAGAACAATCTGAGTAGCGGTAAGTTAGTTAAAGGTTATAATATCCCTTCATCTCGCGTCACGTTTTTGGCGGTATTTAGTTGGAGATTGGTTATGCAAGTCACTACCGTCGTGGCTCCTAGGTGTAGAGTTCTGCATTGTCTCGCCCGGGTCTAGTAGTCACCTATTCCTGCCGCAATAACGTCAATGCTTGTCCGGTTTGGAGAATAAGGTAGCAGGTAAACTTACGCATGTGGCATTAGGCCTCGCAACAAGATAGTAACGCATGGCAGCGATGGTTGTCTGTTTCCACCAGGAGACTCATCTGCTTGTTTGCTACCTTATGATATAAAAAAAGAAGTGTGGCACTCGGAGACTGCCGCGGTAAAGCTATTGCATAGCATTTTTTATCAACTAATGCAATTACAATTATATATATGATTACGGTAGTTTTCCAATACAACCAATGCCACCTAAAGGCGGGCTGCTGAACTAAAGAGACAAGCGTGATATTTCAAAAAGTCATTAAAAGTTCTGGTATTTATCGATAGATGGAAAAACTAAAAAGTATCACCGCTGTGCCGGTCGGAGTGGGGGGTGTTAGGTTTTTTCGTTACGGAATTTCTGGATTCGGTCTCCACGCTCAAGGCCCGTGATAGAAGCTATGCAATAGCTTAAAAATTGAACAAAATAACGATATTTTTAATTCGCCCATCAAAATATTTAAATATTATCGTTTCAAGCGGCATCAATGCCCACGTAAGCTCCTTAACCCTCGTACGAGGGGATCATATCCCAGACTAATCTCGTTCGCGGCTTAGGTAAACCGGTGGAAGCAATTTTTTGTTTACAATACATTATAATAATAACTGTATAGACGTATGAGAATCGGGATTGGAAATAGGGTCACTCAATTCGTTCTAAACAAGTTTTTTCAGTTTTTCTGCATTTTTCTCTATCATAATAGAAATGTACAAAAGATGCTGCATTTGCTATCTGTGCGGCGTGGTTGAAATGCTACATGCATCTATACATTCTAATTAGTTCCCTACTAATAGTATAAATGCGAAACTCCGTCCGTCTGTATATTTACTTAACGGCTAAAATCTAAATCATTACAACAAAACAAAGTGATACATTGTTTCTTTTAGTTATTACCTTAAAATTTAATGTATTACGTAAGATTAGTTATTACCTTAAAATTTAATGTATTACGTAATTCGCCGTGTTGGTCCCGGCCTCCTTTGAAGAATAGGCCAACTGCCGTTCTGCCAGGCAGGTCGTAAAAGGCGACCGATTGGCTAACGAGTCACTAACATCGTGGCTACTAGGTGGTAGAGTTCTGCATTGTCTCGCCCGGGTCTGGTACCACCGCCTTATCTATTCCTGCCGCAATAGCGTCAGTGCTTGTCGCTGTCGTGTTCCGGTTTGGAGGGTAAGGTAGCCGGTAAACTTATGCATGTGGCATTAGACCTCGCCACAAGATAGCAACGCACCATTAACATCTTTGGTGTCTATAGGCGATGGTTGACTCTTTCCATCAGGAGACCCATCTGCTTGTTTGCTATTATATAATATAAAAAAAAAAAGATTCTTTATCAACTCCTCAACTTATCCGCATTTAATAAATATTTTTTAAACTTGGGGAATAGTCGCTAAATAAAGTTGGAATTTAGGTACGTAACGTAAATATACAGATATCTCCTTAATAGTCTGTATTTATGTATTTATCTTGTCATTGAGTGTCTTTAGTACAACTGCTAATCTCAGAAATACGGGGTGTAAAGAAAACCCTGTCCGATCCGAAATATGTATTAAGGTAGGTAAATGGCATTGTCAAAAAAAATAATAAAATAATTCTTTTTAATAAAATAAGAAAAATATTGTAGTTTAAAGTGCCTCATTTTAGTATTGAGCAACTTCCCCTCAAATCAAGCAAATATTCATGTATGAATATCCACAAAATAATATCAGAGATATGTTTGTATTAAGCTACCAAATAATGCCTTTGAAGATCGGACGGGTTTTTTACACACTGTATATGTTACGTTGACAAAATTCTGAGTTATGATTTTACTACCACATTTTAGATACTTAAAATAACAAAAAATAAATAGTAAAGCTATTTCCGCTTTACTATTTATTTTTTGTTATTATTATATATATTTTATTTATATTTGTATTCCTGTTTTTTAGTACAAAAAACAGGGAGAATTTTTATTTGATACCTATAACGAAAATGTAATTATTATATAGGTACAATGGTAACACATAAATATGATAGTGAAGTCGTCTCAATATTTTTATATGACTGTTCCTAGCGATATATTTTATTTAAATATTTTAGAAAAGCGGCCAAGTGCGATTTGGATTCGCGCATGAAAGGTTTCGTGCCATCATAGCAAGAACATACGAAAAAACACGTTAATTGTAATATTAGTTTTAGTATTTGTTGGGAAATAAGTAAATAATTTTTGAAAATTTCAGCTTTTTAGCTATCACGGTTTATGAGATATATACAGTCTGGTGACGGTTCAGCGGTTAAGCCATAAAATCGTTACAGACAGACGGACAGACAGACAGACTTTCGCATTTATAATTAATTCATGGGACAAATTACACTTACTGATCTAACCCCAAAGTAAGCAAATTATTTGCTTGTGTTATGGGTGTCAGTCAACAATACTAATACATAGAAATACATACATAAATACTAGAATATATTTAATAAACACCCAAACCGGGAAATACAAACATTCATGCCCATTACACAAATGTCTGTCCCCGTCGGGGATCGAACCCGAGCCCCGTCGATCGCGTAGTCAGGGTCGCTAACCAGTCGACCAACGGGGCAGTCAAATGATAATATTTGTATGGATTATGTATAAATGGCATGCTACTTTACTCGTGGACGAATCTGTGCGGGTCAGCTAGTTAATAATAATATATGAAGAAACCGCCCCGTTGGTCGAGTGGTTAACGACCCTAACTACGCAATCGACGGGGCTCGGGCTCGGTCCCCGACGGGGACAAGCATTTGTGTGATAAGCATAATTGTTTGTATTTCCGGGTTTGGGTGTTTATTTTGTATGTAAAAGTATTTATATATGTATTTCTATGTATTATTATCATTGAATAACACCCATGACACAAGCAAATAATTTGCTTACTTTTGGGTTAGATCAGTAAGTGTAATTTGTCCCATGAATTAATTATAAATGCGAAAGTCTGTCTGTCTGTCTGTCTGTAACGCTTTTATGGCTTATCCGCTGAACCGTCAGCAGGCTGTATGCATCTCATAAACCGTGATAGCTAAAAAGCTGTTAAGTGTGATTTGTCCCGTAAATATTTAAAAAAAAAAACAGATTTCAAGGGATTGAAAACCGACGAATTTGTTCATTAATACGACATAATAAATATGACAATAAAATAAACTTCCCAGGATCTATGATCTCATGTAATTTCATAGCCGAACATCGTTTAACTTAACTAGCTGGGCTCCACGGCCCGCTACTTCATTAAAGTATAGTATAGTATAGTATAGTATAGTGTAGTATAGTATAGTATAGTATAGTATAGTATAGTATAGTGTAGTGTAGTGTAGTGTAGTGTAGTGTAGTGTAGTGTAGTGTAGTGTAGTGTAGTGTAGTGTAGTGTAGTGTAGTGTAGTGTAGTGTAGTGTAGTGTAGTGTAGTGTAGTGTAGTGTAGTGTAGTGTAGTGTAGTGTAGTGTAGTGTAGTGTAGTGTAGTGTAGTGTAGTGTAGTGTAGTGTAGTGTAGTGTAGTGTAGTGTAGTGTAGTGTAGTGTAGTGTAGTGTAGTGTAGTGTAGTGTAGTGTAGTGTAGTGTAGTGTAGTGTAGTGTAGTGTAGTGTAGTGTAGTGTAGTGTAGTGTAGTGTAGTGTAGTGTAGTGTAGTGTAGTGTAGTGTAGTGTAGTGTAGTGTAGTGTAGTGTAGTGTAGTGTAGTGTAGTGTAGTGTAGTGTAGTGTAGTGTAGTGTAGTGTAGTGTAGTGTAGTGTAGTGTAGTGTAGTGTAGTGTAGTGTAGTGTAGTGTAGTGTAGTGTAGTGTAGTGTAGTGTAGTATAGTATAGTATAGTATAGTATAGTATAGTATAGTATAGTATAGTATAGTATAGTATAGTATAATATAGTATAGTATAGTATAGTATAGTATAGTATAGTATAGTATAGTATAGTATAGTATAGTATAGTCTAGTATAGTATAGTATAGTATAGTATAGTATAGTATAGTATAGTATTTAATAAAACCCACGGGAACTACGTATTTTTCTAGTATGAAAAGTATTTCGTGTCATATTATAAGCCATAATTTATCTGTGGGACAAGTTTCATACAAATCGGTCTAGTTATTTTCACGTGATTTAGAGTTTCGCAACGTCTCACTCGGGTATTTGGTACCAACGCCTTACCTATTCCTACCGCAATAGCGTCAATGCTTGTCACTGTCGTGTTCCGGCTTGGAGGGTAAGGTAACTGGCAGACTTATGCATGTGACATTGCCATTTCGTCACAGAGGTGGCAATGCATCATTAACATCTTTGGTGTTAATATGCGATTGTTTCTACTTCCATCAAGAGAACCATCTTCTTGTTTGTTATATTAGGATATGAACATGATGAAAAGAGAAACCATCACCTACGGACACCAAAAAAATAACAACTATGTATTACATAACCTGTGCCAAAGATGTTCCGTATGAAAAAAATGTAATACCATACCACTCATTTGGTGTTACATCGACGGAAATGTATTTTATTTTTAAATCGAAGTAAATATGACAAAGATTGCTTGATTGATTGATTATGATAAAAAAAATAAGTATTAATAATACTAAATTACTATTACTATTGTTTAAATAAAAAAATGAGCATAAATTGCCATAATAAGACTATAAACTCATTTTAAAAAAATGTCCTGTTAAATTCGTAATTCTGTAAATACGCCAATGTTCCACCTAATGAGCGACATGCAAAAATTTACCTACCTTAAGCCCCGTTTTCACTTTGATTAATACGAGTGTAAGTGTTTAATGCAGGTGCTTAGTATTAAGATAAAAATACGTGGAGACAGCCGTTAATCAGTGCGAGTGATAAGTAATCAGCATCTATTCACTTTTACTACGCTGATTACGAATCACTCGCACTGATCCATGGCTATCTTCGCGTAGTTTTGGCTTAATACTTAACACCTGCATTAAACACTCACACTCGCACTAACCAAAGTGAAAACGAGGGTTTTACCCTCCAAACGGAAAAGTGATAGTGGCAGGCATTGACGCTATTGCAGCACGATTAGGTAACACGCTAGTACCAAACCGAGGGAGACATTGCGGAAGCCTTCTCTACACCTACATAGAATTCTCTTCTTTAATAAGTGATTATCTTCTATGTTTATTAGAATATTTTATTGGGTAGAGCTGATAGGCGGTGGCTATTTCCTCCCCAATATAAAACGTAATGGCCGCGTAAATGCTAAAATTTGATATTTTTCGCTGTAATACCATCGTATTGGCTTGTTTATGCCTACATTATTCCGTACATTCTCTAAACACAATTACGTTGAACAAACAGGGATTGCGCCGCAGGCACGCACATGTTGTGGGTACTTGCCGATTCCAAATAAACATGGCTAACCTCGCTAAAATACTGATTCGAGCTTCAACGCGGTACAAATAAATACATTTTACGTTTTTTTAAAGCAAAAGGTTTTGAGATTATTTTTGGGAGAGATATTTTTGGGAAAGATAAAACTTATGGGTTCTCATGACACTATGTTTGTGTCTAAAGGTGCCGATCGACGGTCGAGCCTATACCGCGATCTTAATGGTCTAAGAGCCCTCGACACAAAACTTATGGCCGATTGCACTACACAAAACCGCGGTATTGTGTTGATACACGGGCGAGCTTTACCGATGAGCCATAAGACCGCGGTATAGGGTCACCCGTCGATTTTTACACTTAGAAGATACTGTCGCAAGTGGTGTTACTCCACTGACATCTTGATATAGTATGATTTGGATTTGTGTATTTAATTTCATTAGTTCATTAGTTATGCAGTTAAAGGTAACGTAGCAGAGGGTATTATGCAAGATTTCACGTGTGTCGGCAATCCTCATAACTACGAGTACCTATTTTTTTTTATGTACATACATTAGTATGTGTTACATAATATAGAATATCACAAACGGCCTATTTCACCCCCCGGAAGTCCGGGCCCGCAAGAACCATTTGCTGTTCTGTCAGGCAATTCGTAAGAGGCGAAAGATTGGCTATGCGAGTCACTACTATCATGGCTACTAGATGGTCGTAGATTTCGGCATTATCTCGCCTGGGCCTGGTACCACCGCCTTATCTATTCCTATCGCAATATCGTCAGTGCTGGTCACCGTTGTATTCCACTTTGGAGGGTAAAGTAGCCGGTAAACTAATGCATGTGGCATTAAGATGTCATCACAAGAATATGAACGCACCATTAACTTATTTGTCATTAATACGCGATGGTTGTCTCATTCCATCAGGAGAGCTATCTTATGATATAAAAAAAGCAAATGCATCTCCTAAATGCTAGAGACAAACGTTTCCTTTAAACACCAAAAAAAGCATTTCCACGCCCGTATCCCCGAAGAGGAAGGCAGAGGTACAACCAGTGTATCCACGATTAGCCGAAGATACTTAGTCCCATAATGTGATAGGTGACCAGCGTATCGCTAATCGCTAACTTTAAACACTAAAAATGTTAAAATTACGTTGCTATCTACATGGCAGCTATATGATCTTGAGATCGTCACCATGAAATAAAGAAAACAACTTGTTTACTTTATTTCGTGATCGTCACATACACAAGTTTTGCACTAACGCACTATAAGTCACCACATTTCATATTTCATTAGCCATAACATCAGTGCTGATCACTTTTATGTTTTAGATTGGTAATGAGTGAAGAAATACTTCTATTCCTTTCTTTTCTACCACCATTTCATTACTTTTTATAAACTAAAGCCATCAACGCAACGCATTGAACAAAAAAAATCCGTAGCACTACCACGTGGAGACGTGGCTAATGTGTAATGCGGTTGGGTTTTGTCCAACGGCTCAACTTTTTGCTCTCTTTTCTCTCGAATTCGGTTACGGTTCGTATTGATCGAAAAATCCGATTTAAAAGTGGGTGCTTCGAGTTTTATTGTTGCCGCGATACGTTCGTAAACAATAAAAAACACATTTTGAACTGAGACTGCAATTCTCACATGTCACGTTCTGAAATTGAAGGAGACTGGTCGTGTTTTAGAAAAGTAATTATTCGGCTCTGATTGGGTTCGATTTGAGACGAGGACTATAAAAGACCTAATTTATTTTTTTATTTCACATTTTATTGCAAACGTGCAGTCGATTTCGATTTGACTTTCGACACAATTGCAACTAATATTTCATAATGTGTAATGTTGTTTAATATGAAACGTTCTTATCACCTTAAGAGTTTTTTGAAGTGAAACTTCTTCAAGAAGTATAGTAGAAGTACCAGTTTTGGCCATCATGGCCATCATAGTACCATTTTGACCACTTGAAATTTTTAATCAATGTACAAGAAATATAATTTTAAATAATATTTCTACATTATACTTTTTTGTAATGTACAATTTAAGAGTTTTAAAAATTTAAGAGTCACACTTAAATGAATTACATTTATTTAAGTGTTGTTGTTGTTCCGCGGAAGTCATGCATTATTAACATCGATGGTGTGTGTGGTGGTGTGTGATGGTGGTCGATATTGGTGACTTTTTCATCAAGAGAACCTTATTTTATTTGCTAACCTATGTTTGCTAACCTATATTATAAGATATTACATAAAAAAGCAAAATCTATATAGACTACGAGTATATAGTTTCGGTTTTATTAATGGAAATATTTTTTTTATATTTATTTATTTTGTAGTATTTTTTTCAGTTTTCTGATAAAAACAACATTGCAAGGGATTGGAAAGTGCCTGATTGGCGATAGACTGGCCACCTATCGCTAATCGTGAGTGCACTTGTTGTACCTCTGCCTACCCTTTCGGGGATACGGGCGTGAAGATACTCTATTTATTTTGTAAGTGTTTATGAAATTGAAGCGTTATTTGAAATGTGGTTTAAGGCAATGACGTTTTACTAATAGACAAGTCATACGCCAACATTGCTGCGATTTGAAACAGCGCGGGTGTAAATCTTACCACAGCTACTTATATGACATGTGACGTGGAGATTAAATAAAAGTCAGGCAATGCCTTGCCTTCATAATGCCGTTTTGGAATGCAAACAATGCATTTATACTTTTTACATTTTTACGTCATTGGGTTTAAGTGGTAAGTAATTCTCTTTAATCTTAAAATTTTTAAACATTTAGGTATTAAAATTTTGATTAACTTTTGTTTAGTTTAAACTAAATTTAGTTTCTAATATTAGAAAAACATTAAACGATAAATAAAGAATAAAAAAACGATAGATGTTTATGAATAATACTTGTTCAACGTCAAAAGTAATTTTTTTTATTAACAACAAGCTGAATATTTGTGAAAAGCTTTATTTTGACGAGACGACCGTCTTTTTTATCTCGAAAAATCTCGAATCGGGTATAAAAGTAGATAAAAAAGAAAAACAAGCCGTAACAATTACAATTTTAGAGTCTCAGTATGTAGGGAATTCTGGAACATTATAATATTTGAAAGTACTTACAATGTTGCGTTGGCGCTTTCCCTGCTAAGTAATCCTCTTTGCAGATAAACTTGTTATCATCCAGTACATATAGCTCTTCGCCCGTTGATAGCTGTTTCCGGCACACCAAACAGGTGAAGCAATTCAAATGGAACACCTTCTCTCTCGCTTTCCGAACTAAATCCGACGGTGAGATTCCGTGCCCACAGCCGCTGCATTTTGTACCGTATCGTCTGAAAAGAAATACCTTTTTTATTTTCATGTACAATCATTCAATATTTTGTTGCCAAAAATATTGTAAGTAAATAATAGGTGTTGCTGCTGGGTTGCACGTTGCAGCTAGTTTAACCATAATTCGTTGACACCGTTGACCAGAGACCAGACAATAACATTTCTCTAAGTTTGACAACACATTTTAGCCATTAATAAAATAGTATATTTTTATGTATATTATCGTTGACTAACATCCATATATATACACTTACTGATCTAACCCCAAAGTAAGCAAATTATTTGCTTGTGTTATGGGTGTTAGTCAACGATAATAATACAAAGAAATACATTTAGGTATAAATACTAGAATATATTTAATAAACACCCAAACCCAGAAATACAAACATTTATGCTCATCACACAAATGCTTGTCCCCGTCAGGAATCGAACCTGAACCCCGTTGATTGCGTAGTCAGGGTTGCTAACCGCTCGTTATGTATATATCAATTTAATGTGTGTTTTAAATGTATATCATACAAAGACATTACTTCTTCATATAAACTTTAACAGTGTCAAATTTCATACTACTCAGTTCGCATTTTCCTAAAAGGAGTTTAAAAGTTTTCGCTTTACGTATTAATATATAAGTTAAAACGTAGTGATACTCTTGGGTATAAATTAGCAGGACGATCGAGCTTCGCTCGAATGATATTTTTTTGGTGATCACGAAGATGACACTTACCTCATAAGACTATCTAAATTCTAAATACAACTTCTCACTACCATCGTGACTACTAGGTGGTAGAGTTCTGCATCGGCTCGACCGGGTCAGGTACCACCGCCTTACCTATTCCTGCCGCAATAGCGTCAGTGCTAGTCACTGTCGTGTTCCGGTTTGGAGGGTAAAGTAGCCGGTAAACTTATGCATGTGGCATTAGACCTCGCCACAAGATAGCAACGCACCATTAACATCTTTGGTGTCTATAGGCGATGGTTGACTCTTTACATCAGGAGACCCATCTGCTTGTTTGCTACCGTATAATATACAAAAAAACGTCAAAATAGAGCCATTAGGGAGAAACCAATTTCATAGCAACGCATCATTAATAGCATTGGTGTGTATAGCCGTTATCTCCTATCACTAGGGAGCCATCCGCTTGTTTGCTATCTTATGACATAAAAAATATCTATAGACCCCCAACCCATAGAATAGTGGAGACTAACAGAAGTCAATCTACATACAAGCTATATTCGAGCAACGCACACATAGACACCTCTCACGGACGCGATATCTCGGAATGGCTAGGGACAGTTTGTTCCGAATCAGTCCGAGAAATCGCGTCCGTGAGAGATGTCTATGTGTGCTATGTTCGAATATTGCTTGTATGGAACATTGACGTCTGTTAGTCTCTAGTATTCTATGCCCAACCTGGACACTTTATTCAACATCCAAAGAGATAATCATTGCCGATAAGTGTTAAAAATATTGATGATTCGTTGCAATCCTTTTGGTGGGGAGGTAACAGTATTTGATTAATTTGATCGGCTACCATACTCTTTAAAATAGAATTTGAACATTGACAAATATTGACTTTATTGCGCCAGGAAAATTATGATACCAAAACGAATCGAAACGTTACAAAACTAAGTAAGACTTCCTTATAAATGTAACTTTATTCGTTTCGCACCGCGAGAGGTTCGGACTGCAATGGTGAAGCGGTGCAAATCTCAAAAGCGGTGCAAACATACTAACTTTCACATTTGTGATATGTATGGGATTAAACTATGGTTACGTACTTCGGGTTCGTAATTGTAAGAAAGCACCACTTATATTAAATCCGTGTATTTACAATACAAATAACAACAACACAACACAACACAATTTAATACTCAAATACTCTGATTAACACTAGTACTACACTATAAAAATACTAGCACTACACAATAAAACACTTCTCGCTTCGCACGGGTCACTTCAAGCATCGCTCTCGATCGCTTTAAACTGCCCTGTATTTGTCAACACATCTCTATTTATACCCAGTTCACAAAGTTCATTATGGTATAGCTATTCCGATTCCGGCGAACTATTTATTTATTAATAGGAGTAGCTATTTCTTTCTTTTATTTCTATATCTCTCCAGCGTTCCAACTCTACACGTTTCTAGATTATTCGTAACACTATGAAGTATAAGGTAAAGGTGGAGCTAGCACCCGTATTAATCACTTGAAACAAATTCCTACGTTATATCTCATTATATGAGGTCTCGCCATCTCTTTTTAAACAGCTGTGTTACAAAGAGAGGGTGAGACCTCAGATGACATCAGTATTAAAAATTGTGTATCATGTAGGCATTAGAAGTGTTGCCTCCAGATGTAATACAGCTTCATGGATTAAACTAATCGTTCGTGTGGGATTAAGCTAGTTTCGGCTAATCTTGTGTATTCACTGCATATTAGTTTTCATAAGAGTCGGTTTAAGCGTTTTCGAGTAATAACGAGACACACAGGCAGACAGAAATTTTCAAAGTTGGTAAAATTAGTGTCAATGTCTCATAAACTAAAAATGTATCACGAAATTTGACAAAAATATGTTTTAAACGGGCGCTACATTTTATATAGTAACTATCTGTACCCGCGACTTCGTTCGCGTGGAAAAAATAAAAATCCGCATAGTTCCCGTTTCCGTGGGATTTCCGGGATAAGAACTATCCTATGTCCTTTCTTGGATCTCAAACTATATTTGTACCAAATTTTATCCAAATCGGTTTAGTGGTTTGGCCGTGAAAGCGTAACAGACAGACAGACAGACAGACAGAGTTACTTTCGCATTTATAATATTAGTATGGAAGTATGGATAGTATGGAAGTATGAATGTGGAAGTATGAATAGTAGGTAAATAGAGATGCGAAACTAAAATAATTACTAGAGATCGCCTGTGGCTGAAATTCGACCATAGACTAAACAATAAAATCTTTTTTAAGTTTGACAATTGACTTTAGTTGTAAAAAAATAATATACATGTGTGTATATTATCATGTATGTCACATGATATCTTACGGAATACATTAAACTTTAAGGTAATAACTAAAAGAAACAATGTATGAAGCATCACTTTGTTTTGTTGTAATGATTTAGCCTTTACGGCTAATCATTATAAATAATTAAATAAATAAATATTAACGGGACAAATTACACTTACTGATCTAACCCCAAAATAAGCAAATTATTTGCTTGTGTTATGGGTGTTAGTCAACGAAAGTAATACATAGAAATACATATATAAATACTGGAATATATTTAATAAACACCCAAACTCGGAAATACAAACATTAATGCTCATCACACAAATGCTTGTTCCCGTCGAAGATCGAACCCGAACCCCGTCGATTGCGCAGTCAGGTTCTCTAACCACTCGACCAACGGGTCGGTGTTTTGCGTGTGTAATGTTAATTTTTATCAATTAAATATATTTCTAATGCATTTTTTTAAAATATTAGGTTTCTGCAGTCTTCCGCTACCTATGTAAAGTTGAACTGCGCCACGGTTCATACCGCACCGTTCGCGCAATTGTCTCATAAAAGGGTCCAAAGTTTTTCCTTCACTTATTAATATATAGATATAAAGTTGTTTATGCGCGTTTACCTCGCTGTTAATAACATAAGGCGGATTAAAACTATAAAAAATCAGAAATCACTAAATGCCATAAATCCGACTTAACACCATTACAGATTAAAATATGAGTCGTAAATTATAATTTTTTGTCAAATTATACAGACATCGACAAGCGATTGATATCGATTAATTGGAACATTCTAGGCGTTAGTGAAATACCAGAAGTTTAACTAGTTGTAATAAAATGCAAATTTAAACGTTATAATTAGCCAATAACTGTTATTGACGAATCATATTGGCTGGGAAGTTACACGTACGATTTTGTTGCTTGTATCTATGATCAGTTATTACTAGTGATTTAACTAAAAAACTATTTTTTTTATCTATAACGGGACATTAGGTTGTGGTGAAAACAGACACTAAATAATAGCAATGGTGTCTGTACGATGTACATATCTATTCCCATAAGGACAACCAAATTTAAATGCCAATGTTAAGTTAGATCTGACAAAAGTAATGAACATTTTAAAATTATTGGTTTTCTATTGAAAATTAAACTTTTTTACTACGATTTTTGTGTTTGGCTTTTGGCTGAGCATATATTAAATGTACAAAAACAAATGTAAAATGAGATTGTCGACAAAAAACTTTTTTAAACTGTGACTGAATTTTTTTCGAAAAACGTGTCAATGTCTTACCCCTGAACTGCTACTACTTTCTTACTAGGGGACAGCGGGACAGAGTATTTGAAACCGGGACAGCCCCGTTTAAAACGGGACTTATGGTCAGGTTAGGTATAACCTGCATAGGTCCTGATTCCTGAGCCTAGGTGAAATCAAATAAAATGTAGCTCATATCACTCACGAAAAATGTGGTTTTCTATTAGCAAATTATTTCAGTAATTCCAGAGATTACTTCTTACAAACAAACCCATAAACTTATAAACTTTACCTCTTTATAATTTTCCCCATGTTGGCCCGGGCTGCTTTGAAGAATAGGCCAACTGCCGCTATGCTGGGTAGGTTATAAAAGGCGACCGATCGGCTATTCGAGTCACTACCATCGTAGCTACTAGGTGGTAGAGTTCTGCATTGTCTCGCCCGGGTCTGGTACCACCGCCTTACCTATTCCTGCCGCAATAGCGTCAGTGCTTGTCACCTCCGGTTTGGAGGGTATGGTAGCAGGTGAACTTATGGATGTGGCACTAGACCTCGCCACAAGATAGAAATATTTTATTTATTTATTTAATACTTTATTGTACACTTAATGAAAAATACACACGAACAAGGATAACAAAAATAAATAGGTAAGGCGGTGGTACCAAACCCGGGCGAGACAATGCAGAACTCTACCACCTAGTAGCCACGATGGTAGTGACTCGAATAGCCAATCGGTCGCCTTTTACGACCTGCCTGGCAGAACAGCAGTCGTCCTATTTTTCAAAGGAGCCCGATTTTTTTTCGTTAGTTCGCTCGGATTTTCCAAATAAATTAATACTTAAATGACCGAGTTCTGAGTTTACAAAAAAAATATATAGTAGTATGAAGAACGGAGGAGTTCTCCTTTTTGATAAGTCGGTTGAAAATGGAAAAAGCTCACTGAACGTCCGATAACTATAGAATAATAGAGAATGGGAGGATGGAGTTGGGGCCCAGCGGCAATTCATCATTTTTGGGAGCTTCGGTTACCCTGTTTCTTACACTCTTACACTAGGTACTGATCTTGTTCTTGTGCTACCACCTCCATTCACTGAAGATTATATATATAGAGCTTGCGGAGAGCTGCAAAGTTAATAATCCTAATTTCTCCTTAAAATTATGTAAAATAATGTAACAATTTGTTAAATTATCTCATAATGTGTAAAGCATCCCAAGATTATAATCGCCTCTGTGGTGTAGTGGTCCGGTGTCGGAGTTGACCACAGAGGTCCCGGGTTCGATTCCTGGGTCGGGCAATTCAGAAATGTGTTTTTTCAGTTTTTTGATAGAAACAACATTGCCCGGGATTGGAAAGTGCCCGGTTGGCGATAGGCTTGCCACCTATCACATAGTGGGACCAAGTATCTTCGGCTAATCGTGGGTGCACTTGTTGTACCTCTGCCTACCCTTTCGAGGATACGGGCGTGAAGTTACTTTTTTTTTATCCCAAGATTACGGTATTCGTGTGTATCACTACTTGACCGTTGATTATGAGGCCAGTATCAAAACGTACCGCTTTGAGACTTATTGGATTACGATGACAGTATGTCATATTGAGCTCTAGCACGCAACATGCCAATAAAGACCTCAATGGAGACCTCAATTCATATAAATAAGAATAGTGTCTTCGATTCCACAAATATTACAAATGTGAAAGTTGGTACGTTTGGTTGTTTCTTACCCAATCACGCAAAATCAGCTAAACGGAATAAGATAAACTTGGGTTTAAAGATTTTTATATTATCTAGTCTTAACAAAAGAATACTTTATATCCCGAAAAAAAGTACATAGTTCAAATAGGGTTTAAAGAAAGCTTTATCGATTTGGACCATCTAAGTAGATTTGCCATTTGAAAAATGTACAAAAAATTGTAATATTAAATAATATTAGGTATAAAAGTTAAATACTTTTATAATTTTTCAAACTACTAGGTGGTAGAGGTAGAGCATTGTCACGCCCGGGTCTAGTACCACCGTCTTCCTATTCCTGCCGTAATAGCATCAGTGCTTGTCACTGTCGTTTTCCAGTTTGAAGGGTAAGGTAGCCGGTAAACTTATGCATGTGGCATTAGACCTCGCCACAAGATAGCAACACCTTTGGTGTCTATAGACAATGGTTCACTCTTTTCATCAGGAGACCCATCTGCTTGTTTGCTATCTTATAATATACAAAAAAAAATATTTAAAAAAAAACTCTCGCACTTATATGAATCTGTAAATATTGTTTTTATATTTGACATTGAATGGCCACAAACGGGACAGTGGTCACAGTTGGTACTTGCACCCTACATTATGTCGTCTTATTATTTAATCTACATGTTCTAATCATGAGGATATATTCCACCTTACAAAAACTCCGTGTTTGCCCGGGCTCTTTTAAAGAATAGACCAACTGCCGTTTTGCCAGGCAGGTTGTAAGAAACGATCAATTGGCTATATGTATCACTACCATCGTGACTACTAGGTGGTAGACTTCTGCAACATCTCTAGCAGGCAGATTTATGCATGTGGTATTGCCATCCCGCCACACGAAAAGCAACTTCTTCGGTGTCTATAGGCGATGGTTTCTCTTTCCATCAGGAGAACCATCTGCTTGTTTGCTGTCTTATGATATAAAAGAAAACTTAAGAGCGCCCAAAGTAGCCCGCCATCGCTTAGTAACTAAGATGTATTATCATATGTAGAAATTACCAAGTTACCTTGGAGTTAAAACCTTAACACGACAGATACAATTTAGCATTTGCTCTAGGAATACCTGAAGCGGCGGCACCAATGGGCAAAATATTGCAGAACTCTAGATCTAACAAGTCACGATTGTTGTCACACGTATAACCTTCTTTCGCTATTTCCTGCAACGTGGTAGGAATGAAGATAATCAACCCCTCAAAAGTATCTTAGATCTAAGGGATATCGAACTCTATAAACGAAGTAAAATTTCTTTAATTAAATCTAACTTTAAGGAAAACTCGACGGATTTTTGTTTTTTATGAAACTAGCTGTTGCCCACGACTTCGTCCGCGCGGACTTCGTTTACTCCGCACAGCACCTCACCCGTAGGTGATAGCGTGATAATATAGTAGCCTATATGTTGACCCGATCTATTAGTAATATTCATGCAAAATTTGAAGTAAATCCATGTAGTACTTTTTGAGTTTACTCCGGACATACATTGACTTTCCTACGATTTTATTATATGTGATAGATTAAATCCAAATTATGGAAATCGTCACATCACGTTTCTATTCTTTTAAAACCACGTGAAACTAAAATATTGTCAATTTGAAAAAAATATACAACTAAACAATCAACTAACAATAAAATCGTTTACGTTTTGTATTAAAATAATAAAAGAATTTGTAATTTATCTAAAACATTCCAACAAAAAATGAATTTTAAGTTATCTATTTAATCAATGAAATGCACGGCGTACGAAAATCTCCAAATTTTATCATTTTATTATCACATGGAATTATTACAGATTAATTTACATAAACGACTGAGGCCGCATCAATAAAACATGAGTCTTCGGCATAGAGTTGGCGATCCGCCATATTGGTTTGAACATTACCGCCAACTTTGAAATGTTACGAAATTGAAATTCGAATTGAATAAAATCCAACTCAAGACTCTCTCAGTTATAATATTTGGATGGCATTTCATGAGTATATCAAGTGCTATTTAAAGCAGGTACCCAGTAACAACCGAGAGATAGTTCTGCTGGTAAAAAATGACCACCATTTATAAGCAGCTAGTGTTAATTATAAGTTAAGTAAAAACCCTACTAGCATCAATCAGTAATGAAATTAATAAATATTTAACTATGTCGTCCTCTACATATAGATTGAGTTTAACAGATATTTGGGATAGAGATATAAGTATCTTCACACCCGTATCCCCGAAGCAGTATGCAGAGGTTACAACCAATGCATCCATGATTAGCCGAATATATTTATTAGGTCACACAATGTGATAGGTGGCAAGCCTATCGCCAACCAGACATTTATCCAATCCCGGTCAACGTTATTTTTATCAGAAAACTGAAAAACACATTTTTTTAAATGCCCGATCCGGGAATCGAACCCTCGTGGTCCACACAGACACCGAACCACTAGATCACAGAGGCAACTAGGATAAAGATAATATTTTAATCTATATTTATTAATAATAGGGTTTGAAATAAAATTTAGATACATAGACATTATCGTAGCTGCTGGCTACTCTTGTTCTTAGAAAACAACAGGTTTTTTTTGTTTTTCTTACAATTAAGGGTGACAAAACCATGAAAGTCATTAGATAGCTTAACAACTTCTTGAAGACGTCTACTATCTACAATATATTTGGCATTTATAGGCTTATTTTGCGCTGCTCCAAAGATTATTTATAAGTAGTCAAAAAGGAATTTGATTGCCTATATAAAGTTGGTAATTCGAACAATTGCTATAAGTACTACCATTTCGATACAGGACATTCGTAACTGAAAACCATGTGTGGCTTAACTTTAAATAAATGAATATCTTAACGCTGGTTCTCTGGAAGGTGCATATCCCGTCGTGTAAACCTAACATCCTGAAATACTACAGACGTAATTTGTATCCTGACAAATCAAATCTGACAAATCAAATCTGACAAATCTCTTATCTTCCTTTTATTTTGACAAGTAGGATTCAAAGATTAACTTGACAGTATATTCGGTACACGTACAACAAAAGTTAAATCCAATTTATAAACTTTGTAATATAATTTTTTTTTTATCAAATTTGTTTTCAAAAAAAGAAATTTTTTTTACTTTACTCATTTTATTTGCCAATACTAACCTGTTTCGCATTTTAATACATCAACAGGGCTACAAATTACCACTGTTTAATACAAAATTAACAATTTCATTGTAAGATATTGTAGGATAAAATTGTATTCATAAAAAGTACGTACTTCAGCATTGTAAGAGTTTATATGAATAAGAAGACGTATTTTGTTTAGTCTATGCTGTTAGCGGTTCTATAGCTAATTCTCTTGCTTATTGTTATTTAAAGAAAAATATAACTGAATGTAAAAGTATGACGCTGATATACTTGCCGAACAGTATGGACCAAAGGTTAATAAATATTCCGGCTCATCACAATTCCCAGGTTTTCGATTGACGCAATGGTAGTGATTATTATCATCAGGATTCAACATTCTAATAACCACTATCGCTTGTTTATTGTAAAAACTCAGAGCGCTAGCTTTACGTGCTCATGCGAAAAACGAAGATGCTAACTCGACACCTGAAACCATGCTACTAATGAGATTTCTAGTTCCAATAATCTTGAAAATAAATCTTATTTAGGAACACTTTTACACTATCTGGGAGAAAAACCCGAAACCTCATGATCGGAACCGAATAGGCTAACCACTAAACCACAAGATATAAATTGACATAATTTATTCAAATAGACAAAATAATGGCGAACAAATACATAGTTATTAAAACATAACTCTTCTTTGTGTTATGTAATTGGTTATAAAGCTCAATCATAGCTCAGCTCAACGGAAATGACGACTATTGTACTTACAAACTAAAACTGCCACTAAATGACGAAATTATATACGTGACTCCGTATTTAATGGTCTCGAACATATTTATGATTGTTAAAGTTATAATTCTAAAGGAATGACATACGTAGATAAGTAATTAATAAAGATGAACACTTTTCAAACGATTTCGAAAAAGAAGCAAGTATCTATATTCGCCGGAATTTTTTTGTTTTGTTCAGACATAATCCGTAAATGATTTGAGTTTTTTACAAATTGACTACAGATGAAGTGAAATCGGAAATATTTATTTGCAAGAATATGGGTGTTATAAGTTATAAACTTAATCAAAGTTACCATCATATTTTACCATGGTATGGTGTGCAAATATCTAAAAAATACAAGTATCTTATACTAGCTGCAGCGTGCAGCCCGCTGCATTATGTAAGTTTTTGGTGAATCCCGCGGGATCACCTAATTTTTCTGGGATAAAAAGTAGCCTATATGCTATTCCAAGTCATAATCTACCTTTGTTCCAAATTTCATTTAATTCCACTTAGTAGTTTTTGCGTGATTGAGTAACAAACATCCAAACTTTCGCATTTATAATAGTTTACAAGTAACACAGATTCTACGTTATTTACGAATTTATGTAAGTACTATTTTAATATATTTCTTGATATTTATATTAACTATATTAAATGAAATTTTATCAAATTATTCTTATTTAAATTCAAATTTTGAAATACATTTTATTAATTATTTATTTAT
This sequence comes from Apodemia mormo, assembly GCA_036924255.1. Taxonomy (NCBI): domain Eukaryota; kingdom Metazoa; phylum Arthropoda; class Insecta; order Lepidoptera; family Riodinidae; genus Apodemia; species Apodemia mormo. The sequence continues at coordinate 12,553,727 of JAUPFN010000020.1, forward strand.
TAATTATTTTATTAATTAATCCAAGAAATATTTTATTTTTACTTTGGACGAGTCGATTTAGAACTAATGATAGCATAAAAAGCCAAGACAACAACACGGAACTAAAAAGCAAGTACAGTGCTCACACAAAGTTCAAGTAAAAATTGTGCTATTAACGCCGGTGTCAAGGGTTGTCTCCTGTGAGACCGAATGATTTGATGAAGCGTTTTTTTAACTAAGAAAGGATAAATCGGGAGGCGCAAGGCGAAAATTGGGTCTTCGACGCTGAAACCGTTGACAAATTTGTAATGTAGTGGGTATTTGTAGGAAATTGTGGATTTCAGTCAGTACGTGGTGGTTCTTCCTGAATCTAAGAACGGGGTCATTGTTTCCCATACAAGGCCAGATTCTAATGTTGATTATCACGGCGCGGTCTAAACAAACATACCTTTCCTACTTCATAACTCTTCCACAAAAATACCACCAGATTCGGAAACTTTGATACCACAATTGTAGATACAACACTCGAGCAATTTTATTATGATATATAAATTTTGATCTCCGTCGGACTTACAACAATCAACATTCGCATTGTATATGCTCACCAAATGCTTCTCTGCTATTCTTTATATCCAAAACAAAGCATTACTTCTTCATTTTACATAGTTTTTTTTTAATCGTAACCTCAATTTTATGTCAGTTAAAGAATCACTTCAAACATTTTTTCAATTATTTCACACCTCGAAACAGGATATACAACGAAATTAAGTCATCAAAACACCGGAAGATTAATGTGTCTTCGTCGTTTTTTGCTGACATTACCAGAAAGGCTTTATTATAGCGATTACTGGAGAAAAACTGAAAATAGTATATTAAATTGATAACTACCCCGTTGGTCGAATGGGTAATATGTACGGTTCAGATCGTTATGTCTCTTGTTTGATTCCCAAGTCACGCTTGTTATTGGAGTTTTCCTTTAAAATAATATATCAATAAGTAGAAGCGTAAAGTCGCTATAGAACCAATATAATATACATTTAAGAAGTAAACAGCACTTCCTTTAAAAGTAACGTCAAGCAGTTTTAAAGGAAGTTGAAACTGCTACATTTGGTTTTTTATAGATGAAGGATACACACTTCCTGTACCTAGACATTTAGGTCTGTATGCCATAGACCAAATATCTACTTAGAGGAAGTCTGAATGTAGGTATGAAACTTACCTAAAAAAGTCGTTTCTACAAAATAGTTTATTATCTCGTGAGTAGCACTTGTCAGCTAGGGGTGCCCTGCAGTCAGCGCATCTGACACACGCGGCATGCCATGCTCGTTCCAGCACATGCAGGAGGAATTTATCCAGTATTGGTTTCTCGCAGCCAGCGCACGCCATCGCGCCGCCTGCTTCTCCACGTCCTGAGGACAACAGAAAACCTTATTATCATCAAGTAACAATATCATCTAAAACATATCATTGTTCTGTTCAGTTATGGATTTTTTTTCTCGCATATGTAAATACTAGAGATGTGTCTGATCATTAAAAAACTAGATCCGCGGATACAGATAGGAATACGTATCATTGTTTAGATCCGCGAATGCAGATTCGGATGCGGATCCTAACTTTATTACAATTATTTTGTTACTCAATCGGGCGTTAACACTACGAATATTTAAATATGATATAATTAATATAACTTTCGATAATAAATATTTCTTTATGTTTATGAACATATTATCAGTTATCACTTAACACATACATACATTTTAAAGACTTTAAGTACCTGGTTTTTCTACATATAATTAATTTAAGGAAGAATTAGTAACTCAGTTCAAATAATATTTATATTAGATTTTTCTAAATCCAAATCATATGTAATGTTAAGAAATATTTTAAATGGAATTTTATAATGTTTTACTAGTTATTTAGAATTTTATACCTGTAATGTAAACTAATAATAGACATAAAAATCCGTTTAAGATCATCCTGAAAAGTGACAGATACAAATACGGATAGAGATCTTGCTCCTGCCTTGGATATCCGCGGATACGGATTGAGTACTGAACACCCTCCTACAGCGTGTAAGGGACGGTGTACCGAAAAGTTAAAAAAACATGCCAAGTTCATGTTCTTGCCATGATATTAATTTTTTGTGGGGAATGAAAGTTTGCGTATTTTGATTTTTTATTACTTTCACGCCACACAGTATTATTTACATTGCTCCGACTCGTCGCGCCCGCAGAACTCTCGAACCAGCCGTTTATTTTGCGCGGTATGTGGCGCATATACATTGCTTATTTCATGTATTTCCTTAAATTTTACTAATTTTCAGAGTAATCACTCTAGAGTATTAGAAAAAGTCAAATTATTTTTGTGTTATAGCACTCACCCTGTGCTTGGAAAAACTGGAAAAACTTTAAAAACAACAAAGAAAAATATCGACACACAGGGATTGAATCTGCGACTGTCTCCCTAAAGCCGGGACGCTCTTCCACTGAGCTAGTGTCGACAGGTTTAACGTGGCGAAATTCTTCGTTGCTATATGATCGATTACGTCGATTGTACTGATCGCTAGCTATACATACGTATAACTAGTTTTAGTCCCGGCTTAAGGGCTTAATATTTTACGTTTTAAATAAATATATTGATTTGGCAATCGCACTAAAAATCTGATATATTATAATAATATGTATTACTTGTGAGATACATCGTGATTTCACACGATGGCTATGTAAATGTATTTATTTAAAACGTAAAAGATTTTTAATATTGATATGGTAATAACTTAAAGTAATAACTTAAGACAGAAGGTTCCGTAGGTAAGGACTAACGAAATCAACCAACTTGGTATAACATGGAACTCACAACGTTTACGGTAGAAAAACTGAGTTGCGAGGCTTGGTTTTTTTTACAAGTTATGTTTTTGATTGCATTGTATATACAGGTTGACTGTATACGGTACGTAAGGAACAGTCTACCGAAAATCCAAAACATAGATTCGGACCATGATTATAAGAAGAAAACAATTGCAAAATGTTGTGGGACTTTTTTGATGTTTTTTTTACCTTAGTTTTGTATAATCTGACTTATAAACAACACAGAAAAATATCGACACACAGGGATTGAACCTGCGACTGTCTCCCTCAAGCCGGGACCTCTCCCTCAAGACTAAATAAATTAATCGACTTGGTATATTATGAATCTCACAACTTTTTACAGTAGAATCGCTGAGTTGCGAGAGTTGGGTTTTTTACAAGTTATGTTTTTGATGGCATCTCGCTTCTTTTTGTAAATAGTCCTACTTGTTTTCCTTTTACATGGGATTATAAAGTTATTTATGTAGTTGGTGTATTTAGAAAGTTAAACATTTTAGGTTAAAGGTTAAACAGTTAAGTAAAATATTTTAGGTATTCCTTGATTTATATACATAAACATTAATTGCATTCTAAATTTAAAGCTTCTATGTCTGCTAGAAGTGCCTTGGACTTTGATGATCGGTCAGTTAGTCAGTCAGTGACAAAATTAAGAAATTTTAACTGGATCAATTTTTTAAACTACGGGTTCGAATTGAATGAAATTTGCAATATACCGTGTTTATAAAGTGCTTCCTTGGTTACTGAAAATGTATGCTTCTAGTTTCATCCACAACGAAGTTGTAGGGGGTCGAAAATGGCCTGAACTTCTTCGAGAAATAGATAGTACGGCCGTGACGATTTTTTGCTCGATTTGCTCGACTTGGCGGGGGCACTACCGTGCCTCTAGATGTGTAGCAAAAATGTACGATCCGAAAAGAATATGGTTATGCACGGGCACTGAACAACAATCTTACTCCACCCTACGCCGTATTGGTCTCGGCCTCCTTTAAAGAAGAGGCCAACTGCCGTTCTGCCAGGCAGGTCGTAAAAGGCGACCGATTGCCTATCGAGTCACTACCATCGTGGCTACTAGGTGGTAGAGTTCTGCATTGTCTCGCCCGGGTCTAGTACCACCGCCTTACCTATTCCTGCCGCAATAGCGTCAGTGCTTGTCACTGTCGTGTTTCGGTTTGGTGGGGTAAGGTAGCCGGTAAACTTATGCATGTGGCATTAGACCTCGCCACAAGATAGCAACGCACCATTAACATCTTTGGTGTCTACAGGCAATGGTTGACTCTTTCCATCAGGAGACCCATCTGCTTGTTTGCTATCTTATGATATAAAAAAAATTACACCCCAAACCGACACATGATATGTACATAAAATATATAGACGATATTAATTTTTCTGAACAGATTCTCAAGATATATTTCTAAAACACTTTGTATCACTTTTATAGACACCTCTTTTTGCGCGAACGGTGAGATGTGTAGGATATATTTGCTTAATTAAATAAAATAATAGGTGAAGCAAAAAGTTTATACCCTTTTTTAAGACGACTACACAAACGGTGGAGTATAAAATTTGGCACAGTTAAAGTTTACATTGCAGAAGACTGCAAAAACCTAATATTTTTAGATAATAGTGATTAGAAATATATTTAAATCAATAAAAATAAACATTACACACACTACATTCATGTTAAATGTTACTTTTATTACTTTTATTATAATTTTTTTTTTATTTAAGAGCATAAAAACTATTTTGTGGTTAGCAACACTTTTCTAGTATATTGTTAGTTATCCTTATTATAAAGGTTGTCTGGAAGAGATCACTTTATTAGTGACTAGCTGTTGCCCGCGACTTCGTCCGCGCGGACTTCGTTTACTGCGCACAGTTTCTCCCCCGTAGGAGATAGCGTGATAATATGTAGCCTATATGTTGACCGAACCTGTTAATAATATTCATGCAAAATTTGAAGTAAATCCATGCAGTACTTTTTGAGTTTACCCCGGACATACATACAGACAAACAGATAAACAGACAAACAGACAAAAATTCTAAAAACTATATTTTTGGCTTCGATATCGATTGTAGATCACGACCCCAAGTATTCTTTTAAAAAAATATTCAATGTACAGTTTTGACTTTCTTACGATTTTATTATATGTATAGATAAGACCGCCTTTGTGTATCTTACTTGTATAATTTTTATGTTGTAACTTATAATGTTGTCATATATTTTGGTGCGCAATAAAGAGTTATTGTATTGTATTGTAAATGCATGATAATATACACAACTAGCTTTTGCCCGCGCTTCGCTCGCGGTAAATTGGGGACAGATTTCCAAAAAAAAAAATTTTTTAGTCCCAAGTTTAAATAACTAAATTGACCGCCATTTTGACCGCCCCGTTGATCGAGTGGTTAGTAACCCTGACAACGCAATCGACGGGGCTCGGGTTAAATCCCCGACGGGGACAAGCATTTTTGAGCATAAATGTATATATTTTCGGGTTTGGGTGTTTTTTTATGTATGTAAAAGTATTTAAGTATCGGTAAGTATATATGTATTTCTATGTATTGGCATCGTTAAGTAACACCCATAACACAAGCAAATAATTTGCTTACTTTGGGGTTAGATCAGTAAGTGTAATTTGTGCCATAAAAAAATTTAAAAAATAACCCTAACATGCCGTAAACCTCAATAAAATAAATTGTTCACTAGCGAAAACCTGTTGTTTAATTGCGAAACAATGAAAAGTTGTATCTAGTACAAAGTAACGGGCTAATAAATAATTGTAAATATTCAAAGCCTTATCACTATATGAATGTTTTATTTAAATATTATGTTGTTATTAAATATAATAAATATGTTTAAAATATAATAAAATTATACTTACGTTTTTGTAATAATAAACTGTTTTATTACTACAAAGATCAGTTATATTTGAGTATAAATATATACCTACAGGGTATATTTTTAGGGTTTCGAAGTAAACTAGGAACCCTTATAATTTCGCTATGTTTGTCCGTCCGTCCGCACGATAGCTCGGAGATCCTTATTACTAGAAAGCTGTAATTTGGCATAACTATACATATTAATTACGTCAACAAAGTGGTATCATAAAATATTGAAAAATATTTTTTTCAGAGTAGCTCACCTATATGTAAAGTGAAGATGTAATTTTTTTCTCACGTACTCCATTGTGGAACATCGTTAGGTTATAAATATAGGTATAGGTATAGGCTGTCGAAAAATATTATAGGTTTGTGAAAACAAGTTTTCGATTAAAGGACTCATTTGTAAAATATTAAGCTCGCCCCCCCCCACCCACTTACCCCCTGCTGAAGAAGCTGGTACTGCGGAGCTCCCGCCCAGAGGTGAGAACAGTACTCCATGTGAGGGCGAATTTGCGCTTTGTAAAGTTGCAAGCGATGAGCCGGCAAGAAGTACTTTCTCGCTCTACTGAGCACGCCAAGCTTTTTGAAGGCTAGTTTAGCCTTACCTTCCAAATGACCACGAAACTGAACGTCATTCGATATGTCGACTCCCAGAATTCCGACACTAGCTGAGGCTGTCACGAGAGTAGCCAAGACGCCAGTTTAGCCTTTTCTTCCATAACATTAAAATAACCGCTTCTTAGTAAATGCAAATGGAAGTATATACGGTACACATACCAAAATAACATTTTTTACCATTTTTCCATCTGTCTGTTTGTTCCGGGTAATCTTCAAAATGGCTGGACCGATTTTGACAGGACTTTCACTGACATATAGCTGATGTAATAAGAAGTAACTTAGGCTTTTTTTATAGAAGAGGGGGCAAACGAGCAGGAAGTGCACCTGATGGTAAGTAATCACCGCCGCCCATGGACATTAGCAATACCAGAGGTCTTGCAGTTGTGTTGTCGGCCTTTTAAGAATGAGTAAGCTCTTTTCTTGAAGGCCCTAAGTCGTATCTGTTTGGAAACACCCCTGCCGGTAATTTATTCCTCAACAAAGTAGGCGAAAAGTGCTGAGAGAAACACGCAGTTGTGGATTTCCTGATATAAGGATGGTGAGGATGGAACTTCATATTTTGACGCGATGTCCGATGATGGAATTCGGCGGCAGGAATTAATCCAAATAACTCGTCGGAACACTCCCTATGAAAAATAAGATAGAAGACACATAGTGAACCAACATCTCTGCGTAACGCTAAAGAGTCAAACCGTTTCGAAATAGCCTGGTCAACGGGACGACCCGCTCTACGTTGAATGCGATCAAGAGGAAGGAGCTGGTACTGAGGCGCTCCGGCCCAGAGATGAGAACAGTACTCCATGTGGGGCCGAATTTGAGCCTTATAAAGTTAAAGGCGATGGGCCGGCAAGAAGTACCGTCTCGCTCTGCTTAGAACACCGAGCTTTTTAGAGGCTAGTTTTGCCTTGCCTTCCAAATGACCGCGAAACTGAACGTAATTTGATATGTCGACTCCCAGAATCCCCATACTAGCTGAGGCTGTCAGGAGAGTATCGCCAAATCGAGGTGACACGACAAAGGGTGTCTTTTTAGCGGAAAACACGCAAAGGTGTGTCTTTTTGGGGTTAAAAATGACCAGGTTTTGACGACCCCATTCCGAGACATCGGTTAGTCGATTCTCAACTTCAGACACAAGCTTGTTTCGGCACTTTTCGACGTGTTCCCGAGAATTACTGCTACGGCCGGAGTATGAAGCATCACCAGTACTGTCATCTGCATAGCAACGTATGTTGCGAATTCGCATCATATCATTGATATGTAGAAGGAACAGTGTCGATGATAGCACGCAGCCTTGTGGAACACCAGCATTGACAGATTTAAGGTCAGAGCAGACACCGTCGACTACGACTTTGATGCTCCGATTGGCCAAAAAACTGGTGACCACTTGCATAATTTCTCGGGAAGCCCATAGGAAAGCAGCTTGGCCAGAAGCGCTTTGTGCCATACCCGATAAAAGACCTTCGCTATGTCCAAACTAACTGCCAATGCCTCCCCCTTGGACTCAACTGCTTCCGTCCACCAATGAGTTAGGTATACTAGAAAATTACCAGCTGAGCGACTGCGACGGAAACCGCACTGGCGGTCGCTAATCAGCTGGTGCTCTTCTAAATACTTGAGGAGCTAAGATTTGATGATTGTCTTCATAATTTTGGAGAACAAGGAGGTTATGGCTATCGGCCGATAGTTAGACGGATTAGATCGATCTCCTTTTTTAGGGATGGGATGCACTAGAGCTATCTTCCATGAAATCGGTACTACACCGAGTGAGTAGGAAAGCCGGAATGTTAATATCAGCTCTGGAGCACACGCTTAAAGTATAATCGGAGGGATGCCATCCGGCTCGCTCGACGACTCGAAAACAGTGCTTTATGTACGGAAGACTGCAGGAATTTTAATTCCGTCATAGAACTATAGCAATGCGGGAGGGTAGGCGGTGCTTTTCCTTGGTCATTCAAAGTCGAGTTGGCCGCAAAAAACGAGCCCAGAAGATCGTCCTTGTCCTTTGCGGTATGGGCCAGAGAGTCATCGTCTCCGTATAAGGATGGAAGAGAGGACTGTGAGAAATTCCCTAAGACAGCCTTTGCAAGAGACAAGAACGCACGAGTTTCCGAAGGAAGGCGAACTAGTTTCTCACCAATTCTGCCAATGCGTTCAGATTTTGCCTTGGCGATAGCTCTTTTGAAGAACCTCGAAGCGGAATTGTTCTTTTTACGTAACGCACTGGTTTTTTCATCACGAGATGTCGATGCTGCAACCCAAGCCCGGTAGCATTCCTGCTTTCGGCGTGAAGCTGTTTTGCAGGAGCGACCAAACCAAGGCTGAGACTTACCACCAACTGGCACCGCAGAAAATGGAATGAAAAGTTTCATGCCCTGCAATATCACATCAGCGATGACACTCGGATCATCCAGTGAGAAGCACATCCACCCCCATGGATAGGACGCAAAAAAAGACCGCGTCCCGTCCCAATCTGCTGACCTATAGTGCCAAATGCGACGACAGCCTGCAAAAGGAGGCCGTGATAGGCGCGTAACCGACACTTTACTCCGGATCAGGCAGGGGTCTAACGTACCAAGAGGGACGTCCACAGATACCTGATAAAATGTCCGGATGAGAGGTCAGCAGAAGATCCAGCAGTAAAGGCGTATGATCGTTTAGATCGGGACAGGCTATCTAGTTTTAATAAAAACTAATAGCGAGGATAGGGAGATATACAAGATAAAGGTTAATAAGGGAAAACCATCTTATTCCATCAGAAGAGATCTACTTGTTATATAGATAGAACGATTGGCTATGCTACTACCACCATCAACTACCATCGTGACTTAGGTGGTTGAAATCTCGGCCGGATCTGATACCACCTCCTTATCTCTTTTTGCTACAATAACGTCAATGCTTGTCACTGTCGTGTTCAGGTTTGTAGGGTAAGGTAGCCGGTAAAACTTGTAGTGTAAAATAAGATCCCGCCGTAAGGATTACGCACACGCACCATTAACATCTTTAGCGTCTGTACAAATTTTTATTCAAAAAACTAGCTACAGCCTGCAGCCCGATGCATTATAAAAGTTTTTGGTAAATCTAACGGGAACGGGAACTGATTTTTCCAGTTTAAAAGTATCCTATACACTATTCGAGTGTATTATCTTTTCTACATGCCTTATCTATATGTGTGCCAAATATCATCCAAATCGATTCAGCCGTTTTTTATGATTAAGTATCATCAATCCATCTATCCATCATCCACCATAACATACATCCAAACATCAAAACCTTTGCATAGATAATATACAAGTTGTCTAGAAAAAGATTGTACATATTGAAGGACATGGTAGTTAATGGCCATAAAGCCCGCCACAAACAAAGCTATAATATATATTAATATATCGAGATATATATTACACTATAGCAAGCTATCACCCACAAGAACTATACTATATTATATATTTTACCCTCACTTGGCCTGATGTCAAAATATGTATTAACGTGCCAAAGTATACCGAGATATATATCTCAATATATTTTGGTGGCGTCATAGAAATGTATATTGTAGCTGCGTGTACGGTCACTCGAAAATTTATACAGAACATATATCGTAACCATAGCATGACATATGCTATGATTCATATATTATAGCTACGTCTGTGGTGGGCTTAAGTAAACAATAAAAATATAATAAAAAGATAATATTGCTTAGCTACACGGTAATTTCTAAGAAAATCGTTATTTATCTATTTTTAAAATGAAATGAAAAGTATTTGTAAGAATATGGCTGTTACACTTATTTTTAAATATTTGGTATGAGAATCGAGTACCTGTATAATAATATATATTAACCCCTAAGCGGCTGAAATAAAAAAGAGAGAAATAAAAAACAGAGTACAAATGAAATACACACTGTAATAATTTTATCAATATGAAATGAAATGTATGTATGTGTGTATGTTTTATTTTTCATATCGATAAAATATTAGTGAAGCTGCGCGGGTCAGCTAGTTTTACTATTTAATTTTAATTTAGTACCAAACAGATTGGTTTAGATTCTAGGGCAGGGGTCGTCAAATGGAGGACCGCGGTCCGCATCCGGACCGCCGACCCATTTTGTGCGGACCGCGAGAACACAGCAACTTGCACTATAGGCTACTTCCGATATAAATAACTTCCGTGGCGCCAAAAAGATTTGCGCTAACTGTAGGTACGTAATTATTTTCAGAAGTGATAAAACTACTCTGCAGATGGAAAAGGTCGATTTCCTAGACAGTTTCAAAACACAAACATGCGGAAGTTTCCAGTGAAGAGTTCTGGATAAAATTAGTGTGTGGTAATAAATATCCAGAATTACAAAAATTAGCTTTGAAACTTCTTACCTTGTTTGGATTAACATATATTTGTGAAGCAGCATTTTCGAAAATGAAGTTAATTAAGAGTAAATTTCGATCTCGAATTACTACTGAACATCTCCAGGATTTAATGTCATAGCTTACACCTATTTATTCCAAACTTCAGACAGATAATTCGCAACAAAAAATGTCATTTTTCGCGTTGATACCTATGCAACAAAATAACCTTTGTTATTTCCTTAATTACATTTGTTTAATAAATAGCTACTACCGGTTCGAAAACACGACCACACACTAAGAAGATCCGGCGGAAGGACTCAGCTGGTTTGTCTTTTTTCATGTATCAATTTTTAGGTTAGATATTACACAATGTTTAATTTGTAAATGTGTGATTATTACAATAATAATAAGGTTTGCTGATATGAAGAGTAGTTAATCTCATACTTGCTTGTCTAGATATTCAGATATTTAATAACCTTTTTCACACAGTTTTGTTTAAATACATTTGTAGAATTTTTAAACTGGTAAATCTCTACTTTCATTAAGCAGCTTATTGTATAAATGTATACTTTTGCTCCATAAAATAATTGTTTATTATCATGAGACGAGATAGGACAATGCACAGTAGTATTGTTTTAGTTTATTGTATTTAGGGAGTGAATATCACAATTCTTTTCAAATAAGCAATATTTTTACGTATAACAACACGGTCGATGAATTCAGCAACAGTAATCTGATTTACATTGTATATTTACATATACTTATTCCAATGTTGGCGACTGTTCTAACCATTTTATTCATCTACCCATAAAAGATTGAATACTTCATTTTATCGTAAAGTTGGTAGCATTGAACGGCTCGAACCATAATGGGATTGAGTTTTACGATCGATAAAGCTTAGTTGAATAAAGTTTTATTAGCATATGTTATTACTAGGTACGGCATGGAGGTACCTATGTGTTGAAACTTGGAAACATATTGTAGCTCGGCTAGGCATGTAATAAATAATATCGCGTAATGAAATGGCATAAATATAGGTACACCATTTCAGTATACGCACTCATCTTTATATACATCCCCGTATTGGTCCGGGCTCCATTGAAGAATAGGCCAACTGCCGTTCTACCAGGCAGAGCGTAAAATGCGACCGATTGGCTATGCGAGTCACTACAATCGTTGCCACTAAGAGGTAGAGTTCTGCATTGTCTCGCTCGGGTCTGATACTACCGACTTACCTATCCCTGCCGCAATAGCGTCAGTGCTTGTCACTGTTGTGTTCCGGTTTGGAGGGTAAAGTAATCGATAAACTTATGCATGAGCCATTTGACCTCGGCAGAATTAACATATTTAGTATCTATAGGCGATGGTTGACTTTCCACCAGGAGACCAAGAAGAATTGAAAGTTCGGAAACTTTGTTGTCGTTGGATCCCTTATGAACTGACAGCGGAGCAGAAGCGCGCTCGCGTGGAATGGTGCTCACAGATGCTACTGAAGTACGACCACGGACATTCTAATACTGTTTATGACATTGTCACAGGAGACGAAACGTGGATTTATTGTTTTGAACCCGAAAAAACAGCAATCTTGTGAATGGGTGTTTGAAAATGAGAACAGGCCAGTGTGAAAGTGAGACAAGAGAGAAACGTTGTTAAAGAAATGATCGCTTTTTTTCTCAGCTACGGATCCCATCTGTACAATTCCATTTGAAGATCAAAAGAGTGTTAATGCCGAGTATTCTACCATTTGTTTACCTAGGGTGTTAGAAAAAGTTCAAAAATTCGCGAAAGACGACCCAAAAGCCGCATTTTCCTACACCATGATAGCGCTTCTTCACACACGGCCAATAAAACAAAGTCATTTTTAGCTTCCGAAAAAGTACATCTCGTCACTCATCCTGCGCATAGTCCTGACCTAGCAACCTGTGATTTCTGTATGTTCCCCAAAATCAAAGATTTGATGAGAGGTTTTATTTTTACCAACTCCGAAGAGGCAGTGATAGCGTTCAATCAGCACGTAGAAAATATGCCTTCAGATCTATGGTCCTGTTTTAAAAAATGGTTCGATCGCATGAAAAAATGTTTAAAATGTGAAGGAGATTATTTTGAAAAGCAATAAACATAATATTTTGGTTATAACATGTTGTGACCTACGTATAATAGTTCCACAACCCGGACGAGACGCTGTAGAACTATGGCACATAGTAGTCACGATGGTAGTCACACTTTAAGTCAATCGTTTGCCTTTTGCCAACTCCCTAGCAGAAGAGCAGATGTTCTATTCTTCAAAGGGGGGTGAGACCAAAGAACACGAAAATAAAAACCACGTGCAGTGATTGTTTAATATTAAGATTACCTAGATTCTGCTTGGACTTAGGGCTTTATTATGAAATTATTAAATGATCCAGTTTTCTAAGCAGTATCTAAGCTACGTATTTATTCTATAACATTTAATATTGTGATTGCTTTATCTATTTAGCCAAATATTAAGTGACATAGGAACTAAGTCCATACAGCCTCATCTGTTGCAAAAGCAAGAACTTATCCAACGGATTAATTACTTTTTATGAATATAACTCTCAATGTTTTCTTACTTAATACCTACCTTCTATTTTGCGTTCTTAAGCTAGAGTATTATAGACGAACAAGAGGTCAAAAAGACTCGACCACCCTTTTATTACAAATTACTGTTTTATTAATATCCATGTAGGTGTTAAAAATAACATTTTAAAAATACATGTGATTTATAAACATCATAAATGGTTGAGTGCTAAGTTCAACCTTAGCGCAATAAAAAGTTAAGAAAAGGATGTCAACTCATTCGAATTCTTCCAGACGTTCGTTTTTCAAACGTCCAAAGATTCTGACATTTATTGGCCAAATTTATGAAGGTCGCCGCGTCGGTTGTTTAATATTCTACATTCAAATCTGAATGTCCGATTGGTTGCGCGCCATTTCAGACGATGCGTTCAGAAATCTGTGACTGCGATTTACCGCGGTTATGGATATGCGACGGTGCGTGTGATTTTTTGTCAAAATTTACTGTTGTCACGCCATTAAACTCTCTTAAAATAATAACCGCAGAGAGCTGATAGCTCTTTTTAAATTTGCTTACTCCTTTTTAGATACCTTCCAAAAGCGCGACCCATCTGTTTGCTGACCGAAGGTAGAATTTTAGTGTAATATATAAATATAATCATACGACCCTGTATTCATAATTTTTTTCTATTGGCTAGTTCCACTTTCTATTTTTTAATATCATACTATTTTAATTGTTAAAAACACGATGCTGAAGGCGGATAAATTCTTATTATAATCCACACTAATATTATAAATACAAAAGTAACTCTATCTGTCTCTTCTTCACGCCCAAATCACTGAACCAATTTAGAAAAAAATTGGTACAAAGATAGTTCGAGACCCGAGAAAGGACATAGGGTAGTTTTTATCCCGGTAATCCCACGAGAACAGGAACTATGCAGGTAAAATCCCGGGACTGTATATCTTATAAACCTTTCCAGGCGGACGAAGTTGCGGACACAGCTAGCATCGTAAATATGCGTTTTAATATTAAGGTCAGAAAACAGAATTTTTTATTTCAGTAATTTATTTTCTTATGTATGTGTTATATGTATTTTGTTTTACACTTCTTGCTAGTTCTACTTCGTTTTCTTTATTAAAACACTATGCTGAAACTTGAAATGTGGATAAAGTCTTATTATAATGTCATATAAGTAAACGTAATAATATTGAGGTCGGATTAATGATTTTTTGATTTCAATAATCTTTTTCATGTATGTGTGAGTTATTGGTGACATATTAAACTAGATTTAAACAAAGAGTACCTATATAATCATTTCCCTGAACCAAAACCCCTGAAAGCAGTTAAAAATGAGGATAAAACAACACAAATCTGTTTACCACACGATTCTCTCTATCTAACCTGTAAGAGATTGTTTAAATAGTATAGCGTAAATATATGCTGCTGTGACATTGACCCAACTTTTAATCTGTTGTTAAAATGTAGCAATAATTGAAAATATTTACGACCTTTCCACATCCTATTTAAAATTATTATTAAAAGGTTGCGAGTTAAATATTTATCTTTCAATTACTTAGAAACCGCCAATATCAGTTCGCAGGTGCCAAGGATCCGGGCGAGCTAATAAGCAATACGCTACTCCTTATTACAAATACACGCCACAAGCATAATGGTTTTAAGACATTGTTAGCGCGACATATCTAGGATATTGATTCTGCATCTATAATTTTTTATATATCTATTTATAAACTATAAAAAATATTACCATATTTTGAATGCACATCACGTATTTTGGCAAGAAATTTGTACTATTATTAGACCGTGGTCCCAGAAACATTATTTTTGATTAATAATAAGCTGAATTTTGTAAACTGCTTCGTTTTGTCGAAAAACAAAATTCCTATATCTTCGGCTTGTGGAAATTGTCAGATTATATTTTTTCGTTACTCTTACATCATTTACTATTTAATAAAAGAAATTCTAGACGCGCTCGAAAATGTCAAAACAACGTTTTCTTTGCAACTCTGTGACCCTCCCACTCCCTTAAGTTACACTTGAATCGGCAGATTTTCTTACTTTTAGGTGGCACTTAACCCACCATACCTTAATTTGACGCGATTTAGTGTTTTTACTCACAGTTTTTTTAATTATTTTTTTATCTGTAGATTTTTTCTCCACCATTGAAATGAATAACATTATATAACCTTTTATTTTATCTATAATTTAATATACAAAATCCAATAGGTACCTACGACGCTCGAGTAATTACCCATTTAGCATCTTGGGCTCCCTACTATTATTACTTTGACAATAAAAACTATTTTAATTTTCAATTTAGTCATCATAAAATTTATTGATTTCAATCATACTTTTTTCATAAAACAAAAGCTAGCGGACGAAACTACCTTAGGCTTGCCACCTATCATATTATGGTAATGTATCTTCGGCTAATCGTGAGTGCACCGGTTGTACCTCTGCATAACCCTTAGGGGATACTGGTGTAAAGATCTTTTTTAAATATTGCAATGATTGTTTCAAACTTTATATGACATAACCATTAGTTTATGTATTTTTTAAATAAAAACAATTATTATTATCATCACAAATTATCCGGTCCAGCGATATTTACTTATATATTTGTATATATTATCGCCACATATAAACACCTAACATATTTACAGCGATTGGTATCCGTATGGCAGGAGTGTAATTTCACATCTAAGTTTACAGACTACTTTAACGCGCCTCCGAACCGAAATATTTGTGCTGTTGTAATTAACTTTCATAGTGCACCTAAGTTTGTCATGTTGTATTTATTTATTTTCGCTATTCGGTTACTTTTTGTCCTAGGAACTGCAGTCGTATTAACATACACTTTTAATAATGCAGCGGGAAGCAAGGCGCAATTTGTATAAGATACTAGCTGTCCCCGCGACTTCGTTTGGCAAAATTTCTTAAATAAAAGTCCCGTAGTTTTACTCATGTAATTCCTGTTCTTGCGGGATTTCCAGGATAACAATAGGTTTCGAACTATCTTTGTACCAAATTTCATCCAAATCGGTTGAGTGATTTAGGCGTGTAGAAGAGACAGACAGACAGAGTTACTTTCGTATTTACAACATTAGTATGGAGTATGGATACTAACATTACTGACTATAATTCCAATTTCATTGACCTATTTTGATTATTTGTTATGTTCCATAAGTGGTAGAGTTCCGTAACGTCTCGCTCGGGTTAGGTACCATCGTTTACCTCATCCTGCCGCAACAGCCAACAGCATCAAGGGTCCTATTTACTTAACAAAACTTCAATAGAATCGAAGCGCTTATACATTTTCTTACAAATAATGCCGCGTCACGACGGACGTGATGTTGTACCGTGTTTATGTGTGTAGGAGTCCTAAACGCATCGATTCGATTAAAGTACCGCTACGTGAATAGAGACACTGTGCTTGCTGTCGTGACACAGATTGAAGAGTAAGGTAGCCGGCCATTGATAGCAAATCAATCACCACAATCCTCTTTCTATTACAATATTCATTCACCCAAACATCCATCCACCCGAACATCCAAACATCCAAACTTGTGCATTTATAATATTATTTCTTAACTAATATCGATTTGATATCAACGAATCGCCGTGATGGTCTGGACCCCTTTTGACGAATAAAACTGCTTTAATGCAAGTTTTTTAGAGTTCTGAAGTAAACTAGGAACCCTTATAGTTTCGCTATGTCCGTCTGTCCGTCGGAAGTCTGGCGCAGAGATCCTTAGTATTAGAAAGGTGTAATTTGTCACGAATATACATTAGTCACGGAAACAAAGTGGTGGTATAAATCTTAAAAACTATTTACCAATTTTTATATCATAATATTGTTACCAAGAAGATGGCTGTCCTCATGAAAAGAGACAACACTCGCCTATAGACATCAAGTACGTTAATAGTGCAGTGCTCTCCTTGTGGCGGCATCTTAATGACACATGCATATTTTTAGCGGCTACTTTACCTCCAAACCGGAACATGATAGTGACAATCAATGACCGCCGGTCGAGTGGTTAGCGACCCTGACTACGCAATCGTTAATCAATGGGGTCCGGGTTCCATTCCCAGCAGAGATAGGCATTTGTATGATGAGCACAGATGTTTGTATTTCTGGGTTTGGGTGTTTATTAAATATATCAGAGTATTTTTATATGTATTTCTATGTATTAGTATATAGTAATTTGCTTACTTTGGGGTCAGATCAATTCGTGTAATTTGTCCAGTGATATTTATTATTATTATTATAATGACGCTATATCGGCAGGAATAGGTAAGGCGGTGGTACCAAAACAAGGGCGAAAGTTGCAGAACTCTACCACCTAGTAGCTACGATGGTAGTCACTCGCATAGCCAATCGTTTGCCTCTAAAAAACTGCCTAGTATAATGACAAATGGCAAAATTTATTCTTTAAAAGGCCCGGACAGCTAAGGGTGAATTAACATTGTGAATCCTAACTGGGTGGTAGAGTTCTACGAAGCTTTTGTCACAATAACATCGTCACTGTCATGTTCCGGTTTGGTGTGTAAGGTAATCGGTTATGTATGTAGTATTTCATTCCTTTCACATGGATAACAAAGTATAACCGTTGGTGTTTTAGGCGATAGTTAGGTTTAAGACTCTTTATTCTCATTAAGAATTAAATAAATTCACTTACATGAGAATATCACCAGGCATACACTAATCACACTATGAGCGGACGAACGCAAACAATACTTTTTTACTTTACAATTATAAATTATTTTTTACATCTATTACTAAACACAACTTAATAATTATTTATATCTAGTCAACTTATGTGGGTAGAAAACAAAATAACTTTGCTCACTGCGAAGCGAGTCGATCGAATCGACTCAGTCATTGTAGATAGTTACCTATTTCTACCAGAAAACCTATCTGCTTGTTTGCTATTTTAATGGTATAACAAAAGTAGAATGCATCTTTATTAACTGGATATTGTGTTTAAATACATTATTTAAAATTGCATTAAAAATTATCACACAATGTTACACTTAATAACTACATAATTTATTTATGAAATCAGTCATCAGTCAATCAGTCAATCAGTCATTAACCTTCGTTGTTTTGTTGAATAAGTTTTAACCACGGTTTTCTCGATTTAAAATTATTCAACAAATTTTATGAATAATTAAATCGTACGTAATAATAAAATAGAAATCGATTTTGAGCTCACACACGATAGAATTGAAAGTTTGTATTCTTGAGATAAATTGAAGGAGTCGAGGAAGAAGGGTTTTGGTATTAACAACCGCTGTCCCAAAATTGCTGAGCTATGAATTATGTGCGTTTGGTCATACATTTAAAACCTATTTAGATACTATCAAATCATTACAAATACGTTTTACGAAATATCTTCTTGAGAATAAAACAAAATTTAGTAAAAAAAATTAGGATAAGTATAAAGAAAGTTATGAAAAATTATTTATAATTTATAAACTAATTCCTGAATATAAAAGATCAATATTTATTTATTATTAACATAAGTGTAAAAACATTATAACGCCAGAAGAGTTAAAGAACACAAGTTAGTTGAAGTAAAAATAAATTACTACGGCAAAGGGACATACAAATATTTGAACCTTTTTAATAATATTGCTGGACAAATTACGCAAATCAATCTAAAATAAGCAAATTATTTTATTCATAGAAGAGAGGGTAAATGAGCAGGAGTGCACCTGATGGTAAATAATCACCGCCGCCCATAAACATCCGCAATACAGAGGTGGTAGATGTGTTGCAATTACGTTGCCGGCCTTTTAAGAATGAGTAAGCTCTTTTCTTGAAGGTCCTCAAGTCGTATCCGTTTGGAAACAACCCCGCCGGTAATTGATTTCACAACGAGTAGTGCGAGGCAAAAAGTGTCAAGAGAAATGCACGGTTGTGGATTTCCAGAAATGAGGGTGTAATTTCAAATTTTGACGTGAAGTCCGATAATTCAGCAGCAGGAATTAATCCAAACAACTTATCGGAACACTCCGCATGATAGATACGATAGAAGACGCAGAGCGAACCTACGTGTGCAATACCAAAGAGTCAAGTCGTTTCCGAATAGCCTAATCGTCAACCATTCGAAACGCTCTTCGTGGATGCGATCAAGAGGAAGAAGCTGGTGCTGAGGAGTTTCAGTCTAGAGATGAGAATGCCATGTGAGGCCGAATTTGTGCCTTATAAAGTTGAAGGCGATGTATATATTTGTTTATTGACATTAAGTGCAGGTGTCTTCACACTCGATTCTTTAACGTTTACGATACCACTGTCTGCGTCGGCATAGTACTAGATTGGAAGTGGCGCAATTACCATTTCACTAATTGGTCGGCAACATATTTTATTGTAACACAATCTGTACTAATATTATAAATGCGAAAGTAACTCTGTCTGTCTGTCTCTTCTGATCACTGAGGTACAAAGATAGTGTGACCGAGAAAGGACAAAAGATAGTTTTTATGCGAGTAAAACCCCGAACTGTCTTTAAAAAAAATTCACGTGAACGAAGTCGCGGGCACAGCTAGTAGATTATATTTTCAATATAATGCGGTGTTTAATGTATTCTATCTTATTCTATCGCCGCCTTAATCCTATACATTTATTCCCCAATTGAACTTATTACCCAATCACGCTGCAACGGCTTGAGGGTTTTGCATGAAAGGTGTATCGTACGTACAGACATCGAGACCATACGATATCCTGACTTATCACATAGATTTTTTTTATTCATGCAAAATTTAGTTTTCGTGGTCTTTATAAATCTAATTGCGCAGTAGGAGTAGACTTGCATTATATCTAGGTACATGATATAAATAAATTTAAATTATGCAAATTATTTCATTGTGATCTTGTATAACTAAACGAGCAGTCCTTGTATCAATATTTTGTATATTTCGGAAATAACTGTAATGGTTCATATCCTTTAAGCAACTCCAATTAATTTATTAACAGGCAGCGGGTATAAAATTGGCAGGTAAGACGTTGTCAGCGATGCCTAAAGTGGGTTCGGCTGAACCTAAGGCATTTAAAGAAATATCCGCGATAAACTTTACCTTCGATTGTTAGATAATAAGTAAAAAAAATATCCCTGTACAAATTAGATGAATCGACCTACCATAAAGTAACCAAATTATTTGCTTGTGATATGGATGTTAGTCAAAGGCACAAATACATATAATTAAATATATAGATACTGAAATATATTTACCCAAACCCAGAAATATAAATATTTTTGCTCATCACACTAATGTTTGACCGTATCGAGAATCTAACCCGATCACCATCGATTGGATAGGGTCGCTAAACTTTCGATCAACGGGCAATAACAATATTTCTTTTCGATCACAGAAATGTATTATTTGCAAAGTTAACATAGTTAAAGTATTTAACACTAGCTGCTGCGTGCAGCCTGCTGCATTATAAATATTTTTGGTGAATCCCGCGGGATCAGCTGATTTTTCTAAGACAAAAAGTAACCTATGTGCTATTCCAGATGATCATCTACCTATGTTCCAAATTTTACACAAATCCATTCAGTAGTTTTTGCGTGATTGAGTAACAAACATCCATCCAAACATTCAAACTTTCGCATTTATAATATTAATATAGATATAGATTAATATAGATTTTTCATAAGATCTTGAACATTCGTAATAGTGTTAAGCCATTATAAAACTAGGACACGTTCCATTGTTGTCAAGTGTTACGATACCTAAACTGAGTATATATTCTATACCTTCTATCGTCGGCTTTTGGTGAAGTTCCATTATTGTTACACAATTGACAATTTCATTTCAGAACACATTTTTAGTACATCAAACAACCGGTTTCAATTTTTACGCATCAGAGTGCTAAGTGTCAGTTTTTCTTTTCGCATTCGATCGTGAGCGCGTTTGGAGTTTACTAGGAATTTGTATGTGATTTGTACAGCGCCACCTAGTGGTAAACGTGAGAAACCAGTTTACCACTAGGTGGCGCTGTTCAAATCACATACAAATTCCTAGTAAACTCGAAACGCTCTCACGATCGAATGCGAAAAGAAAAACTCACACTTAGCACTCTGTAGAATAGCATCCTGGAGATGCTCAGACAGTGAAACCGGTTGAGTGATATCCTTAAACATGTTGTGAACTGAAATTAAAGTACAAGTGCTTATTCAATCACGAAACAATAAACTGAGTATAGTGTACTAACAGCCGATTTCTGAAACACGAATTAAATCTACAATCATCTAACAAATTTTTAAAATTAACAATTGTTTGACAATCCGTCAGTTTCTGTTATACCCTTTAACGGATAATTAGGTAATTGATCGTTAACAGTTGATAATTATTTCGGATGGTTACATAATACTCCATAATCTGCAATTATGTTAACGACGAATTAACATAATATTATCACGATAAACACCTTTTCAGAATCTCAAAATGAAGGATACCACCTACAATGACAAATGACAAATTGTCAATAAGTTAATTCGGAAACTCAATCTTCCGTTAAACACAATTTTTTTGTTAAACACAGATTAGTTGTTTCGGAAATCGGCCGCGAGTTAAATCTGTATTATAATCTAGATTCTTTACCCTAAATAAGTACCACCTTATATAAGTTATTTAGTATTAAGTATTGGAAGCTACGTTTCACATAATTTTACAATTAGGTATGAATGTTATTTAGAAATAGAGTTAAATGTGTAATAATTAAACCCATTACTATGATGTTACTGCCGAGAATTATGCGCTGAAATAATATCGAACTATATAATAATTATAAAATGGGAAAACAACTCATTTTTTATATTAAATTTAAAACTAAATATCAAATTGTCTAGATATAAATACTTCGAAACAACAACACCTGCTTGGCTAATTACTTATTGTTGTATTTGTTAGTGTCAGATCCAGGTTTGTATGAAAGAAAATATTTAAAAAGTCGTAAATTAAAGTGAAAAATTTAAGATTTGTCATTAGTGCTGTAAAGGTATGATTTGGCCTCATTTTTTTATAAGTATAGCCGCACGAAACCGGGTCGGGTAGCTAGTTTATAATCACATTTTGTTTATCTTTAAATTGTCGTATATTTAGTAGATAATTAATTGGTGTGTTCCTTGAAATTATAGAGATTGAGTAAGGGCATGGTTTGGTAAAAGTTTAGGTAACCTCTGTACTAGACACGAATTAAATGGATACGTCTTTCAAAACAATTTTTTAGTCTAGCTATACTATGCAAGCTATGTATGTATACTGTGTGTAAATGCAAGCTATACAGCTTGCATATACACACAGAAATACAGAGTTATACTACTTACCGATGAAATAAAATTACTTCAAGAGTAATTTTAAACCTTGTCATCTTATTCGGTATAATAAAACCGTACAACATGGTTTATTTCTATTTATTTACTATATATAATATATCTGAAAATGTATGACATTTTGACAGTGATAGGAGCGTTTGCTCATATGAGCAGCAACACATTTCCTTCCCAATGACGTGTCTATTAGTATTCATGTGGTTTTGCGGTACTAAAAGTTATTATTATGATAACATATTACTATACATTTACTGCGTTTAAACGCAATAAAATTGCGACAACCAACTTACCATTTCGTGTCCCTGGAATCCTGCGTCATCTTTTTTATCAAAGTAAATGGGATCATACAAGAAGTAGATATACCCTCCCAAATAAAATCGGTTCATAAATGACCAACTTCCATAAATACCACAAAAAAATTACACGCTAATGATAACTTTCTTCTTTTGGAAAATCGGTTTAAAATGGATTACAAACCAATGGAATCCACTCACTGACAAGTTCAGGTACTATTTTACACATTAAATTTTGGGACTTCAAAGAAAATATAAACGTATTATTTAACAAAAGCACATTACATGTATTATCATCAGCAAACTTTTGTATTATAACGACCTAATCCCAGATTATGGAATAAAGACTTAAGTTTGGTACTTGAGCTTTGTAAGACTTTTTTTGTAGTGTTTAATACACTAAGAATATTTCTAATGAAATTTAACGTTTTGTGACACTTGTAATTTGAGTATTATTTTTTTTACATTGTAATATTTTTCTTAGTTTACTTAACAGAAGACCGTTTTATGAAGTTAGTTTAACCGCTTGATGTAACCTGCCAAGTTTTACCGTTGTGATAATATATAATGGATTTTCTTAAATAAAGTTAAAAATAAATATGTATAATCATTAATCTGGCTTACTTGCGGGGGGACAGAGTGAGCTCAACATTGGTAGACGCTAAGATTCGCCACGATTAACCAATTATTGAACAAAAATTTTTTTTCAATATAGCTGGTAAATTAGTGTAATAATTAATAAATAGATTTAATAAAAATTAGCTCCAATATCATATCTACTAATTTCAAGAATTATTGCTTATTATTTGCATTTAGAGGAACCATTAAACTTAAAGCTTGTACTGAGAATTTTTAATTAAAAATTTAAAAAAATTTGCTCCAACCAAGAATCGAATCTGGTGCCAAATTTATAATTTAACTTACATGCAAAATTCTAACATTTGATTATTTTTAAGGTGAAACATTTCGTATTGATATACTTATATATTGAAAACATGAACTTTTAAATTAACGCGTTCTTTTTTTTTTTTTTTTTTTTTATATCATAAGATAGCAAACAAGCAGACGGGTCTCCTGATGGAAAGAGTCTACCGTCGCCTATAGACACCAAAGGTGTTAATGGTGCGTTGCTATCTTGTGGCGAGGTCTAATGCCACATGCATAAGTCTACCGGCTACCTTACCCTGCAAACCGGAACACGACAGTGACAAGCACTGACGCTATTGCGGCAGGAATAGGTAAGGCGGTGGTACCAGACCCGGGCGAGACAATGCAGAACTCTACCACCTAGTAGCCACGATGTTAGTGACTTGCATAGCCAATCAGTCGCCTTTTACGACATGCCTGGCAGAACGGCAGTTGGTCTATTCTTCAAAGGAGCCCGGAACCAAAATCATTTTTAAAAATATATGCAAAAGAATAAAGTTCAAGATACGGTTAGTGTTGTGTGTAGGTTAAATTCGAAAAAACAAGACCAGAAGGGGGTAGATGAAAATCGGTCCCGACGTGACCGACGGAGAAACTCGCTGCTCCAGTCCGCTCGTGACACGGTCAATGTAATTTGGCTGAAACGTCGAGCTTTACAAGTAAGTTCTATAGGTATATGTGGGTGATTCCGTTCTAACTGTGATATAATGTCAGTACCGTGTCATGTCCATTTCTAGAATTTATTTATAAATTGTTAGTTTTTTTTTTGTCGTAAACATTAGAATTTATGAAGTAATTAGTTTAAATCATTTATTACGACAAAAAACTAACAATTTATAAATAAATTCTAGAAATGGACATGACACGGTACTGACATTTAAGTGATATATTGTAAGTTTTCTGTAAGTGGCAAGTTATATTATATGAAAATAATGTTGAAATATGTTTATAATTTTCCAATAAGCACAAAAATTTCATAAATTAATTATTAATTAATGACCTGTGAGAACAAACAATACAGGACATTGAATATCACAGTTAGAATGGAATCACCATGTACGCCTTTTTGACCCATTTATGTATTAAAAAAAATATTGAAAATAATCTTAAAATCATAGATATATTAAACATCACTCAAAGCTTAAAATCATAGATATAATTATATATGTGCAATATATTTTTAAATTTATTCCTGTACAATGTCGATAGGTATTTTGTGGCGGGCGGCGTTAAAAAGGATTTTAAATCGTAAATTAAATCGTTTGAAGTGGTAAAATTAATTGAATTATTAAATAGTTAGAATTTTGAATGTTTCAAACAATATATCTACTTGTACG
This sequence comes from Apodemia mormo, assembly GCA_036924255.1. Classification (NCBI taxonomy): domain Eukaryota; kingdom Metazoa; phylum Arthropoda; class Insecta; order Lepidoptera; family Riodinidae; genus Apodemia; species Apodemia mormo. Next base: position 12,578,863 of record JAUPFN010000020.1, read on the forward strand.
TAGGTATATCTCAAAAAACTAGACACATTATTAGCTAAGTGATGAAAAAATTAAACACTGTCACTAACATATTTCCGAAGGCGTAGGCAGATTGTTATATTAGATTTGAAATATGCTGTTTATGTTTTATTTATATTACTTTAACTCGTATATTATCTGTAGTTTATGTAATCATATTATCGAATAAAGACACAAGCAAGAAACATGACCTTTGTAAGACATTTTTGCGACATTTCGTTTACTTCATCTACTCTTTTATATATCACTAGTTGACCCGGAAAACGTTGTTTTGCCCTATAAATTATTGAATTACAAATAAGGGTTGATCGTACAGGGTTGAAAATTAATGGTTGTATATATTTTTAATGCAGTATCATAAAAAAATAAAAACAAAAAAAATATCTAAAAAATAAAATAAAAAAATTTGGGGTGTACTACCCTTAGCATTTAGAGGTATGAAAAATAGATGTTGGCCGATTCACAGACCTACTCAATATGCTCACAAAATTTCATGACAATCGGTCAAGCCAATGTCAGTTCCCGTACTCCTAACAGGAGGAGTACGGGAACGAACATTGTGACACGAGAATTGTATATATAAGATAATATAGCAAACAGGCAAATAGCTTTCCTGTAGGAAGAAGAAACCATTGCTTATAGTCCCCAAAAATATTAATGGTGCGTTGCTTCTCGTGTGGTGGAATTATAATGCCACACGCATAAGTCAATCGGCTACCTTACTCTCCAAACCAGAACACGACAATGAAAAGTATTGACGTTATTGCGTTAGGAATAGGTAAGGTAGTGGTACCGTATACTTACTCGGGCGAGACGTTACGGAACTCTACCGCCTAGTGGTCAAGGTGGTTGTGACACGTATGGCCAATTGTTCGCCTTCTACGAACTGCTTGGCAGAATGGTAGATGGACTATTCTTCGGACCAACATAACACACTAGCTTCCTCCACATGCAAACCTCTTAATCAAACGACTTCTCGAATATTGGTTCTCAATTTGTCGGTATTTTTTGTATGTTTTTTTTTTCTATATCATAAGATAGCAAACAAGCAGATGGGTCTCCTGATGGAGTCAACCATCGCCTATAAACACCAAAGATGTTAATGGTGCGTTGCTATCTTGTGGCGAGGTCTAATGCCACATGCATAAGTTTACCGGCTACCTTATCCTCCAAACCGGAACACGACAGCGACTAGCACTGACGCTATTGCGGCAGGAATAGGTAAGGCGGTGGTACCTGACCCGGTCGAGCCGATGCAGAACTCTACCACCTAGTAGTCACGATGATAGTGACGCACATAGCCACTCGGTCGCCTTTTACGACCTGCCTGGCAGAACGGCAGTTGGTCTATTCTTCAAAGGAGCCCGGGACCAACACGGGGATTGATAATCTTTATTAATTTTAAAAACATCAAAAAAATATCGACACGCAAGGATTGAACCTGCGACTGTCTCCCTAAACAAACAACAACAATAACAAAAATAATCTTTATTAATATTTTTTGTTATTATTATAAATGTGAAAGCTTGGATGTTTGGATGGATTTTTGTTACTCAATCACGCAAAAACTACTGAATGGATTTGAATGCACATCTATAGCATACACACACAGATAGATGATGACCTGAAGTAGCATATAGCATGGCACATACTTTTTATCCCGGAAAAATTAGGCGATCCCGCGGGATTCGCACAAAACTTTTATAATGCAGCGGGCTGCATGATGCAGCTAGTTATTTATAATTGCAAGACTTAATTCCTCCATCCCCGTTTTTCTATCGATCGTCGAGGCGCACAAATACTAAGCATCGCCATATAGGGGACGTTCCAACTAGCCGCACAAAGCGGTTCGACTCGACATTCTTGATCCGAACCGCAAGGGACTGGAATATGCTTCCCGAGTCAGTGTTACCCGACGGGTACAATCTGGAGGTCTTCGAGAGAAGAGTGAACAGGTACCTTCTAAGAATGATCGTTACATCTTAGACCGCATCTTAGTTTACCATCAGGCGAGATCGCGATCAAGCGCTTCCCTATCAATACTAAAAATGTATGTTCACGTTACTCAAAAACGCCTAAACCAGTTTGAAATATCTTATTTTGTTTCAAAGGTTTTAAATTCCCTGGTAATTCCATTTATATCGGGGAAAATCTGATACGAATTTCCAGAGGTACAGGAAATGAGGAGTTGGTGATTGCAGTTTTACCACATTTACATAAGTTATATACAAACTGGACGGTTTGGTGGTGGTGGATTTTAACCGTTAATTTTAACCGCGAACTACTCTTGGTCCTTGGAAACACCAGAAGTTGTCCATTAGTGGTTTCTTTTATTAATTAGCGACTAGATGTGCGCACAACTTCGTCCGCGTGGATTATTTTTGAATAAAAGTAGCCTAAGTTACTTCTTACCGTGGTTTACAAGATAGACAGTCCAAGGGTTTTAACCGCATAGTTCCCGTTGCCGTGGGATTTACGGGATAAAAATTATCGTGTGTCATTTTTTGGATTGTAAACTATCTATGTGCCAAATTTCATCCAAATCGGTTCAGTGATTTAGGCGTAAAGAAGAGATAGGCTGACAGATAGACAGTAACTTTCGCATATATAATATTTATAATATAAGTATGAATTGTCCCTTTTGGCCGAAATTCGACCTGAAAAAGGGCTACAACATTTTTGTTTCATGCGTTAATATATATCACAGCTATAAAACCGTCTTTTGTTAATTTATATTTATACTAGCTGTTGCCCGCGACTTCGTTCGCGCGGACTTGGTTTACTCCGCACAGCTCCTCCCTCGTAGGTGTTAGCGTGATAATATGTAGCTTATATGTATAACCCGACCTGTTAGTAATATTCATGCAAAATTTGAAGTAAATCCATGCAGTACTTTTTGAGTTTACCCCGGACATACATTGACTTTCCTACGATTTTATTATATGTATAGATTAGCTTTAAAAAGCAGGTGGGGTTAAAGGGGTAATAATCATTAATCCTAGCGGTACTAGCATCGGTATACGTAAAGTCCTGTGTTTGTACCCTAGGTCAGATAATTCCTACTACATCGTATTTAGCTTTTCTGGAAAATCTTATATATATAAAAATCAATTACTGTTCGTTAGCCTCGCTAAAACTCGGACACGGCTGAACCGATTCGGCTAATTTTGGTTTTGAATTAATCGTTGAAATCCACGGAAGGTTTAAAAGGTGAGAAAATATAGAAAAAAAAGAGTAGGTAAAAAGGCAAAACAACGTTTGCCGGGTCAGCTAGTATATATATATAAAAATCAATTGCTGTTCGTTGAACGGCTGGACCGATTTGGCTAATTTTTATTTTGAATTAATTTTTGAAGTTCAGGGAAGGTTTAAAAGGTGAGAAAATATAGGAAAAAAAAGAGTAGTTAAAAAGGCAGAACAACGTTTGCCGGGTCAGCTAGTATATATATAAAAATCAATTGCTGTTCGTTGAACGGCTGGACCGATTTGGCTAATTTTGAATTTGAGTTAATTTTTGAAGTTCAGGGAAGGTTTAAAAGGTGAGAAAATATAGGAAAAAAAAGAGTAGTTAAAAAGGCAGAACAACGTTTGCCGGGTCAGCTAGTATATATATAAAAATCAATTGCTGTTCGTTGAACGGCTGGACCGATTTGGCTAATTTTGAATTTGAGTTAATTTTTGAAGTTCAGGGAAGGTTTAAAAGGTGAGAAAATATAGGAAAAAAAAGAGTAGTTAAAAAGGCAGAACAACGTTTGCTGGGTCAGCTAGTACCTATTACATAAAAAATTATTTATGACTCCAAACGAACAAAGATATTAAATTGTTAGTTGTATTTGTAAAAAATTGCTAGCTCAGTAGTTTTTGTATCCCAGTTGGTCTAGTGGTTAGCGAATATGACTACACATCATTGGGGCTCGGGTTCGATTTCCGACAGTGACAAACATTTGTGTCATCAGTATAGATGTTTGTATTTCTGTGTAATGGTGTTTATTAAATACTAGCTGAGCCTCGCAGCTTCGCTCGCGAGTAGATTAACACGTCGTCAAGATAGCTTTTAATACAAATTTTATCTCCTATTTCAACCCTTTAAGGGTTGATTTTTTTTAAAAATAGCCTATGTTTAACCCTGGCTCTTCAACTACTTCCATGCCAAATTTCATGAAAATCGGTCCAGCGGTTTAGCCGTGAAAGCGTAACAGACAGACAGACAGACTTTCGCATTTATAATATTATTATGGATATTTTAGTATTTATTTTAGTATTTATCGCCTCTGTGGTCTAGTGGTCCAACGTTGGCGTTGACCACATGAGGTCCCGGGTTCGATTCCCGAATCGGGCACTAAAAAAGTGTTTTTTCAGTTTTCTGAGAAACACAAAGTTGCCCGGGATTGGAAAGTGCCCGGTTGGCGATAGGCTTGCCACCTATCACATTTGTAGGACCAAGTATCCTCGGCTAATCGTGGGTGCACTTGTTGTACCTCTGCCTAGCCCTTCGGGGATATGGGCGTGAAGATACTTTTTTTTACATGTGTTTTTATGTTTTAGTTACTTACTTTGGGGTTAGTTCAATTCGTGTAATTTTTTCAGTAATATTATTTATTACTAGCTGCAGCATGCAGCCCGCTGCATTATAAATGTTTTTAGTGAATCCCGCGGGATCACCTAACTTTTCCGGGATAAAAAATAGCCTATGTGTTATTCTGGGTCTTCAGCTACCTACATAACAAAATTTAATCGTAATCGGTTCAGTAGTATTTGCGTGAAAGAGTAACAAACATCCATACACACCTACTCACATACTTTCGCATTTATAATATTAGTAGGATTATTATAATTTATAACCATCTCTGTAGTCTAGTTTTCTAGTGTCGGTGTTGATAACACGAGGTCCCAGGTTCAATTCCCGGGTTGGTCAATTCAAATGTAGCTATGATTTTTTAGTTTCCTGATAAAAACAACGTTTCCCGGGATTGGATTAAGTGCCCGGTTGACGATAGGCTTGACCTATCACTAAAAGCCGGTTTCCGAAACGCAAATTAATTTTAACAAGCAATTAATCTGCGTTTAACATATTATTTGCTCGGAAAAAATATGTTAAGCATAGAATAAATTTGCGATTCGGAAACCGGTTGTAAGTATCGTCGGCTATTCGTGGGTGCACTTATAAAGATACTTATATTTTACTAGCTGTTGCCAGCGACTTCGTCCGCGTGGACTTCGTTTACTCCGCACAGCTCCTCCCCCGTAGATGATAGCGTTATAATATGTAGCCTATATGTTGACCCGACCTGTTAGTAATATTCATGCAAAATTTGAAGTAAATCCATGCAGTACTTTTTGAGTTTACCCCGGACATACATACAGACAAACAGATAAACACACAAACAGACAAACAGATGAAAATTCTAAAAATTATATTTTTGGCTTTGATATCGATTGTAGATCACGCCCCAAGTTCTTTTAAAAAAATATTCAATGTACAGTTTTGACTTTTCTACAATTTTAAAATATGTATAGATTATTATTTACAAGCTGACTAGTCTCTTTGATGAATGTGTCGCCTATATAATCTATCATACAAATTATCATCCCCTATTTCAGTCCCTTAGAGATTGATTTTTTTAATAAACAGTAACCTATCAAGATAGAACTTGGTTATCAGTTATCTTACCAAATTTCATCAACAACGGTGCAGTGGTTTAACCGTAAAAGCGTAAGACAGTCACGTTTTAATATTTTCAACCATTTTTCTAATGATAAATCATACCTATGTATGACTAGAAAAGTGATTTTTGTTCGAAAGGGAAAGGTTAGTCCAATTCTAATTTTTTTCGAAAGAGAAAGGTTAGTCCAATTTTAATTAACATGTAATCCTTTTGATGGTACGTATCTATGAGATTTTTTTAAATAGATATAATATTATCTTATATTAAGACTAGCTGACCCGCGCAGTTTCGCGAGTAGATTAACATGTCGTCTAGATAGTTTTTCATACAAATTTCATTTTCTATTTCAACCCTTTAGGGGTTGATTTAAAAAAAAAAAATTAGCCTATGTTTGACCCCGGCTCTTCAACTATTGCCATGCCAAATTTCATGAAAATCGGTCCAGCGGTTTAGCCGTGAAAGCATAACAGACAGACAGACAGACTTTCGAATTTATAATATTAGTATGCAAAAAAGTATGCATTTCTTTGGTCTAACGGTAACAACTTAGGTGTAGATACATATGACTAGAAAAAATATTTTTATTCGAAAGGGAAAGGTTAGTCCGATTTTTATTAATATGTAATTCTTTTCATGGTAGGTACATATATATGATTTTTTTTTTTAATACGAATAGATATACCCTAGTCTTATATTAAGATTTCTTTGGTCTCACAGTAACAACTTCAGTGTAGACGCATAAGGTCCTGGATTCGAATCTTTGAATCGGTAAATCATTAAAAATAAGTTTTCTTAGTTTTCTTGATAACATGACTTTCCTGTGACTGGATATTAACCCATTAAAATTAAAATTAAAATTAAAATATTCATCTCTAGCTTCGCCACCTGTTACCATCTGAGACTAATACTGTTGGTTGGTCGTGAGTACATTAGACCTCTGCCTATCAGGCATCTCTTCCTCGTAGGGGATATGGAATTTACTTTATTAGTTTATATATAAAGAGATTGCTTCCTTTTGTTTGTATCCACAAAACTTATAAACTAGGCGATGGATTAACTTGATATTTGTTTACAACACAACTATTGAAATAGGAAAATGTTTCATAAACTTTTTATAATAAAGTTCAAAAGGAAGCAGAAATTTCTGTTTCAAGGTTTTGCTAGTTTTTATACGTATGTATATAAATTTATATGTACACAAAAATAATTATTAAATTAGGATATCAAATAGCCTAATAGCGAAGATGTTTTGATGTTTTTTCGCTATATTGGTCCCGGCCTCCTTTGAAGAATAGGCCAACTGCCGTTCTACCAGGCAGGTCGTAAAAGGCGACCGATTGGCTATCGAGTCACTACCATCGTGGTTGCTAGGTGGTAGAGTTGTGTATTGTCTCGCCCGGGTCTGGTACCACCGCCTTACCTATTCCTGCCGCAATAGCAGTGCTTGTCGCTGTCGTGTTCCGGTTTGGAGGGTAAGGTAACCGGTAAACTTATGCATGTGGCATATAGACCTCGCCACAAGATAGCAACGCACCATTAACATCTTTGGTGTCTATAGGCGATGATTGACTCTTTCCATCAGGAGACCCATCTGCTTGTTTGCTACCTTATAATATAAAAAAAGATAAAATTTGTGAAAATTGGGTGGAAGTTTCCAAAAAACAATTGGATTAAATAGTTTATTCACTTTTACTTCATTTGAATTATATATTTCAGTAAAGTCAAGCTTTTTTGCGCAAAGAATTTCAGAATATTTTTTCTAATTACTGATTCTCTATCAACATTATTATTACAGTTAAGTACATCACTCACTATGTCAGTGGGTATTACGCTACTCCAATTAAATACCCAGTTAATCCTGTTAATTAGCACAATTTACAAGAATTAGAAACTTTAATTATTTTTTAAGTTATTTAACTATAATAATAAAAGTTTGGAAACATTTGACCGCCCCGTTGGTCGAGTGGTTAGCGACCCCGACTACGCAATCAACGGGGCTCGGGTTCGATCCCCGACGGGGACAAGCATTTGTGTGATGAGCATAAATGTTTGTTTTTCCGGGTTTGGGTGTTTATTATGTATGTAAAAGTATTTATATATGTATTTCTATGTATTAGTATCGCTGACTGACACCCATAACACAAGCAAATAATTTGCTTACTTTGGGGTTAGATCAGTAAGTGTAATATGTCCCGTGAATATTTATTTATTTATTTATTATTTATTATGTATCTCTACCACCTAAATATTAGATACTTTCTACGCTTCTATCTCTATGATAATGGGAAGATGTGTTCATAATTAGCCAACTAAACTTATTCTTATGATGAACTTAGCGGATAAATCGAGCGTATGTCTAAAACTAGGCATCGTATTTTCTTCAAGAAACTGAATAATTCATTTTAAATGATTTACCCGTTATAGAATTCGAATCCTTGAACTTTTAGGTCAATGGGGAAGGCCTAGTGCTAAGGCCAATGGGGTACCTTATCGTTTTTATAAAAATTGCAAAATGACTGAAAGGTTGGCGCGCTCTACCATAGAGTCATTGCGCCGTTAACATAGGCCTAAAATACTTATGTACTAATATTAATTCTTAATATAATAATAACTGATTTGAATTATTTTAATATTATAATATTCTGTATAGTCATTTTTAAAAACTCCTCTAGTAATGGCCTCTCAGATACAATTGAAAGGTAGGTAAAAAGCAAATTTCACTTTACTGATTAAAGCAAATATATATGTTTTTGATTATACGTCATTAAAATTATATTCTAGACTTATGTTAGTATATTATTTGTATCATTTCACACTTATTGATAATAATTTTAATAGGTTAACAGGAAATGCCACAAAATAACACTTAAATAATTAACATAACACGGACATGGCATATTTAAAAGCGTTCACGCATAAAAAAAGAAAACAAAAAATATATAAATAAAACAACCTCCATACGTCGGCATCGCAGAAACAAATCACATTCAAAGTTCAGATGAAAAAGCACGATAAAAAATTCTAGTTTTCGCGGTAAATTGTTAGCAACACAGGACACTGACTTTTACCAATGTGGTGCTGGTGGAAGGGGGCATGTGCCCCCCGTCCTGCAGCAAGGAATCCCGCCACTTCGGCACCCTCTACACGACACTGCACAAGACACACCGCGACAATATCGCGCGGAACTCTCGGCAACACCAACACGCGCGGTATCTAAACGCGTACTGATCTAAAAGCTATAGTATTTTCGACGTGACAACGCAACAAACAGAGACAAAAATATACTAATACGTGAAGCTTGAACGAGAAAGATAGAGTAGCGTTCAGAAACAGGCGTGGTTGAAGCGAGCGGCCACTAACATCGAGGGGGTGGCGCCTACGTTGTATATTTTTCTAGTTTTTTTTCGTGCGTGTTTCGGTGCGGTAGTGGGATTTCATTTTGTAGGACACGTGCGCCGTTCGCAGTAAATTTAAATTGCTTCGCCGGTAGATCGAGTAGCTACGTATAATTATAGAGTCTGGATTTTTCGGTTGCCTCTCATCTAGGCTCGTCTTGTTTTATGGTTCTGGTTTGGTTCGGAGGATGTTTTGACTGGGGGCGTGTGAGTCTTGAGTGTATAGACACTTGCCCGCCTTCCCGACGAACATATCTCGCCCTCGCTATTCTTATTTTGACAATTCCATTCCATCTCGCTGCCTCTTTTACGATTGATACGAAAACATAATGATAGTTTCCAATTAAAGTTATCTAGTGGATGCTTTGGGTTGGTCTAATGACAATTATTTTTGGTAAATTTATTTCATAACTTGGAAAACAAATTCAGTTTCATCCTAAATATCTGTCAAAAAAGTCGATATGTCATCTTTTTGATACTTATTTTATTTTAAATATGGCCGATATATAAAATGGCACTAACTCTCTTTCGTTTAAACGTAGGTAGGTATATTATATTACCTGTAAATGGACGCGCTTTAGGATAAAAAATTAACTCATGCATGTTGGCTCTACAAGCTCTACATAACCATTTCCAATGATATAAATTCTTGAATTTTCAAAATAAAAATTGAATTTTATACTTTTATACTCTCGTATTTATATAATATGTATTTCTACGTATTAGTATCGTTGACTAACATCCATAACACAAGCAAATAATTTGCTTACTTTGGGTTAGATCAGTTAATGTACTTTGTCCCGTGAATATATATATATATATATATATATATATATATATATATATATATATATATATATATATATATATATATATATATATATATATATATATATTCACGGGACAAACTAAAAGCACTGACACTATTGCGGCAGGAATATATTGGTAATAGACCCGAGCGAAACAATGCAGGACTCTACCATCTAGTAGTCATGATGGTAGTGACTCGCATAACCAATTGTTCGCCTCTTAGTAGATATATATATATAGCTGCGCCCGCGACTTCGTCCACGTGGAAAAATTTCGAAAAAAGTAGCCTAAGTTACTCCCTGTCATATCAGCTATCTGCCAGTGAAAGTTCAGTCAAAATCAGTCCAGCCATTCCAGAGATTAGCCAGAACAAACAGATAGACAGACAGAGAGACAAAAATTGTAAAAAATGTTATTTTGGTATATGTACCACGTATACATCCATATGCATTTAGTAAAAAGCGGTTATTTTAATATTACAAACAGACAGACAGACATCCAATTTTATTTATTTATATAGATGTATACGTAGATTACGCAAGTAAGCACAGTACCTAAGTAAAGAAAGATAAGTATGATTTTAAAATTAGTTACGTATTTAGGTACCTATAGCTTTCATTATATATAGGTACATAAAGTAAGAAATGACAGATAAGGTTTTGTAAATATTCCTTTTTAAATATTATCTTTAGTTTCCAATAAGTAATAATAATTTTTTTTTTTGTATCGATGGGGAAGTGCTTGACCACGATCTCGCCTGGTGGTAAGCTAAGATACGGCCTAAGATCAAACGCGCTTCTCTAAAAGGTACCTGTTCACTATCTTGAAAATCCCCTGATTGTACTCGTCGGAGAATACAGACTCAGGAAGCATATTCAAGTTCCTTGCGGTTCGGATCAAGAATGTTGAGTCGAATTGCTTTGTCCGTGTACGTCAACAAAAAGTAGGTATGGCAAGTAATGAAACATAATAATTTTTAGTCAACTAAAGATAAGATTTTAAAATCACCTTTACAAATAAGATTTTGTAAAGGTGATTTTAAAATCTTATCTTTAGGTTTTTACATGGCAAGTAATAAAAGATAAGATTTTGTAAAGGTGATTTTCACTAACAAATTTAGTACTAACACGTCATTTTAGTCCGGGCTTCCCTTTGAAGAATAGACCATCTGCCGTTCTTCCAGGCATTTTGTAAGAGGCGAACAATTGGTTATGCGAGTCACTACCATCGTGACTACTACATGGTAGAGTCCTGCATTGTTTCGTTCGGGTCTATTACCAATATATTCCTGCCGCAATAGTGTCAGTGCTAGTCACTGTCGTGTTCCGGTTTGGAGGGTAAGGTAGCCGGTAAACTTATGGATGTAGCATTAGAACTCGCCACAAGATAGCAACGCACCATTAACACCTTTGATGTCTATAGGCGATGGTTGACTCTTTCCATCAAGAGCACACCTATCTTTGCTTTTATTTGGCATTATCAATAGGCAATAACATTTAATTTAATTTCATAATAATGTTTTAGTATTTTGTATTTTATGCAGATCTTTTAAGAAGTTAAAGCAGCAGTTATTTCACAAGCTGCATATTTTATTGTTTATAATAATTGTTTCAAGAAAATATTGATTGTGTTGTAAGTTTTGATTTCTTTCCTGTTTCTGCTTCAGTTTCGTCACAGCGATGTTATGTTTTACATGGTGTGATAGAGTGACACGCAAAATAATATTTGTTGTCGAATCAACACTGTCTGAAGTCACTCTATGACAGGTTTTTTCTCATATATTTTTTTAATAGGATATGGGCTCAATTGATGTTTTTTACACCTCTTCATATATTTCTGTTACAAATAACGGCAAAAATCAAGAAAAATACCTTATAAGCTGTACCGATGGTAACTAATGCAGTTTAGACTCGTCCGGTTTGGTAATTTTGTAATTAATCTACCCTAAAAATGTCATCTAGCCTTAACCGCTAATTTGATCTTTGACTACGTAGATAATCTGAACATATTCACTTCATCGCGAATAGTGCTACGCACTGTTGTTTTCCTATACCTACTACGTAGGTAGGTACTATTTAGGTAAAAAGAAAACCAATTGAAAACATGTATAGACACTTTATTACAAAAAACTTGAGTGGACAAAGAATTACATTAGTTAAAAATTATAAATTCCGCGATTTCTTCTGAATAACGAACGCCAACGACGTCGCGCTTCAGACAAGCGAGCAAAAGGAGAGGGTTAAGACTCAAAGGCATTTAAAAGTTTTAAATCAGATGAGGTCATCGATTTTTTACAAATAATTCAACCTACCCCTGTAGTCAACTATACCCGGTCTCCTCTGCCGTTGTAAGTATAACCATTGGTCAAATGTAGGTGCTGCATCACTGAATATACATTTAGAAATACTACATAGATATCTTCACGCCAGATCCCTTACGGGGTAGGCAGCGAGAACCGAGTGCCATACATCACGATCCTGGCAGGCTTGTCTCGCTTACTCCACATTCATCACTCTCTTCATACACACACGCCGGTTGCGAAGACTTGACACCACCTTCGGTCAGTACTCGATCAATCTGATCGTAGTATGTCAGTCTTGGTCTTCCCCGGTACTTACATCCTTCCACATTTGCGTTGTATATCTGTTTTGTTAACCTTTCATCTACCATTCTTTCTACATGTCCGAACCAACGAAGCATGTCCTTTCGCATCTTTACACCGACATTTTCTTTCAAACCTAACCTCTCTCTTACTTCGACATTACGAACCCGGTCCGCGAGTGTCACATCACACATTTTTCTTAGCGACCTCATCTCGACCGCATTGATTCTACTTACGATCGTAATTATACTTTACAAAAAAGTACATAGGTACATATATTCACGCTTAATTTTTTTTATAATGTATGAGATAACAAACAAATAAATAGCTCTTCTGATGGCAAGAGACAACCATCACATCCATATCTGTATACATGAGCGTACCGAGGGAACCCCCCCCCCTGGAATTTATTTACCTCTCTACTAACTATCTACCATTGTAGATAAAATTATAAAAAGAAAAAAATATAGTCATAAAATGTTACGTTTGGCCCAGAACCTAGGTACGCCCATGTCTCTATACATCAAAGATTTATATCTTGTTTATGATCAACATCGATATCCGCGTAGCAAGATTGTAACGCTACTTGCATAAGCATACCAGTTACCTTACCTTGAAAACCAAAACACGACAGTGAAAAGCATTAATGAGTGTTGCGGTATAAATACTTAAAGCGATTGTACCAAACCCGCCGCCCTACAGGTAATTCAAAAAGAACTATAAGGTTCTAAAGCTAAAAAAATGCAAGTAAAACGAAAGAAGTACGAAAATAATAATTCAAATTTTCACTTCTACCTGAAGTATTTGTATTTTTTTTATATCATAAGATAGCAAAAAAGCAGATGGATCTCCTGATGGAGAGTCAAGCATCGCCTATAGATACCAAAGATGTTAATGGTGTGTTGCTATCTTGTATTTATTGTTCTTATATTATTGCTTACTCTTAAGTTGGTATTTAGTTTTTGGCTCTATGGTGTATAGAGCCAGATAACTTCAAAAATCAAATAGATACCCCGAATTGTAATAATCAGAAAAGTCGAATATATCAAACATTTTGACTTTAGTGTATAAAATATGAAACTAATAGAGTAAATTTCTTTAATGCTTTAAAACTAAGTACTTAAATAAGATATACGTGCAGGACCGGATTCGGAAGTCTAGAGCAACGAAACTGGGGCAACGAAAGATTGTTTTTCTGAAATCTTATTTCACAAAATGACCATACTATACCATACATATATGTCATACAATGACAATGGTATATCGATGTTTACCGGGTATAATTGAACTAATATGGATATACCTACTTATTGTTTCGGAAATGTAAAGCCAACGCATTGAAATTTTTAATTACATACAAATCGCTATTGTTGGGGTCCTTCCCTGTGGAAGCTCCGGGGATATAGCCCCGTGTTATTCTCTAAATCTGGCCCTGCATAGGTATTCAGAGCATCCTAGCGGAGCCAAACTCGGAATCTGCTAGCAGGATATGCGGTATTGTAGACAAATAGTATTTTTTTATATAATAAGCAGATGGTTTTCTTGATAGAAATAAACAACCATCACCTATAGGCAATAAAGATGTTAATAGTGTGTTGATATCCATGTGGTGGATATCATAGCATAAGTTTATCGGCTACTTTACCCTCCCCTCCAAACCGCAACAGGACAGTGACAAACACTGACGCTATTCCGGTAGGAATATGTAAGGCGATGGTACCAGACCTGAGCGAGACGTTGCAGAACTCAACCACCTAGTAGTTACGTTTGCAGTGACACGTAAAGGCACGCACAGGTACGCTGTTTAAAAACTGCTTGGCAGAATGACAGATATTCTGTTCTTTACCTTAGTATTAATAATTAACGATAATATATGAAGAAAAATGAGGTTGTGGACAAAAATCTCGAATATTAAAGATAAAAAAATAATCCAGATGTAGCATATCTGCCTGCACGTAATAGTAGTGTCTAAGTCATATATCTGTAATACCAATAATATGGTATTTATTTACAAGGAAGGTACACTGTAGCTTGTAGATAGTTATTATAGTTTAGAGTATAATTTAGTAATTACAGTCATGGAGGATACATGTATAGCTTTATTGTGAAAGGAGTCGAGGGATTCAAATGACCAAAAATTAGCTAATGTAGTATTATAATTGTAAATCAACTGAAAGTAGTTATTAAAATTTTGATAACCCTAATACATAATTATTACGGTCAGCGAAAATATCATTTGGTAGTTTTGAATTTCACCAAGCAAATTTCTATGTATAAAAATGAATTGCTGTTTGTTAGTCTCGCTAAAACTCGAGAACGGCTGAAGTGATTTGGCTAATTCTGGTTTTGAATTAATTGTTGAAGTCCATGGAGGGTTTAAAAGGTGAGAAAATATGGAAAAAATAAGAGTAGTTAAAAAGGCAGAACAACGTTTGCCGGGTCAGCTAGTCACATATAAACCATACGAGATTCTGCGTATAGGTATGTAAATTGTTTAATCTTGCGCATAAAAATACTGTTTTTATCTCATTTTTACTGTAAACAGTAAAACTGCAACCACCAACTTTCAATCTTTTATTATCTATTTCCAGAGATCAGATCTTCACCAAATTTATATAGGAAAAAAAAGAGAAAATAACAATTCCAAAGAAAAGAAAAATAATTATTCCAAAATCAATTAACAAATGCTTCTCCTTATACCATTCTCTTTTAGTAATAATTGTACCTAATATATATTTAAAAAACTAGCTGCAGCGAGCAGCCTGCTGCTTTATAAAAGTTTTTGGTGAATCCCGCGGGATCACCTAATTTTACCGGGATAAAAAGTAGCCTGTGTGCTATTCCAGGTCACCATCTACTTGTGTGCCAATTTTTTTTTTATATCATAAGATAGCAAACAAGCAGATGGGTCTCCTGATGGAAAGAGTCAACCATCGCCTTAAGACACTAAAGATGCCATAGCGGATGCATTGCTATCTTGTGGCAAGATCTAATGCCACATGCATAAGTCTACCGACTACCTTACCATTAAAACTTGAACATGACAGTGATTAGCACTGACGCTATTGCGGCAGGAATAAATAAGGCGGTGGTATCAGATCCGGGCAAGATAATGCAGAACTCTACCACCTAGTAGCCACGATGGTAGTGACGCATAGCTAATCGGTCTCCTTTTACGACCTGCCTGGCAGAACGGCAGTTGGCCTATTCTTCAAAGGAGCCCGGGACCAACACGGGGGATAATATAGCCTCTAGAGTAGCAGGGATAGAAATGAAACACACAAAGCTATAGCTACTATATTAAAGAGTTCAGACCATGTCTGCTGCTTTTACTTAATAGCATCATAAGCTGGGTAGGCTGGAAGAAATCTTTATACTGTAGAGATAAGTCTACCTTTTGTACGATTTTTCTTTCGTTTGTAATTGTTATATTATTTACTGTTGTGTACAATAAAATATTAAATAAATAAATAAATAAATGCGTCACGATACGCGTGGTGAGTGTTTCAGGGAATCTGGTGATAGCTTCTCTTTGTGGCGGGAGTCCTACCCTCCTATTTTATAGGAGAGGCTTTTGTGTTACATTAATCATTATTATAGTTTCGGAATCAACCACGACAGCGGCAAGTATTGTGCAAGGATTTCTTGTGATATGCATGCTAGAATAATCGAGATATTAGTCAACAGTCTCGTGACCTACAACCCACCCCATTGCATATTCTAATTAGTTGAATAGTGATAAGCAGCGCATCTGGAATAATAGAATTTGGTCCCACAAAAATTTTTTTTGATTAATAACAAATGAATTTTTGTGAACAGCTCCGTTTTGACGAGACAACCATCTTTTCTATCTTCGAAAAATCTCGAATCGGGTAACTAATAAAGTTAGCGGATTTCGAAAATTTTTAACCGGTGTAGAAAATTATTGATTAATAACAACTATTTTTTTACTTTAATCGTTTTACTATTTTATGAAAAATACGAAAAAACTATTGTCCTACACATTCGATGGTTTTTCTGAAGACCTCCATACTAAAGATTCGGAATCATGAGATTTTTAAATTGATATCAATCAATTTTAAAACAACCTAATTATTTCACAACAGCTTGTTAATTATTATTACACCCGAAGAGTACTATCTGGGGAGAAGAGTGAACAGGTACTTTCTAGGGAAGCGCGATCCATCTTAGGCCTCAGCTTACCATCAGGCTAGATGGAGGTCAAGCGCTTACCTATGGATAATAAAAAAAATATTGTAATTTAAAGATTACTTTGTCCTACACGTAAAGTGAAAACTTTTCCTAGTCCGACACTCTAAAATTTTCTTTATTTCTATCTTTATTAGTTACCCGATTCGAGATTTTTCCAAGATAGAAAAGATAGACGTCAAAACGAAGCTGTTCACAAAAATCAGCTTGTTATTAATAAAAAAAAGTTTGTTCCTGGGATCAATGGCTTATATACACAGCCAACAAGGTGCGTTGCATTTGATATGCCAAATATGAATAGTCACATACGTTTATCGGTAGGTACACTACACAGGCTACCCTACCTTGCAAGTTATAACATAAATAATGAACACTGACTTAAAAAAAAAGAAAAAAGTATCTTCACGCCCGTATTCCCGAAAAGTAGGCAGAGGTACAACCAGTGCACCCCCGATTAGCCCAAAGTACTTAGTCCCACACAATGTCATAAATGGCAAGCCTACCAACAATCTGGCTATTTATCCAATGCCGAGCAACGTTGTTTTTATCAGAAATCTAAAAAAAACACATTTTGAATTTCCCGACCCGGGAATCGAACCCGGGACCTCATGTGGTCAACGCCGACACCGGAAAGATAGACCGAGGCGACATCTGACGTTAAGCTGTCAATAATAGGCAAAACTGGCCTTTTGTGCCAATTATTGACGACCACCCCAGGCGTTTTATATAGAAACAATCATGTAATATTATAAGATAAACAATAATATTTGCTTTTACACTAGATAATATATTTTTTTTCATCGAACAGCAAACGATCAGAATTATTATTATTATTATCTCTTTATTTACATTAAATTCTTATTTGATCACATTTATAATTATAACATTATTAGAAAAATAAAATATTATAAAAATAAATATAAAAAAATAGGTTATCCGCCAGCGGGAACGTTATAGTTAAGCCACCGGTGGTCAAGGTGACAGAGACAGGAACCTCCTCACAATACGTGCCGTTCCCAATACTGCTGCCTTTTGTATCCGGCCCTTGATCCAGAATTGTAGCGAAAGACTTTTAAGATGCTGCTCAAGACTCTTCGCTACAAGACCGTTTACTGAAACGACTATCGGAACAATCGTTGCTGAGTCCACACCCCACATGTCAGTAATCTCATGAGCTAAGTCTAAATATTTAATTAGTTTCTCTTTTTCTGCTTTCACGAGGTTATCGTCATGCGGGACTGTAATATCAACAATAAATACCCGGCGCTCTAGCCGATCAACCAACACAATATCAGGTTTATTGTTGGTGATAGTCCTGTCTGTGATGACAGATCGGTCCCAGTAGAGCTTAACATTTGTATCATAAAAAAATATAGTTTTTTTTAGGGTACATAGGTTTTTGAACAAAATTTTAGGAAAAGCTTGGAAAAACTTCAAGATATGATTCCGGTCTATTTCTAATATGTACTTATAAAGTCGCAACCCTCAGTGGACGAGTCTGACTATGAATTATCCGGTTTTATAATCGCCTCTAATTTAATCTAGTTTTCCCCCGTATTAGTCCCGGGTCCCCCGTGTTGGTCCCGGGTTCCTTTGAAGAATAGGCCAACTGCTGTTCTGCCAGGCAGGTCATAAAAGGCGACCGATTGGCTATACGAGTTACTAACATCGTGGCTACTAGGTGGTAGAGTTCTGCATTGTCTCGCCCGGGTCTGGTACTACCGCCTTACCTATTCCTGCCGCAATAGCGTCAGTGCTTGTCGCTGTCGTGTTTCGGTTTGGAGGGTAAGGTAGCCGATAAACTTATGCATGTGGACCTCGCCACAATACAGCAACGCACCATTAACACCTTTGGTGTCTATAGGCGATGTTTGACTCTTTCCACCAGGAGACCCATCTGCTTGTTTGCTATCTTATACTATAAAAAAAAGTTTAATAACAGATGATGAAAACATCGGATAATTCCGAGTTGGCTCGCCCACTGAGGGTTGCGACAAATTTGTAGGTACATATTATAAATAGTTCAGGAATCGGGTATTTATTTATTTATTTAAATACTTTATCGCACAAAAATGGTACAAAGGCGTATTTTAAGCATTTTCTGTTAAGCATTTTCTTATAGTTTACCTTCCGTGATGCTGAGTGAAAAAGCTTGGGTAAGGCATAATAAATTAATTACGAGCTTTCAATAAAAACTAAACACTAGATTCTAAATTATCATAAATAACCTATTTTTAAGATATACTACAACAAAAGAAGTACCTAAGCCTCATAAAAACATTAGTATAAATAATACATACAATTTATACAATAATTAAATATAGATTGACTACTTACATAGAAGAAAAAAAATATATACACCGATATTCAATAGTTATTAAAGTAATATGCTTATAAAGTTATAACATTTACACATATTAACATAATCTCAGTTTATCCGAGCTTTTCCCAAAATTCTGTTTCAAAAACCTATGTACTCTATAATAAAGACTATATTTTTATGAGTATGATTTAACTACAAATGAATACTTAGTTTACAAATTTTTCCTGTACTTGTAGTAGGTACAGAACTTGACAACAGCCAATGAAAAAAATTCAATTCCTTTGAGAATGTCGAAATTACATTTTTTATTGACATCTTTAAGGTACTTGATTTTAATTTCAGCGTCGAAAAAGGAACTCGATCTGAAACTATCTTGCACTACTCTTGTAGCCCGCGTAGGGCCTTTTTTTATAGAAGAGGGAGCAAACGAGTAAGAGGTGCACCTGATGGTAAGTGATCACCGCCGCCCATAGACATCTGCAATACCAGAGGCCTTTTAAGAATGAGTAAGTTCTTTTCTTGAAGGTCCCTATGTCGTATCCGTTGTTAGGCCTGTCCACATTGCGTCATCGTCGTCGTCTTACGGGCTCTGCGTCATCACTGCGTTACTACAATGTCACCGAAATAGTGTACCCTCGTCTTGGAGAGCCGCAGTCAGTCGTGCGAACGATATATCACGCAGCACCGTATGTGCGTTAGGTACTCATTTGAATGGAAAACGACAAAGTGACAGCGCTACGTCGACGTAACTCTGGTGGAACGCACCATGTGAACCGGTTATTAGGATGTACATCGTGTGATTTGTTGTTTCTTCCGCCGGATCTTCTTAGTGTGAGATCGTAGATATAAAATTGTCAACACGTCCTGGATACCTCCCCCTAAAGAAAAATGACAAATATTGACGCTATTGCAACAGAAATAGGGAAAGCGCTGGTACTTTGAATGTAGTCATACCCATTCATACCTTGGCCAATCGTTAACATTTTACGAACTGCCTAGCAGAATGGCAGTCTATTCTTCAAAGGACCCCGGACCAACTGAAGGGTATCAAACGAGCCTACTTCAGAGATTTAGAAAAGTAGAATAATACTAAACTACGTACCTCTATGTATATACATTTTAAATTTTAATATATATATAAACTAGCTGTTGCCAGCGACTTCGTCCGCGCGGACTTCGTTTAGTCCGCACAGCTCCTCCCCCGTAGGTGATAGCGTGATAATATGTAGCCTATATGTTGACCCGACCTGTTAGTAATATTCATGCAAAATTTGAAGTAAATCCATACAGTACTTTTTGAATTTACCCCGGACATACTATAGACAAACAGAAAAACAGACAAAAATTCTAAAAACTATATTTTTGGCTTCGATATCGATTGTAGATCACGCCCCAAGTATTCTTTTAAAAAAATATTCAATGTACAGTTTTGATTTTCCTACGATTTTATTATATGTATAGATTACGTGTCATGTTTTTTGATTTTGTCTGCTATGGATTCCTAAGCTACTGAACTGATTTCAATGAAATTTTGCAAATATTTACTGTTTGAACCAACATAAAAGATGGGATAGTATTTATCTCAATTATATATATATATATATATATATATATATATATATATATATATATATATATATATATATATATATATATATATATATATATATATATATATATATATGCGTGGATTTATAATGTTTTTAAAATAATTCTTCTAAATAAATGAGTTCATATACCGGACTGAAAAAAAAACAGTATATTGAGCATTACCTTCATTCACATACTATAATAAAAATTTTAGGTTCCTATTGAAATACTTACTGGTGGAAAAAAAATGTTAAAGTGAACTGATTTTGTAATTTTTTAATATCTAACAACAATATTTTCGTCCTTTTGGCTCTGTGTTGGACTTTGACCTTTATTCAAATAAAGTTAGATATATTACCACTTACTTTCAATTAAGCATCCTAATATTTAAAGTGGCAATATTAAAGGTGTCAATGTCACATATTTATATTCGATAATATTTCGATATTCGATAATTTTACCTATTTTATGTCACCTTTCAACCTGTCAAGGTCATTTGTCACTACTTTGTTTTGGAGTGAAATAATTCGAATTTTTAGTGGGTGTGTTTAGGAATTTTTAAACTTTATCCAAGAAAAAATCTGGTAAATGCTTTTTCAATTAAAATTCATAAACTATAATATATTTTGTCTAATCTCACTTGTTATCAGCATTTTTTATTGACTTATTCATATAATTTAAATGTTTTAAGTAAGTGGTAAATAATTTACCACTGTCCGATCCCGCTTTGATAAAATTCAAATTATATATACATAAAATGGGTTGTCTGTAATAATGGGTTTAATAAGTTTATCCGCTCAATTAATCTTTCATTCCTAAAATATAAAATAAAATATAAGTAAAACCAAGAGGAAGTCATTAGTCAAGAAACAAAAATTAACCGAAACGGACAATGGTAACTATTTTACCACCAATATCTTAAATTTTGTAGTCATATACGGATAATGGTAAATTATTTACCACCAGCAAAACCACCCCCTCCCCTATTTTTTTGAATTTTGATTTTCAATATGAACTAAGTGAACCATAATTGTATATTTGTTTATATATGTATACGTATATAAATATGTATTTATTTATATATGTATACGTATATATATGTATATATTAGAAAATAGATTAATCTGCCCGTATTAGCAGCTTAGAAAATAGTGTTCATTTTCTTTGTTTTAATGTAAAGTTATGTACCTATTTCCTTAGCACTTTTCCTATGCACTGCCCGTTACAAGTTTACTACAAATGAAGGTTAACTGGAAGAGAATGTCCATAGACGTTAAGTTCGCCTGTTGTATATTTTGTGCAATAAAGAGTTTTAATAAATAAAATAAATAAATAATTACCTATGATAATAGTAATACGAATAATAATAATTTCTATTTAATAATTAGATTCAAATAACTTTATTGTCGTTGTCGCCGTAGCCGAATACGGCTAGGCGAACTATAAATACCCAAAATCCAATTCATCTTTAAAAAAAAATTACTACCGGCTCGCATTTGTTTAAGGGTATAAACCATATATTCTGTTGAAAAAATGCGTAAAATAAAATATTATGGCACATTACAATGGTTGTATTCGTCCTGGAAGATAGCTCTGACGTTTATTTTCGCAAAACACTATGCAGGGATTCTCTTCGTTTTAAAAAACCGTTATGAAAAATTAAATTCTTGCTCTGTGGTGCACTAAATCAAGACTTAATCTTGCAAATACTTTAATATTCTTTAAATAATCTGCTAACAGTATTATGATATTGCTCTTGAAAAACTTGAAAACATGAATTTTTCGTTGCAAATCGAATACGTACGCTCTTAAAGTGTGGACTGAAGTTCCATCTATCGTCCCATTTAGAAAATATAAATTGTAACCTTTGCCATCTGTACGGTTTGTGTCTATACTTCATTATTGGTACTTTATAATAATTCCGCTAGATGTCGCAATAAGTCAGGACTTTTCACATGAAATTAAATAAACGCAGATTCAATATTTATGGTCACTTTCAGCACCGCCCACCGACCTAGGGGTAGAGCGTGAAGAACGGTCGCTAGACGCTAAGTGCCAACGCGAACAACATTATTTTATTATGCCCTTATAAATGAGCTAGATGCACATGAAGATGTGGGCAGGCGCGGCGGACTACACTCATATTTATTGTAAATGGTGAAGATGTCAAGTAGAGGGCTGGACGACAATCTTGCTTTACTCTGAGTAATACTCATAGAAATAGCTGGCGCTGGCCACTCCAAAGTATTTTATGTTATTTTTGAACTAGACACTCTTCGGTTACATTCTATTGACCAAATCGTATAAAATAAACGTTATGAATTATTATTATTCCGTAACTAGTACCCGTAATAAGAGTCACAAACTTACAAATATTGTACGTAATTTTTATCTTTAAAACCAAAAATAATATCAATGTTAACGACTATAATAGCGGGCAATACTCATTAGGGTTGATAAATGCGCCAATAGAGATTGCGATTTGCCTCGTGAAACGCGTTCAACCGAAATTGACCCCAGCAACATTTTATTTTTGATTAATATCTAACAAGCTGAATTATTATGAACCGGTTCGTTTGACGAGACGCCCATCTTTTAGTAATAAGCATGCGCATCATGTCAGCTGGAATAATAGACCGTGGTCTCACAATTTTTTTTTTTAATTAATAACAAATGAATTTTTGTGAACAGCTTCGTTTTGACGACACAGCCATCTTTTCTATTTTCAAAAAGTCTCAAATCGGGTAACTTATAAAAGTAGTTTCAAATATGTCAATTTGGTGAAGGAAAAATATTGATTTACAAAATTACACATAGACATGACCTGCTTGTTCTCCAAAATAAAGGGACACTCATCAATTGTCAGCCCCTTAAGTATTTAGAAGAGTAGATACAAGCTGTTTCCGACGTGGTCGCTCAATTGGTAATCTTCTAGTATACCTGACACATCGCTGGGCGGAGT
Source organism: Apodemia mormo (assembly GCA_036924255.1). Taxonomy (NCBI): domain Eukaryota; kingdom Metazoa; phylum Arthropoda; class Insecta; order Lepidoptera; family Riodinidae; genus Apodemia; species Apodemia mormo. Next base: position 12,602,438 of record JAUPFN010000020.1, read on the forward strand.
CAGTGGATTCCAAGGGGAGGCATCGGCAGTTTGAACACAACGAACGCCTTTGATCGGGTGTGGTACAAATCGTTTCTCGCCAAGCTGCCTTGCTTGAGCTTCCCCAAAAATTATGCAAGTGGATCGCCAGTATTTTAGCTGATCGGAGCATCAAGGTCATAGTCAAATGCTAGTGTTCCCCAAGGCTGTGTGATATCACAGACACTGTTTATTCTGCATATTAATGACATATTATGAATTGGTAACATTCGTTACTATGTAGACGACAGTATTGATGATGCTACTTACTCCGGCTGTAGCCATATTTCTCGGGAACCCAACGACGACAGACGGAACCACCTTGAGTCTGAAATTGAGAATTAACTGACCGAGCGAGACAGTACTTCTTACCGGCTCAAAGCCTCCAAATTACTACTACTACTACTAGAGATGAGAATAGTTCTCCATGTGAGGCTTAATCCTCACATGGAGGACTATTCTCATCTCTAGTTCGAAGCTCCCCATTTTCAGCTTCTACCTCTTCATTACATTCAGCGCATAGCGATTTGAATCGTTAACGACCAGACTATATGTCGTTACGCAGAGATGTATGTTCGCTCTGGATCTTTGTCTCTGCATCTGAAGTTTCGACAAGCTGTTCAGATTAATCCCTGCCGCTAAATTCTATCATCGGACATCGCGTCAAAATTTTAAGTTCCATCCTCACAACTTCGATGTCTGGTAATCCAGATACGTGCATCTCTCTCGGCACCTTGTGATAGCAATAGCCAGAGGTGGTGTTCCGTGTTTCCGAATGGATACAACGTGAGGAGCTTCAAGAAAAGAGCTTACTCATTCTTCAACAGCCGGCTACGCAACAGCAAGACCTCTGGCACTGCGGCTGTCTATGGGCGGCGCTGATCACTTACCATTGGATACACCTGCTCATTTGCCCCTTTTCTTAAAAAATACATTGTGAAGATTAATGATAGCAAATTCAACTGCTTTTTCAAACCATAATCAATATAAAATCTAACTACATTCACGTATAGATTGGAGCAAGAAGCTGTATTATATCTGGAGGCAACACTTATAATACCTACTTGAAACAAAACTATAAACACTGCTGTCATCTTTTGAGATCTTACCTTCTCTTTCTAACACAGCTGTATAAAAAGAGATGGCGCGATCTCATAGAATGAGATATAACGTATGTATATTTTTCAAGTGAGTGCTAGCTCCACCTTTACTTCATGGATCGTAGGAACATTTGTGATATATAATAAAACAAACTTTAAAAAATATTTTTTATTTTCTCACACAGCCAGTTTTTAAAATAACATTCTTCCATCACAGTAATTAAATCAGCCTTATGTTTTACACAACAAGTCAATACATAGTTTTTACTATATTCATCACTAAATTTAAAATTCTTTATGTTCTTCATGTTTTTTTTTCAAAATTATTTTACGTGTGGAAGTTAGGAAAATAATAATATGTGCAAAAACGAGGCAATACAAAAGTGCAATAGTGTAATACAAGAATAGTAACACATTGTAATTATATAATTATTTTAATTACTTTTCATATGATAGTAAAAATAACATCTCCCGCATCGACAACTGTTTATATCTGAATCACGAAATAAATGGATACGCCTTTCAAGCTAATTTCTTAATTTGACAGTGTAGCGTGCGATTACATAACAGAAATACAGAGTTAACTACTTACCAATGAAATAAAATTACTTCAAGGATAATTTTTAAAACTTGTCATCTCATTCGGTACGATAAAACAGTACATGGTTTATTTCTATTTTTGCGCAATATAATATAACCTAGAACTGTGTGAAATTTTTGACAGTACTAAGAAGTTTTTGCTCATATGCGCGGCGACACGTTTCTTTCCCAATGGCAATGTCTATTAGTATTCATGTGGTCTGTAGTCTGAATAATCAACAAAATTGTTCAAATTAAATATTTTTAGCTCTATGATAAGAAATGATTTCAGCACACAAGAATTTTATTAACCCGTTTGAAGAAAAGGAGGTTCTTAATTCGTCGGAATCATTTTACCTGACTGCAAGGTAAGGGCTACGATTTTCACGTTTATCTTGTATATATATAAGAAGGCTTGGAAGATATGATGTAATAAATAATATTACATGTAATATATAGTATATCTTCCAAGCCGCTTAACGACTTTATATAAGATATCTTTAGATATGTCTTGATAATCCGAGTATTCTAGACAAGTGGCGTTAAAATGTAGATAACATGGCGACTGTGGGACACTATATTTTATTATAGAATATTGCAATATGGGTATAAAATTCAAGAGCTCATGAAAGGATTCTAAAGTGGAATATCATGGCCATAATTACAAAAATAAACGTTAATATGACTTATATTTATTAATATTTCATTATTCAATTCTGTAGCCTAACCAGCTTAATCCATTTAAGCTTGTGAGAAGTCTTAATAATTGTAAGAATGCCATAAGCTACATAATATTTTTTGGATCGGGTCGTAGTCGGGTATTTTTTGTTATTATAGTTCCCCGAAAGTAAATGGCCCGGGAGTTTTAGTCAGGGTTGGATTTAGATACGTTGAAAAAGATAGCATAAAAAAAATGAAAAGGATAGTATTTATAAAAAATTATAGTACACTTTCATCATTTTTAATTTAACTTATTATGTAGACATTAAAATCAACACCAGGTATGGCAAAATTTACTCCTCTTCTAAGTTTATCAGTTCTTGAATATTACTATTAGCTAGATCTTCATCCTTGGCGTTTAATCTCATCAACATATCCTCAGTAGGAATAAAATCAGTACAAACTACAATTCACCTACAATTTCCACTTATGCTAACGCTTTCACTCTATTCACGATATTTTCACGATAGCGTCACAAGACAATAATATGGCGTCTATGGATTGTGTTGCCATTTTGTTTCGTATTTTAGTCTTAGTAAGGTTCACTTTACTGAATATTCGTTCGCAGTCGGCATTTGCATGTGGAAGTACTAAACAATCTAGGAGAAAACATAGCAAGATCAGAATTCGCTCGGATACACGCACTGTCGAAATATTCATATATGACGTAAAACTAAGCATTCGGGAAAAAACTTTAAATTATAGTATTTTAGTGTACTATCCTTAGATGTGGATAGCATATAGTACAAAGGGCGAAATTATAGTATAAATACTATAATTATAGTACAAAATCCAACCCTGGTTTGAGTAGACTCCTTTGTTTTGGAAAAATTCTTTTGTTTGGGAGGGTACACCTACTTTCAATCTGGTTCCATATATATTTGGTGAAGATCTGATCCAGGATTCCACAGATACAGGAGGTTAAAAGTACATTGTTGCAATTTTACTGCGATTAAATTATTAATCGAATATAAAGTAAAGTAAATAAAGTATCTTCACGCCCGTATCCTCGAAGAGGTAGGCAGAAGTACAACAAGTGCACCCATGATTAGCCGAAGGTACTTGGTCCCACAAATGTGATAGGTGGCAAGCCTATCGCCAACCAGGCACTTTCCAATCCCGGGCAACTTTGTGTTTATCAGAAAACTGAAAAAAAAACACTTTTTTTAAGTGTCCGATCCGAGAATCGAACCCGGGACCTCATGGGGTCAACGCCAACGCTGGACCACTAGACCACAGAGGCAACTAATCGAATAAACCTGAGCTTATTTACTCCTATCACGTAAAATATACACAGCTCTTTATAAGTCCTACAGCAGAAACAGCAGAAAATCAATTACAACAATATGACAACTTTTAGATGACTTATAGACATTTAATATACGGCAGTTCATTTGCGCGGATCAATTCTGCACGTTTATTAATGAAACGTGTGCGCGCCATTTGCCCGTCCACCATTTGTCTGGTACTGTTGATTCGTCGACGAAGATTGCTGATATTACTTTATGATGCTAGAACATAGCTTTAAAAGTTTTCTATTTTGATGTCGTTCTTTATTACCACTTTTCCAAAATAGACTTGTACACACAACACACAACTCATACACTCGTACACACAACACACGTGCGTATACAAACAAATTACAACCTTATATTTCAACCGTGGTAATGGCCACTCCCAACAAATTAAAACTTCGCTAAGTCTATACTTTTATACAACGTGTTAAGAAAGCCCTCTCTGATTTGAAAGAGGTATATGAATAGGTCAATGATATTATCAAAAAAAAAACATATTTTTATTAAAATAAGACAAATATCATAGTTTAAAGTGCTTCATTTTAGTACTAAACTTGAGCAACATTACCTTAAATCAAGCAAATATTTTGAAAATTTGTGTATCAATCAATATCCATAACATAATGACACAAATATGTTTGTATTAAGCTAACAAACAATGCCTTTGACGATCGGACAGGGTTTTCTTTATACACTGGATATAATGGCCATCACGTAAAAATGACCTCAGGGAAATTAAATGATAAAATTACGTAAAAACATGACGCAAAACTACCACAGAGTCAGTTATTCGATCACATATTCTTCGGGCCAATCAATATTGGTCTTGGCCACATATCTAAAATATATATGTTATGCGCTCATCACCACTACACGATAGTCATGCGTGATTTCCCCCGGTAATACTGTTATTGCCTTTCCTATTTTTCTCGCCAAAATGTCAGTGATCATTCTAAAACTGATATATAAATAAAAATAATAACAGAAATAAAGGAACAACAACTTTAGGTGGTAAATAATTACTTACTGCTTTTTACGACATCTATAAATGCATCATTATGTTATTATAATAATAATAACAATTTCAGAATAGTATTTATAACATTATATGTTTTAAAATATGTTCAGACGAAGAAAACTAGTTATTTTGCAAATTTCCGCGAACTCTAAAATGTACCTTTGTGATATTACTGAAAGATAAAAACGTATAAAAGCGGTGTAAGAAATGGAACAAACTCACCGAAGATCTGAAAATAATGAAGACCCCAGCGGCACAGTTATCCACCCTCGTCCACCACACTTTATACCACGACAGCACCAAACACAAAAACACACAATTTATGCACTCAACGCACGTTTCACTTCGCAACCGAAGCATCTTCAGAACACACGAACATTACTACACTCAACTAATTTCCAAAATAACTAGTTTTCTTCGTCAGAACAATGGATTTCCGCAAAGTAACGCCTCAATCTATAAAATATTTTAAAATATGTGTTTTATAAAATGAAGCGGATACTTAGTGTTAATCCGTGCAATTGATACTAGCTTCTTCAACTAAACGAAATAAAAACAATATATGCAATAACTTAGTAAATAATATCATGCAATAAAACTTATTATAAGCAAAAGAATTGAGTCGTTTTGCTAATATTCACTATAATAAATATCTATCCTATATTTCTAATATTATGGATAATAACTATCCATAATATTAGGAATATCAGCTAAGAAATTTATTGTTGATTTTATATTTAGATGATTTATTCTCAACCACCAAAGAGCCTCGGCAAACTTTCATATATCACAATATCTGAGCAGCATCTTTAAATGAAAAATTTCTAATAAAATACAACATCTAATTCTGAGCATTAATAAACAAAGGCTTTCTTCCTTGATTCTCAGAACTTAAATAATTTTGATTTTAAATATCTTAGAGGTTGCCTTGTGTGACGGTAGTAAGTAATGTGACAACTTAAATACTTATTTCCAAAACAGGGTATCTGTGAATAATATTGACAAACATATTGCAGCTTACCAATAAAACTGTGTGGCGTTTACATTCACTGCGATTGAAATTGTACATAAATACAAAAAGTAGCAGAAATTAAGCAAATTAGGTAACAATTTTAAACGATGTCTACGCCGCGTGTCCACAAAATACTTTATAATATTATCTATACGAGTGTCTTAACTCTTACCGTCATACTGTTATATCCCCTGACTGTAGGACAAAGGGCTTGCATCAGTCCCCCGTCAACAAAACCGTCAAAAGTGCTTCATCAGCCCCCTTGACCCTTGTTCCACTCCCTAGTCCGCATCAGTCAGTCTCCGTCCAGATTCCTACTAGATCACTCGTATTTCCAAATCTTCTACTATTTTTTTACTACTTCTATCATAATAAATGTTAATTAATAAACTATATTATTATAAGTGAAAGTGAATAAACAATTTAATACCAGCATTTAGTAAATACCAGCGGGATAAATACGAATGTTCTGTACCTAACGCCAATTTTACCCTTTCTTATAAGAAATATTTAAAATATAACTATTTTAAATATACTTTCCTTAATATTCCTAGTACATTTTTAAAAAGCGTATTCCTATTAAAATAATTTTATTTAGAAAAAATACCTAGAATACAAAAATATTCTACAAATCTTAGCGAAAATATAGAATGGCAACATTTAGTTTACTGAATAAAACAGAAAATTGTTTGATTGTAGTCAGTTTACTTCCCTTTAAAATTAATATTTTAATCTGGGAAATAAGGCTATTGTTTTTAATTTTAAAATGTGAAACATAAAAAAATAATTGTATAAATATAATTGATATTTGAAGACGATACAGAAAAGAAAGATACATTTTTGCCGACCTTCTTTCCCCGTGTTGGTCCGGGCTCCTTTGAAAAATAGACCAACTACCGTTCTGCCTGACAAGTTGTAAAAGGCGACTCATTGGCTATACATGTCACTACCACCGTCACTACTAAGTGGTAGAATTCCGCAACATCTCGCCCGGGTATTTAGTACCACCACCTTATCTGTTCCTGCCGAAATAGCGTCAATGCTTGCCATTGTCGTGTTCCGGGTTGGTGGGTAAGGTAGCCAGTAAACTTATGCCTGTGACACTGCCATCCCGATACACGGATAGCAACGCACCATTAACATATTTGGTGTCTATATGCGACGATTTTTCTTTCCATCAGGAAAGCCATTTGCTTGTTTGCTATCTTATAAAAGAAATAACGTTAATAAACGAAAATAAAATAGACTTATGGCGGACACGAAATAAAATTTCTTTGTGTCAGTTTTAGGTTTGTTAATTTATAAAAAATATCGTTTTTTTTTTAATTATGTTGATTATTACTAATAATTGTGAGTAATATGTATTACTGACGTATACAAATAACACACACATTCTAGATTTCTTTTTATAACATAATATAGCAAACAAGCAGATGGGTCTCCTGATGGAAAGAGTCAACCATCGCCTATAGATACTGTACCTTTATGGTATTACATGTATCCTGGCAGTTTTGTTTGCTTTTAAACGTAGAACATTGTTTAGTTTTTTTATGTGATGTCAGTAAAATAAAAGATATAGAAGTTCTCTTGACGGGCTAATACGTATGCCCTAAAATAAATGAAGATCCGAAAAATATCTTTTATTCGATAAAACAAAGTTAGATCCCGTGTACCTTAGAAGCAGCCAAACAAATAAAGTAATCGTCCGGGCATTTGAAGGATTCTACAGTTTATAGAATCACCCGGGCAAGTTCAGTCGGTAGAGCAGCAAGCCCCTACATTTGGTGCAAGCCCCGAGTCGAGCTGTTACAATACCAAAGATGTTAATGGTGCGTTGCTATATTGTGGCGAGGTCTAATGCCACATGCATAACTCTACAACCTAGTAGTCACGATGTTGGTGACACGCATAGCCAATCGGTCGCCTTTTACGACCTGCCTAGCAGAATAGCAGTTGGCCTATTCTTCAAAGGAGCCCGAGACCAACACGGGGAGATGACTTGTTTTAAATTAGCTAGTTAATTAGTTATGTAAATTTTATTGCAAAGTTATATGTTTAATAAAAGCATAGTCTGCTAACAGTACTACTGCCTATTCAAAGCACCTATCTACTAAACATGTGTAAGTACAGTACCCGGCGATAAATATTGCACATCGAACTTTGGAAAGAGACAATCGGATAATTTCGGCTTCGTAAAGCGTTATCTCTGTCCCACACTACCTATGTGACGTTTAGTCAGTCGTTGTTCAAGTACGATAGAGTGCAGTCGCGTCCCGAAAAAAAATATATATTTAGAGTTGATAACACCCACAAATTTAAATAATTTAAAGTTGTAATATGGCATCTTTCGGAAAAAGAGGGAAACCTTTACGAGGTCAGTCACGTGAAATTATCTACAATGTTTATAAATACTTTGTAAGCGAAGCTGATAGATTTAAAAAAAAAGTAGATGAAAATGTAAGTTGTTATTTTAAGAAGATTCAAGAGCGAGTTGCAAATGCCACTGGAATTTCAAGAAGAACTTTGAACAATATATTAAACGAAGTCAGTACTGAAACACATTCGACTGAAATTAAGTTCAGCACTCCAAAAAAAGGGAGACCAAAAAAGCAATTTCGTTTGGATATGGACGATTTTGATTACGATGTTGTTCGAAGAATGGTGTATGATTTTCACTTACGATTTAATGAACTGCCAACAATAAAATCATTAAAAGCTAAGTTATCTGAAGCTATTAATTACAATGGGTCTGAAAAAACGTTGAGAAAAATACTTCATGACATGGGATTTCAGTTCACTAAAATGGAAGATAATCGAAAAATTCTAATGGAAAAGCACGACGTTAGTCTCAAACGAATGGAATACCTTGATAAAATACGCAAATTTCGCGAAACAGGAAAAAATATCGTCTACATGGATGAGTCATATATACATGCATCCCACACTAAAGGGAAATCTTGGAGTGACGATAAAAAAAAAGGAGTAAAAAAGCCAATTTCAAAAGGTCAACGTTTGATAATAGTTCATGCGGGAAATGAAAAAGGCTTTGTACCCGGCGCTTTTTTAACGTATAAATCCACGGACACTACAGGTGACTATCACAATGAAATGAATAACGATAACTATGAGAAATGGCTGGTTAACCAATTAATCCCAAATATACCCAGTGATTCTGTTCTAGTTATCGACAACGCACCCTATCACAACAAGTATGTTGAGAGACCCCCCAACTCAAACACCATTAAACGGGAAATGATCAACTGGTTAAACAGACATGAAATTCCAGTTGATCCAAAATTAACAAAAACCCAGATTTACGCTATTATATGTCAGCACAAGGAGAGGTATACAGAGTTTTCTGTGGACAAAATACTTGCCGAACATGGGCACACTGTGTTGCGATTGCCACCATATCATCCGGATTTTAATCCAATTAAAAATATATGGTCTCAACTGAAAGGCTATGTAGCCTCTAGAAATGTGGGTATGAACTTAACTACAGTAAAAACATTATTGACTGAAAAAGTAAACATGATCGGCGCTGAAGAGTGGAAAAAGGTTTGCGATCATGCAATCAAATGTGAGAATGAATATAGAAGCATTCAACACAGTTTAGACAATTACACTGATAGATTAGTAATAAATACGGCTGATAGTGACAGTGATATTGACCTCTTTGAGAGCACAGATAGTGAAATGGAAGTAATTGAGAATTAGAATTATTATTATTTTTATTGCAATGTCTCATTTTAGCAATAGGTATAATGGTGTTTATTATGTACACTAAAGCTGTAATGTTCCAAAATAATTAAATACGTAAACATAATGTAAAAATGTTTTTTTATTTTATTTTACCCCAACCTAAAGCCATCACTTATAGAAAAATTAGTGTATTTTATACAAAGAATAAAAATATCAAAAGAAGCAAATCATACTTGTTTTAACAGCTCCTAATAGGTACCGGACTGTTTGTATTTTGTGCGACAGAGATAACGCTCTACGAAGCCGAAATTAGCCGATTGTCTCTTTCCAAAGGTCGATGTGCAATATTTATCGCCGGGTACTGTACTGCGAGTGATGCATCACACGTAATATCACTCGAGCGCGTACTGTTACATCACACATTACTCGACTAAAATAAGCATCACACCATCACACTAAACATCACGCGCGCGGTAGCAGCGCAGTAGCTCGCGACATGACTCGCAGACTCCTTCAAACCGAGGCCTCCCGAACGCATCGTATCGGCAATGTTCGGTTTATATCGGAAGTCCAAAACTTTCGGTTTATATCGGAAGTCCAGAACTTTATTTCGCCCGGTCAGGTGTCTTAGTATGTTATTTAGAACTCTATTTTTATTGAAAAAAGGGTTTATATTTCCTTGACACCACCTTCCACCTCCCGTTGTACGGTCGTAGATAAATACTCAACTGTCCTTTCATTTCAAATTGCAATGCAAATATTGCGATATTTTTAGTTTATTTGCAAACGCAGTCAATATAATAATATCGCTCATATCGCTGCTATGTTACTATTTAAATAACATGTCCTATTACTTTAGAACATTGCATTTCCTAAATTAGAACGCGCGATGGTGTGCTATCGCATGGCGCTAAATCATAATTTTTATTTTATTTTATTTTATTTATTTATTTTTATTTTTATTTATTTTTTAATAAATAAAATCATAACATCACGCGTGATATTTGAAGTGTTGATGTAATGCAATATTACTCGGCACGAAATGTAATGACATATCACATCACTTCGTGGTGCACTGTTTTGCACATGTCTACTATCTACGCCTTACGTCATGACGTCACTATAATGGCGATTCAAGCAGGATTTTTAGCCTTAGTAAATGTCTGATAAAATAGTTGCGGGATATTATTATTTAAATTTTAATATTAAATAATAATTTATCATTATTTAAAATGGTACCAATATTTGAAAGTAAATGCGATTTATTATAAGCCTATTAGAATTACAATTAGGCCCAAGCTTGTGTATTGCCCTCCCTTTGAGCTCTGGCTATTTCTCTCCTGAGCAAACGTTCTTGAGCCACAGCTTCCCGTAGTTCTGCATCTCTGTTTGCAGCTTCTTCTAACTGCTCCTTTTTAACTTGCAACCCATTTAGTTGGGACTGCAACGACGTAATTGAGGAGTAGCAGGATTTTCTTAACTGAAATCAATGTAGGGTTTGATTAGCTTGTTGCTCAACCTATATTGTTGTTAACATGAATGTCGACATTTTAAATCTATAAAAATAAATTACTAAATATGTTCGTCTCCTCACCACTTCAAAGCGGACATACCTTTTTGGATCCTTATTTTTTTAATTGTTTTTTTACTTTTCAGTACAATGTTTGTATGAAAGAAAATATTTGAAAAATCGTATGAAAAAAGCCTAAATAGATCATCATACTGAAATATTATTTAATTCCATATTACATTCATGTCAAACTGATAACCTCCGTTTTTAATTCGATTAAAAATAGAAGTCTTTTTCAAAGAGGAAATTCAGGTAATTTAATTCGAAATTTTCCGCGATATTTTTCAAAATATGACTTCTGTAATGCTACTGAGACAATAAATATAATGTAAGGAATAAAACAAACTTACCGAACCCCCAGATAGTAAATGGGACTCTGGCAACTTATTTATTTTCCAGAACTTCGGCAAGTTTTTTTTATATCATAAGGCGCAAACAAGCAGATGGCTGTCATGGTGGAAAAAAAACCATCGCCTATAGACACCAAAGATGTTAAGGTGCGTTGCCATCCGTGTGGCGAGATGGCAATACCACATGCATAAGCTACCGGCTACCTTACCCTCCAAACCGGAACACGACAGTGACAAGCATTGACGCTATTGCGGCAGGAATATGTAAGGTAGTGGTAATAGAAACCCGGGCGAGACGTTGAAGAACCCTGCCACCTAGTAGTCATGATAGTAGTGACATATATAGCCAATCTGTCGCCACTAACGACCTGCCTGGCAGAAGGGCATTTCGTCTATTCTTCAAAGGAACCCGTACCAACACGCGTGGAAAGCTTTTTCCTTTCGCTACTTTTCTTGTTTTAGCGGCATTGTTGAAGAAAAAATTCGCGGAAAGTTGCAAATTTAATGAGCTTAATTGCCTTTATAAATTACTAGCTGTAGAGTGCAGTCCACTGCATTATAAAAGTTTTTGATGAATCCCGCGGGAACATCTAATTTTTTCGGGATAAAAAGTAGTCTATGGGCTATTCCGGGTCATCTATCTGTGTGCCAATTTTCACTCAAATTCCATTTTTTTAAAACTCTCTTCATTCGTTATTTACTGTATTATAAAAGATATTGGTAAATTTTTCCGAGAAAAAGTACCTCATGTTCTATTCCAGGCCAACATCTACCTGTTAGCTCAATTTCATCTAAATCAGTCCAGCTGCTTTACACAAACAAACATCCAAACTTACAAACTTTCACATTTATAATATGTATTATAATATTTCTCGCAGCTTTGCCTGAGAGTAAATAGCATCAATTTTTATACAAACTTTCACCCCCTTATTTCAGCGTTTTGGAGGTTGATTTTTGAATTAATAAATAGCCTATTTGAGCCTGGGTATTCAATTATCTCCATGACAAAGGAGACTGATACCGTTGCATACAAACTTGGGCCCCCCTTGTAATAAGATGAATATTATGTTAATAAATAGCTAGTTTAACGTTATATAAATACTGAAAATTTTACAGATTGTAGCAATCTGAGAACAGAGATATAAGATATTCACTAGAAGTAAGGTTACGGTACTATGGTATATTTTAACTCACTGTAACCGATTACTATTATATAAACAACTGATACTTGTAATACAGGCAACTACGCTTCATGTTTATAAATTGACACAATACTAAAACACAGATTTTTGGAAAACACAAATTTAAGGATGCCTCTCTGTAGGTAGGTACGTAAAATGTCCGCGACTTGCAAGTGCGACTTGCGAGCCGTCAGTGATGTCAGTTGTAATTGTCAATTTTAGCTGTTTTAAATCCACAGACACTAAATCGTATTAAGTTTGAAGTAACGTAATCAATCGATTATATAAATTGTATGGATTATATTTTTATATTATAAATGGTTTGTAAAATAATGATGGTACTTACTGTTGATTATACTAAATATTAATCAAAAATACACTTTTACATATGTTTACGAGCTTATATTTCGATTAAAATTATTTACATAAATCGATTATAATTTTATCGATTATATAATTATAGTACCACAAACTTATTTTCGTGATTTCTTTTTTCTCAGAAAGCGGATTAAGCAAATATTTTGAACTTTGAAATAGAAAAATAGTATCATTTTTTTGAACCATACTTCAACCCTTTACATTTGGGACCAAAAATCCCCCTCTCCTTTGGTTAAAATTAGTTTAGCAGTTTAGCCACGAAAGCGAACAGACAGACAGAGGACGAACAGAAAGACTTTCGTATTTACAATATTAACTAGCGACCTGCCCGCGGTTTCACCCGCATAGCTTTTGTTCCCGTGGGAATATTGAAAGTTTTTTATACTAAAACCTTCTTCAAAATTTAATCTATATATTAAAAAAACCGCATCAAATTCCGTTGCGTAGTTTTAAAGATTTAAGCATACATAAGGACATAGGGACAGACAGAGAAAGCGACTTTGTTTTATACTATGTAGTGATATCTGTGCCTTTGTGGTCTAGTGGTCCGGTGTCGATTCGGTTCCCGGGTTGGGCAATTGAAAAAAATGTGTTTTTCAGATTTCTGGATAAGGCCCGGTTGGAGATAGACACATTGTGGCTAACCGTGGGTGCACTGCTTGTACCTCTGCTTACCTCTACGGAAATATGTGCGTGAAGATACTTTTAAAATATTAATAAGGAATGGATGGCTTACTGCCTAAATCTATTAAATAAAGCGTCTGTTATTTAAAACAAACCTGTGTCTCTCTCTCGCGCGCCTTTACTTCTTGATGGAATCTGTCCATTTGTTCTAGAATTTTCTCGCGTTCGATCACGTTCGCTTGTTGAAGTCTCCTGTTAGCTTCTAACTTCTCTTCAATCTGTTTCTGCAATGTTGCGATAACTTCGTTCATGAGTAAGCACCTTGCTTCACGTTCTTTCGCCCACAGCTGTAAATATTGCGAATAGTTATAATAAGTAATAGTTTTACAAATTACAGACTTCGTTTGCCGATCAAATTTTGAACCTGCGGTAAATCAAACTTAATCTTGCAAAAACTGTAATATCCTTTGAATAATCTGCTCACATTATTACGATATTGCTCTTGAAAAAACTTGAAAACAAAAGTTTTCGATACAAATCAAATACACGTTAAACATGTAAACATATTATTAAAGGCGAACGGAAAACATCCCCACGTTCGCCTGTGGGGGAGAAGTAATTTCATATCATAATTCCTTGCAAACATTGAGGTTGTGCATTTCTTATCTACTGATTTCCTATGTATATTCCTATTGTTTTGTATTACCCATAGTTTATTGCTTGTTAATATGAATTGGAATAAAGACGATACGTTTTGTTGTTTCATTGTCAGATCACAAGAATAAAAATAAAAAATATGAATCTCTTGCGGAGATGTCCAAACTGTTGGGAATTTTTATCTAAGAAGTAAATACAAAATGGACAAGTCACTGTGGTTAATTAAACAGCGAGATAAAAAAAAATAGCTTCGAATACATCGAGAACCTACGTCTTCTTCGTGCGAAGTCATTTTATCGTGTGGATGTTACATGTTCGCGTTTAAAAGCCGCTGTAGACTAAAATGTTTAGCTAATGTGTTTTGTTAGTTTGTTTTGTTGCTTTTAGGGAGCAAATGAAATACTTTTTCACGCATATTTGCACGTTATACATAAATATCTACCGGCCATCTGCGCGGCGCCTCGAGATTCCTAAACTCATTGGGTTCCTAAACAGGTTCCTAAATTAGGTTCCTAAACAACAGCTACTATATAGCGCACATTCACACTATTACTTCGAACACTCAAGACATGATAACATCTTAATTTGTTTGAAATAGTTTTATAATGTTATAATTAATGCACATCTTTCTAACCCTTCGGCCGCACCTACGTGTATCGTCCCGAAGATATTAGCGCGCTAAGGAACACGCAATTGGAATGTTTGCGACGATAGCGGATAATAGCCGGTCACACCTGCATGTATGGAGTCAATGTGAGAAGCTTTGTGACGATAGACGCATGTGCGGCTGCAGCATAAGGAAGATTAAAAGTATCTTCATGTAGGTTTTATATTTGTATAAAAGGACCAGAACTTATTGAATTTTTTTAAAATAACATTTCTTTTAATCTACCTTGTTCTTGTTACTCCCACGAGTAATTATGAGACTTGTTTGTCCGAATCCGTAGCTTTTTCACGTTTCTCAACTCTTATTTTCATTTTTCAAATTCAACAATCGCAAGAGCCCGCCCGTGCGAAGCCGTTTTTTTTTTATATTTAAATTAAAGTAAATTCCGCAGAGACGAAGGCACATTCAAAGGTTAATACTTATTTGGCAGCAAAACCAGAAATAGCCCTAACGTCCAGTGAGACTGCAAGTGCGAAGCAATTACAACTGAAACTCCTCACGTTTAGGCACATTTTCGAATGCAGCTGTCGGTGTTTTGAAAAGTAGGTAATTATAACAAGTAAAGTAAAAGGTATAGCAAATTTTGTACGAAGTGATTCATGTGTTACAATAGTAATTATTATATAATCTGTGACACAACAGCGGCATTACTGCGGCAAAAATATGTAAAGAGATAGCACTGCATCAGAGCAAGCCAATGCAAAAATTAGTAACCCTAAATGGGGTACTACTTTTTGCATAGCCCGCCTTTTCTCGCCTTTTCTATACTATTATGCCTTTTCTCGCCTTTTACATCTTGTTTAGCGGTAAGACAGTGGATCTAATTTTTAAAGGGAGTCCTGTTTAGATGAACAACGAAAATTAATAAAAAGAAACTATTGTGTACCTTGTCTTGCTTCTCATTAATCTGTCTCGCTTCTCCATCATACATGCTCTCTATATTCTTTTGTCTTTGACGCTCCCTTTCTCTATACTCTTCTAATTCCTGCAAAGCTGCATCCAACACCAGTTTGTAATTCACACATTTCTCTTGCTCTTCTTGATAATCCTACAAATTAATTTTATTTTTAATGTAGTTTTGGTTTTGGATATCTAGACATATTAAGTATATCGTAATTTTTGGATTGACATGATTTAACGAGTTCTAAAACTGTATCAATACAACGGAAATTCCTTTATATTGAGGACAATTTAGCTGAGAGGGATAGGCTAAAATGGACTAGTTTGTACAAATAATTCCTAGTTTAATTTAAGTGATAGTTCTGTTTGGGGCCTCGATCACTATATTAGCATTGCTTAATCATTATTTAGCATTACTTAATCATTATTTATTGATGTATATTGCTACCTCGCTACTAAGGTTACAATTTAAAAAAGCAACAATACTCCCGTGTTCCTCCAGGCTTCTTTGAAGAATAGACCAACTGCCGTTCTGGCAGGCAGGTCGTAAAAGGCAACCGATTGACTAAACGTGTCACTACCACCGTGACTACTACGTGGTAGAACTCTGCAACATCTCGCCTGGGTACATTGTTCCACCGCATTACCTATTCCCGCCGCAATAGCGTCAATGTTTGTCATTGCCTTGTTCTGGTTTGGAGGATAATGTAGACTTATGCATGTGGTATAGACTACCCGCCACACGGACAACAACGCACCACTAATATCTTTGGTATCTATAGGCGATAGTTTCTCTTTCCATCAGGAGAGCCATCTGCTTGTTTGCTATCAAATAATATAAAAAAAAGAAAAAATGCAGTTTCTTTTTTGTATAGAAAAGGGGGCAAACGAACAGGAGGTTCACCTGATGGTATGGACAACCACATTATCAGAAGATTTGCAGTTGCTTTGCCGGCCTTTTATTTTAAGAAAGAGTAGGCTCTTTTCTTGAAGGTGCCTAAGTCGTATCCGCATAGAAAAATCCCTGCCGGTAATTGGTTCCACAGAGGAATAGTGCGGGGAAAAAACTATCTTAACTTCAGTTTTAAACTATTTTAACGATTTATTAATTATATAATCTTTAAGATAAAACAATGTAAAAGGGTATAAAATTAAACTTTAGACTGAAAAGATATATCTGGATTACACTTGTGAGATGTTATTATGGGCAAATGATATGAAGTTCAAAATAGTTTAAAACTAGCATTCTCGCTGTCCGATTAATTTTTATTAGTTTTCCAGCAAAAGCGAAATTTTCTGGGATAACTTTTGTTCTTGAGAATAAGGAGAATCTATTTATCAACGAATACGGGCGAGACTCCGTGCATCGTTTTCTTTAGTTATTACCTTAAAATTTAATATATTCCGTGAGATTCTATATCAATTCCTTAGTTTATCCACGTTCAATATATATTTTTTAAGCTTGGGGATTAATAGCTAGATAAAATTGGAATTTAGATTAAGTTAACGTTAATGTTTAGTTTTCTTCTTAGTAGTCTGAGGTTAGGGTTTATCTTGTCAATTCGAACAATATAGTAAACCATTACATATAAATGTCACTATGAATTATTAATCAATTATTTCAGTTACATAGTTATTTATATAATAATATAAAATAGTGTGCAATGTATATAAATATGTACATTGCTCACTATTTTTAATTAAACAATAGCATTTTAGAATGTTCATGTATTTCATATTTTCCAAGAACCATAGACTATACATTCTATACTTCTGCCAGAGGACTTGTAAACAAGGATGTCGTGTAATAACGAAAAATGAATTAGCTTTAAAGTATTCTTTAATGCAACTGGGGGAATTTTTATTTGACACTATTATAATGAAGATGGTGATATAAGTACTTATCAATATTTAAAGGTTAACAAAATTAAAGCTTTGTTCAATGGTGGCTTAAATGTAATAACAGAAGTCTCAATATTTATCAAATCAAATTAAAGTCTCAATATTTTCCTAGCAACATATTTTATTTGACTAAAAAACTTAGAATATTATTCTAGTTGATCAATTATATTAGAGTATTTGTCACTCCAAAAGACGCGTAAAAGATGTTAAAAGACAAAATCACCTGTGCTGTTTTATGTAAAATAGTATTAGTCAGCCATAGCATCATTATTGATAAATTATGAGAACACTTTAAAAAAGTATTTATAATTTTATGCGATTTCCCTGCTACCATTCAGACAAACCAAATATTCAAATAGAAATAATTTAAACTAAATTTAAACTAAATTAATAAATATCCTAGACTACAAAGAAGGCAGAAAAATATAATTGAAACTGTGTACTGGTCAGTTCAAGGCGAGATTAAAGACAAATACACCCTTGATATTTTTGTGTCAGAGTGCCATAAATCACTATACAGACAGATTTGCCTTCCTTCCTCAACATTCATTCAATTCACTTCGAGTAAATACAGAGGTCGGCCTTGTAAATATTACATAATAATATTTTATGGCTATAGACTTGTTTGTAATACCTTTAACACGCTCTTGCGAATTCTCTCCAGCATTGTCAATTCCAATTCAATCTCACTAAGAATTGATAATACTTTTCTCTTTAACTTATACTTATGGAGGCCCATATTAATCATATTGATTTCTCTTTCCGCTACTAGTCTTGAGAATTCTTTCTCTCTTTCTTTAGATATGGTTTGAAGTTGTTCTAGTATCATTCTTTCCCTTTCTTCTTGCTTTCTTAATTTTTTGACAGCTGTTTCTTTATCGCTAAGTTCGGCTATCTGACCTTCAAGGCTGCTTCGAAGTTCCTGGAAAAGGAAATTAAAAAACTTGGAATAAATGACAGTTAAGATTCCGAACCACCGAGCAATTTTAAAAGAGGTACCTTAACGCAGACCACATTAAGTAACCTCTCTTAAGATTGCTTTTTGGTCAAACTAATATTGACAATAAAGAACATAATATTACCTTAATTTGTAACTTTTTCTTTGAGCCTTTGTTCTTTATTTGAATTGGACTAACAACCACTGACAATACAGAAATCAATATTACTGTGATTTGTTACCTTTCCTTTGAACCTTTGTTCTTCATTTGAAATGGAAACATACTATTGATAATATAGAACACAAAATTACCTCCATTTGTAACTTTTGATTCTTTTTTTTTCATTTATATTTAACTATTCACACTATAGAAAATAATATTAGCTCCATTTGTAACTTTTTCTTTGAGCCTTTGCTCTTTATTTAAATTGGACTAAATACTATGGACAATACAGAAAACATTCCCTTCATTTTTAACTATTTTTCTGACCTTTTGTTCTTTATTTGAATTGGACTAACTACTATTGACAATATAGAAAACAACATTACCTTCATTTGTAACTGTTTTTTGAGATCCTGATCTCTATTTGTATTAGACTAAATACTTTTGACCATAAAGAAAATAATATTACTTTCATTTGTAATTTTATTTTTGAGTCTTTGTTCTTTATTTGAATTCGAATAGCTACTATTGACAATATAGAAAACAAAATGATCTCTATTTGTAACTTTTCTTTGAGCCCTTGTTTTTTATTTGAATTGGAATAGCTACTATTGACAGAATAGAAAACCAAATGACCTCCATTTGTAACTTTTTTTCAGCCTTTATTCTTTATTTGAATTGGACTACTACTATTGACAATAAAGAAAACAATATTACCTTCATTTCTAACTTTTTCTTTGAGCCTTTGTTCTTCATTTGAATTGAACTACTATTAACAACAGGTACCGAAAACAATATTACCTTCATTTGTAACTCTTTTTCTTTAAGCTTCTCTTCTTCTATTTGAATTTGGCGCCGTAAAGCCTCATCTCGCTCTTCCAATATTTTACGTGTTTCCTCTTCTTCTTTTTTCTTTTGCATTTCTTTCTCTACAATTTGTTCCATCCTAAATGAGATATTTTATTTCTTAGATTATAGACATCTGAAGGGAGATTCTATTTTTTGTCTGATCATAAAACGAGATCGATAAGCGTACATAAGTATGTTTGTTTTTAAATATAATAATAGCTATAATAATATCTGTGGACAAATGATACAAATTGATGTAACCCAAAAGTAAGCAGATTATTCCCTTGTGTTATGGGTGTTAGTCAATGATACTAAAATATATAGAAGTACATATATAAATACTGTTATATACATAATAAACACCCAGACTCAGAAATACAAACATCTATGCTCATCACACAAATGTTTGTCCCTGTCGCGAATCGAATCCGAGCCCCATCGATTCGTAGTTAGGATCGCTAGCCAATAGCTAGCCAAGGATTTAGATGAGATGAACACCTGACCCAAATGAGTCATCGTAGATTTCTAACCAACACAAGGACTGTGACACATTAAGCCTAAGCCATTCTTAGCCCAATTATCATAAACGATTCAGACTAAAACGTGAAAATGTGACGTATGTTCTAAAAACTCACAAAACATTGACAAAACTTAGGCGAGGTGTGTTAACACTTACCAAGCAGATTTTAGTTTTCCATTAGCGATGTACGAAGATGCTGCTCTCAGCTCAGGCTGTCTTAAGCGCCATGCATGGTGAAGTTTTAACTCTGCTTCGTGCTTTCTTAGCTGCTCTTCTTTCTCCATGATACCTTGGTTAATATCTTTCAACGTTGATGTTGGAACATTATTAAGATACGACCTGCGATAAATAAAAAACTATACGTAATATTGCTTATATTATATTTATAAAAAAATGATGTCAAGATTTGAAATACAATACTTATATTATGACTGCGACCTAAACTAATATTATTAAGAGGAATGATTTGATTAGCCATACTAAAATTATAAATGCGAAAGTAACTCTGTCTGTCTCTTTTTCACGCCTTAACCACTGAACCGATTTGGATGAAACTTGGTACATAAAATAATTTGAAACTCGAGAAGATAGTTAGAGGACATAGGATAGTTTTTATCCCGAAAATCCCACGGGAATTGGAACTATGCGGGTTTTTATTTTAGAAATTTTTACACGTGGACGAAGTCGCGCGCACAGCTAGTTTAAAATATTTGTATGTTTACTGGATTAGTAAAAATTGTATTTATATCATTTTTTACTAGAATAAATGGTATTTTTGAGATATACCGAATTTGTGTTTAAATTTATAATGATGCAGAGGCGTACGAGGGACTGGATGATAAAAAGCAATGACCACTGCCCATGTACATTGGCAACATAAGATATATTCTTATACATGAAGCAAAACGTTGTACCTTTTTTATGACAATGCGTTACCGGAGGAGTTTGACGTTAGGTAAAGTTTACCTACTTTTTGAAAGAGCACCAACAGAAATCTAATATTGTCATATAATATGAACTAGATACACGTTAACCGCCCCGTTGGTCGAGTGGTTAGCGAACCTGACTACGAATCGAGTGCGCTCGGGTTCGATTCCCGACAGGGACAAATATTTGTGTGATGAGCATAAATGTTCGTATTTCTGCATTTTTGTGTTTATGTATGTTAAAGTATATATGTATTTCTACTTATTAGTATCATCATTGACTACCACCCATAACACAAGCAAATAATTTGCTTACTTTGAGGTTAGATTAATTTGTGTAATTTATGCAGCGATATTAGTTATTTATTTATTTAAATTAATAAAAACAAACATTATACACTACCATTCATTTATCAGACATATACACGTATACACTATTTTATTCAAGGTTAATTCGGGTGTCAAACTTACCTTAGAGATTTTAGTGTTTATATGGTCATAGAATCGTAGTCGAATTTCAACCAGGGGGCGATCTCTTAAATATATTAACCAGTAAACTTATGCATGTGGCATTACCATTTCAGCACAAGGATAGGAATGCATCATTAACAACTTTCCATATGGAGAGCCATTTGCTTGTTGGCTCTCTTAATATATAAAAAATACCTTTGCCTGGACGCGTTTTTGCACTTTATTTATATGTGAGTATCAGTGTACTCCATTCAACAACTGAACTACATTAATTTATGTTGAATAAAATAATACTGCAGCTAATAAAATCTATGTACTTACTGTTACAAGCATTTCTTCAATCATAGCTTTGTAAGCTACTTTCTTCAGTACTTACATAGTACCTAATAGCTGTTACTCGTGACTTCATTAATGTAACCCAAAATTATTACTTACTTTTGCTCAGTTAAGTAAAAAAGAAACCAAAGTTATTCCTTCATAATGTATCTTTTTAATGATAAAAAATTATTTAAGTTTGATCCAATAGTTTTTGAATTTATTTGTTACAAATATATTTTAAAAAAACAAAATGTTTTCTCTTAATAATATTAAGTATAAAACGTAGTGTCATTTAATCAAATAATAATCAAACTTTTTTATTGAATCTGATTGGCAGATGACTTGGTTTTTGCTGGAAAAAGATCCAATACTACTAGAATCCATGATATATACTTTAACAAACAGAAGCAGAGAAGTAGGTCTAGAAGTTAACTCGTAGACATAAACGTCAATGGGCAGAAACTCTAATATGCAGATGAGTGACTATATCTTGGTCAAAAAAAATCACCTAAAGACCTAAAAGAAAAATTGCGATTGGGTGGAAATAATATTGGGCCTTGAAAGAAATCATGAAAAGTAAGGAAATAGGCGATAAGATCAAAAAGAAGGCTTTTGATACCTGTATCCTACCCTGCATCACATATGGTTGTGAAACCTGCGCTTTGAAGAAATAGAGCTAGAGGCCTTTGCCGAGGCGTGCCTTAACGCCGAAACAAGAGACATTTTTTAGTTTAAGTGTAGGTTTAAAATTTTATATGTATTTTATTTTAGTGAAAAATATTAAATGTTCGGTTTTTTTTTTTTTTTTTTAATATCATAAGATAGCAAACAAGCAGATGGGTCTCCTGATGGAAAGAGTCAACCATCGCCTATAGACACCAAAGATGTTAATGGTGCGTTGCTATCTTGTGGCGAGGTCTAATGCCACATGCATAAGTTTACCGGCTACCTTACCCTCCAAACCGGAACACGACAGCGACAAGCACTGACGCTATTGCGGCAGGAATAGGTAAGGCGGTGGTACCAGACCCGGGCGAGACAATGCAGAACTCTACCACCTAGTAGCCACGATGGTAGTGACTCGATAGCCAATCGGTCGCCTTTTACGACCTGCCTGGCAGGACGGCAGTTGGCCTATTCTACAAAGGAGGCCGGGACCAACACGGTGAAGAAATATTAGCTTTATTATTTTTTTTAATCAAATTTTAGAGTAACTGACATCTGTAGTCACAGTTCAACTGTTAGTACAGGCAATTCAACCTTTTGGTGTCACTGGCACACTTTCCGTTTTATCAAAGTTTCACAATAAACTGGTAAAAAAGAGTACCACTTTTTCACAGGTTTTCCGGGTCACATTTCTTTCTTACTTATGATTCAATGCGGCTTACATCTCACGGCACACTGGTTGAATACCAAAGGGTTATTAATTTGGAACTTTTTGCTATACTGATTTAAAATGACTAAATTTCATAATACTTTTTTCCAACACCAATAGGAAGAAATGTATAAAAATAAAAACATGTGTAAAAATATTTTATTGTATACACAATTTATCAAAAATTTTATATACATTTACACTTAAAATAAATGATTCTAAATAAGTTTTACATCAACTTTTGACTTCTACCATGGTGATGAAGGATTATTAATATTTTGCCATACCTAATATAACAATAGAAAATTTAAATGAAAGTTTTTTGTTTTAGTATAAACTAATACCTAGTTTAAAAGTTCCTCAATGAACTATCGGCAGAAACCACCTCCGAGATCCTTTACTGTACCTTCTTCTATGCTCATATCCACAATGATCCTAAAATAGTAACGGTACCAACCAAAAATTTGTGTACCTCGTTTATTGTATCCTTTTTGCCTATTGAGTTATTAGATCATCAGGTGGCTCCAGCAGGATTTTAGAAGTGTCAAGATATATTCATGGTGTATTTTAGTTCACAATTACTAACCCATTTTTATAGTACTTGGGCTGTGCTGCTAAAATTTTCATTTCCTCCTGATACTGCATGTTTTCTTGAAACAGCATAAGTTCAAGTTTTTTTCTACGCTCCTCCAGTTGACTGTAATATACACAAAAATATACTATCATTTAAAACAATTGATTTTAAGGTTGTACAATTGTGAATGTATAATAAAAGTAAACCTAATCTAAGTAAATAAGACAAACAGTAATACAAATTACAGTAATACCCAGAACTTACACAATAGGAGGGACTGAACGACAACCATGTAAGTCAAATTCGGATAAGTCAGAGTATAATCTATACATATAATAAAATCATAGGAAAGTCAAAACTGTACATTGAATATTTTTTTAAAAGAATACTTGGGGCGTAATCTACAATCGATATCGAAGCCAAAAATATAGTTTTTAGAATTTTTGTCTGTTTGTCTGTATGTATGTCTGGGGTAAACTCAAAAAGTACTGCATGGATTACTTCAAATTTTGCATGAATATTACGAAAAGGTCGGGTCAACATATAGGCTACATATTATTACGCTATCACCAACGAGGGAGGTGCTGTGCGGAGTAAACGAAGTCCGCGCAGACGAAGTCGTGGGCAACAGCTAGTTTCCCATATAAATATATTAAATACATATAAAATATTTTTCATAGGGGCTTTAAAAATCACAAAAATAGACAAAACCAAAGTTTTTTTTTAATGAGATTCTGTGCATAAACTGCAATACATTATGTGTCAATATTATCCACATATACCCTTGTTGGAACTAAGTACCAAAATTGTCACATTGATTATTTACTACAGTCACATAAGGCAACCTCTAAGACATTTAACATCATAATTCTTTAAGTTCAGGATATCCCAGAAGACCCTTGTATATCAATGCTCCGAAATGAATAACATATTTTATTATATACTAGCTATGCCTGCAACTTCGTCTGCGTGGTTTTTTTTTTAAAGTAGCCTAAGTTACTCCTTATTACATAGGTTATCTATCAGTGAAAGTCCTGTCAAAATCGGTCCAACCGTTCCAAAGATAAGCCGGAACAAGCAGACAGACAGACAGACAATAATCTAAAAAGTGTAATTTTGGTATGTGTACCGTGTAAACATCCACATGCATTTAGTTAAAACTGGTTATTTTAATATTACAAACAGACACTCCAATTTTATTTATTTGTATGTATAGATTTCTTGTTTTAAGATACTTGTCAACAATTCTGATGAATGAGAGTTTGCTGATATTTGTGAGGTGTAACACTTGCATATTGCATTTATAATACCAAAGTGATAGAATGAGTGTGTGCTTCTTTGGTTCAACAAGAATAAATCAATCTCTATTTTCCATTGTCACATCAAGCATGAATGGCTGGACCGATTTCACTAATTCTTTTTTGTTGTGCTTGTAATTGTCAAGAGAAGGTTCTTATAATAAAAAGTATGAAAAAAATTCAACAGAAAATAAGCGAATTTAAGCACCATATACTTACATAAATTACGTGTCACATTGTTTGTCCGCTATGGATTCCTAATATCTAAGTATGGCAAAACAATGTTTGTCGGGTCAGCTAATTCTAAAAACTATATCTAGGAAGTTTTAACAAAAATATTAAACATGGAGTAGGTGTTTAATGGTGTTCAATACAATATGCACTTTATAAGGTCACAGTGTACAAGAGTGAATGTGACTTATCATATGCTATCATATTTTAGTTAAATAAAAAGTTAGTGAACTTACAGTGCTTTAATTTTCTTTTCACTAAGCATTTCTGCATCCTTTCTGGCTTTTTCATAGTAATCTTCTGCAGTCCATTGTTCATGATGTTTTGATTTGTTTGTATTTAACTCAAAGTAATTTGCCACCTTTTTTAACTCTTCAGCTCTGCGTAATTCATTATCTCGTTTCTGAGCAGCCAAGGCTTGTAACTGCCACTGAGGTTTTATTTTAGACATCCTATATGTTACCTGTAAAATGCAATAACTGAAGTTTTGTTAACAGTGGTTTCACCTCTGTAATGATTGAATCTTAAAATAAAACATATTGAAGAAAAACATATTTTTTCAATTATAAGCTCATAAAAGTTCTCTACTATATTTTCATTTTGTAGTATAATTTTTAGTCCCACAAACTTCCTGTTAGATACCTTCTGTACAGGAAACAATGGGGTAAAAAACTCTCATTTCTTTGTCCACATGTGAATTGTGAAAGAAGAAATGGAAAATTACAGATATTTCATTCGGAAATTGTTCTATCATTTCAACCTACCATATTTTTGCTAACCATCATGATGAACTATTTCAGAGATTCTCTCCAAGCAGACAAGTTTTATTTAATATTTACACAGTATGAGTGATAAACAATTTAATATTCGCAATAGTGTATCCAATTTAGAAAGTATTTATTAATTAATTTAGTTTCAAGAAAAATTATGAGGCTTTTTTCTAAAGGACAAAAAAGAAGGGTGACAAGTGATAAGAAGCTGGCCCCAAAAAGGAAACCACCAGTTTCAAATTTCATAAGTAACGGACAATGATATGAACAGTAGATATATACCTACTGCAGATAATTTTGATTTTTGATTAAATTTATAACACATTACTAATTTTGTTAAATCAATAACTTACTTTTGCGTATTAAGTAACAAACTCGGAGACACCTAACGCGACCAGTAAAAACAATATTCACAACTTCTATTGGTGTAGTAAGTATTACTCATATCTTACATACTCAACTCCCACTGGACACAATAATACACAATTGGAACGCATGAGGTCAGCCAGTTAATTAACAAAACGTTACTTCCTGAGAATTGAGAAGTACCTTCTATCAATTTATTGCTCTTGTGCATGCGACGTAATTTGCCAGTAAAAGTACAATATTTTATAATGTTTTAGAAATTCTATTACGATAAATGCATTTTAAAATATCAAGGGTTGAATGAACTTAATATTGTTAATTAACACAGAATTAATAAATTATTATCAATCGATCTTCTTTATAATAACTTGAAAAGTGAAAACAAAGTTATAAACTCAAATTAAAACTTCTGACTTGACTTCGTCAAATTCAAATGTCAGTTGTTTGTTGCTTAGCAACGCTTTTTCAAATTGTATACACACACTTAGATGTGATAAACGGCTTTTAATTATTAACACGTTTAAACGTTTTGCTTATACTTTTAAGCGTGCTTAAAAAAGCGTTTTTCGTTGAAACGCTTTTTTAAACAAAAGTTGTTGATCGTTGAGAAGGTCAATTATAAAACGAAGATTTAAGTGAATTAGTAGCGACCGATAAAGCCGAGAGCTGAAAAAAGCGTTCAATGTTTTGTGGTTTTGTTAGCGTTATTACTTATTACTAGCTTATAGAAATGACGTGTTATCAAATACAATACAAATTATTATACAATACTAGCTGACCCGGCAAACGTTGTTTCGTCATATAAATTATTGAATTAAAAAATAGGGCTTGATGATAGAAGCGTGAATATGAGGGTTGTATGTATTTTTAAAGCCACAATTTAAAAAAAAAAACTTGACTAGACACCAGAATGGAACGAAGTTCCTTTTATTATTATTTACAAAAAACCTGTATATACTCAACAAAAATAATCGTCGCGACACCACACTGTTCAATGCGAAATAGAATTTCGACACCCGGTCGAATTTGGGAACCCGGTTGAATTTGGGAACCCGGTCGAATTTCGGCACATGGTCGAATTTCGACCCACGGTTGAATTTCGGCACCCGGTCGAATTTCGACGCACAGTCGATTTCAGCACCTGGTCGAATTTCAGAACCCTGTCGAATTTCGACCCACGCCCGAAATTCGGCACCTGGTCGAATTTCGACCCACGGTCGAATTTCGGCACCCGGTGGAGTTTCGGAACCCGATCGAATTTCGACCCACGGTCGAATTTTGGTACCCGGTCGAAATTCGACCGGCGGTTGAAACTCGGCAACCGATCGAAATTCGACACTCGGTCGAATTTCGACACTCGTTCAAAATTCGACTGTCCGTCGAAATTCAACTTTTGGTCGAAATTCGACATTCGGCCGAAATTCTGTATAAATGTCGAACATTTGGCACTAGAAAAAAAAGTAAACTCAATCAAATAGTAGATAGACTCTTTCACTTTCAATGCACGAGCTAAAGGGAAGTGGCTGGATATTTCTGTGTTTACAATACTTTACTATAGCAAAAAGTGTCGTGACAACTTTTCGTAAGAATTTTTTCCGTCTAGCCCCCTTTCACAACGGGCGATATGGAACTTCGTTCCAATAAAAATAAAAAAAATTGTCTTAAAAATAAAAAAATAATGTTAGGGGTGAACAACCCTTATCACTTAGGGGTATAAAAACAGTAGCCGATTTTCAGACCTACTGAATAAGCATATAAAATTTCATGAAAATCGGTAAAGCCGTTTCGGAGGAGTATGGTAAATAATATTGTAACACCAGAATTTTATATATAAGGTACTTTTTCAATCAATCAACTTCCCTTCGTACTTTTCAGACTTAGGACTGTCTGAAATGAATAATAACACAATACCTATATACTTTTTTATCCATCACGTAATTTCAATAATTAATATAAACAAAATTACTTTGGAAATTTGTAAAGGGATTCGAGTCATGTTCTTACGCGCGCTAAGTAAAATAAAACAAACAATAAAATAAAATAAACAATTGATGAGCGCGTCCAATTTCTTCAACAACGAAAAGCGTACTGGAACTTGAAAAAACGTAAGTTGTTAATTCGTTGTAAAAAGCACTAACCAACCAAAAACGGAGCGTTGTCAGTCCGACACAAATATTGCGTAAACAAGTAGAAAATAATTTAGCCGCTTAATACGATAACCAATCCAAATTGTTATCGTTTCTTATAGGCATAGTAATAAGGTTGTTAATCCAATAAAATGAAAAATTATATTGAGTCTTAGAGTATAGGAATAAGGTTCTTTATTCTATTTTATTTTGATTTTTAACATTATTGAAATAAGGTTACTTTTCGTCAATCATGCTAATATGGTATTTAAATTTTTGTATCTTAAACATCAACGTTTAAACGAAAACAGCTTAAATCCGTAAGCGCGCTTATAGGCTTATTTTGAAAAGCCTAATTTTTTAAGCCTATATCGTTTAAACGCCCACGACTACACACACTGACCACAGTAGTGTAGGTACCTACCTATAGTGCCATCAAGTATCTAGTCAGTGTGGCCAGCATAGACTAGTATATAATATTAGGCTTTAGTGGTTAATAGATGGTAAAGGATCAGCGCACACCGAACTGCAAAATGCTCGCGTATGGTCGAGCAAAATTTTGACTGCTCAACTAAGCAGGCGACATGCTCGCTCCTCCAAGAGCAAGCGCCGTTGAAAATGCTCTGGGTTGCCAGGCGGACGTTTATGACCAGTTTGAGACTAAAGCTATGGAGATTCGAGCAGCGTTGCCAGAATGTTACTTTTGACCCTCTCATGTTACTCCCATGTTACACAGATCAAATTGTTCCTTTTACGTTACTTTTTGAAGTTTTGATTTTTATCTTTGTAAGTTAATGTTGTATTTATATAGCTTTAATTTAATAAGTATTTAGTAAATTAATAATTCAACAACAAAGTCGCATTTGCAACTGAAATACGTTTATTTTTGCATTAATTGTCTTATATACATAAATAAATTGATTAACTATCTTTAGTTATATGTATGGTAAGCTGTAGCTGTTGAAATACATTTCCTAATTAGTTGGTATACATATAACTTACATATGTCTTACTTTTTTTAAGATTACCAATCAAATATTTGTACTAAAATTATTACGATTTATTCGAAGCTTAACTAATGGGACAGACAACTTTTTAGTTTTTGTGTAATAAAGTGTCATTTTGTAGTATTTGTGTCGTTTTCCACATAAAATAAGGAAATGTTACTTTTCTTGTGAAAATGTTACTTTTTCAGCTGTTTCATGTTACATTTGACTACCTGTCACTGGCAACACTGGATTCGAGTAATAAACGTCAATTATTTCTTTACTTTCCAGTTTCCAATAATTTCACATTTTTATTACTGAACTCCACCACCTAATAGTCACGATGGTAGTGACTCGTATAGCCAATCGGTCGCTTTTTACGACCTGCCTCGCAAAACGGCAATTTGCCTATTCGTCAAAGGAGCCCGGGACCAACACGGGGAGCCAGCCAGGGAAGGATTTTATTCACAACTGACAAAAAAGCCTGTAACTACCATAATCTAAATGACTTCTATTTTTATTTATAGGCCTTATAGTTTCTAGCTTTAGTCCCTCAGGATAAACTCGTAATATACACATGTTTACAAATTTTGCAAATATCGGACTAAGCTGGTTTTTAATCATTTTTATATCTCTAACCTATCCCCCGCAGGCGATTTGTTTATATTTAACTTTTCTGTATTTTTTTCTATTGCTTGAGATGTTACTTTTTTGTACCGATAAGATACATCGCTAATCTTCATTCTTAATATTTCTAATAATTTTACACTACATTTATGTTTTAAATTAATAATTTCCCCTGAGAACGTCTTAGAAAATATGTTACAAACATTCTGCAACGTATCATTCTGTCCTAAGTACTTTAAAATGACTTCGTCTACAATGTAAGGTCTTTTTTTCGAATGGCATTTAACTCAATTTTTGAGATCTAAAATATTGCTTTAGATATATATCTAATAGTCGATAGACTGAAAAATTTCAAAGCAATGTCAAAAAACATTTCTTTCAAAAATTATCATAGTTGATAAATCTCAAAAAAATTGACCGATTTTGATCCAAATAACAATATTTGACGCAGTTTCTAAAGGAGAAAAGCTCGCAAGGTTTCAAAGACAATTGGTGCTTTAGCCGGAAAGTTTTTTCAAAAGTATTAAGTTTGCTAAAAACAACGCTATTTTCATAATTTGAAAAGCTGTAACTTTTGTAAATTAGATTCGATTCTGATTTTTGAAAGGGCATTCGATGAAGTTTTTAGTACTAAAATATCGTAGAATACCAAAAAATGATTGGTGGAAAAATTTCGAAGTTATGTCGAAAAAACATTTTTTTCAAAATTTTTCTTTAACGATTACTCCTAAAAGGATAATCCGACATTGATGCAATTATGCGTTAGACGTAGTTTTTTGAGGAACAGAGGGATCAGTTTTTGTACTCAATCGGTGCATTAGCTAATCTGGAAGTTATATTAAAATAATACGGTTTCACCAA
This sequence comes from Apodemia mormo, assembly GCA_036924255.1. Lineage (NCBI taxonomy): Eukaryota > Metazoa > Arthropoda > Insecta > Lepidoptera > Riodinidae > Apodemia > Apodemia mormo. The sequence goes on from JAUPFN010000020.1 coordinate 12,633,509, forward strand.
ATTTTTTTTTTGGGTTTTTAAAATTTCTCAAAATCTCCTGGGCCGACTTGGTTCAAATTTTCAGGAAGTTTAAGATGAGCAGAATCCAATCGAATGCCATCAACTACGTTTTGATCGGTCCAGCCGTTGAAAAGTTATGAGATGTTTACATACACACATATCCACACACACACACACACACACACACACACACACACACACAAACAAACACACACATACGTACATACAGACATACTGACGTCATCGTGAAAATGTCAGTATGTCAAAATCAGTATGTCTGTATGTGCGTATATGTGTGTGTGAGAGTGGATGTATGTATGTAAACATCTCATAAGTTTTGAACGGCTGGATCGATCGAAACGCGGTTGATGGCATTCGATTAGATTTCACTCAACTTAGACTTCCTGAAAATTATAACCAAGTCAGCCCAGGAGATTTTGAGAAATTTAAAAAAAACTCCAAAAAAATAATTAAATGTTAACTTCCAGATTTAAGTACCGATTCTTTACAAAAACTAATCAGCTACTAACTTAAAAAACTACGTCTAAGGCATAAATTGCATCGAAATCGGTGTATCCGTTTGAGAGTAATCGTTGACGAAAAATTTTGATAAAAGTGTTTTTTCTTTCGACATAACTTCGAAATTTTTCAACCAATGATTTTTTGGTATTCCACAATATTTTAGCACTAAAAAAACTACGTCGAATGCCGTTTCAAAAATCAAAATCGAATCTAATTTTCTGAAGTCTCTTACTTTTCAAATATTAAATTTACGTTGTTTTTAGCAAATTTACTTATTATTTTTGAAATAACTTTAGGCTAATACACCGACTGACTTAAAAATCTTGTCAGACTTTCTTCTTTTAAAAACCGTGTCAAATACAATTAAATAGACCAAAATCGCTCAATTTGTATGGGATTTAACAATGACGAAAATTTTTGAAGAAAATATTTTTGACACTGCTTCGAAATTTTTCAACCTATCGATTATTTAGATCTCGAAAATTGAGTTTAATGCCATTCGAAAGATCAAAATCGAAAATTGTTTCCTAAATATACAGCCTTTCAAAAATCAATATAATGTAATAAATTTCAATAACAAAATAGATGTTTGAACTGAAAAAATCTATGCTAGTTTTTACTTATTTTGAGTTTAAAATACCTTAATTTAACGGAAAGTTTCAGGGATGGCGTGTTCAACTGTTTACAGATTTTTAAATTCCCGCTACGTATGTAGATAAGGAAGTTACTGATTTTGCCCCAATTTTCGAAAAACAAGTTTTCACCAGATGTCTATGTTTTGAGGTCCCAGGAACCTGACTATTTTCACGATGACGGCAGTATGTCTGTAGGTATATCAGTGTGTGTCTGTGTGTGGGCGTGTGTATGTGTGTATGTAAACATCTCATAACTTTTGAACGGCTGCACTGATCGAAACGCGGTTGATAAAATTCGATTGGATTCTGCTCAATTTAGACTTCCTGAAAATTTGAACCAAGTCAATCCAGGAGATTTTGAGAAATTTTGAAAAACACCAAAAAAATTTTGGTGAAACAGTATTTTGTTAACAAAACTTCCAGATTAATGTACTGATTGAGTACAAAAACTAATCAGCTCTATTCCTGAAAGAACTACGTCTAATGCATAAATTGCATCAAAATCGGTTTATCCGTTTGAGAGAAATCGTTGAGGAAAAATTTGAAAAAAGTGTTTTTTCGACGTAACTTCGACATTTTTCAACCAATAATTTTTTGGTATTTTACGATATATTAGTACTAAAAAAAACTAAGCCAAATGCTGTTTCGAAAATTAAAATCGACCTAATTTTCAAAAGTTACAGTTTTTAAATATTAAAATTACGTTGCTTTTAGCAAACTTATTAACATTTTTGAAATAACATTCAGGCCAATACACCGATGGTTAAATAATCTTATCAGCTTTTCTCTATTCAAAACTGCGTCAGATACCGTTAATTAGATCAAAATCTGTCAATCAATGACGAAAATCATTAAAAAAATTATTTTTGACATTGCTTCGATATTTTTCAACGTATCGGTTATTTAGCTCAAAAATCACTGCCATTTTTAACAAAATAGATGTTTGAACTGAAAAAATAGATGCTTTGAGCTTAAAATACCTTAATTTAGCGGGAAGTTTCAGGGATGGCTCGCAGGGTCAATCGTTTACATATTTTTTATATCATAAGATAGCACCAGAGGGTGATGAAAGGAGACAGCCATCTGCTACAGACGCTAAAAGTATTAATGCAAACGGAAATACATTTAAGTTACTAGAACCGAGCTTTTCTTGGACCTGGAACCTTGATAAATCGATTCCTTGACCCGAAAAACCCCTAATTTGTGACTTTCATGAAAATCGTTGGAGCCGATTCCGAGATTCCAATTATATATATATATATATATATATATATATATATATATATATATATATATATATATATATATATATATATATATATATATATATATATATATATATATATATATATTATATATATATATATATACATATATATATATATATACACAAGAATTGCTCGTTTAAAGGTATTAGATAGAATAGATATATTTAAGTTACTAGCATAAAACAAATTACCGCCCCGTTGAGGCATTTAAGAGTAAATTTTACTATTGAAGTAATTTTATTTTATCGGTAAGTAGTATAACTGTATGTAAATGCAAGTTACACTGACAAACTAAGAAATTGTCTTGAAATGCGTATATATAATACCTCAATAATGCTTTTGCCCGACCCGGGATCGAACCCGGGTCGTCACGGTGAGCCAAATAGGCTAACCCCTAAACCACTAGGTAGTTATAATTAATATTAATTAAATGTCAGAATTACTAAAATGATATTATGTAGTTATTTCAAATTTAAATTACTTACAATTTATAAATGAAATTGTTAATAATTGTAATCAAATTTAATTATTAATAAAGTAATAAGATAAAATTTAAAATTAAAAAACCCCCGGCACATCATCAAACCGCCAATCTGCTACATATGCATTATTTTAAGAGCAAAGCGTGAAAGGACCTGATGGTCTTCGAAAGGGGTTCTTGCAGCATCAGGTCAAGTTTACCACGGTTCCTTACTTAATAGTAAGAGTATGGAGTAAACCTGATGCTCCATGATCCCCTTTGCAACAAAACAACTCAAGCTCATTAGCTTGAGTTGTTTTATTTCAAATTTTAATTCGAAGTTCCAATAACCTTCTTCTTGCTTCATACCCTGGAATTATCAATCATTAGGGTATGTCAAAACAAATGAATCTAAGCTAGATGGTTTTAACTAGTTTGGTTTAAAAATTATCATGGTCACCGTTTATTTTCATGATCAGATCCTAAAAACTATCCAGCACAAAAGTGTATGTCAAAATAAACCCAATCAGCCCACATTCAATGAGTTTATCTGGATTTGTTTAGTTTATTTTATGTGTATTATTTGTCATGTAATTTTCAGTAGGTAGTTTTTAATTTTATTATTTTCAAACCTAATCAATGCATGGTACACCAAGTCAATAATTATATCTTTGCTTATAATACTTCCTTGTAATGGGTTGGCTGGAAGAAATCTCTGTTACTAGAGATAAGTTCGCCCACTGTACTTTTGTTTAATTTTTTTGTTTAGTGATAACTGTAAATAAATACAAAAATAAATACAATAAAATAAAATACAATAAAGAAATAAATAAATAAATAATTAGTTCTTATATACTTTTTCTAGTTCTATCATCAGGCACTGATAATCATCGTGCTTCAAAATCCTTGTAAAAAATTCCTCCATTTTATTTCAAAGTTCCCATGACCTCCAATACCAGCTCTACTATGGTCCGTTGGTCGAGTGGTTAGCGACGTTGACTACGCAATCGGCGGGGCTCGGGTTCGATCCCCGACGGGGACAAGCATACTTTGTGTGATGAGCATAAATGTTGGTATGTCCGGGTTTGGGTGTTTATTAAATATATTCTACTATTTATATATGTATTTCTCAGTATTAATATCATTGACTAACGCCCATAACACAAGCAAATAATTTGCTTACTTTAGGGTTAGATCAGTAAGTGTAATTTGTCCCGTGAATACTTATTTATTTATTTATTTACTATAAGACCCGGAAAACGTCGACAACAGGATGTTTGTTAAAACAGAACATAGGATCCCAAACTCGAAAGATTTATCTTGTTTAGTTTAGAAGTTCTCATGACCTTCCAATTTCATCATCAGATACCAAAAATCGCCCAGCATCAAATTATTTGCCAAAACAAACCGAATTAGTTCCCACTTGATGGGTTCACCTGGTTTAGCTCAGAAGTTCTCGGGTACATCTTCCAGCTCTATCATCAGGCACTGGAAGACATGCCGCTCTAAAGTCTAAAGTATCAAATCAAATGACCCTAAACTAAACGTTCATATTACGTACCTACGTTCAGCTCTATCATGAGACTCTGGAAATCATCTAGCACTAGAGTGTTTGTTTAAACAGAACAAATGCGTCCAATTTTGACAAGTTTATCTTATTTAGTTAAGGAGTATTATGGTTGCCTCTCAGTTTCATCACCAGATCCTGAAAATCATCCAGCACTAAATTATTTGCCAATACAATACAATTAAGTGCTAATTCAAAAACATTAACCTCGTTAAGTTTAGGAGCTCATTGTAATTGTATTTTGAATCTGGATTCTTGAAGTTCCAATGTCACGTTTTCGGCTCAATCTCCAGAGCCTTATCATCATGAGAAAAAACTTACTGTTACAAATAAAATGACTCCAAACTCCACTATATTAGTGCTTTTTACCTGTGAGGTAAAATCTCACTCTTACAAGTTCATCTTTAGATCTTCGACATTATTATAATGTCGAAGATCTAAAGATGAAGTTGTAAAGTAAAGATGGAAAGTACACGTCATCAAAAATCGATCGAGTCCGAACTTGACTATCTTATCTCTTTCTACATATTACCGTGACTTTTGGTAGCATTTTTTCAGCCCCATTTTCAGATCCTCGTCATCATGAGCACTAATCAAACTTAGTACTTATAGCAACAAAACCAATGAGTTCAAATAAGGTTGTGTTGTTAAAATTCTGTATCAGAGAGTTCCAGTCCCTATGTCCAGGCTACATCATGGGCTCATTTGAATGGTACCATAGTATTGCATTGTCACTGAGCTTTTACAAGCTTTTGTTCAAACGGATATCAGTCATTAAAAAGTGGTTTGCAATATTTAGAAAATTTGTTATTTACATACGAAAATTGACATTTAAATAGATGCTGGTGATCTTCGAATGAGGATCTTATAGTATTAGGTCAAGGTTACCATGTAATTACATATAAATAAATTAACAGAATACAAAATTTAGTATTGATAAAGCCTTTACAAGTTGCTTAATTCCTTTCATCAAATTGAAAAGAGTTGGTGATCTGGAAACGACTGAACAGATTGTATTAAATCATAGCTAAGAACCATCTCGCAAAACAGGGCTTTTAATTTAAAAGAAAACCGCAACCAAATCGGACCATCCGCTAGGGCGCTACGATGTCACGGACAGATACACAGATACACAGATGTGAAACTTATAACACCTCTCATTTTACGTCGGGGTTAAAAATGTAAAAATATAACGTTAAATTACCTGTAAATGATTATAAATATTTAATATTAAAGGTTCAAATTAATTTAAAAAATTGAAACACTAAAACTATGTAGTATTAGAAAATGATAATGATTTCAAAATAAGTTTCAAATAAATATCATAAAAAATAATTAAAAAGTATTTTCCCACCCATATCCCCGAAGAGGTAGGCAGAGGTACAACCATTGCACCCACGACTACCCAAATATCATAATGTGATAGGCGGCAGCTGGTAAGCCTATCGTCAACTGGGCACCTTTTCAATCCCAGACAAAGTTGTTTTTATCAGAAAACTGAAAAAATACAATTTTGAATTGAGAATGACACCATGGACCTCATGTGGTTAACGCTGTCACCAGAAAATACTATATTTTGTAATAGGTAGCCCTTTGAAGTTTGGACATAATGTTTGCTTTACAATATTTTGCCGAACCCGAGAACCGATCTCAAAACCTGATGATCCGAGTCGAATAGATTACTCACAAGATTGAGGTAATCATGAAAACTATACAACTTTAAAAATGTTTCTAATATGTTAATGATATAAACAAAGAATTTTTAACACCATGATGTAGCAATCAAGCAGATAGTTTTCCTGATGGTAAAATTCATCAGGTTAATGGTGGCTTTTCCCGCGGCTGCAATGTAAAACAAGCAACTAAAAAAATAACCTTGCCTTACCTTCCAAACCGAGGACATTACTTTAATAAACACTTACTTATATTATTATGATTTCAACCCATATGTATTATCTCTCATGTCTTCTGTAGTTAACATGGTTGGATGCAAACTTGAAGTTTGCAATAATAAAAAAAATTGACTTTGGTAATTTACTACATAGATATCTTTACGCCAGATCCCTTACGGGGTAGGCAGAGAGAACCATATATCACGATCCTTGCAGGCTTGTCTCGCTTCCTCCACATTCATCACACTCTTAATACACACACGCCGGTCGCAAAGACTCTTGACACCACCTTCGGACTGTACACGATCAAGTTTGAGTAATTTACTATATTGCAAAGAAGTAGTTCTCCCCGTGTTGGTCCAGGACACCTCTTAAGAATAAACATTCTGCCTCATGGCAGATAGTTCGTAAAATGTGAGTGTATACCTACTATCATACCTCTTTACATACCATCGTCTGTACCTGCCATTTACTACCATCGAATGGGACTTTAGTAAGTAATACCCCTAGAACTCACGACGATAGTTACACGTAGAATAGTTTTACCGCAATGGAGTCAGTACTTGTTACTGTCATGTTTCAGTTTGGAGAGTAAGGTAGTCGGAATATGTATGCAAGTGGCATTTTACACCGCCACACTGATTGCAATGTACCATTAACATCTTTGGCGTCTAGAGGCTATGGTTTCATTAAGAGAGCCATCAGAGAGTATATCCATCCGGACTTAGATAATCGCGAGTACCATGCTTTATTCATAATTTAGACGTTAATTTTTTTCGCATAAGTGTCTACTTAACTGAACAAAATTACCAAAATGCGTAAATAGTAATGACACAAGTTTTGCTATGAAGAAATGTTTGTTCTAAGATTTCCAGCTCTAAAGCTCTTATTTTCAATGAAGCGTCCGAAGCTTACGGCCTTCAAGGTGATAGCGGGTCACATTCCGTTGCGGTGAGCGGGACAGAGTTATTGTCTGTCCTTGTTCAAGTACTTTAAAATGCTTGCCACCTTAATGTTGCCAGCACTATGACACCCTACTTAAGTAGTATAATAAAATCAGTGAAATCTTTAAATAAATTACAAGAAATGATTTATGAAGTTAACAGTTATCTGTGATATTGTTTGATTTAAAATGTGTAGTTTTCACTTTATTCATCATGTAATCAAAAGGAAATTTATTTTGATAGGTACAACTGTTTTTATAATTTTCATGCAATGGGTAGTCTCTAAAGTCTCAGTGCTATCTAAATTTGGATATAATAAAATATAGAAATAAAAGTTATACAGCGTTAGCCAAATTTTTTTTTCAGAGAAAGTGTTTTTGAGGACTCGAAAAACTGTTATTTCCAAAAACTATTGCAAGTAATAAACAGTTTCTGTTAAGTTTGGCAATTACTATGATGGCGGTCACCAGTAATAACGTCAGTTCACAAATAGTTAATACCTAAATGTCTATTGGGATCCGGTTTACTCAACTTGTACTGCCAGAGAACATGAGTGAATTTTTTATTATTGATTTTTTTACTTGTCACTGTCTCGTTTAGGTTTAAAGGTTAAGATTGTCCAAAGCGGTTGGTTACGCTGACAGTAGCACTCCAATATTATCATTGTTATCTACAAGAAATAGCTGTTATATTTTTACATCAAGAGAGCCCATGAAGCTGTAATATATCTGGAGGCAGCACTTCTAATATCTACCTGAAACACAATTTTAAATACAGCTGTCATCTTCTGAGGTCTTACCCTTTCTTTCTAACACAGCTGTATAAAAAAATGGAGAGACCTCATAGACAGAGATATAACGTAAATATGTGTTTCAAGTTATTAATACGAGAGCTAACTCCACTTATACCTAATACTTCATGAGAGAGCCATCTGTTTGTTTGCTATCTTTTAAAATCGGAATATCAAAATCTTATTAGAAATAAAGCAGTTAGGATTATAATGACGGCACTTAATTTTCTTTCACATTTTACTAGCTACCTGGCAGATAGGTAGACGGTCTGTTTCTCAACAAGGGCCCAGATCAAGAAGGCGTATCTAAACACAATTTTATATCCACACTTCCATATCAATACTTAATATTATAAATGTTTAAGTCTGTCTATCTGTGTGATACGCTTTCACGTCGCTAAACTGATTCGGATAAAATTTAGCATAGAGATAGTTAGAGATTTCAAATATTAGTTACAATCATCATCAATAGTTAGAGAAGTCAAATACATGATTACTCGTTTTTTAAAAATCAACTCTTACTTGCAAAAACAGGGGACGAAAGTTTGTCTTAAAAACTATATCGAAATATGTCTTCGATATAACTTTTCATATTTCACCTTCTTGCGGCTGATGCTGTGCGGGTCAGCTCGTTATTTGTTTCAGATTTTGACGCTTTATCATTATTAAAAGTTGTAAAAGCAAAACAGGTAATTTATTTAATATTTTTATAATCTGTAAAAAAAATCTTTATGCCCGTATCCCCGAAGAGGTAGGCCAAGGCACAACCAGTGCACCCACGATTAGCTGAAGATACTTAGTCCCACAATATGATAGGTGACAAGCCTATTGCCAACCGGGTACATACAACAAGGATCTCATGTGGTCAACACTGACACTAGACTACTATATAGGGATGAGGTGTATTCACGCGACCAGGTATTTATACCAAGTATTTGCTTCCAAGTACGTATACCAAGTACGAGCCCGAAATACTTTGAAAGTATTTTTTACGTGAGGATCGCGACACCTAACGCGAATAGCGTTCGAATTGCCAGCGTGAAGGTGTTCAACGGTATCTCTATTATAATAAGGCGCAAAATTGTTTACGCCAATAAATACTTTCAAGTCTTAAAAGTACGAGTATTTTAATTTTACAAGTCATTGTGTTTCTTACTCGTATAATTAGACGGGTCATTATGATATGCAAGTATTTTTTACTTTAATTACTTACAACGTTTTCGAGTATTGGAAGTATTTTATTGTAAAATGCTATTGTGTACCATATTTACATTGCAACACAGATCAATTTCCTGTCTAGAAAAAAATACTTGTTAGGTTTATGAAGTCTCAGTTACCAAGTTTGTAAGTAAAAAATACTAATAAATAATAGGATAATAAACTTTCTATTAGTATAAATAAGAAGCGTAATCGCGTGTATACTTAAAATACTTTTTGAGTTGAAAGTATGCGTACTATTTTGAACTTTATCTCTATTAATAGAAAAATTAATTTCAAATAAAGAAAAAATACTCGAAAATATTATGAAGTCTTCAACTTCATAAGTTTGTAAGTAAAAAAAATACTTGCAAACGTTATTATAAGAGGCATAACCGCATGAAAATTAGAATATTTTAGAATTTTAAATTTGGAAGTATTTTATTCTTAAAGCAATTGTACACCTTATTGTTATAGCAATAGATCTTAATGTGAAAATACTTTGAAAGTATTTGAGCCCTGGTTTTCATACTTGGTATTTATGCGACGACGTACTTTCAAAACCTGGTACTCGATTTGACAAGTGTGACCCATGCCTACTACTATACCATAGAAGCCATTATAATATGTAATAAAAATAAATGGTTACAGTTACAATTTCAAAGTATCCATAATACGAAGTACATTGGTAGAAAAAGTTGTTTGTCTACTAATTTTTAAAATAGTAGTTTTTTAACAACGAAACTTCAAGCTGGCAGCACCGCAAACAGTCAATCAGTCAAGCGAAGGCTGCGTACGCGCATGGTGGCATGCCTAAATTTTAAGCTGCTCTATGCATTATTGAACTAAATTCATAAAAATTGAATTCGAAATTCAAAGTTAGTGTCTGGTAAAGTGCTATTACATTGTGTTGTATAAAATAAGTGATTCTAAAATAAAATCATGTGTTATTGCGATGTGCTTACGAATGATATTTTTTGTTTGTCCGTTTGAGTTCAACATTCGTGTCCCAAACCAAAAAATGGGTTTATAATTGGCCTAAATCAAAGGCTTGGAAGGTAAGGTGTACTATTACAGCCTTGTTAATGTTAGATGATAGTTTCCTGTGTCTGTCTTTTGTAAGCTTAGCTAAACAAATGTAGAGTTATAACTTTAGCCCAACGATATCTAATATACCTACTATGATGTTCAAGTTATTAATACTGTTACGGAATAACTGGGAATAACATTGACCGTATCAAAGCAATGTCATGTTATAAATATGCATCATTTAAAAAACTTTTCTAAAATTACCTCTCAACCAATTAACTTAATATCAGTATATGATGATAATATAGGTATGATACATACTAGGCTAAGCCCGTGGCTTTGACACTCTTAAAATTTGTTTTTTTTTATGTCTCGGAAGTACCAACGTCTTTCTGGATGATAATCTCCTATGTCCCTTTCTGTGTCCCTGATAACGTGTATGCAAAATTTTATGATTATTGATTTAGTTTAATAGTTACGAGAAATCATGTCAAAGAAACTCATATTTACAAACATCCATACTAATATAAAAACGTGAAAGTCTGTCTGCCTGTTTATCTGCCTGTCTGTCTGTCCGTCTGTATGTCATATATCTTTCTGTCTTTCTGTTTGTCTGTTACGTTTTAACGGCTAAACTGCTAAACCAATTAAATAATAATATTTAATAATATTTTTTTGTATTTAATTTATATGATCTAGAGGTTAGCCTGTTCAGCTCAGATCATGATATCCCGGATTCGATCCCCGGTGAATTATTCCCGGAAAGTGTTATAGAGGCATATGCAAGGTTTTCCTTGAATATTCAAAATGTCTAACAGCTCGAAGTCTGGCGAGTGGTGTATTTACAACCATTTTCGTGCCTCGGATGAGCGGATGATGAGTAAGTCTGTCGGTCTTAGTCATTGTCAGAAATAGTCGATAATCGCTCTCAGGTCGATAAATTGCGGCGACGGGGATCACCATTCATCTCTCCACAAACCGGTGAACCGGAAAGTCGGTAGATAAATGGTTTACTCTGCTTACCTCGCAAAAGAACCGGGCGTTATATTTTTTTATATCATAAGATAGCAAACAAGCAGATGGGTTTCCTGATGGAAAGAGTCAACCATCGCCTATAGACACCAAAGGTGTTAATGGTGCGTTGCTATCTTGTGGCGAGGTCTATTGCCACATGCATAAGTTTACCGGCTACCTTACCCTCCAAACCAGAACACAACAGTAACAAGTACTGGCTCTATCGCGGCAGGAGTAGGTAAGGCGATGGTACCAGACCCGGGCGAGACAATGCAGAACTCTACCACCTAGTAGTGACGATGTTAGTGACTCGTATAACCAATCGGTCGGCTTTTACGACCTGCCTGGCAGGACGGCAGTTGGCGTTTTCTTCAAAGGAGCCCGGGACCAACACGGGGGAAACATGATACATAAACTATAATTTATATAATGAAAAATATTGTAAATGTTAAAAAAGATCTTTTCAAGTAAAACAGTTAATTTTTATTGTAGTGCAAAAGACATCAACGAACTCTAAGAATCTATTGTTCTTAATAATTAGCTCGGGCCTCCGCCCCGCATTCCGCTTTGTGATTACTGATTAAAAATAATGAATAAAAAAAATACGAGATAAACATGTATAAAAATACTCATCACGCCGATTCCCTTGTGGAGTAGACAGAGTGTGACGTCATTAGATGTTCTAATTCAATTCGATTCACCGGTTTGTCAGTTAGCGAGATGATTGTGAACCCCATCGACCTTATTTTACGGTAAAATCGCATGTTTACAGTTAAACTGAAAATTTAGGATTTTCAGCCAATACACCACCATCAGACTTCTGCTACTGAGACTTGACTTAAAAGAAAATAACCTCGCAAAATCTCAATAACATTTTTTCCCCAATTTGAGAACTCTCCAGTGATCATAGTAAGAAAATCTGTAAGAGCTCTTAATTCTTAGACGAACATCCATGTGTGGATGTTCCACCCTCAAGTTGGCTTAGGGCCTTTTTGAAGGATAAACCATCTGCTGTTCATCTGGCCAGGCAGATTGTAAAAAGCGAACGATTCGTTGTACTGGTAACTTCCATCGTAACTACTAGGTGGTAGAGTCTTGCGTTTCGTCTGGCTCAGGTATCCCTGCATTACCTATTCCTACCGCAATAGCATCAATGCTTGTCGCTGTCATGTTCCAGTTTGAAGGGTAAAGTGGTCGGTAAATTTATGCATGTAGCATTCCAACCCCGCCACTAAGATAACAACGCACCATTAACCTCTTTTGTGATTATAGGCGATAGTTTTCTCTTTCCATTAAGAGATCAATGAATACTATGTGCTTGTTTACTATCTTACGATATAAAAAATAATCCAAGCTTCTTTGCATAATATATCCTACTTTCCCATTTATAATAAGATTAAATTGGATTGCAGATATAAAATTACACATTTTTTTTAAACCATAATAGGTATTATAATTTCGAAAGCTTTGTTTGTTCATATGGCTTTCACCTCTCCACGGACAGTTTTCGTATTGTTTCGTATAGTTCGTCACCATGACAGTTTTCGTATACTTTAGGTATCAGTAGTACAAAAAAGGCATACGATACGTAATATGCCCGGTTCCTATATCAGTAAAACGACTCGTTTTAGTTACAAATAGTAATAATTTCTACGGCGCGTGTAAGCTATAATAGTTGTATATATATTTATATATAATAGTTACAATATGTTACTATATTATCTATAAAATATCAAATTACCATCCAAACAAACAAATTATGGAACGCCTTATTACTATTAAATTGGTTGCTAATGATAACTGTTACGAATGACGGATCGCTTAATATACAGAACTCGGCATTAGTAAATCTAGATTTTTTAGAGGACGTTTGATTTAGCTGAGTAGATTTTATCAAGGTAATCATCAAATTTATCAACGTTTGGGGGAGGGGGGCTTAAATTCTCTAGTGAATCTTTTGACTCCTCTCTGAATCCTTTTTTACATAATATTATCACGCCAGTTTCTTTGCAAAATAGGTGCTAATCAGCAGCACCGACATTCGTTCAATATTCCCGTTCCCTATGATTCTCGAGTTAGTTGGTTGGTAAAATGGGCGGTAATCTCATATTTGCAATGGCCACAACGACCATTGTTTGTTACGATATCCAGAATCGAATGGCCATACATGTCACTACTATCGTGACTACTAGGTGGTAGAGTTCAGCAACTTTCATCCGGTTTGGTACCAACGATTTACTTGTTCCTCTTGCAACAGCGCTATTGTATGTTACTGTCGTGTTTTAGCTTGGAGAGTAAGGTACCGGGAAGACCAATGCATGTGGCAGTATCTTACCACCACACGGATGGCAAGGTAATATTAACATCTTAGGTGTCTATAAAAGATGATTCTCTTTCCAACAGGAGAACCATTTGCTTTGTATAAAAAATATTTGTTTTGTATAAAAAACTATAAAACATAAAATAAATACATTAAAAAACGTATTTTATAAACACAAACATGTTTTATGATATCATATTTATGATAGGTAGAAAGTCGTCGACATAACGAGGACATATCTAATCCCTCGTCAAATCTAGTTCCTTGACTGTCTTGTAAAATAGTAACACTGCCATAAATAGATTATGTCATAGCTTTATCGACACAACAAGTGCATATTTAGTTATTTAACTAATTCATTGAATATTGTTATAGGCAGATTACCAAGTAGGTCTAGTTGTTAGCTTTTATCGACGTAACGATTCGATAGTTTAACAACGTAACGTCTACGCCGGCTCTAGTCCTTGTGCAGGGTAGAGCAAGGTTGTTAATAAGCGCCTTTTAGCCGTTACTTTCACTATTTACAAACAACGTAAATGTACTCCGCTGTGCCGCCCACCATGAATCCTCCAAAAAAGGCGGCCCTGGCGCCTAGAACGTTCGCTCTTCTAGCTTTACTCTAGGGCTGCGTTGTGCGTTACACAACGCCAGCCCGTATACATTTAGTTAGTCCTTAATCGTCTCACGTTTTTTTTTATATCATAAGATAGCAAACAAGCAGATGGGTCTCCTGATGGAAAGAGTCAACCATCGCCTATAAACACTAAGATGTTAATGGTGCTTTGTTATCTCGTGGCGAGGTCTAATGCCACATGCATGTTTACCGGCTACCTTACCTTTCAAACCGGAACACGACAGCGACTAGCACTAACGCTATTGCGGCAGCTATAGGTAAGGCGGTGGTACCTGACCCGCGGGGTGATCACGTAACTCGCAATGCGAAATTATCGTGATTGTTGCCGCTTGATTAATTTTGATGCTGTGACATTGCAAAAAGTGCATCTAGTGACCAGCAAGCAATTGGCGACGTTTTTGATGATTTTTTCATTACATTTAAGAGTCATCGCTGATCGCTGGCAAATTGCAAACGTTAGATGATACGCCTACCGGTCGTGCCGATGCAGAACTCTACCACCTAGTAGTCACGATGATAGTGACGCACATAGCCACTCGGCCGCCTTTTACGACCTACCTGGCAGAACGGCAGTTGGCCTATTCTACAAAGGAGCCCGGGATCAACACGGGGAGAAAAAAATGTAGCGGTTGGCTTATCGACATAACCCATCTAGTCTCCCGACTGTCTTTTTGAAAAATATCTAACAATAGATTGTCTCGTCGTTCATACTGGTTAGCTTTATCGACATAACATTTACTTATTCAATCCCTTTACTGTAAAGCTATATAATTTTAATGATCTAGTTAACCGTTTCTTAGTAGGTTTATCGACCTAGCGGGCGTCTGATTCAATCCCTTTAATATCTCGGTGAATATTACGACAGGTAGAATGCCTCGTAAGTGTAGTGTTGGTTCGTTTCGATACACAAGGTATATACTTACTTTTATATTATACTTTTAGTTATTTGGGTTGTATACTACAAATGGTAGACCGATTCTCATATTATACTGGTTAGCTTTATAGATATATGGCTGTCAATCTATAGTAATTTTAATCGATACAGCTAAGGGTCAGATAATTGTCCGTTTTTTCTTTAATTGCTTTTATATATAATAAAATAGCAAAGAAGCAGATGGTTTTCCTGATGGAAAGAAACAACCGTCGCCTATAGACATCAAAGATGTTAAGGATGTGTATATGAATGGTAACGCCACATGCATAAGTTTACCGGGTACTATACCCTCTAAACTGGGGCCCGATAGCGACGAGCATTGACGCTATGGCGAGCGGCAGAAAAAACTTAGGCTTCGATACTGAACCCAAGCGAAACGTTACAGAACTCGATGGTTGTGACATGTTTTGACAATCGTTCATCTTTCACGAGCTGCCTGCCATAAGCAAAATGGTCTATTTTTATAAGGGTCTAGACCACAAATTAAACTGGATACGTCTTTCAAGACAATTTCTTAGTTTGTCAACGTCGTTTGCATTTACCTGTATAAATCCTTAAATTTGTCTGTAGAAATACTGAGTTATAATACTAACCGGTTAAATAAAAACAATCCAGAGGTATTCCTTAAGCCTTAGCATTTTATTTGACAAGGTAAAATAGCACAAAGTGGCATATTTCTATTTTTGTACGATACAATATATCTACAAGCATGTGACATTTTTATACATTTGCTCATATGAGCGCCTACGCATTTTGAGTCCAACACCGTGTCTGTTAGTATTTGTGTGGTCTGTGGTCTAGACAAACACGGTAAAAAATCTAATTCATTTAATACTTTTGTGAATTATACTAATATTTGTTGTGTTTCTTTTATATAATCTGTAATCTATCGGGGTATAATCAGTAGGTATCTTCCTTTAGTTTAAAAAAGTACAGATAGTGCTTTGGTAAGAAAAGCTACTCTGAAGTATAATTTAACAAAACAATAAAGTAAAAAATATATATGCGTTATAATATTTATTAAACTTCCACGTACAAACTTCCTTTAATTAATTTAAAAATGCGAAGCGAGAAGTGTTTTATTGTGTAGTGTTCTAAGTTCAGTGATAGTACAGCGAGTGACTAGGGTGTAAAGTGTATTTTAGTATTACGTTGTGTTGTGTTGTGTAAATACACGGATTTAATATAAGTGGTGTTTTCTTACAATTAAGAACTCGAATACGTAACAATATATTAGGAATATAAAAACATATATGTTGTACTCGTACTAATGACATGAATATGGCTGTGTAATTACTTAAGCAAACTTAATACGGTAAGCTCGACATTTTCCCGGAACCCAACACTACAACAAGGAACCGTAGTAATTTGTGTGTCGAAACCCGTAATATGTAATCACACGCACTTTTACTGTGACGTTAATTGCTAATGCCGTATACAGGTTACATTATTATGGTTTTTCACCGGTGTTATATTAGTGATTAATAATTTGAATGCGGATTATTTAGTTTTGCTTTTGAAATAAACTTAGGCATTTAGTCTGTATGACAAGTCCTGCGAAATCGGGCTTTTGGGTGAGCAAAGAGCTCGGTCAAAGTTTGGTGGGCTTCCAAAAGCCGCTGTATGAGACCAAGCCTCGGTTTAGGGCAGAATCTTGACGATTAGTTGGAGAGCAAGTGCTCTGTGCTGAGCAAGCATCAGGATTTCGACTTGTTATTAAATTATCGGTCAGGGTCTCGAGTTTTGTACGCTGAAACATTGGGCCGCACGTAGGCCAGGACATGTGTGTGGGAACTGTGATGTATAAATTATGATGATACTCGTAGTATAGGATAGGATTATTAAGTAATCTATACATATAATAAAATCGTAGGAAAGTCAAAACTGTACATTGAATATTTTTTTAAAAGAATACTTGGGGCGTGATCTACAATCGATATCGAAGCCAAAAATATACCTTTTGGAATTTTTGTCTGTTTGTCTGTTTATCTGTTTGTATGTTTGTCTGCATATATGTCCGGGGTAAACTCAAAAAGTACTGCATGGATTTACTTCAAATTTTTCATGAATATTACTAATAGGTCGGGTCAACATATAGGCTACATATTATGACGCTATCACCTAGCGGCCAGGTGCTGTGCGGAGTAAACGAATTCCGCGCGGACGAAGTCGCTGGCAACGGCTAGTCTATATATATATAAAAATCAATTTTCGTTAGTCGCTGTTCGTTAGTCTCGCTAAAACCCGAGAACGGCTGCACCGATTTGGCAAATTTTGGTTTTAAATTACCTAAATGTTGAAGTCCAAGCAAGGTTTAAAAGGTGAGAAAATATAAAAAAAAATAAGAGTAGTTAAAATGGCAGAACAACGTTTGCCGGTCAGCTTACAGCTAGTCGATATATATAAAACTCAATTGCTGTTCGTTAGTCTCGCTAAAACTAGAGAACGGCTGAACCGATTTGGCTAATTAATTTTGGTTTTGAATTAATTGTCGAAATCCAGAGGAATTAGGCACCCTTATAGTTTTGCCATGTCCGTCCGTCCGACCATCTATCTGCAGTGTAGCTCAGAGATCCTTGTTACTAAAAAGTTGTAACTTGGCATAAGCATACATATTAGTCACGGTAACAAAGTGGTAAGATAAAAGCTTGAAAAATGTTTTTTAGGGTATAGGCTCGTCTATATGTAAAGTGGGATGTTAATTTTTTCCTCGCATACCCCATAGTGTGGGACATCGTTGGATAGGTTTTCAAAAAATGTTTTACATGAAAAATATTTTTCGTGAAAACAAATCCGTTTGTGAAATATTAAGCTTTAAAGAGCTAATTTTTGTTAGTGTGTGTAACTAAAACGAATCTTTTATCTGGCAGAGGTGGAGGACACTTGGTCCTCCACCTCTGCCAGATAAAAGATTCGTTTTAGTTAATATAATGAAATTAAAAGTCAAACTATCACAAGTAAGAAGGCTTTATAAGTTTATGAACAACAGTCGACCAACTAAGAAAATGTATTTGGTGATGTTTTTATAGAAGGTAAACTTGTGGTGCGGATATATGTTTTTTGACGTTAATTAATAGGTTAAAAGTTCATAGTATGAAATAATGAAAAAGCCCTCTTTTTGTTTGCGTTATTGCGATAGGCAATTACGGAATCCTACATTGCGCGTGGCTCTATTCGGATTTTGCCAATTTTTTACATTATAATAACATAGTAAGCAAGCATATGGTTCGCCTGATAGAAAAAAACAACCAACGCCTATATGTTATCCAACAAGGATGTTAATGGCACGTTGCCATTTGCAATGGCGAGATATAATTTTACATTCATATATATTTACCGCCTACTTTCGCCTTTAAAATGGAACGCAACTTTGACAGGCACCGACGGTATTATGTCAGGAAGTCACTAATTACCCGAATAAGAGATTACAGAACCTAGTTGTCACAGTATTATTAAGACATTTGGCTAATCATTCGCCATTTCACAAACTTCCTGGCACAAAACCAAGCAGATGGCCAATTCTATACTCTAATTTATTTTTTAGAACTTGGTGTTTACATTTTCAATAGAAAAGCCACAATTTTATAAAGCGTGTTCTCAGTTAAGAAAAATACGCTATTGGCGGAACAATAACTCCTTACAAATCCTCCTCGCGCAATTACCCATGATTACTCTGATCACGTCAGATCTCGTGCCTGTAATGATGACACGACGTTCGCGGTTAGAATTCAAATTCTTCACCACCTGGCTACCGTACAAAGCACGCCTTAAGGGATTAAAATTTCTCACAAAGACTGCTTTCTAAAAGAAGTATTTTGAATAAAAAGGTTAATATAATTATAATTATCTAATTTGTTTCTTCTAATACACCAAATAACGAATAATTTAGTAGGTAGCAATGGTTATTTGAGCTTCGTTTTTTGTATCTGTAACAATACAATGACATAAATAAAAATACATGGAATATTTCTAAGGTTTGCCTTCGGCTTTGCTTTTAATCGGGCCGGGCGGTTAGTAACTTCCAACGCAGGTCAACGAGAAGAGTCATCGCTCTAGGCGCCACGTGACAAGTAGTACTAAAACGCCAAACCATAAAAACAAATTAGTACAAATTACAACATTTTTGCCCCTTTGAAGAATAGACCATCTGTCATTTGTGATTTGTGCCATTCTGTCTTTCAAGCCTGGATCATGAAGTTGTATTATATCTGGAGGCAGCACTT
This sequence comes from Apodemia mormo, assembly GCA_036924255.1. Classification (NCBI taxonomy): domain Eukaryota; kingdom Metazoa; phylum Arthropoda; class Insecta; order Lepidoptera; family Riodinidae; genus Apodemia; species Apodemia mormo. The sequence continues at coordinate 12,652,938 of JAUPFN010000020.1, forward strand.
GTAATACCTACTTGAAATACAACTTTAAATACTGCTGTCATCTTTGGAGGTCTCACCCTCTCTTTTTCACATAGCTGTGTAAAAAGAGATGGCGAGACCTCATCGAATGAGATATAACGTAGCTATTGGTTTCAAGTGATTAATACGAGTGCTAGCTCTACCTATACCTAATACCACTTCATGGTCTGGATGGTAAAATATAGATCTTTGATCAAAAGGCAATACCATCTTGATACTTAGTGAATAGTATGTAATTTTTACTTGAATGCCATGTCGCTAGAATTTGGACCGCTTTGATGCTGATCAAAAACATAATTCGACTAATCGTACGCCCAGAGGCGTAGCTACCGCCGTATTTGCCATATCAATCATACGGGCACCCCCAATGTGCGTTAGCAAAATTAAAAAAAAACTTTGCAAATGGCAAAAATAAGTCAAAAAAATACAAATTAAAAAAGACAAGGAGAGTGTATATTTAATTTGAATGGTTTGTAAAACTTTTGGAAAAAGTGACAGATAGATTTGATGAAGAAGATGGATAATTTTATACAATCATTTTTTTTCTTTTTCGAGAAATCTGTACCCTTCATAAGGGCACAAAACTTTATGCGGGGCCCCGCCAAGGCACGCTACGCCACCGCGTACGCCATTTTACAAACTTCTTGCCAAACATATGGCCTTTTCTTTACTTGTCAATTTACTCTGATTTTTGGAACTTGGTGCTTTTTTTTTTTAAATTTTATGAAGCGTGTTTTCAGTTTTGAAAAACTTTTAACTTTGATAATTAGATCATCTGCTAATCTGCCACACAGTATATAAAAGGCGAACGTTTAACTATACATGTCACTACCATCATGACTCCTACGTGGTAGAGTTCCGCAACGCCTTTCCCGGATATTTGGACCACCGCCTTACCTATTCCTGCCGCAATAACGTCAATGCTTGCGATTTTCCTGTTCCGATTTGGAGGGTAAGGTTGCCGGTAAACATATTAGCAACTCGCCACATGGATAGCAACGCACCATTAACATCCTTAGTGTCTATATGCGATGGTTGTCTAATGTCTCTTTCCATCAGAAGAGCCACCTGCTTGTTTGCTATCTTATAATGCGAGTATAATAAAGATGTTTAAATTATGAAGCATTTTAAGAAGTGCTGGGCTTCGTATGGGCAAAGGCGCCATTAGACACTTGCCTGATTTAATGGTGAAATATACGATCAGAGGGCGAAAAAAAAAGGTAAAATGCGTAGCCGCTCATATGAGCAAATGTATGTTATGTTAATGTCAAAGGCTTGTAAGCTGTTGAAATTTACATACTACATTGTGCTGTTTTATTGTGTCAAATAAAAAGCTTAGGTTTAAAGAATATCTCTGGGGTACTTTTATTTCATTGGTATTATAACTTTGTGTTTCGGGTTGTAAATGGAAGTGACATTGACAATCTAAGAAATTGCCTTAAAAGGCGTATCCAGTTAAATCGGTGGTTTCAATTGAATCAGTGAACTTTAATCAGGAAACTTATTTGGAAATTAATTGTAACCATCCTCATCACAAGGATAGCAATACACCATTAACATATTGGCAACTTGTGTCCATAGGCGAAGATAGGAAAAAGTGCTCTCCGTTGCAAAAAAAGTTTAAATACTCCGCTACTTAACAGCAGACTTCGACTTCCAGACGGACAACTTTCACTAAACAAAACTATCTTAATATATTATTATGATTTATGAAGCAGGTTATTAATTTATTTTTTACAATACTACCTCCTACTACTAATAATACTCGCCGTGTTGGTCCCGGCCTCCTTTGTAGAATAGGCCAACTGCCGTTCTGTCAGGCAGGTCGTAAAAGGCGACCGAATGGCTATCGAGTCACTGTCATCGTGGCTACTAGGTGGTAGAGTTCTGCATTGTCTCGCCCGGGTCAGGTACCACCGCCTTGCCTATTCCTGCCGCAATAGCGTCAGTGCTTGTCGCTGTCGTGTTCCGGTTTGGAGGGTAAGGTAGCCGGTAAACTTATGCATGTGGCATTAGACCTCGCCACAAGATAGCAACGCACCATTAACATCTTTGGTGTCTATAGGCGATGGTTGACTCTTTCCATCAGGAGACCCATCTGCTTGTTTGCTATCTTATGATATAAAAAAAAAAAAAAAAAAAAAATACAAGTTAGTCAATCAGTTGATCTCGATTACGCAATTGATGGGACTCAGGCCAATTCCCTACAGGCAGTGGCGTAGCGTGGACTAATATATACGTGGGTAAAGTCGCATCGGTGAGGCCCCTTTCCGTTCGTTCCCAAAAGCGCGCCAAGTTTGAAATAAGCAAAAAGCTATCGTGTCTTTATAACACGTTAACTTAGGATCTAGGAGTTGTTATGTTTGTATTTCAGGTACAGAAGAGTGAGGCCAATACTTTTCAGGCTTTTATTTAATTTAAAATAAACAAAAATTTTAAATCAGGTAGTGCGAGGCCCCTTTAGGTGCGAGGCCGTGGGCGAAGGCCCACTTCGCCCACGCCTAGCTACGCCACTGCCGACAGGAAAAAACGTTTGTTTTTAGGGTTCCGTTCTGCTGTCTGTCTGTCCGTCTGTCTGTCTGGCACCAGGATGTATCTCATAAACCCTGATAGCTAGAAAAATATTTTTTATAAGGTATGTATTTCCGTTGCCGCTATAACAACAAATACTAAAAAAATGAAAATATTAAGTGGGGGTCCCTATACAACAAACGTGTTTTTTTCGTATTTTTAAAGATGATGGTACGGAACCCTTCGTGCGCAAGTCGACTCCCACTTGGCCGTTTTTTATTTTATTTCATAAGATAGCAAACAAGCAGATGGACCTTCTGATAGAAAAATAATGTTTAACGGTACACTGCTATTAGCGTGTCATCGTTGAAATTCCGTAATATGTATATTTTACTGGATACCTTCTTCTCCAAAGCGTTTTTTTTTGTGACATACTTAGATAGGCAAACTTAGAGATGTACCACCTGAAGGTATATGATCATCGTCGCCAATGAACATAAACTAGTTTACCTGGAGCCAGCCCAGGTAACTCATTTATGTGTTGCCTACCCTAAGACATAAGATGTTAAGTCTCGGTGCCAGTAAATACACTGCCTATTTTGCCCTTATCTCCGAAACACAGTAAAGCTGTTTCACGGGAGAATAAAGATGGTGGTACCCATGCAGTCGAGAGCGCGGCATAGCGCGTCCCTCCCAGCAAGGATTTAAAACGTCATAATTTCGATATGTTTGCTATTTCGTGATTGGTCCGCCGCGTTTCATGCTGTTTCGTGATTGGTTCTCCAACTAGTGCTAGAAGACGTCATAATATCATATACCATATCCAATCACGACGACGCAAACATATCGAAATTATAACGTTATAAATCCTTGCCTCCCAGCGATCACAAAAGTGACAAGCATTGACGCTATTGCGACAGCAATAGGTAAGGTGGTGGAACCAGACCCGGATGTGACAATGGAGAACCCTACCACCTAGTAGCATACACCCGCATAAAACATAGCAGAATAGCAGAAATGGTGGAAACTTTGTAAATTACAAAAATCTTAATCACACAAAAAAATGAAACTTGCAATTATAAAAATAAATTTTGTAATATAAAATCATTCTTGTACATTAGTAATAAGTACATAAAATAGAGAAAAAAAAGACCAGCCCGCTGAGTGTCTTCCGCCGGATCTTCTCAGTGTGTGGCCGCGTTCCGATCCGGTAGTAATTCTAAAAAATCGATACAGTGTTTTAAATGTAATATTATATAATTATATTTTTTTAAATATTTGCACACCATATAATAGTAGAATATGTTAGTAACTTAATTAATTTTTAACAACTTGTAACCCCCATATTCTTGCAAATAAATATTTTCTTTCTTTCTTTCTTTCTTTCAGAACATGTAGTCTGGATGGAAGTGACATTTGTTGTCTTGCTTTTTACGCAAACCAATTTCTTTCAGCAAAACAGATGGATTATTCTTCAATTGTTCTTCTAATGGTTCCAAACCATCACAAGGATGTTTTTATATTGTTAGATAGCAAACAAGCAGATGGCCCATCCTACCATCGCCTATAAACACCAAAGATATTATTGCTGCGTTGCTATGCGTATGGCGGGATGGTCATACCACGTGCATAAGTTTACCGGTTACTTTAAGCTCGAAACAGGAAAACGACACAATGACAAGCATTAACGCTATTGCGGCAAGAATAGGTAAGGTGGTGGTACCATATACCCGGGCGAGACTTTACGGAACCCTACCATCTGGTAGTCACGGAGGTAGTGACACGTATAGCCAATCGGTCGCCTTTTACGACCTGCCTGGCAGAATTGTAGTTGGTCTATTCTTCAAATGAGGTCGACCCACACGGGGGAAAATTCATTTTAACTCCCCTAACTTTGACAGATTACTAAAACAATTTAGCATTTTAAATATGATGCTGCAGGACGAAAATGATAAAATAAATATAATTATATCAATTAAATAAAACTTAAACAATATGTTTAGAAAAGTTTGTGTGAGCGGGAATTAGGCTATATTTTTTCTATATCTTAAGTTCTTAAGTTAGCAGACAAGCAGATGGGATTCTTGATGGAAAGAGTCAACCATCGCCTATAGACACCAAAGGTGTATGGTGCGTTGCTATCTTGTGACGAGGTCTAATGCCACATGCATAAGTTTACCGGCTACCTTTCCCTCCAAATCGGAACACGACAGTGTCAAACGCTGACGCAATGGCGGCAGGAATAGGTAAGGCGACGTGGTACCAGACCCGGGCGAGACAATGCAGAACTCTATCACCTAGTAAACCTTAGGCTACATATTTATCCAACTGAGTAAAAAAATAATGTGTGTGGTCAATCGAACGAAATCTCGGGGAAAAGGCTATAAAAGCGTAAAAATTAAAAGATACTAAACATGCTATATGCAATTGGTATTTTGGTAGGTCTCTTGATCTATAACAGTGAAGTTGCCATCAATTTTGAAAAAACCAAACGTGCATGCCTCATACGTTTAATTAAAAAAATTAAACGTATGAGGCATGCACAGGACTGCATACATTAATCAACAGGACACATTAACTAACCCCTTGCCATATTAAAGCTGTTAAAAGAAATGTATCGATACGTTAAGTGTTTTAGCATAATCGTGGAATATCCATATATACGGACATCGTACGTCCACGATGACCATATATATATATATATATGGATTTTTTAAACCTTTATTTTAAATTATACCTGACAAATAATTTTAAAGTATTCAATGTGTTTATAAAAGGCATAATCTGTAACTTTATTATTGTGTTAGTGAAATATGTTTACAATAGTCACAGTTTAATTCCAAAAAAAATCTTGACCTTGACAAGAAGAAGGCCAAGATTTTTTGCTCAACGTTCCGCTTATGAGGCATGCAATAATCAAGCCGGTGCGCGGTTTTCACATTAACAGACACTTCGGTTTGTCACCTCCAACAATTTGACGGTTGGCGTATTGGGTGGTGATCTCCCTCACCGTATTTCATGACAACTCACCTTTATTTCTTACGATAACCGGGACTAAGATATACGGGGCCTCGTCCAGACTATTCGCTCCGTTAGTGCGCTGAGTTACTTGCCAAAGTTACTCGTAGTTCGATGTGCGTGCCCACACTTTCGGACAACTGCTCGCTTTTTAATACACAACCACAACCACACCACAACCAGCAAATTTCGAGCTGCTACTAAGATATTTTGGTTTTGGAATATCCTTAATACCACTATTCCAATTTGAAATTCAAACTTGGGATCTTACAATCTTAGCCGCATAGGCTAATTTTAAAACACTGTCGAAAATACAATTATATATATATATATATTTATATGTATGTATGTATATATATATATGTATATATATGTATATATATATATATATATATATATATATATATATATATATATATATATATATATATATATATATATATATATATATATATATATGTATATATATATATATATATATATATATATATATATATATATATATGTATATATATATATAATATGTATATATATACTACTAGGTGGTAGAGTTCTGCATTGTCTCGCCCGGGTCTGGTACCACCGCCTTACCTATTGCTGCCGCAATAGCGTCAGTGCTTGTCGCTGTCGTGTTCCGGTTTGGAGGGTAAGGTAGCCGGTAAACTTATTCATGTGACATTAGACCTCGCCACAAGTCATACATCTTTGGTGTCTATAGGCGATGGTTGACTCTTTCCATCAGGAGACCCATCTGCTTGTTTGCTATCTTATGATATAATATATATATATATATATATATATATATATATATATATATATATATATATTCTCGGTACTGGCAACATGTCTCGCTTAGTAAACTACAAACATTATACATCTTTTTGTAAATTCTCACAGGTCCCACGGTATTAGCGGCGTTGTTAACGGAGATGATGAATTGAAATTTTTCGGTTGAGTTTAACAGCTTGCACGTACAATTAATCATACAAATTCCAACATACTTCGTTGCGAATAATCATTCGAAATATCTGCAAATGTAATATAGTAGTAGTATAACTATAAATCAAACGTGAAAGTTTGGAAGTTTGGAGGTTTAGATGGATGGACGTTTGTTACTTAATCACGCAAAAACTACTGAACGGATTTAAATTAAATTTGGCACATAGGTAGATGATGAACGACAAAGGGTGTCTTTTTTGCGGTGAACGCGCAAAGCTGTGTCTTCTTTGGGTTAAATTTGACCAATTATAACTACCAATCATAACAATATATATGTTTATAGATTTATAATTGTGTATATTTTTCAAGCAGACAGACAGATTTTCGCATTTATAATATTAGTATGGAGTGTGGAAATATGGATGGAAGTATGGATAATATAGATGTAGATTAATATGTACAAATAGGTGTATAATCAAACTCCATTATCGCGAAAGTAAAAATTTCATTTAAATATGTTGCGATTGAACCATTAAATACCTCATGAAAATCAATTTGTATAATCGTTAAAATAATTTATTCAAAAAAATATATATATAAACAAGATTAATAGTTGAAATGTATAAGAATTGATTAACAAGACTCAATTCACAAGTTTCTATTGCATTTTAGCGCTTAATTAAACAACCGCTTATGAAGTCTTTGCACAGATTATTGCAGATTGTTAACTCTAAAGAGCAGGATACCCGTAAAACAAATGATTGTAGAAATCGCTGCAAAATACATGGGATTAATGTTTGCCTTTTTATAGAAAAGAAAATAGGATAGAGAATGTTGTAGGAATGACATAGCATGCATAGAAATTTGATACATGTATTATTAGAATTGTAATTAAAATAATATTAATAATATTTAAAAAAAACCGAGCCGACCGCGTAACCGACACTCTTGGTCGAATGGTTAGCGAAACTAACCGAATCGATGGGGCTCTGGTTCGATTCTCAACAGGGACAAATATTTGTGTGATAAGCATTTTGTCCAGTCATATTTATTTATTACCGGGTCAGCTATTAGCAGCAGCAGCTTCGCCTGCGAGTAAAACATAATTCATGCATGCCCGTTAAAGATTGATGCCCGGTTTGGCGTTTCAGCCGTGAAACTTGAAAGCGTAACAGAGAGACTTTCGCATTTATAATATTACTATTTTTATTCATTTATTTATTTTCTTAGTATATAAAACAAGACGTTTAAATCGTGTCTACAACATTTCATAAGTACAGATTAAGATAAAAGCTAGACTTAAATTCTAAACATGTGTGTACATATAGGATTCTACAGATAGTTACTTTATATGCTAACTATAGTCTAAAGAAAAGGCAATTAATTCATTCGTTCACCAAATAAGCATGCTTATTACATTAATACACATGTTCACAAAGTAAACTAAGGAATCTGTTAAAACTGTTAAAACTATAAAATTTATAAACTACATATAAATAAAATAATATTATATAAGAGGTAAAGTTTGGTTATGATAGATAACTCAAGGACAACATAATTGATTTAGAAACTTGACTGAGAAAAGGAGACAATGGGTGTGGGTTGCGCAAACGATGTCATAAGAGTATCTAGTTATTATAGTACATTAAGTGATATCTATTACTATATAGTATCGATAATCACAGATATATAATAATTAATAATGTAATAAGTTAAATATAAGTATAAAACTTATATGTATATATGCATTAGATACTTAAATAGATTAGAGTGAAAATAAAATTTAGTGGGCTAATTATAATAAATTTTAATGATTTCTTTTTTAAAGTTTGAGATTTTGGATTTAAATATGTCAAGAGAAGGGTATTCAGCAATAGTAAGTATCATTGTAAAGCCGAAACATTCTAACAATAGCTTTCTAATATGATGTGTTATTTGATATAGATCGACTTTAGTGTTTCATTTACATTGATTAAACTTCTTCAATCTATTTATTACCTATTTATAATACTAACATAAACTCAATATATATCAAGGCTTAATTCCCTTGATATTCATTATAGAAAAGATTTTATTAATAAATTTTAACTTTATGCACTTTTTCTCTTTATAAATTTTAAACATGTCGATCTCAAACTCTTCCAATATTTTCGCTTAACGTGTTAATATATACATTTATCTAAGTAACACCGAGTGGACTTTCTGAACGATTTTACACGTGTTCTCATCATAGAGTTTGATGACCGCTAGCGGAAACATGGTAACGTAAGATTATATGCAACCACAACCCAACTTCTATAAATGATATCCTTTCTTGATGTATTATTATGAATTATAATTTATTTTCTCCGCAAGAAGAATTCTTTTTCAATAACGGAATACCAAGAAATTATACAAAGACAACTTAATAAAAATAATATTATAATTGCACTAATGTTATAAATGCGAAAGTTGTTTTGTGTGTGTTTTAGTGTGTGCATGTGTTTGTTACTTCTTTACACTACAACAACTGTATTTAGGTGGGTGTAAAAGAACTTTGTGTTTGACTTAATGTGTTTTCAATCGACATTCCAAAAAAAGACGGTTCTTAATTAGGATGTATAATTTTAACGAATGTTGCGGCATAGCTCCGAATAATTTAAAGGTTGATCTGATTTTTTTTGTTTGAAACTATGAAAAAATAATCTCTGGATACTTTCCTAGTTTCATTATCTATATATTAATACGTAATAGAAAAACTTTGGACCCCTTTTTAAGGCGTTTTTGCGCAATTGCGAACGTTGGAGCATACAATTTGGCAGAGTTAAAGTTTACATTGTGGACGACTAGACTGCAGAAATCTAATATTTTTAAATAATATGCGTTAGAAATACATTAAATCAATTAAAATAAATATTACCCACACTACATTCATGTGACATATAGGATAATATACACATATCTATAGCTATTATTTTCTTTATTGCGATAGTCTGTAGTCAAAATCAAACGAGATTTTACTGTTATTATGTTATCTATGGACGAATTTCAGCCACAGACGACTGTTAGTATTTTTGACTTTTTTATATCATAAGATAGTAAACAAGCAGATGGGTCTCCTGATGGAAAGAGTCAACCATCGCCTATAGACACCAGAGATGTTAATGGTGCGTTGCTATCGTGTGGCGAGGTCTAATACCACATGCATAAGTTTACCGGCTACCTTACTTTCCAAACCGGAACACGACAGTGACAAGCACTAACGCTATTGCGGCAGGAATAGGTAAGGCGGTGGTACCTAGTAGCCACGATGGTAGTGACTCGCGTAGCCAATCGGTCGCCTTTTACGACATGTCTGGCAGAACTGCAGTTAGCCTATTCTTCAAAGGAGGGGGGGGGGGGGGGGGGGAACTGTATGAAGTTTCCCGGTTTAATCATAATGTTTCATCAAGACATGAAGCTAAACGATTGACAGTAATACATTGGAACCGTCAATCTTGTTTAGCTCTATAAGTTTGAATAAGTTTTTCAGTTCTTGAAAACATAACTCGCCTAAGAATAGATATGTGCCCGATTTGTCGATAGAGTGGCCACTTATAACCTGGTACTTAGTTAATCTTGAATACACTAGTTGCACTACATTTTTACATTTTATTGTATTTACATTAACTTGTGCATTTTTAAAAATATAAACGGGTCAAAAACGCGTACATACATAGAACCGAAACGTTGATCTTTACAAGTAAGTTCTATATATGTACGTGTTTTTTTTAAAATGATAATGGAACGCGTTAGTTTAATTAAATGTAGATTTTTTGTACAATTTGTTGCATAGACAAAGATAAACCTCAAAGTTGTATTTAAAAGTAAATTGAAAATTTGTAAGACAATAGTTGTATTTTAATATTTTCTTTTTTTGTTACAGATTGTTCAAAAAGAATGTAGGGGCAAAATATGTCGCAGCGTGACTTTTCCGAGGTTCGTATCTTATTTTATTACGTAAACCTAAAGCAACAAAGTATATAATAGCATCATCAAATATGTTTTACGTTACTTGTAGGTTTTGAATGAATTAAAGATCAAATGTATTATTTTCTAGAATATGTTTTTATGCTTAATGTGAAGCAGTGGCTTGATGCCGCCCTAGGCCCCGACTGCTTTTTTGCTTTGTGAGAGAATGATTATCGCAATTAAGCATTTAATTTGAAATTATTTACATTATTAAAAAAATTATATAAATATTTACATAGATATATTTTTTAATTTATATATAACTTATCATTGGTTGATTTATAATTAACTTAATACTAGCTATTGCCTGCGACATTGTTCTGTTATAGACGAATATTGTTCCTGGTAAATACGACATAAGCGTTATATTACTCGTACTCGTATAAAACTGTTTTTCTATAGAGTTGTAACAGTCCGGTTAACACATGTATTTTCTCAATGTAAATTTCAATATTTAAAAAGTAATGTAGTGTGATTAAATTAGTTTTCAGTCGAATAAAAGTGTTTTTTAAAAAGGATCCACAGCGCGCCATTCTAACAGTTCGCTAGACCCAAAAACAAGCAAAAACATCACTTCTTTTCATTTAGTTCGGTGAAAAGTAGCCTATATTATCCTTGAATGACATTAATTTCCATTATGTGAAAAAATTTTTGAAATCCGTTTTTTCGAACAATGTTACATGTTTATTATTTTAATTTATTTAGTTTATCATTATAATTAAGAATGCGTATTGCACTTGACTTCTTTAGCCTTTAAAATTCTGATGTCGCGAAAATTTTGTCGCCTATACAATTTATTACGCCGCCCTAGGCTCAGACCTCTCGGGTGCGGTAATGTCATTTATATAACCTTACCGTGCTACGGGCCTATGGGTAAATCCGCCAGCGATGTTAAGATTACTATTTAACACTTCCGAAATATTGTTGCACAATAATTTCGATAAAGGAGACATTTGTTTTTAATCGGAAAAACAATAGTGATACTAGAATAATCTAGATAAAAATAAACAGACAGATGCTTGTCATTTTAAGATATTTTATAGATTCAGGCGTTACTTTGCGGAAATGCATTGTTCTGACGAAGAAAACTAGTTATTTTACAAATTTCCGCGAACCTTTAAGTATGACTTAAAGGCACACTTACGAAATCGCGGAAATTCTTAAAATAACTAGTTTTCTTCGTCGCAGATGCTTGTTATACAAACACGACGCCAATATGGACCTTCTCGCATAAGACATGAGGTTGAAATTATACTAGTTTACGTTCATATTATTTGACCGCCCCGTTGGTCGAGTGGTTAACGACCCTGACTACGCAATCGACGGGGCTCGGGTTTGATCCCCGACGGGGACAAGCATTTGTGTGATGAGCATAAATGTTTGTATTTCCGGGTTTGGGTGTTTATTAAATATATTCTAGTCTTTATACACCCATACCACAAGCAAATAATTTGCTTACTTTGTGGTAAGATCAGTAAGTGTAATTTGTCCCGTGAATATTTATTTATTTATTTTATTTATGTAAATCGTAGAAGCCATGAAAATATTAAAATTAGGAAAAGCCCCGTGAAAAGACAATATCACAAACGTAGCCTTAAAGACAGCATGCCACATATTAGCCATACCACTTGATCACTATTCAATCGGATATTAGAAAAATCGGAAACACCAACACAATGGTCTGAATCAAATATGATTTTAATATACAAGAAAGGAGACCCATAAAATATAAGTAACTATAGACCTATAAGTTTACTACCAAATCTGTACAAGATGTTCTCCACCATCATAAAATCAAGAATCAGCCTGATAATCGAAATTAAACAACCTGTAGAACAAGCAGGGTTCAGGAAGGGGTTCTCTACAGTGGACCATATACACACCTTAGAGTTGATTATAGAAAAGTATCGAGAACAGCAGAGACCATTATACCTTGCATTTATCGATTACCAAAAGGCCTTCAACACGGTAACTGACGATAGTGTTTGGCAAAGTTTGAAAGATCAAGGAGTAAGTGAAGTGTATATAAATGTCATGAAAAACATATATAGCAATAGCAGGGGAGAATAAAGCTAAAAACAGTAGGTCCGAACTTCCCCATAAAGAGAGGTGTGAAACAGGGTGACCCTTTATCACCAACAATATTTATAGCCATACTAGAATTCGTCATCAATAAGCTAAACTGGAGAAAACTTGGAATCTATATCCAAGAAGCCATTTAAGATTTGCCGACGACTTAGTACTATTATCTGAGACAAGTTCACAACTACAACTCATGATTGAAGCGTTACAAACGGCAAGCACCTTGGTAGGACTCAAAATCAATCTCACAAATACTAAGACAATGACAAATAGCTAGGAAAAAACAAATCAAAGTTAAAGGTGATCCACTGGTATATGTAGATAAATACATATAATTAGGTAAAACTATCAGCTTTGACATTGATAATAACGTTTCAAAAATCGAAAGAAGAGTACAGCAAACATGGAATCAATTCTGGAGTTTGAAAGAAATTTTTAAAAGCAATATGCCAACTGCTCTAAAAACCAGGGTTGTGAACTCAAGCCTTTACCTTGTTTGACATATGGATGTCAAACATGGAAATTCACGGAAAAAGCCAAATAGAAAACCACCACCTGTCAGAGAGCGATAGAAAGAAGCATGCTCAAGATAAAAAACTAGACAAGATACATCACACTAGAATAAGGATTATAACAAAAGCCGCTAATGCCCTGAGCTTTGCACTAAAGCAAAAATGGAGGTGGACAGGACACATAGCGAGGCTAAAAGACAACAAATGGACCTACAAAGTTACATATGGAAAGGTCCTCAAGGAAGAAGAAGACCCCCAACGTGATGGGAAGATGAAATAAAAAAGGTAACTGGCTCTCATTGGTGCCGAACAGCGCAAGAAATGGAGAAGTGGGCATCTTTGGAGGAGGCCTTTACTCAAAATGGGGACTTTGCTTAATTTTTGTGAAAAAATAAATAAATATAGGTGTAAATAAATTAGTGATGTAATAAAAAATTAAAAATAGTAATAAATAACTAGAAAAACTGTAAATAGATTAGTTATGAAATGAAATTAAAAAAAAATAGTAAGTATTAAAAATAAAATTAAGATAGTTATAGAAAAATTGTAGTAAGGTCAAATAAAGGCATTTTTTTATATTATATCTGACTCATTGCTAAACTCGATTACTGCAGAACTTTCGAGAACATTTTCGAAGCTTACGGGGCCTATTGCCTATCTTAAACTGACAATCAAAGTGATAATCACTGTGCAAAGTTGACATCAATTAGCTGTCAGTTCCCTTATTTCGTATTGACTAACATAGGTGATCAACGAAAATGACGTCACAAGAACTTGGTGTCGTCGAAAGTCACTATCGTGCACTGGAACGACACTTTTAGTATGGGTAGTTTGACAATTGGTATTGCGTATGCTTAGTGACCAACGAATGATGTCAAATCGTTGATCTCTTTTATGTTTTGAAAGCAACTAGTCTAGAGTAGTTTTTAATGATCAAAATAGTGATTAACACTATTAACCGGCGAAGTTTGAAAGGTACAGAAAATGTACTATTGACAATATATAGTTTGTTAATACAATTTTTAGAAGGTTATTATTGTTAAATAATAAATAATGTAGGATACATAAGTCGTAACACAATACTGCAATAAAATTAGAATTACATATCTAAGACTAATACTTACAATTTCACATGGTAACAATAATGTTTTATGCAGTATGCTGTTTGTGCCGAAGAAAAAATGATTTGGTAGATGCTAAATTGAGGTAATTATCACCTGGCAAACCCTTCTAGAATAGTTATAAGTTGGAACCTCAATTTCAAAAAGGGATTGTACAAGAGTTTTTGATAATTATGGAAATAAATATTTGTTATATCACATTTTTAAGATCTTTAACCATAGATGAAGAAGATATGACTTTCTTTTCTATGTGATCACAACCAATACTGAATTTGTAAATGCTAAATTTGCCAACTAATGCCAAGTGATTTTATTAGTGAAAGAAATGAGCTTATTTTATAGAGGATTCTGCTAATTATCATCTGGCAAATTCTTATTAATTGTTCTAATCCCCTTGATTTAAAAGTAATTGTGCTAGAGTAAGTGTAATCATCAAAATAAAATGTATACTTACATATTACTTACAAGAGTAATCAAATTAAAAAGCAATTTATCTGTTTAAATTTAATTATTAATTTTGTTACCTTTATGAACTTATGACTCTATCAATAAATTAGAACTTAGTGTTATTTTATGTACTATTGAACTCCTATATCTAGCTATTATTAATCCTGAACATGAAGAGAGCTTCTCTTGGAAAAAATTATGATTGTGTTAAACCTTAAAATACCTACAGTACCATACACTTACAATTTTTAACTATTAACACTCAGGCCAACAAAAATGGTCTGAGGATTAATCATTACACTATTAACTATAGCATATTGATGCAGTGATGCTTGCATATACCATTGTAAATATTTTCTTTGATTTCAGATTTAATATTTCATTAATCAGCTACAACTCCTTAGTCACAAAAGTTCTATGTTGATGTTTGCTGGTGGGTCCTAACTACTGAAAAGTGTATAAGGGTGCCGAGAGTGAATTGGTAGTATTTAACAAGCAGAGTAAAGTCGAACCCTATAACACTACTATATGTTGCTCTATATGCCGAAATTCCATACGAAAATATTATTTATTTTATAAAAATACATTTAAAAATCGTTCTGAATCCAGTAACGAAGATTAGGCGCCATTTCTTCTCTCAGCCAATTGTACTAGCTTTTCATGCATAGTGCATGTATTTTTCTTTAGCATATTGTTTTTCAGCCTTAACGTCATTATATCATCAACATATATAAATCCGTTTCTTTTCTGTAATGACAAAGTCGCAGTTTTTGCCTGTTCCTTTTAAATTCTATAATTAAAACTCGTAATTGTAGTAATCATTGCTTAAAAGTAATTAAACGAATATGGTGCAGGAAACCTATACATAGATATATATGGGCAAAGGCCCGTAAACTATGCAGTAACTATAGTTTCTATGTAAATTATAGAGCATTAAATAACAATATACTTCCATAAAAGCGGCTTTAATACCTCATTGCCAATTAAAGAATAATGATGCGCCATGCACTAACTTTAGTGAACCAGTTTTGGTTTAAAAAAATAATTAGTTAGTCTTATGATTAGCTGGTTCGGTTAATATTCCAGCCCCGTTAGTCGAGTGGTTAGTGAACCTGACTGCGTTTTTTTAGGTGTTTTCGTTTAGGTTTTTATTAAATTTATTTGAGTACTAGCTGCAGCGTGCAGCCCGCTGCATAATAAAAGTTTTTGGGGAAATTGGTGGTTTGAGGAAAAATCCCGCGGGATCACCAAATTTTTCCGGGATAAAAAGTAGCCTATGTGCTATTCCAGGTGATCATCTACCTATGTGCCAAATTTCACACAAATCTATTCAGTAGTTTATGCGTGATTAAGTAACAAACATCCATCCAAACAACCATCCATCCATCCAAACATCCAAACTTTCGCATTTATAAATTAAAAATAGATTAATATAGATTTATATATCGACACCTGTAATTAAAAACATAGTAACTCACTTTTTGGCGATTTTGAGTTAAAATCATATTCATAGTAAACAAAAAATGCTCTTTTTTGCGCTCATCCCTGTATCGTAATTCGGTTGCCTTACGATTTTAGGCAGAGAAAAACATTGTAAATCGGCGTCCACTGAAGATGAGAAAATGGTATATTTAGTTACATGTGCTTGCCTAGTCTGAAATTATTTTATATAGCATTCGTTGTAATGCAAGACACCCTCTTTGTTTGATATATATATATATATATATATATATATATATATATATATATATATATATATATATATATATATTATGTATCTACATGTATTAGTATCGTTCACTGACACCCATACTACAAGCAAATAAATTGCTTACTTTGGAGTTAGATCAATTCGTGTAATTTGTCCAGTGATATATGTACGTTTTTTATTAAATTTACATGTTAGTTTTTTTTTATGAAAACAAGCAGATGTCTGTCCTGGTGGAAAGATATAACCATCGCCTACATACAACAAATATTAAGGGTGCGTTACTATCAGTGTTAAATTGTTTACCGTCTACCTCACCTTCGAAACTGAAACATAACAATGACAATCATTGACTCTACTGCAGCAGGAATAGGTAATGCCATGCCAAATAAAGGTAGTGCCATACCTTGGGCGGATGTTGTAGAACTTGTAGCGGCTCAACGCTACTAGAAAAAATAATAAAAAATGGACAAAAATCAATAACAAATGGAAAAAATGAAATTCAAAATAAAAATCCTGAATCGCGATATCACAATTATTTATCTTGTAACACTATATACAAGTTTCAGCGTTTCTCAAATAGACTTCGGTCCCCAGGCAGTACACCTTGCCTGGCTGGGAAGATCTTCCTTCCCCTTCCTTGTCTTTGTGTGACGTCATCGATCTCCACAGTTATGACGTCACCTGACAAGAAGCTGGCCCGCTGGTTCCATCACTATAACCCTTCAGCGTTACGGACCAGCGGCGCCACAAACTCTATCTTTGGTTTTTCATTGGCCTTTTAGGAACTACTTGACAAAATAGCAGATGGTTTATTCTTCAAATAAAGCCTGGAATAACGCCTATAGCCCCAAAGAGATACGCAGAGGTACAACTGAGCCATTGTTATTAAACCTATGATGTGACAAACGGCAAACCTGTTGACAAATCGGACACATTTCCATTCTTGGGTAATATACCTATGTCTTCAAAAAAAAAAACAAAAATCGTCAACCCCAGGATTCGATTCCACAATCTCATACATATACACCAATTGTCTATCTATGCGATTCACTATCATCGTGGCTAATAGGTGGCAGAGGTCTGCATTGTCTCGCCCGGGTCTGGTACCACCGGCTTATCCATTCCTGCCACAAAAGCGTCAGTTCTTGTCACGGTCGTGTTACGGCTTGGAGCGTAAGGTAGCCGGTAAACTTATGCATGTAACATTAGACCTCGCCGCAAGATAGCAAAGCACCATTAACATCTGTGGTGTCTATAGGCGATGGTGGACTCTTGCCATCAGGCGATCCATCTGCATGTTCGCTATCTTATGATATAAAAAAACCGACTGACGGTAGTAGTGAAACTTAAGTTGCAATAAAATTTTCTCGGATGTACTGTTTTTATCTGATGCTTTTGAAACCATTAAATGGATGTTTTAAATATAAAATACTTTGTAATTTAGTCAGAAATCAGAAGAACTTAATTCAATTAAACTTTTCACAAGCTATTTTGACACGTCAACTTTTTTTAAAACTACTACCCGATCGGAACGCGGACACACACTAAGAAGATCCGGCGGAAGAAACTCAGCGGGCTTGTCTTTTTTTCATATATTTTTTATTCACAATGTCACAATATTATAAAATTATAAAACATATATATGAGATTGATATGAGGAGCAATTAATCCCATGCTTGTTTGTCTTCCAACGGCTCTATCTATTCTCCCGACGGCGGCTTAATCTATACATATAATAAAATCGTAGGAAAGTCAAAACTGTACATTGAATATTTTTTCAAAAGAATACTTGGGGCGTTATCTACAATCGATATCGAAGCCAAAAATATAGTTTTTAGAATCTTTGTCTGTTTGTCTGTTTGCCTGTATGTATGTCCGGTGTAAACTCAAAAAGTACTGCATGGATTTACTTCAAATTTTGCATGAATATTACTAACAGGTCGGGTCAACATATAGGCTACATATTATCAAGCTATCACTTACGGGCGAGGAGCTGTGCGGAGTAAACGAAGTCCGCGCGGACAAGTTGCGGGCAACAGCTAGTAGTCAATAATACTTCACGTGTTTGTTTCTCTATCATGAGGCATTTCTGTTTTATCGAGTTTGAAATAGTTACGATTGAAACGAAACGGACCTAAAGAAGTTTCACCTCAAAACTAGTCAGCGATGTATTAAAAATATTTCCCGTCTACAAATTGTCGGACTTTACTATTTGTAATAACGTCAGGCGAGGAATGTGACGTGAACATTGTAGGTTTTACGTGCGTAGTTATGTTAAACGCAGATTACAAGTAAAATAGCTATTAGATGTGAGCGCTTAGCGAAATATTCTACTTATTTACTGTGAAACTGGATGCAGATCCATATTGCAATGGATAGTAATCTTGTAATCGCATAACATTTAGTAAAGGGTTGCGGGTAAACGCGCTTTTAGCGGCTTCTAGCTTGTTTTTGTTTTGTATATACTATTAAAATTGTGATAAATTCAAGGTATGTTTAATTTTTACCTGCTTTACTTGATAATTTAAAAACTAGTTAAATATTATAGGGGACAAAAGATTTATTTGTTTTTTGGGATAGATTTACTTACAAATAACTTCACATATTTAAAAAATCTATTTTATTTTTTTATTTATTTATTTTATTTTCAAAGAGTCAACCATCGCCTATAGACACCAAAGATGTTAATGGTGCGTTGCTATCTTGTGGCGAGGTATAATGCCACATGCATAAGTTTACCGGCTACCTTACCCTCCAAACCGGAACACGACAGCGACAAGCACTGACGCTAATTGCGACAGGAATAGGTAAAGCGGTGGTACCAGACCCGGGCGAGACAATGCAGAACTCTACCACCTAGTAGCCACGATGGTAGTGACTCGATAGCCAATCGGTCGCCTTTTACGACCTGCCTGGCAGAACGGCAGTTGGCCTATTCTACAAAGGAGGCCGGGACCAACACGGCGAAAAAAATAAATCTATCTAGTTTTCTTAATGTTAATCCGAGCCTTATTTAAAAATGAAATATCTACTATTCTGCTAGACAATTCGATGCAAATGTTTCCAACTACATATATGTTTTAGCATATAGCCCTGGGAATAGTGCTGGGAAAAACTTTAAAAATTACGGGGCTATTAAGGTCTATTGACTCTATTTTATGAGTAATAAGTTGAGGGAAAACGACATCAGCCCACTTAGGATAAACAGCGCGTGATGTGTCGCGAGCGAAAAAAGAAAGATATGCTAATTAAGAAAAGCTTATATCTCGATTCTATTACGAAAAAAAAATTTCTCGTGGCATAAATAATAGAACAAGTGAGATAATATTTCTTATTAATCGTCAAATCTCTCTCATTGCGATCGCGACCCATCACATGCTGTTTATCCTAAGCGGACTGAGATGATGTTTTCCTCAACTTGTTAATAGTATAGGGGAGTCAATGCACCTTTAATGGCCCTGTTGTAGGGCGGTAAGTTATACTGACAAGCAATCTGTGAGGCTTGGGTTCTATTCCCAAAATGGATACACATATGTGTGATGAGCACAAATATTTTGTTTCTGGGCTTGTGTTTATTAAATATATTTCAGTATTTATGTATGGTTATTTATTAAATAAATTCTGCCATGTATTTAATTCGTAAAAGGAACACGATTGGCTACGCGTCACTACCATCATGATTACCAGGTGTTAGAATTTCGCAACGTCTCGCCCGGATATACAGTACCACCGCCTTAGCTACACCTGCCGCAATGCCGCATGCTTGTCACTGTGGTGTTTCGGTTTGGAGGGTAGGGTAGTTGGTAGACTTATACATGTGGCATTACCATCCCATTACACGGATAGCAACGCAATATTAACATCTTTGGAAAGGCGGTCAGGATAACCATCAGCTTGTTCGCTATCCGACGATAGAAAAAATGGATTTATACGTGTTAAAATCGTTGACTAATACCTGTATCACTAGCAAATAATTTGCTTATTTCTCGCGACATATCAGACGCTGTTTGTCCTAAGCGGGCATTCTTGTATTCGTTTAATATTCGTTCCTTGCAATGTTACACTTATTTAACTGATCATAAGCAACTCCTGGTTTGCCTGTAACTAGTTATTACTGTTCGTCGTGTCGACGACTGTCAGGTTATTATTAGAGCTGTTCGCTTTTATTGCGTAGGCGAAATTGTATGGTGTATATTACATTACAGAGCGAGGAATTTCGTAATTTGCGCGCAGTTAGTTTCTAACTAATTTAACAAGTAATTACTTTAAAACTAAAAAAAAAAAAACAGTAGCAGTCGTGGGACTGCCGATAGAAGTGAAAACGGAACTATTAAGTTGAGAGTAATTAAAACTATATGCAAAACATAGCTATAGATATACTATTATCATTAGCATGTCGGTGACGCGAACCGAGGATTTTACCCTCTACCAAAACGCTCAACGCGCCTAAAGAAGTTTTCACTTCAAAAATGTGTGTGTACTTATGTATACACGTAACAAGTTATACTGAGCTAAGCCACAGATCTTTGTGGCTGTCGGTGTGCGCGTATCGTAATGTAACTAACTTCATGTCGCTAACTGCTGATGTGCGGGGTAATATCAGCTAACTTCATGTCGCTAGCTGCCCGTGGGCGCGCGCGCATCGTAATATCAGCTAGCTTCCTAATGTCGTTCCTTGGCTGTGGGTCTCATATTTTTCAAAAATTTCAAACGCTCTACAAATGGTATAACCTCAAAAGACCGACTGCGACCTGTCTGAATAAATTATTTAGCCTATGACAAATTAGGAAACCCAATGGCACTTCTCAAACTAATATCCATGATTGACATGATTGACTGATTTGATGGTTTAGAGCTGTTTGCTTTTATTATGTAGGTGAAGTTGCATGGCGTGTGAATTACGGAGAGAGGAATTTTATAATTTGCGGGGAGTTTAAGTAACTAGCGGCCCGCCCCGGCTTCGCACGGGTATAAAATATACAGCCTATGTCACACAGTAAAAAAATGTTTAAAATCGATGCAGTAGTTTTGATTTATTCATTACTGCCCGTGGCCCGCAAACTATTCCCCTTTCCCTATACCATGAAGATTTCGTGCTATCTTTGGAACATCTAAATTTCCTGCTATTTTTGGAACATCTAAATTCATATAGGTACTACATTTTTAGTTTT
Organism: Apodemia mormo; assembly: GCA_036924255.1. Lineage (NCBI taxonomy): Eukaryota > Metazoa > Arthropoda > Insecta > Lepidoptera > Riodinidae > Apodemia > Apodemia mormo. The sequence goes on from JAUPFN010000020.1 coordinate 12,674,458, forward strand.
TACATTTTTACCTATTTCTTTTACTTTTTCCATTAATATATTACAAAATGTCTTTATATACAACGTTCACAGCTTTCTTGTCATTAGACAATATAAACATGTTTCATGTCTGAAAAATTTTGAAGCTATGTCGAAAAAACACTTATTTCAAAATTTTTCGTAAACGATTACTCCCAAACGGATAAACCGATTTTGATGCAATTTATGTATTAGACGTAGTTTTTTGAGCTGATTGTTTTTTGTACTCGTTACATAAATCTGAAAGTTATATTAAAAAATACCTTCTTTTGGTGTTTTTTCAAATTTTTTCTTGGTGTTTTTTCAAAATTTCTCAAAATCTTCTAGACCGAATCGGTTCAAATTTTCAGGAAATCTAAGTTAAGCGGAATCCAATCGAATGCCGCGTTAGATCGGTCTAGCCGTTCAAAAGTTATGACATGTTTACATACACACATACACACATACACACATACACACATACACACACACACACACACACACACACACACACACACACATACGTACATACAGACATACTGACGTCATCGTGAAAATAGTCGGAAAAGATTCCTCAAAACGTGGACATCTGGTGAAAACTCGAATTTCGAAAATCGAGCTTAAATCAGTATCTTCCTTACTTCTTCCTTACTTCCTTACTCCTTGGGAAATTAAAAACTGGTTTGCTAAATCACGTTTTTTTTACATTGGTTATTAAATAACAATTTTACAAACATTATACGATATACCTGAAGATATTGTCCAAGGAATGTGCTAACTTATTACATAATAGAATGTACTTTACTTAATCATATAAAATTTCGAAAACAGGCTAAAAACCTCCAAAACAAATAATTTGTTAATACTATTTCTAATCATCCACATGATTTTTATATGGTGATATTTAGTTAAAAGAAAAGAATGTACTAAATTTTGATTTTCAGCTGAAGTCCTTTATTAACGACGGGTCCCAAGAACAAAATCTTATGGAGAGATCAGACTAAATTGGTTTTATAATAAAATTCGCATTAAACACGCATAAAGCTACAATATACTTTTTATATTTATTGGTCTTTTTTGTGGAAATTCTCAAGTGAACATCATCTTATCTACAATGTACTCCCACAAACAAACATATTGTAATTTGGTAATTTTGTAGATACGATTTTGTTCTTGGGACCCGTCGATTTATTTATCCGAAAATTAACACGTTTCCCAGCGGTTTCAGAACATGCCGCGCGCGCGCCGCTAACCGACAGTAACCCCGCAACCGCATTTTAAATTAATCTGTAATATCTTCGAAAATATTCATTTAAATTATATGTTTCATGTTTATTATTATAATTATATTATATTCATTTATAATATATTAAATCAGCAATATATTTAAGGTATTTAATTGGATAAGGATTAGTGCTGTATTGCTTAAGATTGCTTCGTAAAAAAGCCATTATTTCTCGTAAAAAGTAAATGACAAAAATATGCTATTGTGGGTTATCCATAAGAGATAGACATATACCATCGCGGAATTTTCTGTAGACCTTTTCAAGGTGTACAAATACTTAGTACATTATTTTGATAAATCTCGTAGGGTTTAGCCAGCGTTTGCAATGTAAGCGAAAAAAAATAAAATTATTTACGACATGACATCAGAAAACTCAAAAATTACAGTATTTCTCGACTCTATATTGAATGTTATTAATGCATATAATAACATTCAATATAGTAACATTTACTCTATCTATCAAAAAAAACCGCATTATAATCCGTTGCGTGGTTTTAAAGTTTTAAGCATACATAGGGACATAGGGATATAGGGACAGACAAAGAATGCGACTTTGTTTTATACTATGTAGTGATATAGAGGTTACTACAAAGTTTTTGATTTTGCCAATATTTTGTAAGATATTTGCTTCTGAAGTAGTAAAAAGGAGGTTTCTCTAAATGTTGAACCCTCAAGAGGAAAATTGTGGAAAAAAAATAGAATTTAACAAAAATGTAAAACAAATTTTTTTTAACAAAATCAGAATATGAAATATGGAATAACTGTTTTTTCGCTGCTACTTGCTCTTCGTAAATGAGTCTGGCTCGCTCTTGGGTTGTTTAATAACAACTTTTTTGTAATTATAGAAAAATATAGACGGACCTACTTTGACGGTGCGCATAACTTGTAGTAACATACGCTTATTAGAGAAAAGATGGATGTCTAAATTATATTAGAGTAAACGTTACAAGTAAATACGTCGGTCGAGAACATAGGAAGTCATAAACTTCTATGAAGATATATCTGGCTGTAGATGTAGATAAAATGTCGATAATGATTCCTTTACACGGTCACACACTTCACTTCCCTTTTTTTAAATGCTCTGCCGCGTTAATAATAGCTAATAATAATAATAATTCACGGGACAAATTACACTTACTGATCTTACCCCAAAGTAAGCAAATTATTTGCTTGTGTTATGGGTGTTAGTCAACGATACTAACACATAGAAATACATATATAAATACTAGAATATATATAATAAACACCCAAACCCGGAAATACAAACATTTATGCTCATCACACAAATGCTTGTCCCCGTCGGGGATCGAACCCGAGCCTCGTTGATTGCGTAGTCAGGGTCTCTAACCACTAGACCAACGGGGTTCAGCTCAAACTATGAAGATCAGGGTGCGATTCTTGCACCAGGCTGAGTTATATTGGATTTTCTATCTATCTACATATATATATAAAAATCAATTGCTGTTCGTTATTCTCGCTAAAACTCGAGAAGGGCTGAACCGATTTGGCTAATTTTGGTTTTGAATTAATTGTTGAAGTCCAGGTTTAAAACGTGACAAAATAGAGAAAAAAATAAGAGTAGTTAAAAAGGCAGAATAACGTTTGCCGGGTCAGCTAATATCTATATAATAATGTGTGACGTGAAAAGTTTGTACCCCTTTTTAAGACAGTTGCGCAAAAAGTTGAGTATGAAATTTGGTATAGCTAAAGTTTACATTGCCCCAATAGAATATTCGATAATGCCGTGTTCCGGTTTGGAGGGTAAAATAACTGGTATAAAAAAATGCATTGCAACGCAGATGGATGGACAACGAAGATGGCAACGCATTATTAACATTTGTTGTGGTTTCTTCATCAGGAGTGCCATCTGCTTGTTTGCTATCTAACGATATAAAAATATTTGAAATCTAAGCTGCCTGAGCTTTCACATCGTTAACACCCTTTTCCCTCCTGTATAGGTAGAATTTTACTAGTTATAATATTTTTTCAACGTAAAAGTTCAGTAAGCCGAGACAAATCCGTCCATAGACCATTACTGACAGCAAATGCAAGGTGTCGGCGGATGTCAGAGCGAAACTGATCGTCACGAGCGCATTCCACAGTCCACTGCACTCGCCGCTCATACGCGTGCCGGAACAAAAACTGTGATATCAAAGTAATTTTCTATGGACTATTATAATAATGGTTGGTATAGTCGATATTTTTCTTACTAGTATATATATATATATATATATATATATATATATATATATATATATATATATATATATATATATATATATATATATATATATATATATATATATATATATATATATATATATATATATACTAGCTGCAAAATTTTAAAAGTTTTGGCGAATCTCGCGGGATCACTTTCACACGCGGGGTATTTTTTTGGTGTGGTATCCTTCTAGTGGGGTTTAATGCAACATGCATAACTCTACCAGCTATCTTACCCCCGACCCGTAACACGACAGCGACAAGCACTGACAGCTATTGCGGCAGTAATAGTTAAGGTAGTCGTAAATGGTGACGGATTGAATATGCGACTCACTACCGATAGAGTTCTGCGTTGTCTCACCCGGGTCTGATACCACCGTCTTACCTGTTCCTGCCTCAATAGCATCAGTGCTTGTCATTGACGTGTTCTAGTTTGGAGGGTAAGGTAGCCGGTAAACTTATGCATGTGGCATTACACCTCGCCACAAGCCAACGCAGCATTAATATCTTGGTGTCGGCGATGATAGAATCTTTCCATTAGGAGACCCATCTGCTTGTTTGCTATTTCATGATATAAAAAATTGCCCTACGAATCGAATCCGGGACCTCGTATGGTCAACACCGACACCGGACCACTAGACCACAAAGGCGATACCATACCACCGATATAACCTATACCTTACCTCCTACATTAAATAAGGAAAGATTTAATTGTTTGTTTGTGATGGACAAACTTAAAAAAACACAACCGATTTTATAAATTCATTCGCGTATAAGATTATTCCAGATTAACATTTTTTACTCAACTAAGCAGAAAGAATGAATGTTTTTGCTCACGCGAACAACGTCGCTGGCAACATCTAGATGATGTAAAAGAAGGACATGCGTCGGGATTCGGCAAAATCATTAGGTGAATAAAGTCGCAAAACATACTAGTGCATAAGAAACTACCGGCTGCTCATTATTTGTTATATTAAATATATGGTAATATGGTAATACTGTGTTTCCTAAAACAGAAAACAATAGAGTTTATCTTATTGCCAATGATCTTACTCTTTCAACATTGAATTAAATTTCACTATCTAATTTTATGTTAAATTCGATTTAAATGGTTTAATTGTTGGATATGATAATAATTTAAGATAATGTTTAGATCAGGGTAATTTTTTTCATAAAGGGTCTGTGAAACATAAAAAATTCACCGACAATAGAGATGCAGGTTTGCTTTAAAATAATTCACGATAGATCATGTTAGGTGATATTTTTTTCATTTTTTTAAACACTTTAAAACGCCCAACCCAAGTTGGATAAAGGTCACGGACCATAAGAATACTAGTAGATACGCCGTTGGGAAGGAAACGTGTCGCCATGCATATGAGCAAACGTAGTTAATGCATTATTTTTACCTTATTAGTGTAATTTTAGTTTTTAAAGGTAGGAAGTTTTGAAGTTTTTTTAATGCAAGATACATTTTGGTTTAGATGACGAAAAGGAGAATTGCCACCATTGCTTATCTATAATTGCTCATGTTCATTAAATTTTAATATATTACTGTCTTGAGAATTATTCCCATAAAATCAAACACATTTTACATTTCCACATAACCGTCAAAAATTACAGAATTCCGGTCGAAATGATTGTGTGATTTGTTTCGGTACCAACACACGTTAATTATTTTAGAGTTGCCAGGTAAGAATCGTAATTATCTCGAGACGTACTGATGGAAAATAGACACGGTAAAAAATAGACAAAGGGTGACCGACGACCACATTTTTTGTTTATGCCCATACCTGTACACGGCCTGGCGCGTCGGTTGTGTATTTCTTTTTGTTTTGGGGATCCGAAGTCAATTTAAACTTAGTTTTTGGTTAAAGTTGCCGGCATGAGAAGTATAAACAAATATTCAGGTGTTTTTACGATTTTTTTATTTCGTTTGTGCACAGATACCAATAATAACTTTAAAATTTTTGTTTAATGCAAAATTTAACTAAGTACTATTTATTACCTTTAAACAATGTACATAAAAATATATCTCGAAATAATAATTATCCACACGTTCATCTAACATACATACTAAATATGGCAGTACCATCCCGCCACACGGATAGCAACATACCCTTAACATCTTTGGTGTTTATAGGTGGTGATTGTTTCCTTTCATGTCTCCTGATGCTTGTTCGCTATCTTTTGATATAAAAATACTGTATAGATTTTACTGAACGCTAGATATACATACGTATAACTAGTTAAATGAGTTCATCGTTACAGCTGAAATTCACGTTTATACAATCGATGTAATCGATCATATAACAAAGAAGAATTTCGCCACGTCGAGCTCTTCCACATCAGCTTAGTGGCAGAGCGTCCCGGCTTGAGGGAAATCGTCGCGGGTTCGAGTCTCGCGCGTCGACATTTTTCTTTGTTGTTTTTAAAGTTTTTCAAGTTTTCCAAACACGGGGTGAGTGCTATAAAAACAAAAATAATAAAAAGCAAATTTTACATTTCCCCCAAACAGAGATATTGTGATGGCAATTTTTGTTCGGCATGTGCCGCGCAAAATAAATGGCGTTTCAAAACTCGAAAGTCGTAGCACCAAACGCTTTACATTGTGTGGCGTGTAAATACGAAAAAATAATAAAACGCAAATTTTGCATTCCCCACAAAAAATAAATTGCTATCATGACTAGAACGTAAAAATTTATGTTTTTTTAATCTTTTAGTAGACTCTGTGTGCTGTGCCTACCAGATGAATAGATAACGGAACGTTACAAAATTTAATCTAATTTTATATTATTTTCATAGTTTTTTAATCTTTTAAATTATTTAAACACACACACACACACACGCTCATACATTACACATACATCCACTTACACACATTTTACAAAAACGCTAACACCTCTTCACCTAATCCTACCATTACTATTTCCTTTTTATTTTGAAATTTAATATTTATTTAGTAAAGTTAATTTTGTTTATCCTATGGAGAAGGGCGTTGGCTGCAACTCAGTTATCTTACTTTTGTAGCTATCATTGCTCAGTATTGTATATTTTGATGTATTTTTCTCTGGAAAATTTTTTTTATTAAGTCATACGAAAATGGCCTAAGATTTAAGCCTGGATTAATATTATCAACCTATGGGCTACGATATCTATTACACAAAATGTCATCTAAATCAGCTAACCGTTGAAGCGGTACGTTGCCATCCATGTAGCGAGATAGTAATGCCATGTGCATAAGTTTACCAAAATTAATCTTCAAACACTTTAAATAATTAATTTAACGATGTTTCAGCCTAAGAGCTTAAAAGCTGCGATGAACGTAAGAATTATGAATCCTTTAAAAATTCTCATATTTAATTTAAAAATATAAACACTATATAAGAAACACGATAACTTTTACGCAAAAATTAATCAGTCATATAACAAAATGTTATTTGATAAGTATTGTAAAACTGAACGGTTTGAGAGACTTTAAAATGGAAAGTCGTTAAACAAAAAATAATTACCCCATACGCCGCCGGTCTGGGTTATAAGACGCCTGTTTAAACGAAATTTTAATAACGCGAATATTGTTCGATTATGTCGACCATTTTTTGGATGATCATAAGGAAGCGGTCAAAGTGTTGTTTTTTATCATGATAGGGCTAAGAAGCAGATGGCTTTGGTATTGGAACAAAATAATATTCGTCTAATTATTATTTTATTTTAAGTTTCACTTGTACTGTTTCCAAATACACAGGCTATAAAAAATGTTTTTTTTTGTTCACAACGGCCTCACCGATTTAGATTAAATTTGGCACACACATAAATAACGACCTAGAATAGCACAGTTGACACTATTTATAGCGGAAAAATATTTTTTTCCCATGGGATTCTTCTACAACTTTTATGATGCTCCGGGCTGCTGGGCGCAGATATTATATCATAAGACCCAGACAAGCAATTACGTACATATCGTGGTTTAAATAATACCAATATAAATACTCAAATCAACGGGTGTCATTTAATATTTTTAAATAATTACCTAAACCATTAAGCTATGCTTAACATAATCGTTTTTTTTAAATATATTTAAACTAGCTCTCGCCTTTTGGTAAAAACTGTTGAAGCATAAATCTATATAAAATTACTATAGGGTTTGTCCATATACTAAATAATAAAATCTTTTATTTTTAGTATTTTATAGATTCAAACTTAAATAAGAGTCAAAAAAAACTATCTATTTTTGCAAACTTTCGCGAGCTTTAATGCCATGAGATAATAAAGCATAATTGCTCCTCATACGAACCTCATAGTAATTGTAATATATTACTATGAGAGTGGCGTGGAAGCAATCTCATGTTATTTATAATCAACGTATCGCACGTACAATAATTAATACATTATTGTACGTGCAATATTAAAAAAAATATATATATGCAAAAAAAGCCAAGCTCTCTCTCTCCCAAGTTTCTTCAGTCGCATCTCCTCAGTGTGCGGCCATGTTTCCGATCCAGTAGCAATTAAAAAAAATTGACTTAAAAGTGCCTGCAAAGGATAATTTGAATAAAAATGTTTTGATAATTTGAATAAATTTGAAAAAAAAAACTTTGACTTTCACATGTGCCCCAAAGATGTAACGAAAGTTTGTTTTGTCATACAAAGGAAAAGAAAAAATTTTTTCTTATACTTTGTTTGACAATAGACAACCATAATTAAAACTGTTTTAAAAAAACATTGTCACGCTTATACCTCCGTGTGAGCACTGGTGAATACATCGACAAATCACACGTATCGTGTTTATTATATATTATTAGATAACATACAAAAATATGGCTCTCCTGATGGAAAGCGAAATCACCGCGTATAGACATCAACGATGTTATAATGTTTTGCTATCCATGTGGCGAGATGGTAACGCGATATGCATTCGTTTACCGGCTACCTTACTTTTTAAACCGGAGCACGACATTGAAAATCATAAATGCTATTGCGACAGGAATAAGTAAGGCGGTGATACCATATAACCGGGGAGACGTTACAGAACTCTACAGAGTTACTTTTAAAAATCCGGCCAAATTTTAAAATTAGGAACTAAATATTAAATTGAGCATCTATATATTAATACGAGAAGGGAAAACTTTGAACCCCTTTTTAAGACATTGCCGCGAACGGTGAAATATGAAATTTGGCATAGTCAAAGTTTATATTGTTGAAACCTGCAGAAACATAATATTTTTAAATAAAAAGCATTGAAAACACATTAAAATAATAAAAATAAATATTACACACACTACGTTTATGTGACATACATCATATTATACACACATGCATGGATATTATTTTCTTTACAGCTGTCAGTTGTCAAACTGAAAAGAGATTTTATTGTATACTCTATGGTCGAATTTCGGCCACAGTCGATCGCTCGTTTTAATTGTTATTGTAAAATTATGACAAGATAATAAAAATATTCGTTTAAAAATATCCAACTAAATTAATCAATTGGATGCACCGAGTCTTGTGAATGAACTCTGTAATGCTGGTAGTGTATAATTTATATTCACCTATAAATATGATAGTAACTATTATGTAATCTGTCGCTTTAAGTACTTTTTCCCGATCAATTTAAGTTGGTCGAAGGCACTAAAACAGTTCAGTTTGAATTTTGCGTAGGTAATTGAAATCATATCCATGCGTTTTGTTTTTAGTGTCGCATAAAAATGAAATTTTGAATTTTTTAAATTATTTTTTTATTACATAAATCGAACATATTGTCGATTCTGAACAGCCTCTTAAAATTTTAGCAGGATCTTTAAAAGTAACCCTGTATGCATATACCCTAACCTAGTAAAATAAATTTTATAAAAAAAAGAATTTAAAATATCTAAATTCTTTTTTTTTACATAATTTTTTTTGTAAGTTAAGATGCATCACCTTAAAAAATTCTTTACTGCACATAGCTTTTTTTATATCATAAGATAGCAAACAAGCAGATGGGTCTCCTGATGGAAAGAGTCAACTATCGCCTATAGACACCAAAGGTGTAAATGGTGCGTTGCTATCTTGTGGCTAGTTCTAATGCCACATGCATAAGTTTACCGGCTACCTTACCCTCCAAACCGGAACACGACAGTAACAAGCACTGACGCTATTGCGGCAGGAGGTAAGGCGGTGGTACCAGACTCTACTCGACAGAACTCTACCACGTAGTAGCCACGATGTTAGTGACTTGAATAGCCAATTGGTCGTCTTTTACGACCTGCCTGGCAGAACGGCAGTTGGTCTATTCTTCAAAGGAGCCCGGAACCAACACGGGAAAGATAGGTACGATAATAACTATAACGTAATCTGTGGTATAGCCCTGAAGCATTTGTTTATGTGTTGTTTGTGCATAAATATAAATAAAAACAAAAACCAACCCCTACGAAACAGTTGTTATTATGCGACGATCGAGATCGCTACTCATTTTGCCAAGCGATAAACCGGTAAATCGTGGTGCGTCAACACGTTTGTCAACATTTAAGTCCACTCTCGCACCGTACAAGAGAACCAGTAATATTTTAGTATTAAAATGTTAGTATGAAAATATTAAAACTGAAGATACTGACGGGATTTGGAGTCAACGGGTTTAAAACCGCAAACTATAAATTTCATCGCTTTCAATATATGTTCTGAGAACGATTCTCCGAAAAAGAACCAGTACATCAATCGATCAGGGCTGTGTGTTGCAAAGGATATTGCACGTTTTCATAAATTTATCGCCATGTAAATTTGACGTAAGCCAATAATACCTGTATATTAAAAGGGATCGAAGTTCATTACGATCGCGTTTATCAGGTTCGCGTCTCGAAGGCCCGCACAGAATTGGTAAATTATCTGATAAAAGACAAGGCCTTTTATTTGGGATGTATTATAATGTGAGTTGTATAGATACGAATATAATGAAACTGAGTGCTAAGTGTGAGTTTTTCTCTTCGCATTCGATCGTGAGCGCGTTTTGAGTTTACTAGGAATTTGTATGTGATTTGTACAGCGCCACCTAGTGGTAAACTGGTTTCTCACGTTTACCACTAGGTGGCGCTGTACAAATCACATACAAATTCCTAGTAAACTCCAAACGCGCTCACGATCGAATGCGAAAAGAAAAACTCACACTTAGCACTCTGAAGAGTTTTCCGTTGGTGTGTTTGAACTTTGAGTTCAAATTTTTGGATAATCCAGTCGAATTTGCAAAATTATTTTTATATTTACTATGTTTTTACACATCTGATGAACGAGGAAGTCACATTTTTGGGTCACCTGAACCTGAGGATGGTTCTCAATTAGGCTGTTTTTTGTTTCAGGTCTCCTTCGTTTATTAACTGACTAGCGACAATCCCGCGGTTTCACCCGCGTACCTTTTGTTCCGTGGGAATATCGGAATGGTTTATATACAAAAACCTTCCTCAAGGATTAATCTATCTATTAAAAATAACCACATTAAAATCCGTTGCGTAGTTTTAAAGATTTAAGCATACATAGGGACATAGGGACAGACAAAGAAAGCGACTTTGTTTTATACTATGTAGTGTTTTGGAAAAATATTTTTTTTAACCAACCTCCCAAAAACGGTAGATGTTCATAATATGGCTATGTTTTTATATTTACTACCTCAGTACTCCTTCATTTATTAACTCACTAGCTGGCCCACGCAGCTTCGCCCGCACGTATATTAATAAGTCATCCAAATAGCTTTTAATAAAAATTTCATCCCCTATTTCAGCCCTCCAGGGACTGATTTTTGAAAAAAAAATTAGCCTATGTTTGACCCTGGGTCTTCAACTATATCCATGCCAAATTTTATGAAAATCGGTCCAGCGGTTTAGCCGTGAAAGCGTAACAGACAGACAGACAGACTTTCGCATTTATAATAGTAAGTATGGATTTGGAAAATACTTTTATTAATTTGAGGGTATACTTGCCACTGTACCATTCCCATTAAATTTTGGTGAAGATTTGATTCAAGGTTCCAAAGTATCTCTAGATGATTTGAAGTCAGTTCTTGTAGTTTTACATTCAAATCATGCAATGGAAAAAATATATACTTAGCAAAAAACAAATAACATTTATCTGCCAACCAAGGAATCAAACCCTTATGATCAGAGCAAAGCAAGCTAATTACTAGAAATTAAAATACACACATGAAGCAGAACATATTTTATTTAAAAATATGTCACGCACAGCCAGACCAAACACAAACAAATATGGGTTCATAGGTAAAAGGGCATACAGCATACAAATTAAAGTAATAGCAGGTGACTGTGTATTTTCTCTATATTTGAGATACATTGCGCTATTCTATATTACACGTCTTACATAATAGCTTTTGATGCTGCAGTGCAACATACATTCGAGGTAGTTGTGTAGTTAAACGTTTATTGGTAGAGTCGGAGAATGCAGTCCGTGAGAATATAGTTGGTTCTGATGCGCTCAACTAGATATCACAGGTGGTGAACGCGCCTCACGCCCGCCGTTGTGCTCGTCCGTATCAAATTTAAAATTACTTTTAGGGTTCATCTTATAAATATTTGGTATTTGCGAACCCGATACTCCTGTCCAAAAAAAGATAAGTGCCTATACAAAGTTCACCTAGGAACAAGCGCATAATTATAGATGTTTTTTACAATAAACTAGCTGTTGCCCGCGACTTCGTCTGCGCGGACTTCGTTTACTCCGCACAGCTCCTCCCCTATAGGTGATAGCGTGATAATATGTAGAGTATATGTTGACCCGACCTGTTAGTAATATTCATGCAAAATTTGAAGTAAATCCATGCAGTATGTTTTGAGTTTACCCCGGACATACATACAGATAAACAGACAAAAATTCTAAAAGCTATATTTTTGGCTTCGATATCGATTGTAGATCACGCCCCAAGTATTCTTTTAAAAAATATTGAATTTACAGTTTTGACTTTCCTACGATTTTATTATATTAGTAATTTCTTTTGAAATGTAAATTGTATTTTCTAATGCTGCAATACATGAAAATCCGACAAGGATTGTTGATTACTTATATGTTACCATCTATACTAATAAACGCGAAAGTAACCTTGTCGTCTGTCTGTCTGTCTGTCTCTTCTTCACGCCTAAAGCACTGAACCGATTTTGAAATTTGTTACATAGATAGTTTGAGACCCGAGAGAGGACATAAGATAATTGTTATCCCTGAAATCTCACGAGAATGGGAACTATGCGGGTAAAACCTCGGGACATTTAGAATTTTTTCCACGCGGACGAAGTCGCAGGTACACCTAGTTAATAATTATTGGATACTATTTTTAACCATTTACCTCGCAACATATCGGCTGCACAGGTTTCATATATTTTTAGTATCTCATTATAAATATGTGACATTAACCAATAACCACACAAAAAAGGATAGATTATAATAATAATATTACTTACACTCAAGTTGAGTGAGATAGGGTTCGTTTCTCCTGAAGATGCTTTGATTTCGGATTGAAACGTGCGTTGAGTGCTTAAATTGTGTGCTTTTCTGCTTACTGCCGACGTAGGTAAGAGAGTGGTGGATATGGTTGGATAATTGTGCTATCTTCTTTTTGTATGGACTATCGCGATCGGTGAGTTTTATCCATTTACTAGCTGACCCGGCAAACGTTGTTCTGCCTTTTTAACTACTCTTATTTATTCTATATTTTCTCACCTTTTAAACCTTCCCTGGACTTCAACAATTAATTCAAAACCAAAATTAGCCAAATCGGTTGAGCCGTTCTCGAGTTTTAGCGAGACTAACGAACAGCAATTGATTTTTATATATGTTGAAGTGAAATTCGGTGGCATAAAACAGTTTGCGAAAAATAGCAAATTTAATTAATTTCATCTTTTATTTATAGATTGTCCGATCCGTAAAGTAACGCCTAAATTAATAAAATAAATAGACATCACTTGTTTTCTTTTTATTTTTTTAATACAGCCTTGTGGGTCTAAGTTTCAACTTTTATAATAAATGCTGCCTTTTCTTGCATAGTATATACCTAACATTTTGTTAAGCATTCTTGTCTATAAATACGACATTTTTATAACTTATCATAATAAAAAAAAAAACTATATGGCAAAAATGTAAAAAAAATATACAAATTTGAACAGTTTATGACTTTTGTAGTGAGTTCCTTTTTAAAATGTATTTGCTATTTAAAAGCGTCCGTTGAATTGTAATAAGTGTTTATAACACATTAAAATCAATTAATAATTTTGGTTAAAGCTAAAATTTTACTGGACTAAATCAATCTCCTTCCAATAAGTTTCTTTGTGATTCCATACAAATGGTTACGTATATTTACCTAATTTTCTCGAATTTTCCAAAACTTACAAAAAATCTAATATCATCCTATTCGATGCCGCTTTCTAAAGTGATGCACTTACCAACAAACATCATTTTTATTTATCTTATTAAGACACTTCTTATCAGAGGGCCTTGATATTAAGTGATCTAAAATCCGGCTTCAGTTGACCTTTTCTGATCTAGTTTAATAATGACGTAAGAAAAAATGGAATTCTTGTTTACGCATACCAATATTTAATTTAGCAAAACGCTTTCGTTTCATATCTCTGCATCAATTCTACTGTATTTCATAATAATAATAATAATCATAATAAATGTTTAGTAAAAGATATAAAAAGTATCTTCACGCCCATATCCCCGAAGGGGTAGGCAGAGCTACAACAAGTGCACCCATGATTAGCCGAAGATACTTGGTCCCATAAATGTGATAGGTGGCAAGCCTGTCGCCAACCAGGCACTTTCCAATCCCGAGCAACTTTGTGTTTCTCAGAAAACTGAAAAAACGCTTTTTTATGTGCCCGACCCGGGAATCGAACCCGGGACCTCATGTGGTCAAAGCCAACGCTAGACCACTAGACCACAGAGGCAGTAAAAGATATACATATTTATATCCCATTCCTTGGATCATTGGTTGGTCATTTACCTACTAGCCGATATGGAAAATTCTTCTTTGTTTGAGAAGATAATCTATGTAGGTATATCCCATTTCTTGGATCATTGGTTGGTCATTTACTTACTAGCCGATTTGGAAAATTCTTCTTTGGTTGAGAACATATACATACCTATGTATTTCCCATATCATTGGTTGGTCACTTACCTACTAGCGGATTTGTAAAATTCTTCTTTGTTTGAGAAGATATACATATGTATAAACATATACATTCAGTCCCACATAAATTTAGCGAAAATCTAATCTAAGGTACAGGGATTTGGATGTCAGTGGTTGCAGTTTTACTGTGCTTAAATTATTATTATTATTTAAATATTAAACGAATGCGAATAAGTGGAAACGACGACGCATAACATTTTAAAAAACCGAACGTTTAATGTTTATGCTCAGATTAAAGGTCGAATTTTTACATTTCTCATTTTTACTGCACCTTTAGGCATGTTATTTTATTCACATGATATTATCAATAAAATGATAAAATTAATGATTTATTTCTTACTTTAAATTCTTATGTGCAATTGTTAGAATTTATCGAAAAGTAAATTTTTTACAAATATTGCAGGTTCAATTTTTTGGATTAACGACAAGTTGATAATTGTTAGTTTATCTCTGAATCTCTAATCTGAACTAGTATATAGTATACGAATATCTCAGAATTATGAAACGGTTATCCAATTACATTTCGTTTAAGCACTCATTATCATTGATATAAAATCCCAAGATACACAATTAGTGTCTCAAAAATTGCCTCCAAAAAGGAGCCCACAATTTTAAATTGTGCGCTCATTTCAAATAGAATCGCGTCGGTCGCGACACTGACAATTTTTATTTCTTTTTGTACATTGCTTTGTAAAAACAACTATAAATCTTGCGCTTAAGGTTGGATAAGCAAAGACATGTGTTTTTGCCATATCTATAACTATTTAAATGAAATTAGGGACACTTTTGAGTTTCAGTTTTATTCGGGACTGTAGCTGTGCATCTTGGGTTTTTTATATCAATGCTCATTATTAGGGCGAGCGAAGCGAGCCCTACACTAGGCCACTTACTATGCACTTTAGTGGTACATTTTATTGAAAAAGCATCGCACTTTTAGGTTTGAGCTTTGACGAGGTGGTTTAAATTCATGTCTAGATATGTTATCTACCATTAAAATGCTATTTCATAAACATTAAAAAATAGAAGATACGTTTTGTATTAGAATTTTATTACTGCTAACGCCATCTATTATAAAACTAACGGGTTAAAATGCTACAAAGCTACACTAGGCGACGATCTGTGTCTTTTAGTGGTACATTTTACTGAAAAAATGTTGCACTTTTAGGTTTAAGCTTTGGCGTGGTAGTTTTATTTCATTTAATTCATTTTCATTCACTCCATTTTAATACAATATTAATCTATTAAAACACTTGTACTTTTTAACTTCCCACTACGTATGTAGATAGGGAGGTTACTGATTTTGCACCGATTTTCAAAAATGGAGTTTTCACCATATGTCCACGTTTTGTGGTATTAGGAACCATTTTCGACTATTTTTGCGATGAATTCAGTATGTCTGTATGTATGTATGTCTATATGTATGTATGTATGTCTGTATGTATGTGTGTGTGCGTACGTGCGTGCGTGCGTGCGTGCGTGCGTGCGTGCGTTGGTGCGTGCGTGCGTGCATGCGTGCGTGCGTGTGTGTGTGTGTGTGTGTGTGTGTGTGTGTGTGTGTGTCAACAACTCACACATGCACGCACGCATAAGTTTTGAACGCCTGGACCGATCGAAACGCGGTTGATAACATTCGATTGGATTCCGCTCAATTTATACTTTCTGTAAATTTGAACCAAATGGGCCCAAGAGATTTTAAGAAATTTTGAAAAAACCCAAAAAAAATTGTGGCGAAACAGATTTTTTTTAAATAGTTAACTTCCAGATTAATATACCGATTCAGCACAAAAACTAATCAGCTCTATTCCTCAAAAAATTACGTCTAATGCATAAATTGCGGAAAACTCAGTTTATTCGGTTGGAAGTAATCGTTGACGAAAATTTTGAAAAAAGTGTTTTTCGACTTAACTTCGAAATATTTCAACCAATCATTTTTTGGTATTCTACGATATTTTAATACTAAAAAAATTACGTCGAATGTCCTTTTAAAAATCAAAACCGAATCTTATTTTCAAAAGTTACAGCTTTTCAAAAATTAAAGTTAGGTGCCACCTATCACATTATAGGACCAAGTATCTTCGGCTAATCGTGGGTGCACTTGTTGTACCTCTGCCTACCTCTTCGGGAATATGGGCGTGAAGATATTTTTTTTTTCTTTTTTTTTTAAAAAAAATTAGGTACGTTTTCTTTAGCAAAGTTACTTCATATTTTTGAAATAACTTTCAGGCTAATACACCGATTGACTTCAAAATCTTATCATCTTTTCTTCTTTAAAAACTGCGCCATGTACCGTTAATTGGATAAAAATCGGTCAATTTGTTTGGGATCTATCAATGACGAAAATTTTTGAAAAAAATGTTTTTTGACATTGCTTCGAAATTTTTGAACCTACCGATTTTTTAGCTAAAGCAATATTTAAATTGTGTTGAATGCCATTTGAAAGATCAAAATCGATCACCGTTTCTAAAATATACAGCTTTTGAAAAATCAATATACTGCCATTTTTATCAAAATAGATATGTATACTGAAAAAACATATGCTTACAGTTTTTACTATTTTGAGCTTAAAATACGTTAATTTAGCGGGAAGTTTCAGGGATGGCTTGCAACCATTTACAGATTACAGACAGTGATAGGTGACCAGTCTATCACCAACTGGGTACTTTTCCAATCACGGGCAACGTTGTTTTTATCAGCAAACTGAAAAAACACATTTTTGATTTACCTGACTCGGGAATCGAACCCCGAGAGTTTCTCTGAGGGAAAAATTCGAAAAATTTATTCGCCGAGTTTCTACCGCCAATTCTTCGTGCCTGCGGTAAGTCCAATATAAATTCTAAAAATTTTGAAGGTTAATTAAATTAAATTTTCTTTATAAGATAAACTTTTATTTTTAAAACTCGTTTTTCCTAGAAAACTCGTTTACAAGAAAGTTACCATAAATAAAAATTGATTTCTATCAATATTAGACTTCAAGAGCGAAGTGGTGGCGCGAGATAGATCTTGAGTTGCTACATACTATAGATAAGTACTATATTATAGGTAGACCCAGAAAATATGGTGTAAAATATGTAGATAACCTTTGTAATTGTTCTGTGTAGATAACATTGATAATTATAGAAATCGTGTTTTTAATAAATCAAGAAAATTTTAAAGATTTTTCTTATACATAAGTACTAAAAAAATTTATCTTCGAAACATTTTTTTTTATTTTGGTTTTATTTTTCTGCGCCTCCCTAGATACAAAGCCTGACTACGCCTTTGATGCGAATATAATAAATAAAGTCCATGATAAATTAAAAGATGTTAAAGTCCATGATACATTAAAAGATGTAATTCGCATAAAAATACTTGCCTAAGAATATTACTAGGTAATATAACTTAGCGAGCCCTTACAAAGCTTTGCTTTTTGCTAGTATATATTTAATTAGATAACTGGATAAGGGAAAACACATAATATGCTGGGGCCGAGCTTCTATCGTCCCGAAGTTATATGCGCTCTAATCTTTGACAAGAGAAAGGTAAGGACTTGGCATTAATTTCCATAAACAATCAAAATTATACACTGATATAAAAAACCCAAGATACACAGTCTCGAACACACAATTCTGCCGCAATAGCGCCAGTGCCAGTGCTTGTCGCTGTCGTGTTCCGGTTTGGAGGATAAGGTAGCCGGTAAACTTATACATGTGGCATTAGACCTCGCCACAAGATAGCAACACACCATTAACATTTTTGTTGTCTATAGGCGATGGTTGACTCTTTCCATCAGGAGACCCATCTGCTTGTTTGCTATAATAAAAAAAGACATGGTTTTCCCCTGGTTATTTCACATCTAGTAGTAGTTTCTTTCATCTAAGGCTCCAATAAAGGCAGTCAGGCAGTCCGGAATGTACCTATACGAAAATAGGCGTAATAGCCGGTAACATTTGCATTTATCGTGTAATTGCATGATGCTTTGTGACGATAGACGCAAGTGCGGCTGAGGCAACACACGTACACGTATACAAACAAGCTTTCATGAACGCATACACATACACACACCCAAACGTAAACTTTTGTATTTATATTAGTGACATTCAGGGCATTCCATGGAGTTGTGTGGCTTTAGTAAAGTATGACAGGCGTACAAATATTTAAATTGCAAGTCAAAGAATCATAACTCAAGTTCGTACGAAAGTTTGATGGGGAAAGCTTGTAATGTCTACGCGCATGACCGGTTCTTCAAACGATCCAGAATGCTTAGCAATGCTTAATGCTTAACAAGTAGTGTGTTTTATGTGAAATGCTCTATGTTTACATGTTATAATCAAACAAGTGTAAATAATACTGTTAACAATCGTTCCAAAAGTAGTATTATTGATTGAAAAATCTACTGAACGTTAGGTACAATACATACATTTTGATCGCCCCTCTGGTTGAGTGGTTAGCGATCCTGACTACGCAATTGACGGGGCTCGGGTTCAATTCCTGACGGAGACAAGCATTTGTGTGATGAGCATAAATGTTTGTATTTCCGGGTTTGGGTGTTTATTAAATTTATTTCAGTATTTATATATGTATTTCTATGTATTAGTATCTTTGACTAACACCCATAACACAAGCAAATAATTTGCTTACTTTGGGGTTAGATCAGTTAGTGTAATTTGTCCTGTAAATATTTATTATTATTATTATTAAACAGTATTTTTTGCCAGTTAATGGCTGGTAATGTGAAAATGGGAAGCAGTTATGAATCAATTACAAACTTAAGATTTTTTTTTTTACCAGGGCATTAGGGGAATTGGAAGTCGTTGGAATTATCCGTTTTTAATTATCATTTGCTTATATTATAGGTTCATAGGAAATCCATAATTCAAAGACAAAATTATATGCGAGTTTTGCCCATCCCACTAAAACAGAAAATAGTATAAGTAATGCAATGAATTTTCCGCATGTCTGAAAAATTCTTTCCATTTCTTCCTAGTCTGCTCAGATGCAATAGTCCACCCACGTCTACCACACGTATGACGACAGTAGTACAAGCAGAGACACACTTTAAATCATTACTACTTCAATTGAGGTCTATTTGTCTGTATGTAAAAAATGTCCCGTTATAACTCGAGCAATCATTAATTGATAAATAAATATTATTAATATTGCTGGACAAATAACACGAATTGATCTAACCCCAAAGTAAACAAATTATTGGCTTATATTATGGGTGATAGTTAATAATATACATAGAAATACATATATAAATACTGTACTCATCAAACAAATGTTTGTCCCTGTCAGAAATCGAACCCGAGCCGTCCCGCTATTCGTAGATAGAGTTACTAACAACTCGACCAACGGGGACACGTGATTTTTAAATGACAGGTTATACATTTTTTTACCGTCGACGAGTTTACGGCTAATGTAGCGCCACCCGCTTCGTTTTAGCTAACACAGACAAAAATAAAATATTATAATATTTTTATTAAAATATAGTATCTTCACGCCCGTATCCCCGAAGGGGTAGGCAGGGGTACAACAACAATGGCACCCACGATTAGCCGAAGATACTTGGTCCCACAAATGTAATAGGTGGCAAGCCTATCGCCAACCGGGCATATTCCAATCCCGGGCAACTTTGTGTTTTATCAGAAAACTGAAAAAACACTTTTTTTCAAAGTGCTCGACCCGGGAATCGAACCCGGGACCTCATGTGGTCGACGCCAACGGTTGTCATTTGGCATGAAATTTGACGAAACAAATAAAGGTACAGACAGATGCTAGAGATATATAATAGGAGGCATAGATATTTTAAAAAAATATAATATTTTTATTTTAGTTTTATCACTTGAATAATCTAATTAAAAATTAATTGCCAAAAATGTTTTCCGCGCAACATTTCAAAGCGGCTGCTGCACCTATCTGCTTATGTAGTATTGTATACTCTTTGCCTATCTGGCTATTTCTTTTTTGTTGTATTTGTCGGAACAAGGTTTGACAATGTTATTAAAAATGAGAATAAAGAAAATACAGAAAAGTGAATATACTAAATTTAAACATTAGTTCTATTAATGAAATATTAGCCATTTTCTTTATTAGTATAGCAACGCAAAGACTTGTAGGGCAATTAGTTTAATAATAATTAAACTATACCGTCCACAAGCAATAAATAAATTTAAGACTATACCTATATAAAAGTACTAAATGAAATATTTAAATGCACTCAAAGCTTTGACTATTTATTACACATTCACTCTTACCTGTTTTTGGGAGCTCCGGAATCCAGTAGCGCGTTGACATTGTGTTTTTATTGCCTTATTATTGACCACATCGTGAAACCCTTTATGCTTTTGTTGTGGAGACACTCATCATTATGATTTGTAAATATTTATGAAGGTTTTGTGACGCTTTCTCGGAAAAGATATAGATATCGGAGAAGAGTGCCAGCCTTGTGTATTTAAATCATGAATACGTTGACTGAAATTTTAATTTTATATTAAAATATAACCTGCATTCACATCCACCACATTTCCACCGACGCCGACTCCAAGCACAAAAGCGCATAATTTATGCACTCAACGCACGTTTCCCTTTGAAACCGAAGCATCTTCAGACTTCAGGAGAAACGGACACAACCTCACTCAACGCGAGTGTAACAGTATTACTAGAAAAAACGGACATAATATGTATTACCTACTCAAAAAAATATTAAATTTATCAGAGATAAGTTGTTAAGAATGTAAACATTATTTTGAAGATTTTTCGACAAGGATTATTCTTTGGACAAGTTGATAAACAGTATTTTAGCAACACGAATATTAGTTACGTAATATGTAATGAAGAAATAATACGTGTCGTGACTCAATCAACTCGCTTCTGTTCGGCGGCTGAATATTTAATATTTGGCCAAGGGCCAGACCGTATATTCGGTATTCGGCAAAAGCGTTATATGTGGCATCTCTCAATAATTACACAATTAACTGTATTTAAAAAATGTTGAATGGATTATGTGCTGTGTTTAGCTTTCCGCATCTCAAAAGGAAAAAAAGGAACCCTAATAGGGTCATTTTATAGTCCGTCTGTCTGTCAAGATGCATGTGGCATGTGGCATTAGACATCGCCACAAGATACCAACGCACCATCTTTGGTATCTATAGGCGAGGGTTGACTCGTTCCATCAGGAGAGCCATTTGCTTGTGTACTACTTTATGATATAAAAAAATCCCGGCCAAGTGCGAGTCCGACTCGCTCACGAAGTGTTCCTTACCATCCCTATTCAAGTTTCTACCTGTTTATTAAGATAGAGTAAAAAATTGCTTAAAAATTACGTTTGTTGTATGGGAGCCCCCCTTTAATATTTACTTTATTTTTATTTAATTATTTATTTTGAAAGGTAATACATACAACTAAATATTCTGTAAAAATTTTAAGAGTCTACATGTTACCGTTATTAATATTGAGCAAACAAATACGAAATAACCACGTTTATTGTATGGGAACGCCCGTTTATATTTTCATTTCTAAAAATTTTTAGTATTTGTTGTTATAACGACAACGGAAGTACATAATTTGTGAAAATTTCAGCTTTCTAGCTATCTCGGTTTTAGAAATACAGCCTGGTGACAGACAGCGGGGGCTTAGTTTCGTTTTTACCTTTTAGGTAGGGAACCCTAAAAAAGATCTTTTATCTCGGTGTAGAGATATTGAGTCAAAATTAACTAGTTACTCAAGTCTGCTCTATCACTTGCCTAAAAATTCAAATCTTCAAAAATAACGACGTTCTAGTAGTTCATTACAGAATCATAAAGAATATTGCGTTACTTTCTTTTTTATTTGATAGCTCCGTCGGAAAGTTGCATAAAATAATAAATCAAACCCATTAAAGTCTGAACCAATTAAAGAGAAATATTTATAAGGCCCATCGATACAATCGATTAATTTATTTTACAATAGAGGCAAAGGTTAAAAGTTTCTGAAATGCCGTCTTACACATTATTACTATACTACCTGACTCACGTAGCTTTACCCGCGCTTAATAATAATAATAAATTCTTTATTTGCACGAAATAGGAATACAAAAAGTTCTTATTACAGTGAACTACTCCTTCCTACCTCACCATATAATGGTATGCAAATTTTTCAGTGATATGTTTATTTAAACATAAAATACCTGTCATGTAATACAAAACTATGTCAAACAACACAAATTTACAATTACCTGTCTTCTATGCATTTAAATTTTGGTAAATTTTACATTTCATAATACTTATATAATATAAAAATTATTTAAAAAAGAGTCAATATAATATAAAATATACCTAGCTGTAATTAGTTTTATCCTAATTTTATCTTTGCACTTACCACTTTGTATGTCTTTTGATATATAATTCAATTTTTTTAATCAAAAGTTCATTACTTTTGATTAAAAAAATTGAATTATATATTTGGTCGAGTGGTTAGCAACCCTGACTACGCAATCGACAGGGCTCGGGTTCGATCCCCGACGGAGACAAGCATTTGTGTGATGAGCATAAATGTTTGTATTTCCGGGTTAAGGTGTTTATTAAATATATGCTAGTATTTATATATGTATTTCTATGTATTAATATCATTGACTAACACCCATAACACAAGCAAATAATTTGCTTACTTTGGGGTTAGATCAGTAACTTTTTTTTTTTATGTCATAAGATAGCAAACAAGCAGATGGGTCTCCCGATGGAAGGAGTAAACCACCGCCTATAGACACCAAAGATGTTAATGGTGCGTTGCTATCTTGTGGCGAGGCCACATGCATAAGTTTACCGGCTACCTTACCCTCCAAACCGGAACACGACAGCGACAAGCACTGACGCTATTGCGGAAGGAATAGGTAAGGCGGTGGTACCAGACCCGGGCGAGACAATGCAGAACTCTACCACCTAGTAGCCACGATGGTAGTGACTCGATAGCCAATCGGTCGCCTTTTACGACCTGTCCAGAACGGCAGTTAGCCTATTCTACAAAGGAGGCCGGGACCAACACGACGAATTTGTCTCGTGAATATTTATTTATTTATTTTACATTATACTATTAATTGACTTAGATTTTAAATTTTGATGTTAATTTATAGAGTTTTATAGATATTATACATTATACATTTTCTTTTAGAGGAAATGCTCCTTCACATCATAAAAACATTTATTTAACAACTATTTCGTTAATTCCTTCTTAAATTTATTAATTGCTAGATCCTTAATATCATTTGGTATTTTATTAAAAACCAGCTGTTGCCTGCGACTTGGACTACGTTTACACCGCTCTGCTCCTCGCATGTAGGTGATAGCGTAATAATATGTAGCCTATATGTTGACCCGAACTGTTAGTAATATTCATGCAAAATTTGAAGTAAATCCATGCACGACTTTTTGAGTTTACCCCAGGCATACATACAGACAAACAGACAAAAATTCTAAAAACTATATTTTTGGCTTCGATATCGATTGTAGATCACGCCCCAAGTATTCTTTTAAAAAAATATTCAATGTACAGTTTTGATTTTTCCCACGATTTTATTATATGTATAGATTTTAATGGCCATAAAATAGACATTTCTTTGGAATAATTTAGTATTGCACTCTTGTATTAACAACTTATTGGCATGTCTAACAGATCTAGGATTATGTTCTATATTTAGTTTAAAAACAGTTAGAGTAACCAATCTTTATTCCCATATTCTCGAAGAGGTAGGCAGATGTGGTGCAGTGTGATAGGTGGTAAGCCTATCGCTAACCGGGAACATTTAATTGCTCGACAGGAAATCGATCCCGGGAAAAAGTGTGGTCAACACCGACACTAATATTTCATTCGCCTCATGTTGAATGAAAAACTAAAATGTTGAATCACTAATGTGTGTGTGCGCGAGCACAAAAGTTAGTCTCATAATTTTTCGCTAACGCGTCAAAAAAAGTTAAAAAAATTATGTTATAGTGTTTATTTCTTACATCTTCTAGTATGTATTAAATATAACTGGTGTCCTATTGATCTTATTGGAGCTGGAGGATCGAAATTGGAAGCGACATCGGCACAATCACCGATTGTATGCAAATGTTGCATGTGTTTATGGTCAGCAGGTGCCCTTGTCTGCCAATCAGGAGTCAGGACCACTACAATAACTCCTACATAAAATAAGTCGGACAAACTGATTTCTATTTTGAGTTTTATTTAATTCATTGTTCTTCATTTACCTTGAGCTGGTAGAATAACACCTAACGAATGGTTTACTCGATAGCATCGTGTATGAAGAATTTTGTCCAATTTATGCTCACTGAGATCACTGATTAGATCTTTATGGCTTTGATCAAAAAACATATTATAAAAGATGATTAAATCTTTAATCCCCAGCCCGGGTAAAAGTGTTATTGTCAATAACGAGGTTTTTTCGAAAATCTAAAATCTCAGTAGCAGCTCGGGGCCAAGCGGGTGGTTTGTTGGGTATTGGGGCGTTTCGGCCCGCACGTTTTTCGGTCCGTGGATCGAAACACCTAAATGCATTTTATTCATTGGGCTTTTCAGCCCACAAAAAGATGGTGGACCGAATTGGCCCATTTAGAAATAATTCGTCAGCAATTTTTAAAAAAATTCTTCTTACCAATCAGATAATGTAACTAAGTAGATATGTACAGTCGCAATCCAGTTTTTTTTTCTTTAATTTAAATTAAATATTACTTTAAAAATATGTTATAATAATTATAAAAGTAGTAGATAGTATACTACATACACTACTACTATAAACTATAGAATTGATGTACAAACTATCTACTAGTTCCGTGTTGCTCCGGACTTCTTTGGAGAATAGACCAACTGCCTTCCTGCGAGGCAGGCCATAAAAGGCGACTGATTGGCTATACGTGTCACTACCATTGTGACTCCTAGGTGGTAGAGTTCTGCAATATCTCTCCCGGGTAATTAGTACCATCACCTTAACTATTCCTGTCGCGACACCTCAATGCTTGCCATTGTCGTTTCCACTTTGGAGAGTGGGGTAGCCGATAGACTTATGCATATGGCATTGACATCCTGATACACGGATAATACATCATGTTTCCCTCCATTATTAGCAGGAGAAAGCAAAATGTTAAAAGCATAAAAATGCTACAAAATGAGACTTTTACAATCAGGTTAAGCCTGATTGCTATTGCCCCATGGAGGTTTGAAAATTAGGGACCTACCAGAATGGCATACTTAATTTTGCTTCCAGTAGAATGACAAAATCGCTTGAAGGCACGGAAGTTCCCACGTGTACCCACAAGGTCGGAGTAATAAATTACACCAGATACACATTGGATTCTATCAAGCATTTGGCGACGTTCGTTTTACCAGAGATTACACTCCCAAAGAATGTGATGTGCAGTTTGTTCATGTTTACAATTTAATGTAGAGCAATCGCAAAAAGGAGATGAAACTAATTTAAAAATCTTCCTCTTAATAATAAAAGTTGTTGACGGTGTTTAAAAGTTCGTCTAACGATACAAGGCTCGACGTGGAGGACACAGTTGTCACGTCAATTTGCGATCTAATTTCACGATGATATTCGTTATCGCGCTCTAGGTTATCATCCGGAATTAACGTATGCAAAAGAGCGTTAGCTGTCTTTAAGCTTATACGTATCGTTAATTTT
The DNA here is from genome assembly GCA_036924255.1 of Apodemia mormo. Lineage (NCBI taxonomy): Eukaryota > Metazoa > Arthropoda > Insecta > Lepidoptera > Riodinidae > Apodemia > Apodemia mormo. Next base: position 12,700,750 of record JAUPFN010000020.1, read on the forward strand.
AATGTTATTATAAAAAGATTTAAAAAAAGAGACACCTGCATGTTAGCCATCTAATTATATAAAAAAAAAATTTGTAATAATTGTCTATTCTAAGTTAATTAAGTTGCCTCACAGTGCAGTATTATAATTACCACGAGCACTTGCAGGAAATTGACCAGTCAGGTAATTTTTTTGAAAATGAAAATACCAAGGTTTTGATCTAAGCTAAAGGTTTTAAATTATTATTTTCTGTAAATTTTTGTCTAATTTCATTTCGAATAATAGCAAATGTCATCATCTTTAAAATAAGGTGACTTTCAAATATGTGGATAAAACAAGATCATAAAAAAGAGTTTTAATGAACTCGTTAAAATACGTGATATGACATTTTAAAAATGGCTCCCATTCTGAGGGGTGAGATTCTGAAAATAAGAAGTACAATACGTGGTAAAATATTGGAAGTCCGACTTAAAATACACTGTATACTTTTGCATCCACTCATCATTATAGCAATCAACAATACTCGAGTTTTTGTCGAACAAACTTTAATAGATAGGTACATATAATGTTCCAATGGACTGTAATAAGAACATGTAAAAATTATTATTTCTATAACAAAGAAAATAAGAGAAAAGATTCCGTTTTAAGTGTAAAATCACTGATACCTAGCGTTTCACACTCATTCATACCTAACCTACCTAAGAACGTCTCGCGCTTCTTTACTTAAAATCTTGTCTTATTTGCAGGTAGAGCCAACGGGCACTGCGTCACTGGGCGCAGCCTCCCGAGCTCTCTTCGTAGAAAAAGTCAGAGCATCTAACGCCGCTTGTCAGTCCGGGGATTTTTCAACAGCAGTAGCATTATACACTGATGCCTTGACATTAGATCCAACCAACCATATTTTATACAGTAACCGGTAAGTTATATTTTAGCATTGACATAAAAAACCAAGATGCACAGTCTCGAACAAAATTGATATTCAAAACTGTCGCTAATTTCACATAAGTAGTTATAGATATGGCAAAAACATATGTTTTTGCATATCCAACATTAAATGCAAGATTTTTGATTTTAAAAAGCAATGTACAAAAAATAATAAAATTTACAGTGTCGCGAACTATGGTCGCGAACGACACTATTCTATTTGAAATGAGCGCACAATTTAAAATTATGCGCTCATTATTAGAGGACGTTTTTGACACACTGATTGTGCATCTTGGGTTCTTCAGATCCTGTTTAGATCCGGGCTCCTTTTGAAGATAAATCATAAAATGTTCTGCTTCCTGCTGTTTAAAAAATTCGAACACTGATGGTGCATCTTGAGTTCTTCAGATCAATGTATTTTAGTATACTGTATATGTATACAAGTATTTCATAGATTTATATCAAGTTAAACTAATATACGATACATTTATTCTACGAAAAAAAAATCCTGTTTAGATCCGGGCTCCTTTTGAAGATAAATCATAAAATCTACTGCTTCCTGCTGTTTAAAAAATCCAAATAAGTATATAGTAACTATGTACCTACTTACTGTTACTTTTGTAATGATATTTTATTTTCTGGTGTTGACGTTCAAAAAATGTATTTTTATACTTATTTTGAATAAAAATTATTTGATTGATTGAAAAAAAAAAATTGGACAAATGAGTCACCACAATTGCGACTTTTAGGAGGTAGAGTCCGACAATGTCTCGCCCGAGTTTGTACCATCGACTTAAATCTTTCTGTCGCAATAACATCACACAATTGTCACTGATGTGTTTTATTATTTCATTTAGAAGAGAAAGTAGCCCGTAATATTATTTATATGGTAATTTATCCGCCATATAGTTTTTTTATAACATTAGACTAGCTGACCCGGCATTTTTATACACAGAAAACTTCATCTTGAATCACTCTGCCTATAAAAAAAGGCATCAAAATCTGTTGCGTATTTTTAAATCTGTAAGCATGCATGGGGACAGACAGCGGAAAGCGACTTTGTTTTATACTACGTAGTGATAGCAAACAAGCACCAAATATGTTAATGGTGCGTTGTTATCCTTGTGGGGGGTTTAATGCCGCATGCATAAGTTTACCAGCTACCTTACTCTCCAAACCGGAATACGACAGTATTCAAAACAGACAAACACTGACGCTATTGCAGCAGGAGTAGGTCAAGCGTTGGTACCGGACCCGAGTGAGACAATGTGGAGCTCTACATTTTTATAACAACAATGGTAGTGATTTGCATAGTCAATCGTTTGCCTTTTACAAACTGCCTGGCAAAACGTCAAATGGTCTATTCCTCAAAGCGGCCCGAACTAACACGGGGCAACAAAACATCATTAACATCTTTTATTAGGAGTGCCATTTGTTTGTTTGCTGCCCTGTGATTTTTTTTATATCATGAGATAACAGACAAGCAGATAGGTCTCCTGATGGAAAAAGTCAACCATCGCCTATAGACACTAAAGGTGTTAATGATGCGTTGCTATCTTGTGGCGAGGTCTAATGCCACATGCATAAGTTTACCGGCTACGTTGCCTTCCAAACCAGAACACGACAGTGACTAGCAATGACACTATTACAGCAGGAACAGGTTAGGCGGTGGTACCAGACCCAGGCGAGACAATGCAGAACTCTACCACCTACTATACTAAGTGATGCTAAAAAATAAGTTAACGTTTTTTTTTTAACTTGTTTCTGTAGAAACAGGCATGAGAAAATGCGCCCTTTAACGAACGAAACTAATTTGCCCGCGAACTATTACGCGCACCTTTACGATGCCGCTGAAAGGGAAAAATGCGTAGACCGCATGAATACTAATAGACACGCCAAAAATTTCATACATTTGTAGGTTTTATTATATCGTGTAAAATAGAAATAAACCATGTTGTACTGAAATGATTTTACCCTTGAAATGATTTTATTTCATTGTTAAGTAGTATAACTTTGTATTTCTGTATTTAATTGCAAGCTACACTGACAAACTAAGAAATTTTCTTGAAAGACGTATTTATTATACCCGTGGAAAAATGAAAAATGTGCCCTTTAGGTCACTCTCTATAATTCAATCACTAAGAAAAATCTAAACTAAGAATAATATTTTTTTTTTAGGTCAGCCGCAAGACTAAAGCAAGGTTTATTTGCAGCAGCATTGCAAGATGCAACCCGTGCTAGAGAGATATGTCCTAACTGGCCCAAGGCCTATTACAGACAAGGTAAAGGTGCTATTTTATAATAGTTAAGTAGTAAAAATTGGTTGGTAAAACCACACTATTCATAGCATATATAGATTTTAGGACTAAATTATAGGACTAAATTTAGGACTATATTATAGACTAGCTGCTGCCAGCGACTTCGTCCGTACGGACTTCGTTTACTCCGCACAGCACCTCCCCCGTAGATGATAGCGAAAGAATATGTAGCCTATATGTTGGTAATATTCATTATTACCAACATATAGGCTGTTAGTAATATTCATGCAAAATTTGAAGTAAATCAATGCAGTACTTTTTGAGTTTACCCCGGACATACATACAGACAAACAGATAAACAGACAAACAGACAAAAATTCTAAAAAAATATTTTTGGCTTCGATATCGATTATAGATCACGCTCCAAGTATTCTTTAAAAAAATATTCAATGTACAGTTTTGACTTTCCTACGATTTTATTATATGTATCGATTACTAGCGACATGCCCGCGGTTTCACCCGCCTAGCTTTTGTTCCCGTAGGAATATCGGAAAGGTGTATACCTATACTAAAATCTTCCTCAAAAATCAATCTACCTATTAAAAAAACCGCATCAAAATCCGTTGCGTAATTTTAAAGATTTAAGCATACATAGGGGACAGACAGAAAAAGCGACTTTGTTTTATACTATGTAGTGAAGATGTTAATAATGAAAGAAATGTCATACAATCCCTCATCCCGTATTTCCGCCCTTCTAAAATTGATCTTTGAAAAAAGTGGCTTTGAAAAAATCTTATTGCCACATTTTATTAAATTCAGTTTAGTAATTTCTAGGTTCTAATTCTAGTAATTTCTAGTTCTAGGGAAATTTTTCAAATACTATCTCAGTTACAATCAGAAGATTACTTTAATTACCTCCCAAGTTAAATTAGAGAGTTTTTTTTTATCTAACGCTTGCATATCGAACACACCTAATAACTACTGATATATCTACATCATAAACCCTAATGTTAGGATAATACAGTTATAAAAATATCCAAAATGAAATAAATACTTAAATAATAAACATTTTTATAATCATAGATTATATGTAAAAAAAAATAACATAACAGGAAACGTGGTTTTGAAATTTCAATTTATACCTAAATAACAATAGTTAATTTTCCCAAAGAATCGCCTTTGTTTCTTGTTTGTCTCATTATCAAGTTTTCTGATAGCAAAGAGTACTATAAAATACCAATCTTCAATACATATCTACTCATGTGCTGATAGTGTGGGAGTTAAAGGAAACTCTCTGAGAGCAGATGAGTGATAGAATAGGGTGTATTATAAAAGCTGATTGCCGAGTGCGATCCGTCCATTGATTCAAAATCACTGCACGTTGTCAGGTCAATCACATACACAAACGTCAAACAAAACCTAATTATTACATTGCCTTGAGTAATATTCAACGTTGCAAATGAAGACCTTAAGGTAACGAAAAATACTTGTCTTTGTACTTTCAAAAATGTTAATTAAGTGTAAACTTTGTACTTCTGTAAGACAATGAGCATGTGAAAAGTAATTATATAGGTATTACTATTAATTACATACACAATGTAATGCATGATCACATAATATTGCGTGAGACGGGCATTCCACGCTTTCTGCATAACTTCTTGTAATTTATACGCAAACAATAGTTTATATATGCCATTGTCAACCGTTTCGCTTTCTGTCAATTATAAATCAATACCCGGGTCATATCTATGAAGAATCTAATTTATTGTCTTTCTAATTCTTAATGAATGCAATGAATTTTAAAATTGTATAATATTTTGTTTGCTACAAGGATTTCCATGAGAATTTTTAGATGTTTTCATTGTTTGATTCTTATATTTTATATAAAACATTAAATTAGCAAAGTTTTAAACGATCTTGCTAATATCATGTCAAATACCACGATCGCCCACAATAATAGTTTTGCCAAACAATAAAATATCAAGATTGATTTCACTGGATCTTAAAATATAAGGACAAGGATTTATGGCAGATTAGCGTCGACGTAGTCAGATCTCGATCTGAAAAAATAATGTGTTTCTTTAATTTAATTCATATCTACTCAACATTACAGATAGAATAATGTTTACTTGTGACAAATTAAATACCTATCGAATATACTTTAATCTATTAGAGGCTACATTGTCAGTGATAGACCGTGATCCCACGAACAAACTTTTTTTTTTATTAATAACAAGCTGAATTTTTGTGAACAGCTTCGTTTTAACGAGACAACCATCTTTTCTAACATCGAAAAAGATTCGAGATTTCTCGAAGATAGAAAAAATGATTGTCTCGTCAAAACGAAGCTGTTTACAAAATTTCAGCTTGTTATTAATCAAAAAAGTTTGTTTGTTGGACCACGACCTATGAGGGACCAAAACTTTGTTTTATTAAAAAACAAGAACTAATTTGGCGCGTGTGTAGGTAAATTTAAAAAATCAATTACCTACATAAAAGTCTAATTAAAATGCAAGGATAATTTAAGAGTTTCCGTAATCTTTTCATTTTTATGGAATAGTTATAAGCACATGATATATAACAATCGCCACAGGCACCAAAATATGTTAATAGTGCGTCGCTGTCAATGGGGCGGGGTCGCATAAGTTTACCAGCTATCATATCCTTTGCACTAGAGCAATGACGATCATTGACGCTATTGTGGTAGGAATAGGTAAGGCGGTGGTGCCAAACTCCCGGGCGAGACGTTTCGGATCTCTACCACCTTGTAGACACGATGGTATTGACACGTATAGCCAATCCTTTGCTTATGACGACCTGCCCAGCAAACGGAAATTGGTCTGTTCTTTAAAAGAGCTCGATCCAACACGGGATTACTTACCTATAACATTCTAGATGATCTCTCTAATGAGCCCTGCAATCATTTACGGTTGTCTGGCTCTGCCTCGCGGTTCTGGTTACGAGAATTACTTACTGCTTACCCAACGGGGCTGAATTAAAAATTATAAATGTATCAATTTAATTGTCAACGAGGCAATGTTTCAATTTCCTCTTTTTGAAGAGACGGAAAATAGAATAAAATATTAGCATGAAATTCATACTTAACCCTTATCAGGGCGAGCGAAGCGAGCCCTACACTAGGCCACTTTCTATGCACTTTTGTGGTACAGTTTATTGAAAAAATATCGCATTTTTAGGTTTGAGCTTCGACGTGGTAGTTTATATTCATGTCTAGATTTGTTATCTACCATAAAAATACCATTTTATGAAAATAAAAAAATAGAAGGTACGATTTGTATTAGAATCTTATTACTACTAACGCCATCTCTTATTAAATTAACGAGTTAAAATTGATAGAAGATACATTTTCTATTAGAATTTTTGAACTTATTAAGAGATTACCTACTTCATGAATTGTTTCTTCATATTTGACTGGCGGCGCGCGGTTATCGTGCTCTCGTATAAAGGCGAGGTTCAAGTATAAACTGCAATAGCTATAGGGCCATCAGTTTGATCAGTTTGGCATCGAAGGTGTATGATAAAATCATTGAAAGGAGAATGCAAGAGAAGGGAAGTTCGAAGTAATATTGTGGGAGGCACAAGAAGAATTCAGGTCTAGAGCAGGGATGTTTGCTGGGAACAGAGTAAATAGAGCGTTAGAGAGTTTCACAATATGCTTATTGAGAAACAGTACAGATGTATTAATTGATTTATATTGTATTGAGATCAATTTCCAATCTTAGCCCGAGGGCGAGGGTAAAAAGCTAAAAAAAGGTATATTTACGCCCGTATCCCCGAAGAGGTAGGCAGAAGTACAACGTGTGCATCCACGGTTAGCTGAAGATACTTAAGTCCCACAATGTGATAGGTGCCCAGCCTATCGCCAATAGGGCACTTTTCCAATCCGGTGCAAAGTTGTTTTATCAGAAATCTGAAAAAACACATTTTTTCATTTGCCTGACTCTGGAATCGAACTCCGAGGGTTTCTCTGAGAAAAAAATTCGAAAAATGTATTCGCTGAGTGTCTACCGTCAATTCTTCGTGCCTGCATCGTCCAAAGTTTTGAAGGTTTATTTAAATAAAACATTTTTTGATTTTGATTTCGTAAATCGACGTAAAACCAGGAACTTCCTGATTTTAGAAAAAAACAAATTATTTCAGCAAAATGTCAAAAATGTGTTTTTATAAGATCAACCTTCATTTTTAATACATATTTTTCCTTGAAAATACCAACAAATAAAAACCAAATATTCCTAGTCCAAAGCCTGACGATGCGGGCCTTTGATGCAAATGTAATGTTTAGGTGAAAATACGCTGAGTTTTTTAGGTTAGATAATTATAAATAAAGTCCATACATTAAAAGATGTAATTCTCATAAAAATACTTTTATAACAATATTACTAGATAGTATAACTTTGCGAGCCCTTACAAAGCTCTGCTTTTTGCTAGTGTATTAAATATTAATGAATAATAAGCGGTAATTCTTCCATTGATATGTATTTATTTATTCAACAGGTGTCGCACTTCAGTGCTTGGGTAGACATGGAGAGGCTTTGGCTGCATTCAGCTCGGGCTTGGGAGTGGAACCGTCATCACGGCAACTTTTGGCCGCCCTAGTTGAAGCTTCTTTAAAATCACCGCTTCGACCAAACTTAGAGCCAACCTTTAGTCAAATAGAAACTATGAAATTAGATCAATCACCGTTTGTTTTAATATCGGTAAGTCGATAATCTTTATGTAATTTTCATAAAAAACCTAAAATAAGTACGTAAATAATTTTGTATCTGATAACTTGATATAAGCTGTGTTTTAATAAACTAGAAAATAGAATGTAATATTTACATTAAATGGGTTACAATACAAAGGTGTTACAAATTTCTAGATCGCCAAAATCCATCGCAATATCGGTAGATTTTGGCGATCCAGAAATTTGTAACGTAAGAAAATAATCTATATAAATAAAAACAATCTATATAATTTTTTTCTTGTGACCCAGGCTCCGTTTCAAGAATAGTCTATCTGCCGTTCTGTCAGGCAGTTCGTTAGTGGGGAACGATTGGCTATGCGAGTTACTACAACTAGGTGTTACAATTCTGCATTGTTTCGCACGGGTCTGGTACCACCGCCTTTTCTATTACTGCCACAATAGCGTCAGTGCTGGTCACTGTCGTGTTCCGGTTTGAAGGCTAAAGTAGCCGGTAAACTTATGCATGTGGCATTAAGATCCTGCGACAAGGATATCATGGCACCATTAACATCTTTGGTGTTTACAGGCAACGGTTGTGGCTTATCATCAGAAAAGCTTGCTCGTTTGCTATATTATGATACTAGCTGACCCGGCAAACGTTGTTTTGCTAAATATAATTATAATAATATTTAAAAACAACCTAATTTTACCACAAGAGCTTGTTAATTATTGTAATAATTCAAGGATAACTTTATCCTACTCGTAAAGTGGAAACTTTCTAAGTCCGACACCCTAAAGTTTTCTTTCTTACCTATCTTTATTGGTTACCGGATTCGACATTTTTCGAAGATAGAAAAGAGTGACGTCTCGTCAAAACGAAGCTGTTCACAAATTTAGCTTGTTATTAATAAAAAAAGTTTATTTCTGGGACCTGTCCCCGTAGTGGGAACATTAAATAAGTCCGATTTCGGCGATATTGACTTGATTTTTAATGTGTTTTTTAGTTATAGTAAAAGATAGAGTTCAGTTTGTTAAAGGTAATCAGATCCACAAAAAATAAAATTACTTACACTAAAATTGTCTCACATTTTTTAACAAATGTACATTAACTGAAAAAAATACTAAATTGCGTTTATCTCGGAACTACAAAATCAGATTTAATTTTCCAACTACGGGGACGCACTGTCTGTTATCCTTAACGAATGTCATTTCCATTTTACATATTTTGAATTACATGTCACTAGAATTTTGACCGGTTTGATGTTAATCAAAAAATAATAATGTTAACTACGATAGTTAAAAATTATGATTATTAAAAGATTCTCATTTTCAATTGCAAAATAGCATTGAATTCCTCCGTCGCCAAATTGCCAAAAAAGCAATTAAAAAAATCAAACAATGAAAGCTTTATCAGTCATTACAGATAAAACACTCTTACAGAGTTAGTACAATTGTTAAGAAAAACGTTTTGCTTTATAAATGAAAAATAACGATTTTATCTCTAAGCCACTGAAATTTTTTATACAAAAAAAATATCACCATAAACCAGCATGTCTTGAATGAAGCGCCATGCCGGAATACTCTGCCAACCTGGCTTGGTAGGCAGAGTATTCCGTACGATTTAAGACGAATCGTACGGAATACTCTGCCTATCCTCCTAGGCAGAGTATTCCGTAGTCAATCCGGTTCACTGGCATGTCGGCTAGCGTGATTGGTGGTGATCGTCGCTGGAGTATTTGTAACATAACGATTATCGCGTGTTATTAGCAATGACTGGACCAATGGCTTTAAGTGTGTTTCCTGAACACGAGTATGGTATAACACGCTACCACTGGAATCCGGGTTGCTATTTCTATTTCTCTTCCTAACAAAAATGTAATGACCAGCAATCGAACGTGGGACCTCTAATCTGAGCTTACGTTACTTAGCTCAAATAAATTTTATATATATATATATATATATATATACATACAAGCAGATGGGTCTCGTGATGGAAGGAGATAATCGTCGTCTATGTAAAAGTATGGTAACGCCACATCCATAGATTTACTGGCTCCCTTACCCTCCAAACCCAATCACATGATTGGGTGACTGTATTATGTCAGGGAAAGTTATGGCGGTGTTACTAAGCTCAGCTGACACGTTCAACTCTACCAACCAGTAGTCACAATAGACACGATAGTAGTGGCATGTGCATTATTCAGCGAATCGTTTACTTTTTAAGTACTGCCTAGCAAAAAGAAAGATCGTCTATAAATAGTGCGTGTGACGTCAAAAGATGGATGAATAACACGAAAGAAGCAGAATATATAATTATCCCCGTGTTGGTTCTGGGCTCCTTTGAAGAATAGACCAACTGCCGTTCTGTCAGGCAGGTCATAAAAGGCGACCGATTGGCTATGCGAGTCACTACCATCGTGGCTACTCGGTGGTAGAGTTCTGCATTATCTCGCCCGGGTCTGGTATCACCGCCTTACCTATTCCTGCCGCAATAGCGTCAGCGCTTGTCACTGCTGTGTTCCGGTTTGGAGGGTAAGGTAGCCGGTAAACTTATGCATGTGGCATCTGTAGATCTCGCTACAAGATAGCAACGCACCATTAACACCTTTGGTGTCTATAGGCAATGGTTGGCTCTTCCCATCAAGAGACCCATCTGCTTGTTTGCTATCTTATGATATAAAAAACAACATAATCGACATTTTAACACATAAGTTGATAACGCACAGAAGAGTGCAATTTGCAACAAGTTTATCTGCATCATCAATATATACCTTTCAACGTAAACGTTCAACATTTATTGAAAATAAAGAAACCGAAATACCGTCGTTATTTTTTTAAAACGGGGCGTAAGTATGCAGCTGAGCGGCATAAAGTAATGTGATTCGTGAGAGCGCTGTCGAACCGTCGAATTTTAGTTTATTTAAACTGTCAACGGAGCCCTGTTTAAACATCTGATACTTGGAGTAAATTATACCAACCATTTACGTAAGCCCGGATATAGATCTGTCACGGATATTTTTGCTTGTAAGGGATGTTTGTAAATACTTTTTAGGACTAGGCAAAGATTTAAAAAGGTTTAACGAATAAAGTCGCGGGTAACAGCTAGTATTCTATTTTATAGATTATTTATATTATTTTCTTAGGGCTTTATATGTTGTATCATTAAAAACAGTGACAGTTTATTTTATTTTTTACTAGCGACCTGCCCGCGATTTCACCCGCGTATTTTTTGTTCCTGTGGAAATATCGGAAAGGTTTATATACTAAAACCTTCCTCAAGAATCAATCTATCTACTAAAAAAAACCGCATCAAAATCCGTCGTGTAGTTTTAAGGATTTAAGCATACGTGGGGAGAGACAAAGAATGTTTCTTTTATACTATGTAGTGATGAAAACACTACATAGTATAAAACAAAGTCGCTTTCTCTGTCTGTCCCTATGTCCCTATGTATGCTTAAATCTTCAAACTACGCTACGGATTTTGATGCGGTTTTTTTATTAGATAGATTGATTCTTGAGGAAGGTTTTAGTATATAAACCTTTCCGATATTCCTATGGAAACAAAAGCTACGCGGGTGAAACCGCGGGCAGGTCGCTAGTAGAATTACAAACGAGTAGATCGTTTTTGATGTAAACAACCATATTATAGAAGCCAAAGTTTTTATTGAGGCGTTGCTTTCCATGTCCCCTAACATGTTAATGCCACATGTATAAATTTTCCCGTGTTGATCCCGGGCTCCTTTGAAGAATAGGTCAATTGCTGTTCTGCCATGCAGGTCTTAAAAGGCGACCGATTGGCTATATGAGTCACTACTATCGTGGCTAAAAGATGGTAGAGTTCTGCATTGTCTCGCCCGGGTCTAGTACCACCGCCTTATTTATTACTGCCGCAATACCGTTAGTGCTTGTTACTGTCGTGTTCCGGTCTGGAGGGTAAGGTAGCCGGTAAACTTATGCATGTGGCCTTAGACCTCGCAACAAGATAGTAACGCAGCATTATCACCTTTGGTGTCTATAGGCGATGGTTGACTCTTTCCATCGGGAGACCCATCTCCTTGTTAGCTATCTTATGATATAAAAAAAAGTTAGATGTCCTTCAAAATCTAAAGTAACTAGCATTGACGATATTGTGGATTGATTAGGTAAGACGGTGGTAGCAAACCCAGGCAAGGTGTTGCTGAAATCTACCATCTTGTAGGTACGATTTAAGTGACTCGTGTTGGCAATCCTTTGTGAATGGTAGGAGGCAAAAGGGGTCCCGAACTAACCCAGGTTTTTTTTGGTTTGGACTCTAACTATTAAGTGCTTAAATCGTAGTCTCACCTGGATCGCGTGGTAGTACCGGCTTCGATGTAAATGCACGAGATCCTTGTTTCAAATCTCAGGTCAGGTGACTCATTATACCTAAATAGATATTTCAATATTATTATAAAATACTTACACAAGACTGATTATGTACCCAATTTGTTTTACTAACGATCGCCCTGTGGTCGAAATTTGACCATAAACTAAACAAAAAAATCTATTTTCTATTTTTCCGGCGTAGGGATGTGACGACCCCATCGCCCACTGGTGGGATAATTTTTGTTCAAAAATTATCTAGCACCGGTACAGTCAATCAACCAAATTAGTGGTAGTGCCATACTGCATTTGCAACTGAATATGCCGGCACGCCCGGTTAGATACCACTCTCTCACTTGACACCGACGTAAAGTAGCAGCTCCGCTGCTGCGTTTCGTCTGGTTTGTGAGAGTCCCGGTGGCCTAACCCCCCCCCCCCCGCACACTATGAATGCGCCATTTAAAAAACATCTACCCCAGGGGGGTACCACTTGCACCTGCAGTGGAGAATCCCGCCCTGGGCGTCCGTGCTCTGGATTCATGCCAGATCAGGGATGCTCAGGCTGCCCTGCGTATTCTGGGGTGGGGGAGGGGGCCAAATTGCGCTCATAGACAACCCTGTTGGGGCAAACAGAGCAAGAAGGCCATGGCACCCCCTACCTCGCTTACTGTGGATTTCTGCAATATCAGGGGGCTTCATTCCAACCTGAACGCCGTCCACTACCATCTCGAGACGGCTAAGCCAGCTTTGCTCTTCTTGACCGAGACACAGATATCTTCTCCGGCTGATATTTCCTACCTCTCCTACCCGGGGTATAAACTGGAACATTCCTTTGTACCGCGGGCTGGGGTGTGCGCATACGTCAGAGAAGATATCTGTTACCGACGCCTCGGCAGACTTGAAGGTCAGGACCTATCCATCCTCTGGTTATGCGTAGCTTGCGACGACCATCCACGCAGCTACGCGTGCCTGTACAGGTCCCATAGCGGGAATACTGTATAAATAAGTTGACCGGCTCGTTGAGCACTTACAAACGGCTGTGAATCCCGTGTTAGAGCAGACCCCCTCCACAGAGATCGTGATCTTGGGCGATTTTAATGCCCACCACGCCGAATGGCTTTGTTCTCGCACCACCAATCATGCGAGGAGGTCTGTTCACGATTTTGCCTTGGCGTATGGTCTAACACAATTGGTAACCTCGCCTACGCGTGTTCTCGATGTGGATGGCCATACGCCTTCACTGTTGGATCTCCTGCTGACCTCTGACCCGGATCGTTATCAGGTATCGGTGGACGCTTAATGCGTCGGACCACTGCCTGATTCGGAGCAAAGTACCGGACAAGCGCCGATCACGTCCTCCCTTTGCAGGCTGTCGTCGCGTTTGGTACTATAGGTCAGCAGATTGGGACGGGATGCGGTCTTTTTTTGCATCCTACCCATGGGGGCGGTTGTGCTTCTCGCTGGATGATCCAAATGCTGTCGCTGACTCTGTCACTGATGTGGTGCTGCAGGGCATGAAACTTTTCATTCCGTCTTCTGCGGTGCCCATCGGTGGCAAGTCTCAGCCTTGGTTTGGTCGCCACTGCAAAGTGGCTTTACGCCGAAAGCAGGAATGCTACCGAGCTTGGGCTGCTGCGTCGGCATCTCGTGATGTAAAAACTAGCGCATTACGAAAGGAGTACAACTCTTCCTCGATATTCTTCAAAAGAGCTATCGCTAAGGCAAAAGCGGAACACATTGGCAGATTTGGTGAGAAATTAGTACGCCTTCCTTCTGGCACTCGTGAGTTCTGGTCTCTCGCTAAGGCTGTCTTAGGGAATTTCTCCCAGCATTCATTTCCATCCTTGCACAGAGACGATGACTCTCTGGCCCATACCGCAAAGGAGAAAGCCGATCTTCTGGGCTCGTTCTTTGCGGCCAACTCGACTCTGGATGACCGAGGGAACACCGCCTACCATCCCGCAGTGTGATAGTTTTGGCAGTCAGCTGTGCGTAAAGCACTTCTTTCTTTGGACATCCACAAGTCGAGTGGGCCTGATGGCATCCCTCCTGTTGTGCTTAAAGTATGTGCTCCAGAGTTGGCGCCAGTATTGACGCACCTATTCCGGCTCTCCTATTCACTCGGCGTGGTACCGAATTCATGGCAAACAGCTTTAGTGCATCCCATTCCTAAAAAAGGAGATCGCTCTAATCCGTCATTTTATCGGCTAATAGCCATAACCTCCTTGTTCTCCAAAGTCATGAAGACACTTATAAACTGTCAGCTCCTGAAGTATTTAGAAGAGCACCAGCTGATTAGTGACCGTCAGTACGGTTTCCGTCGTGGCCGCTCAGCTGGTGATCTTCTAGTATACCTGACACATCGTTGGGCGGAGGCAGTTGAGTCCAAGGGGGAGGTATTGGCAGTTAGTTTAGACATAGCGAAGGCCATCGATCGGGTATGGCATAAAGCGCTTCTCTCAAAGCTGCTTTCCTATGGGCTTCCCGAGAAACTATGCAAGTGGATCACCAGTTTTTTGGCTAATCGAAGCATTAAGGTCGTAGTCGACGGTGCATGCTCCGATCTTAAACCTGTCAATGCTGGTGTTCCCCAAGGCTGCGTGCTATCACCGACACTGTTTCTTCTGCATATCAATGATATGTTGCGAATTAGTAACATACATTGATATGCGGACGACAGTTCTGGTGATGCTACATACTCCGGCCGTAGCGGTATTTCTCGGGAACACGTCGAAGAGGGAGAGAGAATCAACTAACTGATGTCTCAGAATGGGGTCGTCAAAACCTTATTACATTTAACCCCAAAAAGACGCAGCTTTGTGCGTTCACCGCAAAAAAAAGCACCCTTTGTCGTATCACCTCGGTTCGAAAACACTCTCCTGGCAGCCTCAGCTTGTATTGGAATTCTGGGAGTCAACATGTCGAACAACGTTCAGTTCCGCGGTCATTTGGAAGGGAAGACTAAACTAGCCTCCAAAAAGCTTGGTGTACTCAGTAGAGCAAAGTAGTACTTCATTACAGCCCATCGCCTCCAACTTTACAAGGCCCAAATTCTACCTCACATGGAGTACTGTTCTTACCTCTATGCCGGAGCTCCCCAGTACCAGCTTCTTCCTCTTGATCGCATTCAACGGAGAGCAGTTCGAATCGTCGACGACCAGGCTATTTCTAATCGGCTTGACTTTTTGGCGTTACGCAGAGATGTAGGCTCGCTCTGCATTTTTTACCGTATTTATCATGGGGAGTATTCCGATGAGTTGTTCGGACTAATGCCTGCCGCTAAATTCCACCATCGACATCGTGTCAAAATTTAAAGTTCCATCCTCACCACCTCGATGTCTGGAAATCCACCACCGTGCGCTTTTGTCGACACTTTTTGCCTCGCACTACTTCTTTGTGGAATCAATTACCCTCGGGGGTGTTTCCGAATGGATGCGACTTAGGGACCTTCAAGAAACGAGCTTATTCATTCTTAAAAGGCCGGCAACGCAGCTGCAATGCCCCCGGTATTGCGGATGTCCATGGGCGGCGGTGATCACTTACCATCAGGTGCACCATCTGCTCTTTTGCCCCCTCTACTATAAAAAAAAGACTGGCGTAAATAAAATAGTGCGAAATAAAGGTATAAAGGTACAGCACTAAGCTACTAAGCGTTAAACCTGCGTGGTTTTCTTTTAGTGCTTTGTTAGTGGGGTGGGGTGCGTTAGGTATAAAGCAATTTATTATTTCTTAAGATAAATTGTTGATTCCAAAACGAAGGTGGATAATGCTGCATATTTTTTTCACGAAATATCGTAAATGTACAGTAATTAATATGAAACTTACTATTTTAAGTGACACAAAATATAAATAATAAAACATACTAAGGGTCGCCTGCTGATCGAAATTCAATCGTGAGTTTGGTATATATTAAAATCTTTTATAAGTTTGACAACAGACTTTCACCATAAAATAATTGTGTGAATATTATGTGTGTCAAATGCATGCTAGTTTGCGTAATATTTATTTATTAAATTAAAATATTTTTAATGCATATTATATTAAAACATTAGCTTTCTGCATTTTTTTCACGTATAAACCTTTACAGAGCCCATACTCCTCCATTCTCAGAAGGGGGTACAAAGCATTCGATTCACGCATCGACATACTAGCTGTAGCATGCAACCCGCTGCATTATAACAATTTTTGGCGAATCCCACGGAATTACCTAATTCCTCCGGAATAAAAAGTAGCCTATGTGCTATTCCAGTCCATCATATGCCTGTGTGCCATATTTCATTCGAATTCTGAATCCGTTCAGTAGTTTTTGCCTGATTGAGTAACAAACATCCATTCATCCAAACGTCCATCCATCCAAACATCCAAACTTTCGCATTTATAATATTAATGTAAATAATATATTAATATTATAAATGCGAAAGTTTTATAAAAGATAAATGGGCGCCTACGGAATCGTATATTGAGAGCATAGCCCGACACTCACTTGACTTATTTAATTATAAAAGAGATCAATATTTGCGATGTCGATTTATCTTTTTAATAGTGCTATTAGTAACCACATTCTACCTAAATTCTCATTCTGCAAGCCAGAATTCCACTGAAATTATTTTAACGACTGACCCTAATGATATCTCCTATAAAATATGTTTAACGGAAACAATTAAATCTGATTTCATCGCAACTAACATTTTGTATATCATGCGACCGCGCACCATTTGCATACATTCCAAAGGCTTTTGGACATCTGAACATTTTTCGGTGCATTTATCCACCGAACAATGGGGCTGACTGATCAAAGCACCATAAATACGACCTCCACGTATTTACATACAATCTGCGAGACAGTTGATAGGCAGGGAGACATGAATGGTAAAAATGGCAGCGGCTATTACAAAATCGTCGACTTGTGGACTCGCCGGAAATTTATGCAAAGGTATAATGATATCCGGGCAGGCTTTTGATATGTATTTTGAAGATTTTATTGTATTTATTTTGATAAGCACCTTTCAAGGAAAGAAAAAGGTATCGAGAATTCAATAAAAAATAATCCAACGTGTTATCAATAGGCATGGAAATTATTGTTAAATCAGATTAACTGTTATGTTGTTAAAGTTAATTAATATTTAACAGTTATTTATTTACGTTATATTATATCAATAGCCTATATATAATAAGTATTAGAAGCAGTAAAAACACAAAGCTACCAAAAAAGGTCCTCTAGAATAGTTTTGATAACTTTTAACAGTTATTATTATCACGGTCTCTCGAAATATTTTTCAAAACAGCATTATCATAAATCAAGTTATTGGTAATTTTAGTGATGCATTAAAATTACTTTTAACAGTATTAGCTAATATAAATAACAGTTGTTAATTGTTAAAAACATTTAGTACAATATTTAATAAGTTAACTGTTAAATGATCCTTGCCTAGTTGTCAAATAATAAATTTACGTATTCGCATTATTTCATCAGCTTCCTTAGGATAAACAGTGTGTGATATGTAATGCGCGATAGAAGTTTAAGTAATAAAAAGAACTTCTCTCACTTAACTCTCGATCTATTTTTCGATCTTTTCTACAAATTCTTTGTGTTTTGTAAAAAATTCCTATGTGTTTTGTTAAAAAAATCTTCTCGAGTTTTTTACAAAACACATAGATACTTTAACAGATCACGGGTACAAAAACTTGGGTTTTACAACTGCGCGTTTGCAGCATTTTTTCAAATACCGATTTCATAAAAGTGTTATATTACGTCTATGTCCGAACTCTACTTGAATATTGTTCAGCACTATGGAACCCGTGTCGTAAGACTTACGTTGAGAACTTCTCGCAACAAATCGCAATTTTCATTCGTCTATGGGCCATGTACCTAGTAGTAAATTCTCATTCGTATTTTTTTTATATCATAAGATAACAAACAAGATGGCTCTCCTAATGGAAAGAGAAACCATCGCCTATAGATACCCAAGATGTTAATGTTCTATACTGTTAATCGTCGGCACCTAGTGAAACTGCATTTCAAATTTAATTAAAAACACTTGTACTAGTTTCACTGTTAAGGAATAGGTAAGGCGATGGCTGAATACCCAGACGAGACGTTACGGAAACCTAGTAGTCACGATGGTAGTAATATGCATAGCCAATCGGTCGCCTTTTACGACCTGCCTGGCAGAACGGCAGTTCGCCTATATTTCAAAGGAGCCCGGACCAACAGTCGTCTAAATGGGCTGTAAGGAGTTAGCAGTTTAAAATAATGCATAAATGTCTTATTGCGATTTTTTTAAGAAAAAGCTGCTTTTTTAGATATTTTTGATGGGATTTATGTCATTATGTCGATATGTCCTTTATTATATTCCTGTCGAACTCAGCAGAACTAACATTGAAGAAAAAAAGAGGGGTATCGCTGCTCTCAGCTACTTTTGACAATTTTATATACATATTTCAGATGCTGAATCCGATACTGGTTTTTCCAGCACGCTTTGGTTTTCTCCTTCGTCAAGAATATTAATTTGTCTTCTAGCAGATAATACCTCTCACTCTCTCTTGTTCTTGGTACATTGCATTAAAAGATGATGCGTATTCTCTATTTTGTCCATACATCAAAACTGGGTGTATTATTTTTCACAAATAAGCATAGATAACCCTTTAATGGATTATACCCAGACCAAAAGATAATAAATATGACAATTATTCTACCAAAGTTGCATTTCTTATACCAAGTGATCCGAGGAGGTTTATTCAGCATCGAAAAGCGGCTTAACAAGTATTTTTCAACGATTGAAATATCATCAACTTATTTCAGCAACTTCTTGATCAGATTACAACAATTTAAATATTTTCTGTTTGTTAGTCTCAAGTATACATTTTAAGTACATGTATTATCACTGCTAGATTGTTTGTCCCCAAAATATAGCGCTCTATTCATAATTGGTGGAAAAAATCTCTAACTGAAATCGTCTGCAAAAATAAAACTCTCGTCATTAATTTTAATTTACTGTCATAATCTTGAATATTGTTCTACTCACGGAATTAATTTGTTCTGTGGTCCTACCGTAAAAATTTGTAGTCTATGTTAGTTTAGTTCACACTTTATAACAATTTCGTGAGTTCACACATGCAGTTTTATACACTTCCATTTTGCTTCTTTCCTCGTCATTTTTTAATAATTTTCATTGTTAATAAACAAATGGAAAATAAAGATTGATTTGCCAACGGAATTTTTTTTTTCGGGAATATTTTATAAGGTATCTTGACGCCCGTATCCCCGAAGAGGTAGGCATAAGCACAAGAAGTGCACTCATATACCTTTTCTATAGCTTTCTAAAAATGCTGAATCCAATACTGGTTTACTCGAAATGCTTTAGATTCTAAGTAAAATTAAACAAAAAACCAGAATGCAGACATTAGTTTGCAAATTATCTGGATTTATATGTAAAAATCCAACTTGTTAAATGATCTCAATTAACAATTGCAAAAATAATTAAAAAATTGCGAAAGCTTTATAAATAAAAAAATACGAGATTTTTTTTCATTCATTTTTCTTAATAATACTAGAATTTTATTGTTTTTTAATATTCACATTTAATAGATAGAAAAAAAATCATTTTTCGAAGCGTACTCCCAAATGCAAACTGGGGCAACTTCACTCTTTCACTCGCTTTTATAAAGTCCTATTTTTAACGCCATTTTAAAATTACAAACATTGGTGACAACGTTCCGGAGGTAGCACAGTTTTTTAGGACATTTCCTGTTCTTTAATGATCTATGTTTTATTTCCGATATCTATTATCTGTAGTTCTTGGGTGTGTGTGTATCTTCACGCCCATATCCCCGAAGGGGTAGGCAGAGGTACAACAAGTGCACCCACGATTAGCCGAAGATACTTGATCCCACAAATGTGATAGGTGGCAAGCCTATCGCCAACCGGGCACTTTCCAATCCCGGGCAACTTTATGTTTCTCAGAAAACTGTAAAAACACCTTTTTTTTAATGTGCCCGACCCGGGAATCGAACCCGGGCCCTCATGTGGTCAACGCCAATGCTGGACCACTAGACCACAGAGGCAATAATAAGTTCTTGAGATATTTAATATTTGCGAAAACCATTACCCCCTCATTTTTTAATTAATTCATACTAATATTATAAATGCGAAAGTGTGTTTGTTTGTCCGTCTTTCACGGCAAAACGGAGCAACGAATTGAAGTTAGTTGAAGGAATGGAGAGTGACATACGCTACTTTTGTCTGTTTCTAACCCCCACTTTCCTGAAATGAATTTAACGCGAATGAAGCCGCGGGAAAAAGCTAGTAGCTTATAACTTTTGCAATTTTTTATGCAGGACTTTAACTTATTCAAAACCTTTCCAGATGAAATTACAAAACAAATGATGCCTTATCATAATTTTAGATTTTATGAGAAGGCGACTTAGAATTTTATAAAACGGCACATTTGAACTGGACTATGTGTGGTACATTCCATTTGTTAGGTCAAAATTCATCATAAATGTTCGCTTTGATATCAGTTTAATAATTTTGAATTTTTTGTCTGTCTGTCTCATTATATTTTTAAGAACTTGATTGATCTTGTTGAAAATCGAAATGCATTGGAGAACATGCGGGTGCATGATTACGCAAATGATAGGCCATATCACAGAAAACATATATAGGGCATAACAATATATAGATATTTGTATAATTTTTTGTTTATAATTTTTTATTGCAATGAATTTACACCCACCGAAGCGGGTGGATGTGATCTAATACATCTTAATATGTGTATATAAATTACGTGTCACGTTGTTTGTCCGCGATGGAATCTGAAACTACTGAACCGATTTCAGTGAAATTTTGTAGATATCTAAATCGTCCAACTTAAAAGATTTTTATCTCAATAAACCTCTCATCCCTCTCTCAAGTACACTATCAAAATATTCCATACAAATGATTTGTTTGACAAAACGACGTTTGCCGGGTCAGTTAGTAAGTATGTAGGTATTTATTTTATACAACATTTAATCTGGGCTCATATAAAATATAAAATACTAGCTACTTCCCGCGACTTCGTTCGCGTGACCCAAAAATATAACTTATCTACTTTTGTGCAGTCGGGTAAAAAGCTAACCTATAGCCTTCCTCGTGAATGTGACTATCATACACAATAAGATGTTCTTAAATCTAGTACATCCAGAGATTAGCGCGTTCAACCAAACAAATAAACGAACTCTTCACCCTTATAATATTAGTATAGATTTGCCTTCCTGTCAGGAGCCCTATTCACTATTCACATGACAAAACTTCAATCAAATCGCAACGTTTAGGGCTTTATAAAACTTTCTCCGGCAGGACCCCTTCTTATTCTAGCAATAATTCTGACCAACACCTTTATTTACTCATCTAAGTCATAGGGGTGTTAAAACACAACCACTGGACTCCGAGCTGCTACTGAGAATTGTGGTTTCAAAAAAGAAAACTCGAAAAACCTTATTTACGCTTTTTCTTCTGTGGTCTAGTGGTCCAGCGTTGGCGTTGACCACATGAGATCCCGGGTTTGATTCCCGGGTCGGGCACTTTAAAAAAAAGTGTTTTTTCAGTTTTCTGAGAAAGACAAAGTTGCCCGGGATTGGAAAGTGCCCGGTTGGCGATAGGCTTGCCACCTATCACATTTGTGGGACCAAGTATCTTCGGCTATTCGTGGGTGCACTTGTTGTACCTCTGCCTACCCCTTCGGGGATATGGGCGTGAAGATGCTTTTTTTACGCTTTTTCCCGAGCTAAGAGTTGAACTTAAGACTTAGCTGAATAGGCTTTGCCCTCACCACGAGGCATGAGTATTTAGTAAAATCTCATGAATAATTATAAAAATCAAGCCTAGGAAGTCAGTTATTGTACTGAATGGACAATTGTTTAAATTTACAAAGTTCCAACTAAACTGTCATATTTTAAAGATACAATAGATATAATTTTAACCTCTAACTTTGCTCACTTCTCAAAAATCAAAATAAGCTTCTGTATTTAGGTATATTTAATTTGTTTTTTGTTACACCAAGATTGTTTGAAGTCATAATTGTGAAGGTAATAATACTACATAATATGGTAGGATAAAATTACGATATGAGACAATGATTATAGAGGGTAAGATTGAACCGAGCGACTTGTTTTTGTATATTAGTCCACAGGATGGCACCCTTTTTGTAAAATGAGCAATACATACTTGAAAATTCGTGAGTGGATTCTTTTTGGTGAATCTACAAATCTTTCTCTCTACAATTATTTACGAAAGTGATTCGATTATTCAAATGAGCATGATGGAAATATATATTATGGAATAAGAGATCTTCTTTCTTAATAAGCAGAAAAAAAATTAATAATAAATAAATAAATACTTAGTTTTAACGCGTTTCTAAAAAAATAAACAGATACTTAGTTTTAATCTATTAATAAAATAATTTAATAAGTACCTACTTCGAAAAATATTTTGTCCGAAAAAACACTGCTCCAACAAAATTTCTTTCATACATGAGCTTGTATAAAAGAAATTTTTTTGGGGACAGGAACCAATACATAGTTATATAAGAGTGAAGACTCTCAAATTATGATCATATTCCTGACAAATACAAGATGCAATTCAACAATATGGGCAACCGTGCATGTAGCGAACACCCACATTATTAAACTAGCTTCACTACTAGCTTAATTAATAATCAATTTATTATCTATACATATAATAAAATCGTAGGAAAGTCAAAACTGTACATTGAATATTTTTTTAAAAGAATACTTGGGGCGTGATCTACAATCGATATAGAAGCCAAAAATATAGTTTTTAGAATTTTTGTCTGTTTGCCTGTTTGTCTGTTTGCCTGTTTGTCTGTTTGTCCGTTTGTCCGTTTGTCCGTTTGTCCGTTTGTCCGTTTGTCCGTTTGTCCGTTTGTCCGTTTGTCCGTTTGTCCGTTTGTCCGTTTGTACGTTTGTCCGTTTGTCCGTTTGTCCGTTTGTCCGTTTGTCCGTTTGTCCGTTTGTCCGTTTGTCTGCTTGTCTGTCTGTCTGTCTGTCTGTTTGTCTGTTTGTCTGTTTGTCTGTATGTATGTCCGGAGTAATCTCAAAAAGGACTGCATGGATTTACTTCAAATTTTGCATGAATATTACTAACAGATCGGGTACATATAGGCTACATATTATAACGCTGTCACTTCAGGGGGAGGGGTGTTGCGGAGTAAACGAAAAACGAAACGAACGAAAATAGTTTATATTCGCTTTCGAAAAACAAAAGTACATTCACTATTGTTGAATTTCTTAATATTTATTATTGTTATCAATATAGTATCCGAAAAATTGCCTACTCAGTTGTTTCAGTATCGTTAAATATGACGTTCACGTATCACGTATTAGCATTTGAGAAAAAAAAATGCAGAGAAAAAGTTTGGTAAACTCGTCGAAAGAAAGCCATAAACGAAGTTTCAAGTATATATTGGTCATTTGACAAAAAGAGTGCTGTTTCTCGGACTACATGCTTCACACTCTACAGACCGGGTAATTCCCACACTATAACAATCTTTGATATTTTTTTTTTTTATATCACAAGATAGCAAACAAGCAGACGGATCTCCTGATGGAAAGAGTCAACCATCGCCTATAGACACCAAAGGTGTTAATGGTGCGTTGCTATCTTGTGGCGAGGTCTAATGCCACATGCATAAGTTTACCGGCTACCTTACCCTCCAAACCGGAACACGACAGTGACAAGCACTGACGCTATTGCGGCAGGAATAGGTAAGGCAGTGGTACCAGACCCGGGCGAGACAATGCAGAACTCTACCACCTAGTAGCCACGATGGTAGTGCCTCGATAGCCAATCGGTCGCCTTTTACGACCTGCCTGGCAAACGGCAGTTGGCCTATTCTTCAAAGGAGGCCGGGACCAACACGGCGAATTATTTAACTGCAAATAATTTACATTATCAAATGAATCATCCTACGACTTCACTTATTTGCATTTTTTTTTATATTACCAAACATATGCTCTCCTGATTGAAATAGATAATTTTAGTTTGAACACTGAATATCGTCGGCACTTGGTAAAACTCCATATTAACTTGGATTCAAATTGTATTGAAATCACTTGTACTGTTTTTTATTTAATTAAAACAACCGGTTTTCCGTTTTAACGCACCGTCATGGCAAACTAATATTGTTTACAGGTAAGTAAACAATATTAATTTTGCCCTGATGATGCTGCCCTGAGGTTTAATTAAATAAAAGTCGCGTAAAATAATACAAAGGATTATAATACAATAGGTATAAATCGAAGATAATTTTAGCAGATATTAAAAATATTAAATGATGAATTACACGTTTAACGGGGAATTAATGCCTCGAATAATTTTACCATCTAAACTAAAACCCGATACTAATAAGAGCCAAATAAGTGACCAAAATATGTAAGGCAGTATTACCAAAACTGAACCACAGATTACAAAACTCTACAACTTATTAGCCACGGTGGTAATAGGAATAATTTATATGTAGCCTTATCTCTTTCTGTTAAGAGAGCCATCATTGTATTATTATGACAAAAATAATATTTTCTCTGCAATGTCTTCATTGTTAAAAACAGATTTCTTTCATACTAAGCATTTTCGTGTTGGTTCAAGTGAATTTTGATTTGAAGAATAGATCATTAGCCATTTGGCAGGCAGATCGGAAGAGTCTAACGTTTGGCTTTTCGAATAACTACTATCCTGACTACTAACTAGTAGAGTTCTGCAACGTCTTACACGGGTTTGGTAGCACCGCCTTACCTATTCATTCCGCAATAACTTCAATACCTGTCACCGTCATATTCTGGTTTATACCTGGTCCCTATATCAATAAAACGATCCGTTTTTGTTACGAGTAGTAACTTTTTCTACAAGGCGTAACCTAAAAGTGTTTCTATAAATGTCAAAATACCAAATGTCCAAACAAATTCTGGAATATCTCGTTATTATTAAACTGGTTGCTAATAATTACTGATATGAATAATTATAGGAACCCGTAAGGAAAGGTTAAGATAGCCGGTAAACTAATGCACGTGGCTTCACCATTCTGCCGCAATGACTGCAACGTACTTTTAACATCTTTGGTCTCTAAAGGAAATGGTTGTTTTTTACATTTCAAGAGAGCGATCTGCTTATTTGTTATCTTATTGTATAAAAAAGTAATCTTTGTGGGTGTTCCAAATCATTTTATTGTTGATGCTGTAAAAATGTTGCTTCTGCATGTTTTACGGTCCCAAGCAAATCAGTTCGAGACTCGAGATAATGGCTTTTTAAATACTCGTATACCTTTTTGTTACCAACAAATGATACTTGGGCTCTTATTTCTGTATGTTATTATTATTGCAGGTCCTAAAATTATATGACTAATACCGCGATCAAAGGCAATTCCGACGACGTTCGCTAAGATTGTTATTGCTACACGACAAACATTTTATGCAATTTGTGTTTAACGGATACTAAATTGAATACAGATAAATGTATGATAGTAACGAAGATAGCGGAATCTTAAGAAGTTATGGCTAAACTAATGACACCTAGGGCTACCGCAAGATAAACATAAAAGACAATAATCAGAAATATTGAAACTGTCTTGTTGGCATAACGGTTAGTCTATTTGTCTCAGGTTATAAGCTGGATAGGCTCAAGACAGCACTACGGGCCAGCAACCTGGTTTCTAGCAAATGTCCTTCCGAATGGATGTGGGATGACCTTTAAGAAGTTAATTTAGGATGGTTAATGGATCATTAGATCCCGTCTCCACTTCTCGGTTTATTGACAAATTTAAGCCATGTTGTCATCCGATGGGCCACTTGGAAAAGTTATACATTCGTTTTGGAGACGAGTTTCAATCGCGTGGAGCGCAATAGACTAAACAATCTAACATAATTAGGTGTAAATTGTAAAATACAATGTGTTTTCATGCGATGGCCAAGTCGATCTATTTATTTAAAACGTAAAAGATTTTTAACATTGATATGATAACAACTTCCGTAATAACTTAAGACAGAAGGTCCCTTAAGTAGGGACTAAATGAATTAACCGACTTGGTATTACATGGATCTCACAACTTTTTACGGTAGAAAAACTGAGCTGCGAGACTTGAATTTTTTACAGGATGTTTTTGATCATATTGAAATTGTCTTGTTGGCATAACGGTTAGTCTATTTGCCTCAGATTATAAGCAGGATAGGCTCAAGATATGACAAGCAAGTGTTCAAAATTTGCCAGAATGTGGCGACGTGGATCAAGTCAAGAAGTGGGTTGATCGTCGTGGCCTGGATCGTCGTGGGTGGATCGTTTGAACTATTCAGTTCTGTTCAGTTTCATTGAGATTCAATCTTCTAACTTGTTTCTTCGCATTGACTTGTTATTATTAAAATATCTCTGGTAATCCCTAGTGTTCTTATTCTAGTTTATGTTATCAAGATTAAAGAAATAATATTCTTGCTCCTTTGTACTTCTTCTTCTTCAGAATACATACATAGGTACATATCTTCACGTCAGATCTCTTATGGGGTAAGCAGAACTGAATGCAATATCGGTTCTCTCTGCAGTCACTATCCTTATAGATTTATCTTCCTTCCCACACATTTATTACTCGCTTCGTACAAACACGTCATCTTCAGAATGTTATTCATTATAGTTTTGTGTGTATTTTTTATTAATATTAATCGTCTCTAAGGTTTTTCATGGTTATGTGCTGTTATTTTAGAATCTATATAAGTAAAATATGTTAACACATTATTTTAATGATCCTAAAACATCATTATTTTAGTTTTAATGCAAAGCTTTACTTTTGAGGCCACCTCAAAAGTTTGAGAATGCTTCAATTTGTCAATTTATATTAAATTCATTTATTTAAGTATCGACCGATCCTTATATCTCGTTTGAATAAATTGACACTTAAAAACCTAGTATATTCCCTCCATGTGACAACTCACGGTTGTTAACTAAGAGTATCTAAATCTCACAACTATTGTGAGTTATAGTTATATAGTTAATAGTTGAAAAGTTATAGTTAGTAAAAGAAATAATTAGTTTGTTTGTTTGTTTGTTTTAATCACTGCGATGAAATAAAATCACTTCAAGGGTAATTTTAAAACCTTGTCATCCCATTCGGTACGATTAAACAGTATAACATGGTTTATTTCTATTTTTCACAATATAATATAACCGACAAATGTATGACATTTTTGATAGTAATAGGAGCGTTTGCTCATATGCGCGGTAACGCGTTTCCTTCCCAATGGCGTGTCTATTAGTATTCATGTGGTCTGTAGGGCATAACTTACCATTAGATCAAGTCCCCATTCGTTTACCGTCTTTTCTACCCTTATATAATTGGATTAGGTGGTCAACATATTCAGCTTTAGAAATAGTTCCAGATCAGATAAAACATAGGAAAATTAAAAACATTTGTTTAGAAAAAAATAGTTTTAAATGTTGGCATAATTATATAATGTACTTATATAAAAATTTTCAATAATAATTAATGAGATGACAACCCTGAACGCGCTAAGTTACTTTACAAAACTTTTCTATTTGTAGCCACAGAATCAGCACAGCAAAGGCAATAAGAAGATATAATTTTAATAACCAGTAATGGTTTCCAGTAATTCGTCTACGCTTCGTATCTGCACCTTACAGAAAAACTGTTTCAATATATAGTTACTCAGAAAACAGAAAAACATCTTTTGAAATATCTAGGAAACGTGAGAACCGATGCATAAAAATAAAATGGCCTGTTTTTTCTCCTGAGCTTTTAAGGTCCTAGTATTGCACTCAATTCGTTATTTTCTAATTTAATATGTATTTAATTATTTAAAACATAAATCAAAAAGTGAAAAATTTACGAGTGAAATTCAAATTTTTAAAATGCCCCACCATTGGTCGAAATAAAACGTGACGTCATAAGGTATGCCTGTCTGGTGCCCTATGACATCTCGCCTCAAACGCGATATGATTTTATGAAAAAATAATTACTACTCTTACAGCTATGTTTTTTTTTCTATATCAAAATGAAGTGAATATTGAATAAATAAATAAAATAATTGCCTGCATGTTCCCCATTCTAATTATTTTGTTTATAATTGAGGAGTATCAATGACTGACATTAAGATCTAATCTTTTTAACATATTTAAATGACCGTTTAGAGACAATTAACCCTGACTCAATTTTATTATTTTATGATATTATATCCTTTTTCAAAAGGTTGATACGAGCATGAAGATGATTTTGCAAAAGAAACAACTTTAACTTTAATAACAACTTCAGAAGGATTAGCAAATAAAAATCTAAACATTTACCTGTGAAAAAAAAAAACAGTTAACAGATTTTTTTGTGGTTTATATAGTATATGGTCAAATTATTTTATTGTTATTATATATTTTATTATACGGTCGTAAAGTGTACGAAAATTTTTGTCTCATTATTTTTTTTTAAGGAGACCATTTGCATTCTGCCAGGTTGTTCGAAAAAGGCAAACTATTGGCTTTATCCTAATCTAAGTTAGGTGGCAGATTTTTGCAACGTCTAGCCCAGGTCTGGTATCACCGCCTCACCTATTCCTGTCTCAATAGCATCAATACTTGTCACCGTCGTATTCCGGTTTGGAAGGTAAGATACCCGATAAAATTATGCGTGTGGCGTGGCACTACACCTCACTACACGGATAGCAATGCGCCACTAATATCTTTGGCGTCTTAAGACGATGGTGGTCTCTTTACATCTAGAGAGCCATATGCTTGTTTACTATCATCATTACATAGTATAAAACAAAGTCGCTTTCTCTGTCTGTCCCTATGTCTTTATGTCCCTGTGTATGCTTAAATCTTTAAAACTACGCAACGGATTTTGATGCGGTTTTTTTTGATAGATAGATTGATTCTTGGGGAAGGTTTTGGTATATAAACCTTTCCGATATTCTTACGGGAACAAAAGCACTACGCGGATGAAAGCACGGGTAGGTCGCTAGTATCATATAAGAAAAAAATAGTTTTTTTTTTATATCATAAGATAGCAAACAAACAGATGGGTCTGCTGATTGAAAGAGTCAACCATCGCCTATAGACACCAAAGATGTTAATGGTGCGTAGCAATCTTGTGGCGAGGTCTAATGTATAAGTGTACCGCCTACCTCAACCTACAAACCGGAACACGGTAGTGACAAGGACTGACACTATTGCGGCAGGAATAGGTAAGGCGGTGATACCAGACCCGGGCGAGACAATGCAGAACTCTACCACCTAGTACCTAGGTACCTACAGTCGTTCGAAGTTGGGGTTACCTAATTTATCAATCAAAATTGGAATTCTACTGATGCAATCAATATCAGTATCTTCACGCGCATATCCCCAAAGAGGTAGGCAAAAGTACACCAAGTGCACCCATGATTAGCCGAAAATACTAAGTACCACGATGTGGCAAGCCTATCACCAACAGAGCACTTTTTCCTATCCCGGGCAACGTTGTTTTTGTCAGAAAACTAAAAAAACACATTTTTTGAATTGGACGACCCAGGAATCGAACCCGGGATCTCAACTCCGATCCCAGACAACTAGACCACAGAGGCGACTTCAGTATTCTCACCTCACCTCAATATCAGCACGGTAAAGTAGATAATATTACCGTGATATTAGTGTACACGCGAATTTGTAGATTGCCCAAGAGCGATGCGACAGCGGTACAGACTATCATTTATTTTGTTGCTGATTCGCGTTAAAAACTTTCATCGCACTGGCGCCAATGTTGATCTTTCACTTGTAAGAAAGTGGACTCAATAACTTCGTTGTCTAGATTTGTATTTTCTATGAAAAATAATAATATTGGAAGCCTGATTGATAAAATATATCGAAGGCTTTAGATTGTAGCCGTAACACGTCAATAAGACACTGCTGCGGCAGCTAACATCGATGCTGTTGCATCGGTGCTGTAATTTATTTTGTATCAATACTGTAGATATGGCGCTGGCGTTATTACACACCGCCTTATTTAAAGCAGCGAGGCGAAGGTTGTGTCGCAGCTAGTGTGTTTTACGATCAAATCGCTGCAGATGCGTCGCAAAAAAATTGTACCTAGTGTGTAAGAAGCCTAAAGTGTCAAATTATTTACAATATAAGTCACACTTTTAATTCACTATGAAAAGGCAATTATTTGCGGCAAACGCATTAAACAAACTGGACAGCACTTATTATTTATATTATTATATTCAGTGCAAATAAATAAAATTGGAATGTTTGTAATATTAAAATAACCGCTTTTTACTAAATGCATATGGAAATTTAAGGAAATTTAAGAAAGAAATATTATTTTTGTATATGTACCGGGTATAAAACCCGGTACATATGCAAAAATAATATTTTTTTTTATTTCACGGGCGTTCACTAGCAGATAGCTTGTGTAAAAAGGAGTAACTTAGGCTACATTTATTTTACATTTTTTTCCACGTGGACGAAATCGCGGGCACAGCTAGTTAATATTATGAATGCGTAAGTTTGCATATTAATGTACCTATGGATGTTTGTTCCTTAATCACGCAAAAATGGCTATACTGATTTAGATGAAATTTGGCACACATGTAGATGCTAACCTGGAATATCACATAGGCTACTCTTTATCCCTAAAACTTAGTAGTCCCGTGGGATTGATCAGAGACTTTTATAACACAGCGGGCTGCACGATACAGCTAGTTACCTATAAAAACTTCCAAAATAACTTCTTGAAAATGAAAAATAATTCAATGACAAAGTCAAAAGTCATCTTTCATTTACTTCTCATACTCGGAGGGAGTAAGTTTAGCCATCGTAGGGATAATAAACCACCTCTGTTTCTATCAAGCAACTTGCTTGTATATCTACGAACTATCAATTTGGCGGTAAAATTATCGGCCGTCTTGTTTCGATAAGTGTTTTAATACTATTACTGCCACGGTAAACCGAGTCTTAGTACCTACTACGAGTATCACAACGTGCGAATAAAGTTTTGATTTCCTCTCAGAAATACATCATACTAATTTATGATACAAGTGAATAGTATTCTTCAATTAATAAACTCGGTGAGTGGCTTCCTTTCGACGAACATTCTTTCAACGACTTTTTCGAAAGTACATCTATCTAAAACAACGCAGCTATGAAATTTGTCGGACACTATAATATGACCACTTATGATAACATTAATAATTTTTATTAGATAAACAATTCAGTATGAATTATGTAGTATTGATTAATGTCCCAAATACAAATGCTTTGTTTTTCGGCCTGGATTTTCGCTTTGTTTTTCGGCTTTTCGGTAGATATGCTCATCGGTCCAATATTTTTGACAGACAGAATATTTTTTAAATTATTTATTAAACTATCTGTTAAATGCATTAAAACTACGAGTAAGTATCTATCAGTATCAGTATGTATCTATCAAGAAAGAAAAACTTATAAATTAGGAAAATTTTGATCATGCTCATTTGAAAAAACACAGTGCTTTCAAAAAAAATTTTATTAGTCTTACCAAATTTCATTCATCATTCAAAAATTGGTGCGGTTTTCTGCGGACTATTACAGGAAGCAACATCTCTTAATCATCGGAGGAACCATATTCTTGTTTATCGGTATCATATTAGTTCGGTAGATATTAGTTAACCATAAGTTATTTAAATTTTCAAACAGCAAATTGTCAGTATTTTTAAGGATGCCAACACGCAAAACAACGTGAACTATATCTGAATTCAGAAATCTATCACATCTCTCCGTGTTGACCAGATACCCTTTGAAGAACGAACCATTTGCCTTCACTTTCACAAAACACTTCATTTCACGAAAGTAACAACTAAAGACCGATCACGAAATTAACAAACCATCGTGCCATTACCAATGTGACTACTAGATAATGTAAAAGAGAAATTATGGTATTTAATTTCTCTTAATATATACCACTTACTTACTATATTACTTACTATATACCATAATTTCTCCTTTAAATTCCATAATTTCTGCAAAGTAAATCCATATTTCTGCAAAGTAACGCCCGTATCTATTAAATACTAGATAATGTATTGATTCTCATTGAAATATTTCTTTGTTTCAGGTTGTTGGTCAAGAGTTATTAGCAGCAGGTCAATATCAAGCCGCCGTGTCAGTCTTGGAGGCAGCATTAAGGATAGGATCATGTTCACTAAAATTAAGGTACTATTTCATTATAGATACAGTTAAATTACAGTTACATAACAGTTTTTTTGCTGCAAACTGCGGACGAACTTGGCAAATCTATAAGAGTTCCTTGTAGACTACGCGACCCTAAAATTTCCGAAAAAACACGATTTAACCAAAAAACTACGTCGTCGTCTTGATATTATACAATAACGCCATATTTTGTAGCTCCAGTCAGATCTTAATGGCGTGAATTATATATAATTCAATGACAAAATTTCTGAGATATCTCCTTTCACGCTAATCTTTCAGCAACAATTTTACACCTTATACCGCTTAACCTATCAAAATCCCGACAGAAGGAAGACAAATGACTCCAAGACGTATCCTCGCATTCATTAGGGATGTAGCAATATTATTTTTAATCACGAGCCATGTTGCCAGTTGACAGTGGCGTTATTTATGTTGGAAGAAGTTATCTTGTGAATTTTCGACGTCGTGATTTATACTGCCCTGACTCAGGTTATATAGGTACATAACGTACTTTAAATAATATTGTTAACCATAATTGAAAACACAGCTAGCTTCCGGTGAGAATTAATAATTTACACATACAGAAATTAAAACAAATTTATTTAAAGTTGATCAGTTCCGAAACCATACCACTTTCTGCATTGTCTCGCCCGAGTCTGGTACCACTGCCTTACCTATTCCTGCGCAATAGCGTCAGTGCTTGTCACTGCCGTGTTCCAGTTTAGAGGGTAAGGTAGCCGGTAAACTTATGCATGTGGCATTAGACCTCGCCACAAGATAGCAACGCACCATTAACATCTTTGGTGTCTATAGGCGATGGTTGACTCTTTCCACCAGGAGACCCATCTGCTTGTTTGCTATCTTATGATATAAAAAAAAATTCAAGTGATAACCAGGAACTAGCAGACATTTTTTTATAAGATGGCAAACAATCAGAAAACCCCTGATGGAAAGTGAACCAACCAACCTATAGACACCAAAGATGTTAATAGTACGTTGCTATCTTGTGGCGAGGCCTAACGCCACCTGCATAAGTTTACCGATTATCTTACCCTCCAAACCGGAACATGACAGTTACAAGCACTGACGCTGTTGTGGCAGTAATAGGTAAGGCGGTGGCACCAGATACGGGCGAAATAATGCAGAACTCTATCACCTAGTAGCCACGATGGTAATAAGTCGAATAGCTAATCGGTCGCCTTTTGCGACTTACCTGGCAGAACGGCAGTTGGTCTTATTCTTCAACGGAGTCCGGATCAACACGGGGGAGTTTCATGTATGTATTCGAGGCAAGAGGGTGTAAAAACGCCACCATCAAACTCCCGATTTGCTTTGAGATTTTGAGTTTTAAAGTATAGCTCGTGTTGTTCCAGAAGTTGTTGTTTTTAAAGAATAAAACAATTTATTGCTAGGCATATCGTAAAAGGCAAAATAAGGCCAATACATGTCACCACTTACTAAGTGGTAAAGTTCTACAACGATTCGTCCGGATTTGTTAATTTTTTTTACTAGAAATTGACGACACACAATCAATGGGCCACCTAGTGGAAAGCAGGCACCACCCACGGAAATTTGGATAGCAACGCACCATTAACATATTTGGTTTTTATAGGCGAGGGTTTTTCTTTCCATCAGGAGAGCCATCTGCTTATTCACTATCTTATGAAGGAAAAAAGAAAAAAACATAAGCCACAAAAGAAAATAATTTCCCTGTGTTGGTTCCGGACTCCTTTGAAGAATAGACCAACTGCCGTTCTGCCAGGCAGGTCATAAAAGGCGACCAATTGATTATGCGAGTCACTACCATCGTGACTACTAGGTGGTAGAGTTCTGCATTTTCTCGACCGGGTCTGGTACAACCACCTTACCTATTCCTGCCGCAATAGCGTCATTGCTTGTCACTGTCGTGTTTCGGTTTAGAAGGTAAGGTAGCCGGTTAACTTATGCATGTGCCATTAAACCTCGCTACAAGATAGCAGCACACCATTAACATCTTTGGTGTCTATAGGCGATGGTTGACTCTTTCCATCAGGAGACCTATCTGCTTGTTTGCTATCTTATAATATAAAAAAACTAGTTACTAATGCGATGCTGACCTTTAAAGAAACTGTTAATCCTCCTCTTAAAATATCCATACCAACGCTAAATAGAAACAAACCGCCTTACCTCAGGCGCGGGTCCAGCCTTCAAAAAAGATTGTGGGTACAGCCGCCTGAAAATCGATCAAGTGCCAGTCGACGTATTAACTAGTTCATAAGAGATATAGTGCTTTTCTGATATTTGTATAATACCTGATAATATGTATTGTGACGCCCTGACCAAGGTTTTGTACACTGTAGTTAATAATTTAGCTCGTTTTTAATGTAGGCAAAGCTGTGAGACAAACAATGGTCAGTAAACAAACGTGTAAAATGTTAGTTTGTTCGCTCACAAAATTACAAAACAAAGGTTTCGAAACGCAGGACGCTTGTTACTTTGCTGGGTTCCGAATCTCGCACAATTCATTGTTCTTCTTATTAAAGCGTTATAGATCCATATTATTGATATATATTATTATTATTGATATCTACATACATAAAATCGCAATAGATCGTAAGAGTGTGACGTCAGAAGTCTATTAGGGTTGTAGGCATGCCTATCGAGCCCACAACAGTGGATCCACGCCTGCCTTACGTATTCCTACCGCAATGGCATTGATGTTTGTTGCCTTCGTGTTCTTATTTGAAGGGTATGGTTGTGTAGTTGTGGATCCACTGTTGGAATACCACATGCATAAATTAACCTGTTAAGGTTAATTTATGCATGTGGTATTCCAACCCCAACACACGTAAAGCAAAGTACCATTATCCTTAGTGTCTATATGCGGTTATCTGTTTTTAAAATATGTGACAAATATGTGCCATAACTCTCTCAGACCGGCGGGGTTATCACGTAGTTCGTAATCCGAAATTATTGTAATTGTTTAGTTCTTTGAAGACACGTTGAGCATTGTATACTTGTGGCATTCGTTGCCGCTTGATTAGTTTTGATGCTGCGACATTGCAAAAAGTGCATCCAGTGTAATTGGCGACGTGTTTGATGAGTTACTTTTAAAAGTCATCGCTGATCGCTGGCAGATTGTAAACGTTAGGTGATATGCATGCGGGTTCGTAATGCTTAAGTTAGAAAGAGGTTAGACCTGAAAGAAAGTGTCGGTGTACTATGCGTTCCAAATAAGAATAGGACTGTCAGGATGACATATTGCCGTACTATGTAGGGGATAAGCATGGAATCGTACTGTTTGCGGATGACACTTCACTTTTATTCAAAGTGAAAAGACGAACTGGTAAGTATGACGAAGTAAATAATGCGATTTCAAAAGTTGTACAATGGTTCAGTACGAACAATCTTTTATTAAATGGTAACAAAACTAAGTGTGTTAAATTTTCATTGCCAAATGTAAGGCATGTAGATACCAGCGTACAACTGGATGGAAACAACCTGGATCTGGTAGATTCCACTGTGTTTTTAGGTATTACTTTAGATAAGAAATTACAATGGGGACCGCACATTAATAATTTAGCAAATAGACTTAGTTCAGAAGGCTTATGCAGTTAAAAAAATGAGAAAGTTAACTGATGTTGACACAGCAAGAATTGTATACTTGAGTTACTTCCACAGCTTTATGTCATATGGAATTCTCTGGGGAAATTCTGCTGAAATAAATACTATATTTATATTGCAGAAAAGAGTTAGTTTCCCCTCCCTGAGAGAAAAATTCAAAGAAATCAATATTCTAACAGTTATATCCCAATATATATTTGAGAACTCGATGTACGTTCGTAAAAATATTTACTTTTTAAAAAAAATTTTGACGTACACTCACTTAATACAAGGAACAAAAACAATCTTGTTGTGCATGCATCTCGTCTCCACAGAATAAGTAACTCTTTTATGGGGCAATGTATACGCTTTTACAATAACCTTCCCGAAACTATACGAGATCTACCAGTCAATAAATTTAAAAAATGTGTTAAAAAAAACTGTGTAAAAAAGGATATTATAAAATGTCCGATTATTTAGAAGACAAAAAAGACCTGGGATTAATTGCTCCTCATACCGATCTCAAATATATTTTTTGTAATATTGTGATAATGTAAAAAAATCAATGATATGAAAAAAAGACAAGCCCGCTGAGTTTCTTCCGCCGGATCTTCTGTGTGTGGCCGCGTTTCCGATCCGGTAGTAGCTTTTAAAAAAATATGTTGACGTGTCAAAATAACTTGTAAAAAGTTTTATTGAATAAAGTATTTCAGATTTCTGATTTCTGATTTCATATTGCTCCGCATTTTGCAAAATCTTCGTAAGTGATGAATAAGGTGTGCAAAAAAAATCTAACAAAGAAATATTTAAAAAAAATTAATTTCATTCTAATTTTTTATTTAGATTCCCATCAGATTATGTAACTATGTATTAAAATAAGGTGTAAAATAACTAACACGACTTTTATATATACGTATATTTAGATGAACGGCTAGACTGATATATTTTACTGTTTTTTGTTGATGAATATTGGAACGAAGTTCCTTACGGCAGGCTTGGAGGGGATAGGGATTTTGCTGCGCGACCGAACTGAAAAAAATGTGATAGTAAAACCGTAAGAAAAAATCCGTGGAAAAAGTGCGTGGAATAAAACCGTTAAATGAGACGTGCACAGGCGCGACAGTCGCATACACAAGCGAGTAGTCCCGTTTAGCCGAAGGAACTTCGTTCCTACCTGGTGTCCCACGACACCACATCATTTTATTATATTTTAATACTTTTTAGCCTATTTTGGACAAAGACAATCCAAATAATTTTCGCCGTGTTGGTCCCGGCCTCCTTTGTAGAATAGGCCAATTTTTTTTTTATATCATAAGATAGCAAACAAGCGATGGGTCTCCTGATGGAAAGAGTCAACCATCGCCTATAGACACCAAAGATGTTAATGGTGCGTTGCTATCTTGTGGCGAGGTCTAATGCCACATGCATAAGTTTACCGGCTACCTTACCCTCCAAACCGGAACACGACAGTGACAAGCACTGACGCTATTGCGGCAGGAATAGGTAAGGCGGTGGTACCAGACCCGGGCGAGACAATGCAGAACTCTACCACCTAGTAGCCACGATGGTAGTGACTCGATAGCCATTCGGTCGCCCTTTACGACCTGCCTGGCAGAACGGCAGTCGGCCTATTCTTCAAAGGAGGCCGGGACCAACACGGCGAAAATATACAATGCGAATGTGTTAGGATTTAGGCACCGGGAAGACCCAGGCTGACATATCATGATCATGATCAGATTAATAGGGTCCGAAGGTGAAGGCAAATCTTCACAAACGACGTGTATGTATGTATGTATGTATGGAGAGAATATTTAATATGGAGGACAAGACAAATCTGAATCTGCAAGTATCGTGATAAATAGCACTCGGTTCTCCCTGCCCACTTCGTATCACTATCGTATCGTTCCACAGGATCTGGCGTGAATATGTATATATGTATATATATATATATATATATATATATATATATATATATATATATATATATATATATATATATATATATATATATAACACTATATCTGTTTTCATCAAGAAAACAATTGTTTGTTTGATATCATATTGAAAAAACTCAATAAAAATACTGCAGAACTGGCAAATGAACCCGGAACCTCATAATTTGAGGCAAGTAGGTTTCCGGGAAAGTATTTAGTGACAGTTATGTCACGACTCGCTTATGTGTACTTGTGAATTGTATAATTTATTTTATTTGTAGGCGGCAGCATTCGTTGTACAATTGCATAATTTATCTTAAGCTGTCAGTTAACTGTAGTTACCATACAAGTGCCTCAATGTCTAGAGGCTACTGGCTTCGATATAGACACATAATCACACACAAATATAAGATCCTGGGTTCAAATCTCCTATCGAATAATTTGTATTATATAGCTGAATATATGCAAGATTTGTAGATAGTTCACTAATACATCATGGAACTTAATATCTTTGGCTCGTCATAGTAGGATAGGCAACAGTTACATTTTAAAACTATATTTTTTTATTTATTACTTTATTGTATACTTAATGACAAATACACACGAAAAATGATAACAAAAATTACACAAAAGGTGAGCTTTTCTCTACTGGCGGAGATTTCTTTCAGCTAACCCGAAATATGGACTAAATATATTTATATATGAAACTCATACATAATACTCGTATTGAAGGAAATCGAACATTACAACTTTCAAGTAAAACTTATTATATTTTTATCTATAACAGTGTATTGTAAGTAATGAGGTAAACAAATTCCAAGGGGGGGCAGCTCCCCCCACCCTTCGGTACCCCCATGCCTCAGTTTCTAAAACAACTGCTTATTTGCTTTCTTATGATAGGTATAAATATTTTTTAACGCAGCAACACTGCAACAACCAACTTCCAATTTCCTATAACTCCGGTACCCTGCATCAGATCTTCGCCAAATTAAATTGGAACCAAACGGGAAGTTTATCTTCTCAAATAAGAAAAATAATTTTCGAAATCTGCTTATAAATGACTGAGTTCTGATTTAACAATCATAAAAAAGCATACAACCAAATGGACAATCTCCTTTTGGGAAGTTGGCTGAAAAGAAACGCACATACGTACATATTAATCAAGGTTAAAAACTTTCTGTGTTCCGAAATACATCCAATTCATTTCAGCCATGATTGCGTGATTGAGAAACAATCATCCAAGCATACAAACTTTCACATTCTTATTAGTGTGAATGTATTATGAGATTGTATTGAATAATTAAAGTTTAGAATTTATTAGCATCCTTCATTGATATAAAAACTCAAAATACACAGTATCTCAAAAACATCGTCTAAAAATGAGCGCAAAATTTTAATTATTGCTTTCATACTACATATAATAAAATCGTAGAAAAAAATTTATGTCCGGGGTGAACTCAAAAAAGTACTGCATGGATTTACTTCAAGTTTTGCATGAATATTACTAACAGGTCGGGTTAACACATAGGCATATAGGCTACATATTATCACGCTATCACCTACGGAGGAGGAGCTGTGCGGAGTAAACGAAGTCCGCGCGAACGAAGTCGCGGGCAACAGCTAGTTCCAAATAGAATGGCGTCAGTCGCGATACTGACAATTTTATTACTTTTTGTATAGGTATTGGTAGAAATAGGTAGAAACATTGTGACTGGAACGACGAATGAAAAATGTTACCATAGCAAGATATTACCGGTGACGTAGACGTATTCACGTAAAAGATGCACGGCTGTGTTCATGACACAGCCACAACCCGTTTTTTTTTATATCAATAGTATCATTTTAAAATTCGACGGTTCCTACGTATAAACAGACATGTCAAAAACTGAGGTTTACAGGAGAGCGTAACACACACACACACACACAAACACACACACACACACACACACACACACACACACACACACCTGCACACACATACAGACACACTGACGTTATCGTGAAAATAGTGAAGATGTGGTTTAGGCGTAAAGAAGCGTAAAGAGTTAATTTCGCATTTATAATATTAATAGGTATAGATTAAGTTGAAATTCCTGATAGCCTGATTGCCGTTGTACCATGAACGCTTTGAAATTGTGGACTTACAAAAATTGTCTACCTAATTCGGCTTCCAGTAGCATGGCAAAATCGCTTGAAAGCACGAAAGTTCCCACGTGTCCCTGCAAGGTCAGAGTAGTGATATACAGCAAATACAATCAAGTAGCAGCCAATACAAGACTTATATACTTACTTAGGAACGTTACCTCTTTATAATAACAGTGTAGACGTCGAAGCGGACAAAAGCAATAAACTCACTGTAATTTTCCAAAGAACCAGCTATTACTTTTAATGGATATATGCGAGTACTATTTAAAATGATTCCATTGTACCATCATAATGTAAGTTATGTCTATGTGCCTCAATAGAGAATACTGAAATTATCTTCAACATTCCATTTCTAATGCTATTGAGTGTATGATTAATAAACGAGTAATTATTATTACAATCATTCAAATATATAAAATCAAATAGCAAAATCGACTCCAACTTTCTCTGGAACCCTGAATCCAATCTTTACAAAATTAATGTGAGACCAAATTGGATTTATTTTGCAAGCCCGTCTATTTTATCTATTTTTTCCAAAGACTTAGCCTAAAGTTTTTACATTTTTTCCACTTGCCAAACTGCATCGCAGTTTGTCAGATCGTAGCATATATGACGGAATTATGACCGAACATGTATAAAAACATTATACGTCCGAATTGAGAACTTCCTTCTTTTTGGTTAGATGCTAAAAACCCCAACTGCGAACAGATCTGAAAAAAATATAAAGCCTTTTTCAGTTGAATGAAATATCCTGTATCTAAATAATTGACTCTATGGATTCATTTTTTATATCATTAGATAGCAAACAAGCTGATGGAAAGAGAAACCATCGCCTATAGACACCAAAGACGTTAATTATGCTGTCCGGGTGCAATGTTACATGCATTATTCTACCGACTAAGACCTTCCAATCGGGAACTGAAAGAACGGCAGTTGACCTGAGTGCTAAGTGTGAGTTTTTCTTTTCGCATTCGACCGTG
Organism: Apodemia mormo; assembly: GCA_036924255.1. Classification (NCBI taxonomy): domain Eukaryota; kingdom Metazoa; phylum Arthropoda; class Insecta; order Lepidoptera; family Riodinidae; genus Apodemia; species Apodemia mormo. Next base: position 12,741,783 of record JAUPFN010000020.1, read on the forward strand.
AGCGCGTTTCGAGTTTACTAGGAATTTGTATGTGATTTGTACAGCGCCACCTAGTGGTAAACTGGTTTCTCACGTTTACCACTAGGTGGCGCTGTACAAATCACATACAATTACCGAGTAAACTCCAAACGCGCTCACGATCGAATGCAAAAAGAAAAACTCACACTTAGCACTCTATTTTTCGAAAGAGCCCGGACCAACACGAGGGAAATATTATCGTTGCAATTAGTTTCTTCTCCTTTTTGCGAATGCTCCACCATAAACTGTAAATATGAACAAACTGAACATCATATTGTTTGGGAGTGTAATCTCTGGCAAAACGAACCTAGCCAAATGGTTGATAGTATACGATGTATATCCGGGGTAATCTACTATTCCGACCTTGTAGCAACACAAAAAACTTCAGGCGATTTTGTCTTACGTACTACTGGAAGCAGAATTAAGTAGGCCATTTTCGTAGGTCCTCAAATACCTAAATTACCGTGGTGCAATAGCAATCAGGCCTAACCTGATTGTAAACGTTTCATTTCTTAGCAGTTTTTTGCTTTATCTTTACGCTGTCTCCTGCTGTATTTTCCTACTCCTCCTATACTCTTCTAATTAAATTCGACGCGTGTTCCAAGACAGCTTAGCTTTTTCCCCAGGACACCCTGAGCTCGCAACTCAGAGGTTATCAGGAAGTTTGTCGCTGTTGATTCTGGTTTACAGTAGTTACAGTGGTGGGAACGAGTGGTGGGCCCATTGCCCTATAAAAAAAGACTAATTTTGGAATATTATATGAAACTGTTTACTAATTAAATGATAACTTACACTCTCTCACTTTGCTAGGCGTAAATTTGCTGACATTAAAAAACTATATGATCTATCATTTGCGCCCATTGAATAAACAGACTAGAGACCTAACAGATCAATAATGTTCTGCCAACACATCAAACTATTGGTTTTATGAGTGATTTTGGTTAGGCCAAAGCGCACGAAAGAGTACTGACCGATCTAGTGAGCTGTAAGCACGCGCAACAAAATACTTATTTTGTATTTACCAATCAGAACACAAAATACCGTGTTCCTTTTTCCAGTGCCTCAAATTATTGAACAAAACTAATTTGATGCAAGAAATCAAACGTCTAGTATGGATTGTCAATATATATATATATATATATATATATATATATATATATATATATATATATATATATATATATATATATATATATATATATATATATATATATATATATATATATATATATATATATATATATATATATATATATATATATATATATATATATGGTAAAATTGATGTCAGTGAGGCATAATACAAATGTTTCTCACGAATATATTTTATACCCTCCATCGCCGGCACTTTGTGAAATTCCTTATTATTTAGTAAATATAATAACTACTGCAATTTATTTTTATTTCACATTAAACACAAACATATTTGGTAATTTATTCAACTGGATTAGTTTTTAAGGCATCTTCAGGATTTACTACATTTGTGTGCGTGAAATGTATTAAATCATGAACATGCTTTAGAAAGCGAAACCGGTTGGTTTATTACTAAATATGTATGTGTTTAATGTGAAATGAAAGGCAGGTTTAGCTATTAGGCATTATTTACTATGTTTACTCACAAATGTAACAAAAAAAACATTAATGAAAAGACCGACGCTATAGATTTACATATAAAAAAATGAGTATAAAAATATGCTAATAATATAAAAAATGCAATTTAAAGAATTATATAGACAGGAATAAAAATAATTAGTGTCTCTGGTATTTAGATTTTCGCTACGCCTTAAATGAGAACCTACCCTATTCGTTGAAAAACTCGAGCCGCGCGCCGAAACTCACACCTCGACACGATCTTATCTCAAGTTGATGGATCGAAGTCATATCGATACGGGCCTATTCTGTATAGAAAAAAGGATTCTTTACGGTATAAATTGGGACATTTATTTTTTAAACTTATCGATACGACATAATTAATTGTTGACTGATGATAAGGAGAGCGGACGTAATGAAGTTAAAATACCTATATCATAAGTAATAAGGATTGAAGGATAGAAACAAAAAAGAGAAAATAGATAGCCCGAGATATTAAGATAATATTAATAGTTGATAAATAAGCAACACTTAAACTATAAAAATAGGATAACAAACTCCAACTATAGATATTAAAGATGTTAGTCTTGGGCTGCCATCTGTATTTTACTGGATACCTAAGCTTGTTAACAAGAGCACGACTGCAACAGTACTTATTGTATTGTTGCAAAAAGAGATGGTGATGCGGTGATACAAAACTTGGTTGGTAGTGAATAAAGTTTTTATCCACTACCCACATAAGATTAGTACTTAAATAATATAACTTGTAATTATCTAATAACTGTGTAAAACATCCCTGATGATGCTGTAATAAGCGAAAGCGGCTGGGTGTATAAAATTATATGAAATACATGTGAACTGGAAGTACAAGTGAGTTTATTTGTAATTATTATCTTTGGTGTCTATGGCGATAATTATCTCTTTCCATCAGGTAAACCATCACCTTGTTTGTTATTTGATAAAATAAAAAAAAATTCGTATGACGAGTAAATACAATATCGAGTATACTAAATAATTACTTCCCGCGTCAAAACTTAATTTTTTTTTTTTGAAATTTTATTGTAAGTCAGTATATTTACTTTTCGGTAAGATGCTGACAGAATACCAGCATTTCAGTCTACGCTGTAACATGGTGCTGAGTAAATAATATTCTTGGAGTATTTAGATTAATAAGATATAGTTTTAGTCGTTTTCTTAAGTTAAATATAGTTGAGAACCTACTAACCTTAATTTTCTTATCATTCATTTTTACTTTGTTTTGCGTATTATTTATTGGGAATAAATATTTTTCTATTCTGTATAAATATTATCATTAAGGCATTAGGGACTATTTTTTTTGTTTTTTAAGTCAAGTATTTTAAATATTTTGCCGATACTTATGTGAGCGAAACCGGACGTATTATGATAATCTTAATTGTGCAGTTTGAAATTGCAAAAAAAATGTATTTTGCTTACCTATACATAGCTTAAAATACAATATTTTCGCTGTTCCAGAATAAGTACATTCTTTACGCGTTAAAGAGTTAAGTAACGTCAAGTAAATTCAAAATGAATCATTAATATGGTAGTGTATTTTTAATGATATAAAAAAACACGGCTTACGACTATATTAGTCATGTGGTAACAGATTTATCACAATCATTTCAATATTTTATTTATTTTTTGTTGTTCTTACAAAAAAAAAGTTTTATTTTATACAATGCCAAAATATTTATTTTGAAAGCTCGACGAATTAGTCTACGACACTGCAATGTTTAAATCTTCAAATTTTGCTTGAAACAAATGCTTGAACGTCTAACAATTGCTGAATCTTATCTCTCCAACTTATAGTCTAAAGTCTAGAGCGTTTTCTATTTTATCTACCGATTTCCAAAAATGCTGGAGAGTTTACTTTCAGTTTTTTTTTTTTTTTTTTGTAAAATTGTCGTCTTTTACAATCGCGATACAGCGCATAACCGTCGATAAGTCTTTAGAATAGCTTAGGTTCTTTGATAAAATTTAAATGCAGGAAAACTGCAATAACCTTCCAATGTCCTATATCTGAAACTCTTAACTAGACCTTCACCAAATATATATAACGTACACCTTCCTAAACAAAAAAAATATATTTTCAAAATCGATTAATACATGACAGAGTTCTGATGTAACAAAATATAAAACGAGTACAGCTAGATCCAGAACCTCTTTCTTTTTGGAAATTCAGTTAAAAATAAATGGAAAATCGTCACATCGAGTTTCATACAACTCTCGCATGAAACCATACTTTTTGAAACTAGTTTGGTTCCAATGGTCCATGTCATTTAACACTTATTAGCTGTTATTCGCGAGTTCGTGACCCAAAATTATATATCATCATTTTTTATATTAAAATTAAAATAGTATATAAAAAATAAAATAATGATATGTATGTATATATACAACGCGCAAAAATTAAGGAACTATGCCATTTTTGCGTTCTAGTCATGATGGCAATTTCTTTTTTGTGGGAAATGCAAAATTTGCAGTTCATGGTTTTTGATAGACACAATTAACAATGCACTTGTACTTGAATTTCACTTCACAACATATTATATATTTTTAGTATATTATTCGACCGGTTTCACTTCTTAAGCATCTTCAGGATGTAATATACTTAACTTAAGTCATACAGTAATGGAATTTCTTACGATACGATTCGTTTCAATTAGATGTGCCAAGACTAGTCGATTTGTCAAGTCAGTTTTGCGAGCGTAATCATGCCAGATTCATAGGTACATATTATAGACATCCGTACAGGCTCGGAAATTTTTCAATCAGTTTTTATTAAACTAAGGATAAGAATTTATTAATAAAATGGACATTTACTATACAAAAACAAAAAGAAACAAATCGAAGCTTATGCTAAAAAAATTTACTTATATTTAAAAGAAAGAGCAAAACATGATAGTAATAATGAGTGGTAAATTGAGTCCATTAAAAGACAATAACTCAGTATTTGTTGAGGCTTGGTGAACCTCCACACTGGTTTTCAGTATCTCCTATTTATATGTCAGCAAACGAGCTTTACCGTGTGCAAAACATTATTATATATACATGTGCGTGTACATTCTTAATTACTAAAAAAGTATACATGTGTGTGAACATACATGTGTGTGTACATTCTTAATTACCAAAAAAGTATACATGTGTGTGTACATTCTTAATTTAAAAAAAGTATGACAAGTAATAATAGTTAAAAAAATAAAAATTGGTTAGTTAAAAATTACATAGCATATATTGGACATTATATACCTAAACTAAATAAAATGATTTAACAAAATATCCAATGCAATTTTTTTCTTGACCTGCGTGTAGTTATATTATTCTATAAGTGTACCTAATATGAATATCATAGAACCATATTACTATATACTTCAAAATATTGCTTGATTTTGATAAGGCGAGAGTAGATGCTACGTGCTAAGGCATGCAAAACACTTTTAGTAAATACTAGCTGCAGCGTGCAGCTCGTTGCATTATAACATTTTTTTAGTGAATCCCGCGGGATTACCAATTTTTTCCGGGATAAAAAGTAGCCTATGTGCTATTCCAGGTTATTATCTACCTGTATGCCAAATTTTATTTAAATCCATTCAGTAGTTTTTGCGTGATTGAGTAACAAACATCCATCCAAACATCCATCCAAACATCCATCCAAACATCCATCCAAACATTCATCCAAACATCCATCTGAACATCCAAACTTTCGCATTTATAATATTAATATAGATATAGACTAGTCAAAATACTTTTGAACTAAGATATAATGTTAATCAGCCCGGAGATACATAGGTACTTGGACATCTATGAACAATTATTAGTGTGCTCGTTTATAACCAACGTCAAACAGGTTTGTTAAACGCTATTCGTCCAGACAAACATGTAGGTAACGATTTTTCAAATACGAACCAGCAAATCTGATGATAAAAATTTAAAAACAAATACCTACATAATTTTACTTTTTTGCCGAAGTCACATAAAAACTTGTGATAATGAGTTGAAATATTCAAGGTCATATATTTGAATATTTTTTCTGAGTTTACTGTTTCTTGCTATAAATGACGAGTTATCACTTATCACAAAAGTTGATATCATAAAATACATAGTTTATACGTTCATACTCTTGTTGAAATTTATAAATACCGACTTAGATGGAATTTGTCAAAAGTTTTGCGCATTAATAAGACATTAAATATTAAAAAAAAAGTATCTTCGCGCCCGTATCCCCGAAGGTTTAGGCAGAGGTACAAAAAGTGCACCCACAATTAATCGAAGATACTTGGTCCCACAATGTAATAGGTGGAAAGCCTGTCGCCAACCAGGCACTTTCCAATCCTGGGCAACGTTGTTTTTGTCGGAAAACTGAAATAAAACACATTTTTAATTGCCCGACCTAGGATATATATATATATATATATATATATATATATATATATATATATATATATATATATATATATATATATATATATATATCCCAGGTCGGGCAATTAAAAATGTGTTTTTTTCAGTAACTTTCAGATATATCTAATACCTTTAAACGAGCAATTCTTCAACCAGATATTAATATTAAATCAACACCCATACTCAGAATTCCGATCACACAAATAAATTGTCCCTGTCCAACCCGAGTACCATCGTCCACAGTCAAAGGCGTTAACCACTCCACCAACAGAAATAATAGATTTGCTTATTTAAATACTAGCTGTTGCTAGCGACTTCGTCCGCGCCGACTTCGTTTACTCCGCACTGCTCCTCCCCCGTAGGTGATAGCGTGATAATATATAGCCTATATGTTGACCCGACCTGTTAGTAATATTCATGCAAAATTTGAAGTAAATCCATGCAGTACTTTTTGAGTTTACCCCGGACATACATACAGACAAACAGATAAACAGACAAACAAACAAAAATTCTAAAAAGTATATTTTTGGCTTCTATATCGATTGTTGATCACGCCCCAAGTATTCTTTTAAAAAAATATTCAATGTACAGTTTTGACTTTCCTACGATTTTATTATATGTATAGATATTAAATACTAGCTAATCCGTGCAGCTTTACCCGCGATAACGCTTTTCATACAAATTTCATCCCCATTTCAGCCCCTTAGCGGTTGGTTTTTGAAAAAAAATAGCCTATATTTGACCTCGGAAATTCAACTATTTCCATGCCAAATTGCATGAAAATCGATCCAGACGGTTTAGCCGTGGAAGCGTGATAGACAGACAGACTTTCACAATTATAATGTTAGTATGGATATAGATAAATGTAATTATTTTTCTCTGTCTTCATAATATGTCCAGGCAACTTCTGTATCTTAAATTTTCTTTTGTCCGTAGGGGCTCTGTATTCAGCGCATTGTCTTCTGCTCACTGGGCTTTAAATCAACTAGATGCAGCAATCAACTATATGCAGCAGGATCTAGCCGTGGCTAAGTCTCTTGGAGATACTGCTGGGGAATGTCGGGCCCACGGTAACCTTGGCTCGGCTTACTTCAGTCAAGGATCGTATAAGGACGCGTTGACAGCACATCGTTACCAACTTGTTCTAGCAATGAAATGCAAGGTAAGACCTATTAATTCCCATTTTTTTCACACCATTGTAAAACTAACTGATACACAGATTTGTCCAGGAGTAAAGTAACATTTAATTATTGTAATCTTTCACAGAGTTTTTCTTTTTATTTGCCTTCCTTTGGTGGTATAGTTTTGAAAAAAAAGTAGCCTACATTTGATGCCAATTTTCATCAACATCGGTCAAACCATTCTTGAGAATATATAACGGGATATACAGACGGGCAGACTATTATGTTAAAAACGAGATAATGAATGTGAAAGATTTATAAAACGAATATTTATCTAAAAATTTAATAAAAGGTTATATTGGCTAAAAATTTAATAAAAGGTTAAATTTAATAAAAGGTAATATTGGAAAAAGTGAGAGAACGCTAATACATGTACCTAATCATCGTGGCTTAGTACTCACGGTCTAGGTGGTAGAATTTGCCATCGATTCTAGCGGGTTCGATACTACCGTTTCACCTATTCCATTTGGAAGGCAAAATAACCGGTACTTTTTTTATACCAACTGAGCTAAACGGAAAGCAACACACCATTGGTGTTTATTTATTTATTTATTTTTACACCTTAAAATAAGTTTGTACAAAAGGCGAATACTGATGGAGAATGCCAACAGACATTTTATTATCTCTAACAGTTAACCTTACATGCGATAGTTATCTATTTCTATTAGGAGTGCCATCTAATGATGGCACTCATACTATCTTATGATGTTCAAAGAAAACTAATAGTTTTGATGGTGGAGACACGATTGCGCACTGAATAAAAAACAGTAGCTCTCTAAGAAACGACACATTGCCGATAAATTAGCAAAAAAATATATAAATATTTTAGTTTATGTGAACCAATAATATTTGTGCCCTTTAATTTGCTAAGAACAACGATAAAAGAAATGTCCAAATAAAACTCAATAGACACTGGAAAATGTTGACGGGTTGTAGACAAAATAATCAAGCATTTTCTGAGCTTAATCCCCATCTGACCAGAAAACCACTCTGTTTATATATCATAAGATAGCAAACAAGCAGATGGGTCTCCTGATGGAAAGAGTCAACCATCGTCTATAGACACCAAAGGTGTTAATGGTGTGTTGCTATCTTGTGGCAAGGTCTAATGCCACATGCATAAATTTACCGGCTACCTTACCCTCCAAATCGGAACACGACAGTTACAAGCACTGACACTATTGTGGCAGGAATAGGTAAGGCAATGGTACCAGACCCGGGCGAGACAATGCAGAACTCTACCACCTAGTAGCCACGATGGTAGTGACTCGTATAACCAATCGGTCGCCTTTTACGACCTGCCTGGCAGAACGACAGTCGGCCTATTCTTCAAAAGAGCCCAGGACCAACACAAGGGAAAACTTAAATTATCTAAAGTAGAACTGATAAGAATATGCAGTTTGATAATGATCCCTTTCCACCAGCAGAACCATCTGTTTGTTTGCTACCTTATGAATAGAATAAACAAATAAATAACCATGTCATAATAAAAGTTGAACGAAAAAAAATCGAAACAACATAATTTAAACCCAATAAAACTGAAATAACCAACTACGTATCTCCTGTATCTCTGAAATCACCGATCGACGGGCGAGCCTATACCGCGGCTTTTATGGTCTAAGAGCCTTTGCCACAAAACTTATGGCCGATAGATCAGCAGCGTGCACAGGATTATGACACTGGGTATGCGGCGAAGTACTCGGTCTCCAAATTTTTTTCCTTAATAGATTTTTAGCATAGCCACAGCCACGCGACGAATCTCTAAGACGGAAACCATGTCAACAGAACAACTCTTAAATGTACTACTATTCATGTACATCTTCTACAGCAACGCAGACAAAACAGCGATCGATCGTCGCGGCGGAAGAAATTCTAATAAGTAAAATAATAAGCTAAAATATTATAACTCCTCACCTACTCACCTAGTCAGCTTCAATTTTCACATATTCAAGGTTCCGGTTACTTTAGAATACTATATCCCGATGTAAATAAACGCAAGATTTCGGCCACCTCAAATATCTTATCCAAGTGAGTGATAGTTACAGAACACGTCTCTTGCAAGATATCCGATGTGGCCTTTAAAAATGCTTCTTTGTCGCGGACTAAAAATTATTTAAATCTGAATATCCCGAATCATTCCACACTGTACTAGAATAATTACTAAACAATATGCAAGGAAAACAATATAATTTAATCGTGAGTACACAACCACACAGCCAGTTATACGTTTCATAGCTTTTAACATGAAACTTGCGAGATATATATATAACTGTTTACTTTAATTATTTAAAAAAAGTATCATCACGCCCATATCCCCGAAGGGGTAGGCAGAGGTACAATAAGTGCACCCACGATTAGCCGAAGATACTTGGTCCCACAATGTGATAGGTGGCAAGCCTATCGCCAACCGGGCACATTCCAATCACGGACAACTTTGTGTTTCTCAGAAAACTGAAAAAACACTTTTTTTATGTGCCCGACCTGGGAATCGAACCCGGGACCTCATGTGGTCGACGCCAACGCTGGACCACTAGACCACAGAGGCGATTTAATTATTTACTGTTTATTTAGTTTAATTTACACACTTTCAAATGTTAAAATAATAATATCATTAATATATATTTTAAGAAAACATATACAATAATACAACATAATAATACACAATGCATATCACGTATCACATAAAAATTTAAAATGGCTTCACTTTTTAAAACATTTCAACAAATAAAACCTTACTAAACAAAAATGCATAATGTGAGCATACTGTTTGTCAATAATGTTTCGTCTATTATCTTTACCCGGATTATAGAACAAGCTCGCAGTAGTTGCTATACAAAATAGCATGATTGTGTGAGTGAACCAATTACTTGCGGCTAGGTAATTATGTCTCGCACACATTTACAATGTGAGGCAGAATCTTAGGCCGATTACAAAAATTTTGTTAAGTTTGGGAAGATACACTTCCCGTTTGGTCCCAACTTGAATTTAGTGAAAATCTGATGCAGCGTTCCAGATATACAGTACATGATATGTCGGTTGTTAAAGTTTTATTGAGTGATTTCGAAAACAAAGTAAGTAAGCGTTTATAGGATACACTAGGTGGAGAATTTCGACACAGCGCGCACTATGGAATCGGACCGCCTAAATATCGTTGAAAAATGTGGTATTTGCTATCTAATGATATAAAAAACGACATAGGTTTATTGAAGAGAACAGTAATATATTATTTTTCTTAAACAAGGCTGGTTAGAAGATTAATTATAATGTTTTAAGGCTAGTACCAAGTTGTTATATATTACTACTAGTTGTAACGCTTTGAATACGCAATTTATAACGCGGCGTGCAGTCTCAACAACACGAAGAATGATTTTATTTAATTGGTTATTTCCAGAGACTTCATATTTTGTATGAAATAATGTTACCTTTGTTAAGAATATAAACCTCGGATATGCCTTAGGCGTACCGAGGGGGGGGGGGGGGGGGGGCACCTGCCCCCCTCCCGGGATTTGTTTAACTCTCTACTAGCTATCTACTGTTGTAGATAAAAATATAATATGATAAAAACTGTGTCAGAAAATGTTACGGTTGCCCCATTGCCCCCCCCCCCCCCCCTAGCCAAGAACCTGGGTACGCCCATGGATATGCATGTTTAATCTTGCTTAAAAACTAACGCTTATTTTTAAACAACTTCTAAAAAAGGGACGTCCCTATTAATGTTTGTTGCCAAAGAGCTCGGTTATTTATTAACCGAGTTGGAAAATTCTTGTTTCTTTTGCTAATCGACGGGCCATCCTATACCGCAGTCTTAATGGTCTAAGAGTCAACACAAAACTTCAACAATCGTGGGTGCACTTGTTGTACCTCTGCCCACCGCTATCAAGGTAGCCCAAACAATACCTGAACTATATATGTATATATATATATATATATATATATATATATATATATATATATATATATATATATATATATATTTAGATATATCAACTATATTTTTAAGAAAAAGCTACTTTACACCTTCGCATTTTTGATTCCTTACTATTTCCTTTATAATAAATTATCAATATGAACTGAACCTAATTGTAATAATTAATCAATTTTATTACTACAATTCAACATTCAAATTGAATTGAAACCGGCCACAGTCGTATAATTGCTAAGATTCAGGTTAAAAAATCAAACCAAGTAATTTTATTGCTTTCAAATTTTAGTGTACCAGTTTTAAATATAAAAGCTCTTGATATTTCACACGAGTCTACTAGAACATTTATTTCCTTTTAAGTAATTCTTATCAAAGTTATAACTCCTCAATTCACAGAACAGGTTATCTTCAGCATAATTACCGATTAGTTAATTAATCAGGGTCAAACACATAGTGATCGGAATAACCGTCTGATTTAATTCCAGGGTATATACAGGTTGGGCAAAAAATCAATGTGAATCAAACGAAACAGAGTAGTAGTTGCGATTATATGCAATAAAAATATCTCTACGGCCGCGACGGAGCTCAATCTTGATCTTCTTAGAAGTTACGACTATTTTAATGTTTTTGACGACAACAATAAATGGTGTTTAGTCGCTTCTAGGGAATGTATCAACACTACCAAAGTGCTTTTATGATAGCGGGTACCAAGATTTATGAGTATTGGCACCTTTTTTAATTACTTTTAAGTCTCATTAAAAATTATTTGTAACTTTAGAAACCTTACTGTTAAAAAAAATGTACTGAAAAAAAGTGAACTTGTATTAAAAAAAACTTGCCTATAATAATCTCAACTATTACCCTCTTTCGTTTGATCCACGGTTTTTCCCCACCCTGTATAGTCATAATTAATACATGGAGGAGAAACTTTGGACCTTTTTTTAAGACATTTGTGCGAACGTTGGAGTATGAAATTTGGCAAAGAAAGTTTACATTGCGGAGGACTGCAGAAATCTTGTGTCAATACATATATGCTTAGATCTTTAAAACTACGCAACGGATTTTGATGCAGTTTTTTTTTAATAGAGTGATTCAAGAAGATTTATGTGTATAATAACATCCATTATATAATAGAGAAATACTGTTACATGGGGCAAACTAAAAGTTTTGCATTTCTAGCTAATCGGAACTATTTGAATTTCGAATGTTATATTTTTAAAACTTTGCAAACTTCTTAGTAATAAAAAAAACTGTTGGCGGGAAATTATTTGTAATTTTTTTTATCACACATCAAAGTTCTACGTACGCAACGAAAATGGAATTAAGTCGAAAAGATTTTAGAGCGATGATTTTTTATGATTGTAAAAGTTCTCTTTCTCCGCAAGACTGTGCCGCTCGTCATCAAAATGCTTTTGGGAGAGAAGCACCTTGTTTGAGCACCGTGAGGCGATGGTTGGCTGAATTTGAGAAAGCTCGAGTTTCTTTTCATGACGAATTTCGTGAAGGGCGGCTTTCAACTGCCGTCAACGAAAATAATGTGGCTTCTGTCAAACGGTTAATTGAAGAAAACCCCCGGATTACCTATGAGACAATTCGAGGACTATTGGGGATTGGTATGAGCCAAACTCAGAAAATTTTACACGAAGAATTGAAAGTTCGGAAACTTTGTTGTCGTTGAATCCCTCAGGAATTGACAGCGGAGCAGAAGCGGACTCGCGTGGAATGGTGCTCACAGATGCTACTGAAGTACGACCACGGACATTCTAATACTGTTTATGACATTGTCACAGAAAACGAAACGTGGATTTATTGTTTTGAACCCGAAAAAAAACAGCAACCTTGTGAATGGGTGTTTGAAAAAGAAAACAAGCCATACAGTTCCACTTGAAGATCAAAAGAGTGTTAACGCCGAGTGGTATTCTACCATTTGTTTACTCAGGGTGTTAGAAAAAGTTCGCGAAAGACGACCCAAAAGCCGCATTCTCCTACACCATGATAATGCTTCTTCACACACAGCCAACAAAACAAAGTCATTTTAGCTTCCGAAAAAGTACATCTCGTCACTCATCCTGCGCATAGCCCCAACCTAGCACCCTGTGATTTCTGCAGTTTCCCCAAAATCAAAGATTTGATAAGAGGTTTTACTTTTACCAACTCCGAAGAGGCAGTGATAGCGTTCAATCTTCAGTCTTCAGTTCTGTGGTCCTGTTTTAAAAAATGGTTCGATCGCATGAAAAAATGTTTAAAATGTAAAGAAGATTATTTTGAAAAGCAATAAACATAATATTTTGGTTATAACATGTTGTTTTTTTAAGTTACGCAAAACTTACAGTGTGACCTACGTATAAATATATTTAGCAAAACAACGTTTGCCGGGTCAGCTAGTTTTAAATAAAATAAATTAGATATACATTAAAATAATAAAAATAAACATTACACACACTACATTCGTGTAACATACTGCATGATATTATACACACATGTATATTATTTTCTTTAGGGTTAATGTCAGTTGTCAAACTTAAAAAGAGATTTTATAGTTAAGTTCATGGTCAAATTTCGGCCACAGGTGATCGCTAGTAGTCATAAATTATTGTCATCTCGTAAATAAAGCCTTTTGGACTTAATAGTCTTACTAGCCTACCAGGCGTGTTTATTCTCCGCTAAACGGAGTCCATTCTACCTATCTCCATCTTTTCAGGGTGTGTCCGTGTCGATAACTAACCATCTTGAGCTCCTTAGTATCACCTTAACGCCTACTCTTAACTTTGGTTCGTACATCGAATCGAAAGCCCAAGTTTTTTTTGCCTCAAAAAAGCTTGGTATTCTGGCCAAGGTGAGACAGTATTTCAGCTCGGGACAGTTGCTCAATCTTTATCAAGCACAAGTCCGTTCGTGCATGGAATACTGCTCTCACCTCTGGGATGAATCTGCCAAATACCAGCTGGAGACGCTTGAGGCGATAGAAAAGCGTGCCAAGAGGCTCATAAAGGACGATGATCTGGTAGGCAAAAAACTCCAGAGCCTCGCTCATCGCCGCAGAGTGGCTAGTTTATCGGTCTTTTATCGGATACATTTTGGAGAGTGCGCTGAGGAATTGCACGACTTAATTCCACCATCCCCGTTTTTATAACGATCGTCGAGGCGCACAGATGCTAGGCATCGCCATATGGTGGACGTTCCATGTACCCGAACAAAGCGGTTCGATTCAACATTCTTGATCCGAACCGCAAGGGACTGGAATATCCTACCTGAGTCTGTGTTCCCCGACGGGTACAACCTGGGGATCTTCAAGAGAAGAGTGAACAGGTACCTTCTAGGGAAGTGCGTTCCATCTTAGGCCGCATCTTAGCTTACCATCAGGCGAGATCGTGGTCAAGCGCTTCCCTATCGACAGTAAAAAAAGTCTACGCGGGGACCGCCAAAAAGGGTGTGATCCAGAGTAAGAATGAAAATAGACTTTATTGCTTCTCAGATATTAACAAATAATAATAATCCATCTGTCTGGCGATCTGTACCTTGTTCAGGTTTTTTGAAAAGTTTTTTCTAAATGTTTTTTTATAAAATTGATGTGTAAGATTTAAGTAAAATATTTTACTAATTGAAGATGTTTTGATCAGTAAAGCCTCTCTCTCTATTAATATGCCAGACCAATTCTATTCAAAAGAGAAATGTAGAGAAATGAAAGCACAAATTTTGACGTTTAGTTTTTATTAGACCCTATATAAAGGTCCTTCCAAAATAAGTGATCATATTTAGATACAGTGTTCAGTACGTCTAACCAAAGATATACACCCGAAAAAGAACGTGTCGTTCAGGGGACCAGAACTTGTGATTTTTACGAAAAAATAATTTTTTCTCATAACGATTTACGTCTTTTTGCATAAAATAATCTACTTTGTGGTTATTCACCACTTACTACTCATGCGTTAAAAGTATTTAGATTATTTTATGCAAAAAGGCGTAAATCGCTAGTAAAAAAAATGTTGTTTGTAAAAATCAACAAACTTTAGTCCCTTCTTCACATTCTTTTTTAGCTGGATATCTTTGGTTAGACTTTCTGAACGTTGTGTTGAAATATATTTACCTATTTTAGAAGGACCCAAACAACTAGCAACCTGCCCACGGTTTCACCCGCGTAGCTTTTATTCCCGTGGGAATATCGGGAAGGTTTATATACTAAAACCTTTCTTAAGAATCAATCTATCTATTAAAAAATCGCCCAAAATCCGTTGCGTAATTTTAAAGATTTAAACATACATAGGGACATTCCTATGTCCCTATGTATGTTTAAATCTTCATTAAAGACAAGAAAGCGACCTTGTTTTGTACTATGTAGTGATTTAGAATTGCAATAAACATTTTGAAGGTAGTCTAGTAACAATTTAGTCAAGAATAACATTGCCAGACTTAATTTTTAATGTTTGCGATATAAAACGCATTCTATAAATTAAGCCAGGATGTAGTCGACCTGTGCTGAAAGTTCGTGTAAATCCGTCCAGCCTAGCCGTTGCGACATGAATTACTTTATATTTGTCCTGTGCTTTGCGACGTTATTAACAAACCAAATAGTATACAAACACTACGTTTTAAGACAAACGTCCAAGTAGTAGTTAGGTTTTTGTGATAAGGTAATTAATGTTTTTGTACCTATCAAACATATACAGACACAATCTTACCCAGCACTATGTTGTCAAATCTTCGTGTTTTTTAGTGTTGTTAATTGTAATTTTTTTTTTAGTAATTTTACCAATAAATAAAAAAATCTATCGCTCTTTAACTCTTTAATTATATTGAATTTCGAAAGCGTTTTTAATGTTTTATACCTACTTCTTTTAACTTCCTGCCATTTGCCATAACATTTACCTATTATTAGTGCGTTAATCTCTCATTTACACGAGATAAAACATAATATATCCAAGCGAAAACGATAAAATAAATGATAATTTACAAGTATGATCAAACTGTTCACAAAAATGAATATTTTATGTCAAATAATGAGTATTATTTAGATTCGTCCATAGCTTTTTCTAATTAAATATTAAACCTTAAAGACAGTGGTCCCAGGAACATTTTTATTTTTGATTAATAACAAGCTGAAATTTTCCGAACAACTTTGTTTTGACGAGTCTTTTCTGTTTTAGAAAAATCTTGAATCGGGTTACTAAAAAAATCAGGTAAAAAAAATTCTAAGTGTCGGACTGAGGCATGATGCTGTGCTTCCCCAACGCTATGGAAGTGAGAGCTGAATATGTCAGAAAGGGCGTGAAAATAGATTTAATGTGGTCGAAATGAGAGCATCACAAAAAATCTGTGGTGTAACACTCGCGGATTGCGTTTGTAACACTGAGGTGTGGAGGAAGTTGGGATTGAAAGACAGTACCGGTGTAAAAATGAAAAAGGACATACTCCGTTGGTCCGGACATGTTGAAAGAATGGCAGATGAACGATTAGTAAAACATATACAACGCGAATGTAGATGGATGTAGGTACTGGGGAAGATCAAAACTGATGTACCATGATTAAATTGGTCAGGTGCTGTCTCAAGTGGTGTCAAGAGTCTCCGAAATCGGCGTGTTTGCATAAAGAGATTTACGAATGTAGAGGAAGCAAGTTTGTCTGGACTGGGATATAGCCAATCAATTTTCTCGGCCTACCTACTCCTTACGAGATCTCGCGTAAATATATGTAAATATTTAATCAAAGATAACTATGCAGTGTAAAGGAATGAAAAACTGTTTGTTTTGTTTATTTATTCATTATCCATACTAATATTATGCGAAGGTAACTCTGTCTGTCTGTCCCTTCTTTACGCCTTAATCACGGAACCGATTTGGATGAAATTTAGTACAAAGATAGTTTGTAACCCAAGAAAGGACATAGGATAATTTTTATTTCGAAAATCCCACGGGAACGGAAATTATGCAGGTAAACCCCGGGGGTTTACCTGCTAAACTTTAAGAAATTTTTCCACGCGGACGAAGTCGCGGTTACAAAGCTAGTAATGTATAAGTAGACATTTCATTAGAAAACTTGATGAGACAACGTGAACTGAAGCCAATAAGGTCCAGCTGTAGGACTAAGGACCGTATATATTTAATCTCATCAGTTTGAACGTTTTACAGCTTACAGAAGCGCACTATTCCCAGTATGTGAAACAATCTGCGAAACAATCGTAAAAAATTTATTTGACTTGTTCCGCTTCAGAGGTAACTAACAAAAACTTTTACCTCGGAACAAAATAACCGAGAAATTGTAGCAATACAAAAAACGTACATCTGCGAAGCTGGAATTTTAAATAAACTATAAAAGCCAAAAGAGTTTTTATATCCGCCGTGTTGGTCCCGGCCTTCTTTGAATAATAGGGCAACTGCTGTTCTGCCAGGCAGGTCGTAAAACGCGACCGATTGGCTATGGAGTCACTACCATCGTGGCCACTAGGTGGTAGAGTTCTGCATTGTCTCGCCCGGGTCTGGTACCACCGCCTTACCTATTCCTGCCGCAATAGCGTCAGTGCTTGTCGCTGTCGTGTTCCGGTTTGGAGGGTTAGGTAGCCGGTAAACTTATGCATGTGGCATTAGACCTCGCCACAAGATAGCAACGCACCATTAACATCTTTGGTGTCTATAGGCGATGGTTGACTCTTTCCATCAGGAGACCCATCTGCTTGTTTGCTATCTTCTATATACATATAATAAAATCGTAGGAAAGTCAATGTATGTCCGGGGTAAACTCAAAAAGTACTGCATGGATTTACTTCAAATTTTGCATGAATATTACTAACAGGTCGGGTTAACATATAGGCTACATATTATCACGCTATCACCTACGGGGGAGGAGCAGTGCGGAGTCAACGAAGTTCGCGCGAACGAAGTCGCGGGCAACAGCTAGTATGATGTAAAAATATATATATATATATCAATATTAGCAATAAAGCTGGTGGCTCTTCTGGTGGAAATTCTAACAAAAATTAGCACTTTAAAGCTAAATATTTTACAAACAAGTCCCTTAATCCAAATTTTTTTTTTTACAAACCTACAATATTTTTTAAAATCTATCCAACGATATCCCACACTTTACCTGTAAAAGAGTTACCTTGAAAAAAAAATATTTTTCAAAATTTTATGTTACCACTTTGTTGAGGTGGCTATTATGTATTTTCGTGCCAAATTACAGCTTCCTAATATTAAGATTTAAGAATCTCTGAGCTGTCGTGCGGACGGACGGACGGCCGGACGGACATATCGAAGCTATAAAGGTTCCTTGTTTACTTCGGAACCATAAAAATCCTATTCATATTGTTCGGATTATTACGAACAGCTCAATACTCATACCGCTATATACAGCGTACCTATATAGGACAGTCTTCCGGAAATCGAAACCAGTTGGACCATGAATACCATGAAATATTTATTATAATTTTACTGCAGATTCTTTTACCTTAACTTTGTTATTTGATGTATTCTAATACTCTAAAGTGCTTATTCTAAAACATGTATTATGCGCCACATACCACACAATATAAACTGCTGGTTCAAGAGTTACGCTTGCGCGACGAGTCGGAGCAACGTATATTATACGTTGCGTGGCGCGAAAATAAGAAAAAAGATCATAAAACGCAAATTAAGCATTTCCCATAAAATTTCCCATGAAATTGTCGTCATGATTAAAACAGAAAAACTGCATGTTTTCTTAATTTTTCGATAAACCGTCTCTCTCTTACATGGTGTGCTCGCCGCTTTTATATGCCTTGACATCCATCCGTCCAAACATCCAAACTTTCGCATATATACGATATAATATTAATATACATTAATATAGATATTGATGCTATAATATTATATTAATATAAATTAATATAGATATTGATCTATTAGTTTTAGAGTTTGTCAAAAAACTGTTCTCTAAATATTTATGTTATTTACCACCAACTGCTGCGTATCAGTTCGCTACGTAATCAAAGTTTTTGGTGAATCTTAATAATTTTTGTATTTAGTAGATAAACACACAAACCAGTCAAGATGTGAGCGTGAATAAGTAACTAATATACACACAAACACTCATACACAGATAAACGCAAACACACACGCACGCAAATGCATTTATGTCATTATTTATACCTTAAAAACAGTAAAGAAAAACATCGACACGCGGGATTTGAACCTGCGACCATTTCCCTAAAGCCGGGACGCTCTTCCGCTGAGCTAGTGTCGACAGGCTCGAGGCGGCGAAATTCTTCTTTGCTATATGATCGATTACGTCGATTGTACTGATCGCTAGCTATACCTACGTATAACGATGAACTCATTTCACTAGTTATACGTAGGTATAGCTAGCGATCAGTACAATCGACGTAATCGATCATATAGCAAAGAAGAATTTCGCCGCCTCGAGCCTGTCGACACTAGCTCAGCGGAAGAGCGTCCCGGCTTTAGGGAAATGGTCGCAGGTTCAAATCCCGCGTGTCGATGTTTTTCTTTGCTGTTTTTAAGGTTTTTCCAGATTCCCAAGCACGGGGTGAGTGCTATAACACAAAAATAGTCATTATTTATGTTATTATCATGAAATACATTGACAGAATTCTGACTGCAGCTAAACCCCACAACACAACAATTGTAGCTGGAATATATCCAAAGAAGATTGACTCAATATGTAAATCACTACGTTATCGAATCTTGTTGCACATACTTAATTAGGGACATTGCAGCTGGAAACTACTAGGGATATCCGATATGTATTAAATCGATATCGATATTTCCCCTAGTGTGTATTTTCCCAGTCTCATGTTTCAAATGACTACGTGAGTAAATAAATTATCGCGAGATAAATTAATCGGATCTTACAGGAAGCAAATTATTTATTTGTTAAATGGATATGTAGAGTCAGAAATAAAAACAACTATAGTTATCACACAAATGTATGTTCTTATCGGAAACCGCGCCCAATCTTTGTGTTCCTCTATTTTTTACCTGACATATATTATAGCAATAACATTAATGTTTATTTATTGATTGATGACTATTATATTTTAGCTTAACCGGTAAATGTATGCGTGTGATATACATCCTTGCTGTACCAATAGCGACAAGTCTTTACATCTTTAGTGTCTGTAGTTTTATACAAATAATTACCTTTTTTCACCAGGAGAACCATAGGCGTATGCGTTAACTTGTGATATAAAATATATTACATAATTCGCAACATTCTTTATACTAATATTCATTCATTCATATCACTAGTAGATACTCGTGTCTTTGTTCGCGTATCCAAAAATCATTACTTCTCTTTGACCTTTTGGGTAAAAAAGTTACTCAAAAAGTTACTAAAAGTTAAACCTATGTTACTCCGAAATAATAAAAGAGAATGAATTTTTAAAATCGACCAAGTAGTTTTGAGTTAAACAAACAAAAAAATCAAATATTTCCTGTTTATAATATTAGTTTAGATTTATATATATATACAAAAATAAATATCGTGTACCTTTAATTAATTAATGTAAAAAATGTGAATAAGCCAGATGGACTTTCAAATTCCAAGATTTACTAGTAACTAGAGTACCACGATTCACGAATTTGCTGGCTAACGAAGACAGTATGTTCCTAATTAATGTGTTGATCCCAATACCGCATTTTGTCGACATTTAGGTCTTTCACTGGGTATTTTTTGTTTTTTTTTTTTAACGTGGGGTAACCCGTCATGGGTCCATACTATTACGGGGGTGACAGAATAAATATGTCTGAATCGTACCGGCTAAAACCTCACGATTACCGCCTTTGTTCCAGAGAGGAACTCACACAGTGCTCCCACACGCGCTTTGTTGCAGTGCGCAGTTCTTCTCTAAAGCACTGGGTCCCTGCAATAACTGTGGCCAACAGCTATATTCTCATTTAAAGCGTGATAGTGTTAATACCCTGTGCTACAACTGAATTTTTTCCTCGAAACCACCTCAATCATATCTTTTATAGACTTAGGAGCTCATTACCTAGACCAAACAGGCTAACCACTAATCTACGAAACAATCGATAATTTTTCACACAAACGCATTTCAGTTATTAGCGGCTTATAAAATACATTATAATTTATAACTAACCACTAATTCACTAAACAATCGACACTTTAATTATTTATATTTGCAACATTTTAATTTAGTTAATCTTTTATACATCACTACGTCTTTCGTCGAGACAAAGGCTTTATTGGCGGTCTGAGGTTGAATATTTTTTCTATTGTTTTTGATCCTTCAATAAAAAGGACGTGTATCATTCTAAACATGTTTCTTTGTGCTATTTTGTTTTGTTATTTGAATTAAAATGCCAATGTTAATATGTCAATTATTTATTTCTAGCCTTATGGTCTTTGACTTTATATTAGTAAGTCAATGCTTATGGTCAAAATTTGACCCTAGACTAATGAATAAATTCTTTTAAAGATTTTTTTTATCTTTTTTAAGTTTGACGACTGACTTTAGCCATAAAGCAACACGTATACATATATACAAAGAGTATACAAACGTATACGTCTTACATGTGTGTGGTATGGTGTGTGTAATGTCACAGAATATAGAGATTAATCTGTGATAATGTTTTTTTTATTAATTTAATCTATTTCAAATGCATATAACAATATTAGTTTTCTGCAGTCTTTATTATACAACACGTCTACACTTAATCGATTTTGATGAAATTTGGCATGGAGATAGGTAGTTAAAAGGCCGGCCGACGTTATGTTACGCCTCTATGCAGGCGAGAATTTTATGAAGAAAATAAGCAAAAAAACTGAATTTTAATTATATGGCCAAACTTTGTTTACTAGACGATCACTAATACTGGTAATCTTTACTAATATTATAAATGTGAATATATGTATGGCTGTCTGTCTGTCTTTACGGTTTCACAACCAAACCAAAATATTTAATAACCAGCAAATAAAATTTTGATGAAATTCGGCACGGAGATAATTGAAGATCCGAGGTAAAACACAAGTATAATTTTTATTCAAGAATCAGCCTCTAAGGGGTAATAGGAGATGAAAATTTGTATGAAAAACTATATCGAAGACTTGTTAATCTAGTCGCGGGCAAAGCTTCTCGGGTCAGTCAGTGTATAAATAAACTTAAAATTATATTTTTGGTCAACAGAACACTCAAGCAGCGGCTACTGCACTAACCTCACTGGGCCATGTTTACACGGCTATTGGCGATTACCCTAACGCATTGGCCAGCCACAAGCAATGCGTGCAACTTGTCAAACAAATGGGAGATCGACTTCAAGAGGCTAGAGAAATAGGGAATGTTGGGGCTGTTTACTTGGCTATGGGCGAGTTTGACTCGGCTGTGGATTGCCACACGCAGCACTTGAGATTAGCGAGAAGACTTGGGGATCAGGTAATGTGTCAATTTATATTACATGCTTTATCAGTTTTTACTTTTTTCTCAATATCGGTCTAAAATGTCTTATGTTAGTCTGGGCCGTCTTACAGAAATATGCGACTTTCCGTTTTGCCAGGCAGTTTGTAAAAGACAAACGATTGGCTACGCGAGCCAACTCTATTCCTAACAATCTGCTGAAGCCCGGTATCTATGAGTACGCAGACGATAGCACTGTTATGGAGAGTTATGCATCCAGAACGTGGTCCAGTAAGGCACAGATCCGGTCTCACAGAGAAGCGATGGTCAATCGTTTGAACCTGTCCTTACAGGCAGTCTCCGATTGGGGCGATGCCAATCTGGTCAAGTTTGATGCGACTAAGACCCAGGCGTGTCTATTCTCCGATAAACGGAGTCCATACCACCTACCTCCGTCTTTCCAGGGTGTGTCCACGCTGATAACTGACCTCTTCGAGCTCCTTGGTTTTTTGATTCGATGTACGAACCAAAGGTTCGTACATCGAATCGAATCAAAAGCCCAATTTGCCTCAAAAAGCTTGGTATTCTGGCGAAGGTGAGATGGTATTTCAGCCCGGGACAGTTGCTTAACCTTTATCAAGCACAAGTTCGTCCGTGCGTGGAATACTGCTCTCACCTCTGGGATGGATTCACCAAATACCAGCTGGGGACACTTGAGGCGATAGAGAAGCGTGCCAAGGGCTCATAAACGACAATGATCTGGTAGGCAAAACCCTCCAGAGCCTCGCTCATTGCCGCAGAGTGGCTAGTTTATCGGTTTTTTATCGGATACACTTTCGAGTCGAACCGCTTTGTCCGGGTACGTGGACATTCGATTCGACTCGACATTCTTTATTCGAACCGCAAGGGACTGGAACATGCTTTCTGGGTCTGTGTTCCCCAACGAGTACAATCTGAGTATCTTCAAGAGAACATTAAATAGGTACCTTTTAGGGAAGCGCGTTCTATCTTAGGCCGCATCTGAGCTTACTATCAGGCGAGATCAAGGGCAAGTGATTGATATTAAAAAAATTATATTCAACATTTCTTTTATCGTAGTTTATTATTGGTCTACGTGTTGCGTTTCTTAATCTATTTACTCTATATTTTTAAAAGATAGACGGATATTTGTTTATCTGGTATCTTTCGTATTAGTATATACATGTGCTATATATAAATGATCACTCACACAGTATTCATAATGTTTGTTTTGTGATAATATATTGTCCAAGCCAGCGTTCGTATAATTAAATAAAGTTCTTTGGCTTTTTAAATTATGTCTTAATTTGTTTTTTCTGCCGTACCCAAGAGTTCTACTTAATACTTGATATGTGGTTTAATTAATGAATTATAATATATTGTGACAAACTTTCAGAGGTAGATTCTATTAATAGTGTGCAGAATTCGTGTTATTGATATCAATTTTTTTTAAATGTGTGGTTTCTGGCTAAGTAGGTTTTTTGGGTTCCGAAGTATATTAAGGAACTTTATAGTTTCGCTATGTCCGTCTATCCGCAGTCTAGCTCAGAGATTCTTAGTACTAGAAATCTATAATTTGGCATAAATATACATATTAGTCACAACAACAAAGTGCTTACTATAAAATCTTGAAAAATATTTTATTTTAGGGTAGCTAGATAACATGTAAAATGGTTTTTTTTTAAGACAAAAAAATTAAAAGATAATATTGGTCTGGATAAGCGTTTGGCAAAAAGATCATAAACTCCCAGATCGGGCAGAGTGTTAATCGTTTTTTGTAAACTAGGAACCCTTATAGTTTCGCTATGCCTGTCCGTCCGTCCATCCGCACGACAGCTCAGAGATCCTTAGTACTAGAAAGCTGTTATTTGATTTACATACCTCGTAGTGTGGGGTAGGGTATCGTTGGATAGGTTTTCAAAAATATTGTAGATTTAAGAAAACAGTTTAATACGGTAACGGTAACATTAAATATAATGAAATTAAAAGGAAAACCATTACGGCTTAAAATACTTATATAAGTTTTTGAGTATTAATCGACCAACCGACCGAAGTATCTGTCATTGGCGTTAAATAGGTTAAGTGTTCATTGTACGAAACTATAAAACTTTCTTCTTAGTCCTCATTATTATGATAGGCACCTTCGAAACCCTACATTGCGCGTGACCCGACACGCATTTTAACAATTTGTTCAACCGACAAAAAACAGGAGGTTCTCAATTCGACGCGTAGTATATATGTTTTTATGTTAGAATACGCATAATTTATTACATAGTAGTCTGATTTTATAAATTACTAGCTGTGCCCGCGACTTCGTCCGCGTGGGAAAAAATCTAAAACAAAATTCGCGTAGTTCCCGTTCCCGTGGGATTTCCGGCATAAAAACTATCCTATGTCCTTTCTAGGGTTTTGGACTAACTACGTTCCAAATTTCATCCAAATCGGTTCAGAGGCATGACGAAGAGACAAACTGAGTTACTTTCGCATTTATAATATTAGTATGGAAGTATTTTTTTTTGTGTTGCAAAGGGTATATTCCGAGGGCGGTCCCATTTCATTTTTTTTTAATTCCACCAAAGGGTACTGTGAACGGCTTTATCCATTATTGCAGGTGTCGACGAAGGTTATAATTAAACTCAAATATTCAACTGGCAAAGGCATATATTTCTTGAATTTAACTACCTTAAATTTAGGGTAATTATTAGAAAACCTTACACTGCGTAAACAAGGGATGATTGTTTTTTACACTCATTGATTTTAATGTACGACTACGCATAACTTTTTACAGAGTGAATCGATTTTAATAATTCTCCTAGATAGACTATACCCCGAGACACAAAATATATAATAGTACAAGTACAGAAGAGACACTCCAGAAAGTCGTTTAAAGAAATAGGGACTCTTGCTACAATACAATTAAGTCGAATTCAGATTGCGCGGCGCTTGATTACCTACGTTTATATTTACCTAGAAGTTGCATCTCTTTCTAACGCGTAACTTTTATGCTTTCTAATGAATTCAGGGTTGTCTTAAAGATTCACCGTGTTGGTTTCGGGCTCCTTTGAAGAATAACTAGGCCAACTGCCGTTCTGCCAGGCAGGTCGAAAAAAGCGACCGAATGGCTATACGAGTGGCTACTAGGTGGTAGATTACTGCATTGTCTTGCCCGGGTTTGGTACCACCACCTTACCTAATCCTGCCACAATAGCTTCAGTCGTATTCAAGTTTGGAGAGTAAGGTAGCCGGTAAACTTATGCATGTGGCATTAGACCTCGCCACAAGATAGCAACGCTCCATTAACACCTCTGATGTCTATAGGCGATGGTTGACTCTTTCCATCAAGAGACCCATCTGCTTGTTTTCTATCTTA